>CM040128.1:73939179-74539179 GCA_022559845.1 Amorphophallus konjac | reverse complement strand
TTGTGTGTGGGCGTGGAGTGGCCTTTGAGCTTCCACTCATAGGGGTCAAAGGGGTCTAGGAAGGTGGGGTGGGGCACTTCTTTAGTCCCTAGGCAAATGTTGCCCAAGGTCATGGCTCCCATGATATAACCCGCATTTAGGAAGGGGTGGTCTTGTTCCAACATGGTAGGTGTGGGTAGGGAATAGTGGGTGGTGAGTAAGACGGGTGGGTCACATGGGCATCTGGGCTCCCATAGGAAGGGGTCAAAGGGATCATGGAATGGGCTACCTAGAGAGAGGCACTCTAAGTCCTCAATGTCCTCAAAAGATGGTGAGGCATCTTCCTCCATTGGGATAATTGGGCCGGTGATTTGGGTGGGATGGTCGGCCACGAATGGGTGGCTTGACTTTCTACCCGAGATAAGCAACTCCAATTTGTGGATAGCATCAGGCTCATCGGGTGTGGGGAGGAATAGAAGGAGGTCGCTAGTGTAGCAACCCACAGTGTAAACCGAGGTGATAGACCTGATACATAGGTGTAGGAGGTCAAGGTTCCTAGGTCCGTCGGCCACTGTGGTCAACATGCTAGTCAACTCCATTTGCCATGCTAGGCCCTTAATGAGATCCTCTAAAGTCTCCACTTTGTAAGATGATTGGATGGTGGTGCGATAGGAGATGAAGGGCACTATGGCGAGGTGTCGCTCCATAGGAGGGTAGACATGGGGCAGGATAGGGTGAGCCGGGTTCTCCTCTAGCCATCTAACCAAGGGCCCACTTATGATAAGTTCACTCCTAATTAGAGGGGATGGCGTAAAAGGCGAGGTTTCTTCCTCGGTTTGGGCATGAGTTTCATCAAAGGTGGGGAGTGGATCCGGGGTGTTTACCACTATGGGGTCAGGTGTGGGGATCATGGGTTCCTCTACCAAGGAGGTGAGAAGGTCCTTTATAGGTGGGGTGATGATGGGCGGCACATGGTGACCTCGTGGTGGTGGGTAAAGTGGGCCTTGGGCTAGGATGGGGAGGAGAAGTAGTGGTGGCCTAGGACATGGTAGAGTTGGGGTAGGGAGTGGGAGATGGGTTGGGTGAGGAGTCTTGGCTTGGCTGGTCTTGGGAGGTGTGTCTCTTATGGGGGATGATGGAGGGGTAGTGGTGGAGACCAAGGGGGCTTGTGGGGTATGGGTTTGGTGAGGGGTTTTGGATTGGTGGGTGGTGGCCAGCATGGGCCTCGGTGGAGGGGTGGACACGGAGTCCACTTGGACTTGTGGAGCTACGGTTGTGGTGAGGACTTGGAGGTAGGGTGTAGATGTAGTGGTGGGAGAGGTGGGAAGCGGTGGGGATTGGGTTATTGCGGTCTTGGGTTGGCCGGGCGGGGATGGAGGAGTTGAAGTGCTCCTTTGGCTATGGCGATCCAGGTAGAGGGGGAAATATTTCTAGCCCTAAGTTGATCCTTCATGTGCCCCCATGTGGTGATGGGTGCTTCCCTTCTAATCATCCTTAACCCGACAATTCACAACCAATGGGTTTGAGCCCCTTTAGTAAGTTGCATTTTGGCAACTCTTGCCTTTTCATCCTCGGACATGGGATACCAAGTGAAGTACTGGTCCATTGAAGCCTCCCAATCCAAATAGTCATTAGGATGAGTCCCATCAAAGGTGGGAGGTGGGAGAGGTGTCCTTCTATCGTCGGCCCTTGGGGTGGGCCTATTTTCTTCTAGTTGGTCGAGTCGACCCGATAGGCTATCAAGCCGCTCATTGGCATATGTCAAGGTCCCCATGATGTAGTTGACGTGGCCAGGGAGGTTAAGAACGTTGGTGGCGGGTTTCCCTTGGGGGTTGGGACCCAAGGAGAGGGTTAATGGGTATGATTGGTATGAGGTGACCATGTTAGTGGACATGGGTGTGATGGGGACATCACCTCCCATGCCCACGTTCACTGCTCGTCTCCTCGCCCCGGTTGCATCCGGCATGGTCTAGTTATTTAACTTTGAGTCCTATGTAATTTTTATTTGAGTCATTTGATGTATTTTCCCTTTTATTTGAGTCATGTTCCTAGGTCTTGTGTTTATTTCCCTAAGTTTGAGTGTCATTAGGTTGTCTAGTTAGCTATTGGGCCCAATTCATTGGGCTTTGCCCAAGGGCTCCCCTGACCCCCTCGGTTATTTGTCATTGAGTCAATTGTTAGGGTCTTATTGTAAAATGTGGGTTGCCTATATATAGGGTCCCATTCCCCCCATTTCATGGTAATGAATCAATGAATGAAAAACTTGCCATTTTGAGAGTTCAAACTTCTTATCTAGTGGAGAGATTCCATTATTTGGGTGAGAGACCCTAGGGGAGAGATTCCCCACCCATCCCTCTCTTAATTTCTCTCCTTCACTCCCCTTTCTCTCTTCTCCACACCCAATTTCAAAAGTTTTCTCTCTCCTCCCCTCCCAATCACCTCCACCCTCCCACCTACCTCCATTAACTCCTCTACAACTTCCCACAAGCCATCATTACTTCCCCCTAGTCCCAATAGACCCTCCACCAATCCACACCCCACCCTCCAACCCCCAACTACCCATCCCCTTCCCCAAGCAGCCCTCCACCTTTCCAAGGCACCTCTTCCCATCCCCAAGACCATCATTGATCACCCCATATTAAAGAAAATTCAAACTCACATTCCCTCCACCCACTTGTTCTCCCCACACTCATCCACCTCCATTTCCCCTCCCATATTCCCCATTTCCCCCCATCATCTTCAACCTCCAGTTTTTAGTTCGCAGACAGCAGAAGAGTAGCTGTTCGTACAGGTGACCCCGACCACATCCCAACGAATCTGAATGCCCAAGAGATATCCACGGAAGCATCTACCAGTCTTCTTCGTAACGGCGGTAGTTTCATCTCCATCCGAGCTCCGTGCTGCCCGATAGGTCCGTTCTCCCACAACTGCGCAGAGCTGCCCCTGCTAAGCACCTGAACCAGAGTAGAAGCTTTACCACGATGAACATCGGAAGAATCAGGCCAAGAATTCTTCTGCAACGTTGTTCCTCGTGCTGTCTACTTTCAGAATCAAGAAGCGGAACTTCGATCGACGTCCGTGGGCCAGAGTTATCAATTTTCTCCCTCGGGTACGCGGTTCTGCTTCCCACAGTCTGCACCGACCTGTCACCATTGTTCAAAGTCCACTGGTCTTCTCCAGCATCGTTTGGCTTCCCCGCCAGTTCTGCTGCGAAGAGGACTCGTCCACGGTTCCAAAAACTTTAGCAGTTCTTGATTCTGAGTCCGGGAGCTGTCGGGGCATCCTCTTCTTCCTGCTGTTGGAAACCTAAGCTATCAGTCCGAGAATATGCCACCCTGTTCGAGCCTCCACCCAGACCAGCATCGGTGCCAGAAGAAATCAAAAAAATTCTGAAGTCATCCTGATCCAGTTACAAAGATGTCCCCACTGGTCCCGTCATCAGCAAAAATCAGGAGAGGTCACAGAGGTGCGATCTTCGACTGCTTGTCCCTGATTCCAGAACGAGGACAGATTCGGCATTGGCTTCCTTTCATCACTTCTAGCTTGAATTTCACTCCCCGCTTGGCCGGCTGAAGGCCCCTCCCTGTGAGGAGGTAGTGTTTGGATGTAATCATCGTCTTCCCTTCCCACGATTCCCCCCCCTGCATGGGGTGTAGTGTTGTAACAATTTGAGCAGGTCAAGCTACCCCGACGCGGCGTGTGGGGAACCCACGCTTCCCCGCTAGACCACGTCTCCGAATGGGACCGATTTCTTCAAACCGGTCGAGTTAGTGCTCCACTCCTAGCTCTATTTAGTGCTTGTTCTCCCTAATATTAGTTCATAAACTCCGCTGGCTTTGAGAAGTGAGAGTCCGATCTTTAAGCACCATCGCTTTAAGAAATCACCGTGGAGTGAGGAACCCGTGCCCTTGGCACTTCGTCGGCTCCCTTGAATTGGGCAGCCATACCCTTAGGGAAACAAACCTTGGCCTTGCTGGCCCTCTATCAGCAAGGGCCCAGCCCACACAACCTCCACTTGGCATTTCCAAGTTACCCCAGGTCTTGGGTGAGTGACGGGTGAGCGGCCGCCATTATCGGTCCATCTTGATTGCCAAATGTGCTTGCTTGTTAAGTCCTAGGTTGTGTCACATCAATTGGTATCAGAGCAAGTCTTTGACTTGTCTCTACAAGTCAAGTCCTAGGGCATGCTTGCATTCTTGTCCGAACCGTGCATTGTCAAACCCATCATTGTTAACGTTGAGTCTTGGGTCACATGGCCCATCTCCCAATCATATCCCATGCATGCTTACCTAATGGAGAGCCCGTAGAAATTGATTTCATTGACCTAGAATCTGAAAATTGGGTGTCCCCCGATATCATTACCTCTCTTTGTAGGATCGGACAAATTGTGCACAATGGAGACCAAGTCTTTATTGAATTCCATAAATGGTTCGGGAAGACTAAGTATTTGGATGGGGCTTGGGGTCAAAAGGGAACATTGGTGGGTCCATGTATAATCCTAGGTAAGAAATGGTTAGATGAAAGGAATGCCGACATTGACCCAACACGTCGGACTTGCCTAGTACATCCGCCACACCTTTCGGGAACCTTTAAATTCAACAACCTTGTATTCTCCCACCCGCGGGAATCCCGCCCTTGTTCACCACCCCGGGTGCACCATACTCCGGCCATCATCACCCCACCATGAAAGAACCTTCCCACTCTATTAGCTTTGGAAGAAGTAGTCCACCCACTTTACCACATGAAGATAAATACCTCTCGGGAACCTATCCCCTCCATGGAGAGCACCCATGTCCCAATTGAAGAGGAAGCCTCGCACGAGGATCTTCACCCTCCACCACCCCCTCTAGATAAGGTCGAATTCATCTTAGAAGAGTCCCTTATTAGTTGGCTAAAGAAGAGCCCAATAAGAGAGATCACGGCCCATGATTATCTTCCCATAAAGAAAAACCTTCCCATAGTGCACATCTCCTCCTATCACACCATAATCCAAACATCCTACCAAGTGGAAACCTTAGAGGACCTTCTCAAGGTCTTAGCTTGGTAATATGAGTTGATCGGCTTGTTGACCCCCATGGCTCACCAATCTAGGAGCCTTGACCTCCTACACCTTTGTGTCGGGTATATCACCTCGGTTTGCTCCATTGGTTGCTACACTAGCGACCTCCTTCTATTCCTCCCCACACCCGATGAGCCCGACCTTCTCCTCAATTTGGAGCTTCTTATATCGAGTGGAAAGTTAAGCCCTCCCCTCATGGCCGACCCACTCACAAAGAACTTCGGCCCAATTATCTCATTAGAGGAGGATGACCCACCACCACTTGAGGATCTTGAGGACATAGGGCCCCTCCCCCTCGATAACCCTTTTTATGATCCCTTTGATCCCTTCCAATGGGGGTCAAAGAAACCATGGGACCCAACCACCTTATCCACCACCCACCTTTCCCTATCCCAACCCACCATGTTTGACCCAATCTACCCCATCCTAGACCTGAGTTACACCTTAGGAGCCATGACCTTGGACCACATATCCCTAGGTAATAAGGTTGTGCCCCACCCCATGATGACCACCTTCTTAGATCCATTCGATCCTTTCCAATGGGAGTTTAAAGGTTGTTCCACACCTATACACATAGAAGTCACTTTTGGGAAAAGTATGCATGTGTCTAGGCTTTCCACACCCCTTGACATGAACACTATGTTGGGTCCATTCATTCATATCACCCACATGTCAAGTAGAAAGCATGAGTGGTCCAAATTCGGATGTAGTGGTCCACCTTCACTCATCATGAGTCGTAGGCATGATAGGAGTATTCATGGATGTCCGGGTCCCCCAGCATTTGTCACCCCCATGCATGATTGGATCACCAATGGATGCCCCGGTCCTCCCCATTCCATCAAAGTCTTCCTAGTGTCAAAGCATGATTGGTCTACTTTTGGTTGCTCAGGTCCACCCATAACCCCTAGAATGTCAACATTCACAAAATTGCATGAAAGCCTTTGCAAGCTCATAAGCAAGGAAAATGAGATCTGTAAAAGGCAGGCTGACTCCCTTCGGCGTCACCAAGAATTCCACGTGGGTGACTTTGTGATGGTGAGGAAGGAGAGGCTCTCCCCGGGAGTCATCTCCAAATTGAGGCTACGTGGGGCTGGTCCCTTCCAGGACCTGAGGCGCATTGGCGCTAATGCCTGTGAGTTAGATCTCCCCAAGGAGTATGGAGTGAGTCCTACATTCAATGTAGCCGACCTAGTGCCACATAAGGGACCCACGGTGGTACCTAGTGAGGATATTGAGCCTATTCCCTCCGTTGAGAGAGCACCCACCCGTGAGGAGAGTCCACCAGCCAAGAGAGCCTAGCGTGAGCGCATTGAACGAATATTGGATGAACAGGCCACTACCACCAGGGGCATGGTATACGAGCGCTATCTCGGCAGGTGGATGGATCGGCCTCGTTCGGAAGACTTGAGGGCAGTACCACTTCTACACCCTCCAAGGAGGGAAGGACACTTACTCCACGGAGTCGAGTTCTCCGCACCCCGGGAGTATGATGAGGACATCACCTCCCATGCCCACGTTCACAGCTCGTCTCCTCACCTCGGTTGCATCCGGCATGGTCTAGTTATTTAACTTTGAGTCCTATGTAATTTTTATTTGAGTCATTTGATGTATTTTCCCTTTTATTTGAGCCATGTTCCTAGGTCTTGTGTTTATTTCCCTAAGTTTGAGTGTAATTAGGTTGTCTAGTTAGCTATTGGGCCCAATTCATTGGGCTTGGCCCAAGGGCTCCCCCCTACCCCCTCGGTTATTTGTCATTGAATCAATTGTCAGGGTCTTATTATAAAATGTGGGTTGCCTATATATAGGGCCCCATTCCCCCCATTTCAAGGTAATGAATCAATGAATGAAAAACTTGCCATTTTGAGAGTTCAAACTTCTTATCTAGTGGAGAGATTCCATTATTTGGGTGAGAGACCCTAGGAGAGAGATTCCCCACCCATCCCTCTCTTAATTTCTCTCTTTCACTCCCCTTTCTCTCTCCTCCACACCCAATTTCAAAAATTTTCTCTCTCCTCCCCTCCCAACCACCTCCACCCTCCCACCTACCTCCATTAACTCCTCTACAACTTCCCACAAGCCATCATTACTTCCCCCTAGTCCCAATAGACCCTCCACCAATCCACACCCCACCCTCCAACCCCCAACTACCCATCCCCTTCCCCAAGCAGCCCTCCACCTTCCCAAGACACCTCTTCCCATCCCCAAGGCCATCATTGATCACCCTACATTAAAGGAAATTCAAACTCACATTCCCTCCACCCACTTGTGCCCCCCTCACCTCCCCCCTTCTCCCTCCAAGCCCAAATTCGTAGCTCCTCCTCCCACCACCTGTTAGACCCCCTTCCAGACCCTATTCTTCCCCTCCCACACCTTGGAACACCCCCTCCTAGACCCCCTCACAGCCATGGTTCTCCCCACACTCATCCACCTCCATTTCCCCTCCCATATACCCCATTTCCCCCCATCATCTTCAACCTCCAGTTTTCAGTTCGCAGGCAGTAGAAGAGTAGTAGGTTGTAGAGGTGACCCCGACCACATCCCAGCGAATCTGAATGCCCAAGAGGTATCCACTGAAGCGTCTACCAGTCTTCTTCGTAACGGCGGTGGTTTCATCTCCATCCGAGCTCCGTGCTGCCCGGTAGATCCGTTCTCCCACAACTGCGCAGAGCTGCCCCTGCTGAGCACCTGAACCAGAGTAGAAGCTTTACCACGATGAACCTCGGAAGAATCAGGTCAAGAGTTTCTCTGAAAAGTTGTTTATCGTCCTGTCTACTTTCAGAATCAAGAAGCGGAACTCCAATCGACGTCCGTGGGCCAGAGTTATCAATTTTCTCCCTTGGGTACGTGGTTCTGCTTCCCACAGTCTGCACCGACCTGTCACCATTGTTAAGAGTCCACTGGTCTTCTCCAGCATCTTTTGGCTTCCCCGCCAGTTCTGCTGCGAAGAGGACTTGTCCACGGTTCCAACAACTCTGGCGGTTCTTGATTCTGAGTCTAGGAACTATCGGGGCATCCTCTTCTTCCTGCTGTTGGAAACCTGAAGCTGTCAGTCCGAGAATCTGCCACCCTGTTCGAGCCTCCACCCAGACCAGCATCGGTGCCAGAAGAAATCAAAAAAATTCTGAAGTCATCCTGATCCAGTTACGAAGATTTCCCCACAGGTCATGTCATCATAAAAAATCAGGAGAGGTCACAGAGGTGTGATCTTCGACTGCTGGTCCCTGATTCCAGAACGTGGACAGATTCGGCATCGGCTTCCTTTCATCACTTCTAGCTCGAATTTCCCTCCCCGCTTGGCCGGCTGAAGGCCCCTCCCTGTGAGGAGGTAGTATTTGGATGTAATCATCATCTTCCCATCCCCACGATTCCCCCCCTTGCATGGGGTGTAGTGTTGTAACAATTTGAGCATGTCAAGCTACCTCGGCGCGGCGTGTGGGGAACCCACGCTTCCCCGCTCGCCCACGTCTCCGAACGGGACCGGTTTCTTCAAACTGGTCGAGTAAGTGCTCCACTCCTAGCTCCATTTAGTGCTTGTTCTCCCTAATATTAGTTCATAAACTCTGCTGGCTTTGAGAAGTGAGAGTTCGATCTTTAAGCACCATCGCTTTAAGAGATCACCGTGGGGTGAGGAGTGTAACCCATGCCCTTGGCACTTCGTCGGCTCCCTTGAATTGGGCAGCCATACCCTTGGGGAAACAAACCTTGGCCTTGCTGGCCCTCTACCAGCAAAGGCCCAGCCCACACAACCTCCACTTGGCATTTCCAAGTTACCCCAGGTCTTGGGTGAGTGACGGGTGAGCGGCCGCCATTATCGGTCCGTCTTGATTGCCAAATGTGCTTGCTTGTTAAGTCCTAGGTTGTGTCACATCAGGGTGATACACCGGGTGACTCTAAATGCTTTTGCGCCCTAGGACCAACTTGTAGAGACAAGTTGAGAACTTGCTCCTATACCACTTGATGTGACACCACCTTGGGGGTGGCAACCACTAGGCCAATGCTCCTTGGACCTATGACCCGCAAGCATGCAACATTGACGACGGACTCACTCGGGCGAGCTCACTTGCATAGCGCACACAATTGCCCATATGCCAACCGGCGATAGTGGAGATGGTCCGAAGTGAGACCTCGGTGTTCTGGGGTTTGGTTAGCTTGAGATTGAACCCCTAAGGGTCTGGGTTGCCCAAACCAACGGCCGACCAGCACGATGTGGGTGTGGGTTGTAATGACTCCCTTACAAGTCACCCGCGGTAGTCACACAAATGTTAGCAATTCAGGATCGGGCGCTCAACTCACCATCCGACGGCACTAGCGGTGATACTAAACCTGCAAAGGAAAGAACATCAAGGGGGTAACCAAGGCTCACCTGATCGGTGTGAAGACACTGATCCCGGTCAGAGACGGGGGTGAGCGAGGAAGCGTGGGTTTACCCGCACGCCGAGCCGGAGAAGCTTCAACCTAAAAAATTAATTAACAACCACTACTCCCCACGCAGGAGGGGTGGACTAGGGGTTGGGGGACTGTGGGATTACATGAAAATACTACCTCCCACAGGGAGGGGCTTTAATCCGGTGTGGGGATGTTTTTTGTTTAGGTTTATTTTACTGGATTTATTAGGCGTGCCAGTCACCGAGTGACAATTCATTGTGCGCTCGACCTGACTCAGTCAGTCGATTGTGATATTCGTGTCAGGACTCTAAGTCCGACATACCATAAAGGTTATGACGTTAATTATGTCCTTCCAAAGAAGGACAACCCTTGATTAATTGCCAAGAAAGGATGCCTCGGGGGCAAAATGAGATACGACTGTTACGCTAACTCCGCTAACGGGATGCGAAACATGCATAGAAAACCATGCTACGCGGGACATGATAACGGTGTTATGGCGCAAACCTGGCAGCACATCCCCTTATTTTGGACTATGCCAAAGGGGGAAAATAGGTCATCCACCCATGGAATGTAGGGATGGAAGCCAAAAGAGAGGCGGGCGTAGCCCTGGATCCAAAAGGATTTGAATATGACGGGACAGTGTCCGCTACCATGTCGTTTGTTAATATTCCCCCCAAAGGACCATTGGAGGACATGCAGGGGCAAAACTCTGAGGGTCAATGGGGTGATAGAAGAAACATCGTATTCCGTATAATGTAGGGGTAAAACCCCCATTAATATATCTCCCGTGGACCTGGGTAAAGAACCATGATTCCCTCAAGGCGACGAAGGCTGGCACGGAGGCTGACAGGAATGGGACACTTGGGTTTGGACTGGATTTGGGTCTAATGGGATTGTTAAGACATCGGGTTTGGATGGCAGCTATTAACAAGACGAAACGGTGCGGCTAGGAGTCGGCGCGAGGGGGATCCCGGCGCGATGGGCAACCGGCGTGGCTGGAAATATAGGCAGATGGCACGACAGGGCATACGGCGCGGCAGGTTCCCGGCGCGCCCTTCACCCGGTGCGAGTTTGGCGCCGGGAGGTGATGGCACCGGGAGGCAGTGGCGTCGGGAGGCCGTTTTGTTGGTTTTCTTCCGATATTATGAGGGGTTCTTATGAGTTCAAGGGGATCCTCTATATTCAACGGGGATTCCATGGCAATAATTGGGTGAGATAGAAGATGGGGGTGGATTCATTCACCAGGGGGTCTGAGGAGACAGTGTAACTGTAACGTATATCCCCTGTGGCGACCAAGGTGTCATGAGATGATATAGCTCAGCCCTTTGCCACACAGTTGGGGGCGAAATGCATAATTTCGGTGAAAACATCGCACTATGTGACCGAATAACCCTCTGAACGAATTTTGACAGCACCTCCCCTTATTTTGGGAGTATGCCAAAAGGGTATTATAGGTCATCCACTCACAAACTGTCGGAGTGGAAACCAAAATAAGAGTCAGGCATAGCCCGAGATCCAAGGGATCCAAATCGTATGGGGCTTTATCCCCTGTTGTGATATCCCCTGTACAGTCAATGGAGGACATGCAGCGGCAGAACTCCAAGACTTAATAGGGTTATAAAATGTGGGGGAATGACTCCTTTAATATGGCTCCCATGAGGATAGAGGGAAAGGTAGTGCGTCTCCATAGGACATGGTATGATGAGCAGGGTTGGCATGGCCTGACGGCATCGGCACGAACGCATGGACGTGGCCAGAAGGTGTAAAGGTATCGGCGCGAAGAAGGAGTTGGGCCTCGGCGTGAAATAGGAAACCCAATCGGTGCGGCAAGCCCTCGGCGCGAGACTTGCGCCGAGAGGTGCTCAGCGCCGGGAGGCTTCCTGAAGTGAGGTTTTAGAGGGGTTTGAAGGCAGGGGCTTTGGGTATTTTAAAGAAAAAGGGTTTGTTCAACAATTTGAAGACCAATTCGGACGATCGTGGAGAGGATGGTCTGGGGTGGAGACGACCTTCCTTCTGGGGCCTCACTGGGAGCAGAACCATGCACGGAAACCTCACGATTCAAATTCGTCCTTTCTTGTTTCACAGATGAGAAGCCATGAGATAGGCTGTCTCAGGCTCTAGTTGTGAGTGTAAAGTTGAAAGAATTATACGACGAACGAACATTCAACAGACTCAGAAAGCCAAAACAGTAAAGCATGCATAGATGTGCAGCCATCAATATCCATAGCACGTAGTGCAGAGGCATAAACAAAAGAATAATGATGGGGGAGAACTCAACCCATCTTTCATTAACAATTTCATTGGAAAAAGGTGTACACAAATTCAACTCGGGAGAAAAAGAAGCATACACAGACTCTATCCCTGAGGACAGGGTTACATTGGCATTCAGTGCTACGGTAGCAGAGATGCTCGAAAGCAGAGATACAAAAGAGAAGGGGGAGCAGTATTCAGACAGAGGAGAAAGGGAGGAAGAGGAGCTGCAGTCGCTCAGGACGTCGAACGGCACACCCCACCTGGCTTCTTCCTTGGAGCCTCTGCCCCTCTCTTTTCTTCAGCTTCTATGGAGGGCTCTTGAGCTTCCCCTTTCTTTCAGTGGCTAACTTTTCTATCTCGTTCCACCCTCTTTTCTTTTCCTTCTCTTTTTTCTCTGTTGCCCCTCTTTTTCTCTTCGAAGGGCAGCCTTCTTATAGAGGGATGACCCTCATTCTTTCGGCCTGAGCTTCCCGGTGCGCCAGCATCCATCTTCCCGGCGCGGGCAAGCCTCGGCGCGTCTCAATTCACATTTGGGCTTGGCCCATTTTCCTATCATTCGGCACAGGATCAACCTAATGGACTCCTTCCGACAGTGGGCTTCTTGGCATATATATTAAGACTTAATGGGGCTTGTTTAACACCTTGCATTCACAAACACGTGTGAGGCACTATGCATCCCACCTTCGGAGAATCAGAATTATCTGAGCATCCTTTCTTAGCAGACAGATGATTGCCTGAATGTTGGTATGGTTTTATCAGCCCGACTACCTAAATGATAGCCGTACTAGACAGCGGCCTAGCCAGGGATGCCTTTAGCTGAACAAAGTGTTAGGAATAGCGGGTCTCTTCTATTCTGATTCTCGAACTTTCAGGGATGGAACAGGAGCCGCACCCTCGACTGGTCTTCAAAGCTATGAATTTACTTTGGTCTCGTCTGGTATATTTTGGGTGTCAACAAATGCCCCCCACCCGTAGGTGGCGTAAGCGAAGAATGAGTGACACGGGGCATGTGGGTGCACACTGCACCACACCTCGTAATTTCTTCAGGTCTGCTCCTGTTCATTGTTCATTCTTGTGACTCTGGGTCTTCATTCTGCTTGGACAATCCCAGTACTTTGTCAGTATACTCGGACATGTATCAGCCTTCTTGATTTGATCTTTTAATTGCAGCACCCTGGATGAATCGAACGGTGCCACTGACGATCCCGGCACGGTCATCTCGGCGCGGCCGTCGTCTCGGCGCAGTTGCTCTTGGCGCGATGGCTCTCTCGGCGTGCCTTTTGGTGTTTTTGAATTTCGGCGCGAAGGCCGTCTCGGCGCGCCTTTTGGTGCGTTCGGCAGTCAGTGCACAGGCCATCTCGACGCGCCTTTTTGCTAGGCCTATATAGGCACCGAGAGGGGGGAGTGAGGCTCATTTCTCATCAAGCTCTCTCTCTCTTCGGCCTCTTCTTCTTCCACTGCTTCTGCGATCGGCGTGGGGAGCCTCCCCTTGACCGTTTTCTCCTTCGGGACTACGCCCCTCTTTATTGCGGAGTCACCCCCTCTTGGTGGGTGCTCTCCTATTTGACTTCTGGGCATACCCCGGATAAGGGGAGATGCTGTCAAAATTTTTCTTGAGATCTTCTTTTCTATTTTCTTCTTCATATCATCTTATTTTCCCTTGATTTTTGTCTGTAGCTGCTGCAATGGCCTCTTCTTCCAGCCGTGTTGCTTCCGGCGCTACAGACGTTGACGCTTCCTCCCAAGGTAGGGTGTCTGGCCCTGTTGTGACCTGGAGGAACGTCAGACAACTGGACCGGGGTCTCGGGAGGATCGCTATAGTTGATGAATCCTCTGACTCCGAAACAGACACGGTATCCTCGTCTCGCGTAGTGACCGTCGAGGGAGGGCTGGACTTCAATCGCGACGACGAGTATCGCCCGGACTTCCCGAAGGATCGGCACCTTGCACCGTTCATCTGCACCTTCAGCATCTCGGGGAAGAGAGATGTCATGCTGGCTCGGATGGTGGAGCGGGCCATGTTGTTGGATCGGGACAGCCTGAAAGGTTCTGTGTACCGCGGAGACACCATCTATCTCTCGGGAGAGCGACGCAAATGGAATGTCATCTTGGGGGTGACAGAGCTGGAGGCAAAGCAGAAAATGCTGACACGGGCTCCAGAATTCACACCAGCTAGGTGGGATACCACTGCGGGTCGGGTCAACAGAGAAAAGCCCGGCTATGGTTTATTCTTGGCGCCCCTCAAGTGGGGCTATAGGGACGAGCCATTCGTCCTGAACTGCTTGGCTGTCCAGTTCAAATTCCAATTGGCTGCTGGGTGGTTTGCTGACACGAAAGTGACCGATGCCCATCTCTTCCATGTAGGAGCGGTAGAATTTACAGAATATGTTCTGAAGGAGTATGCGCCATTGCTGGTCAGGGCCGGGGTGTATCACAGTGTATATGCATCCCGTTTTAGGTATCCCATCTCGAAAGGGTTGTGCTGCGGTATGTTCGAAGTGTTCTGCCCGCAGTTCAATACTTTCTATATAGCAGAGGGTGAAACTTCTATGGACCTCTGGAGCCTGTCACAGCTGTCGGGTCTGCTGATCAACGGAGAGCCCTATGAGGAGGTCTGCCTTCATGACTTCATCAAGGACGAGACAGATGGTGAAGGTGAATATTATTTCGGCTACTCATACCGGTACTTAATGAAAGCGTACCACTCCCTCTGCTTGGCGCTGAATATGGGGTCCTCGAAGGGGTATCGGCCCCGAGAGAAAAGCAGCAAATTGAGAGTCCGAGTAGGACATTGGATTCAGTATTTCTTCGGCGGCCCTCTGAAGTACAGTGAGTTCCCCCATGTAGCTCCTGTTGCGGGTAAGCCCAGTAGACCGCCCAAGTTCATGTCAGCGCTGCCCTCTTCCCTTCGACGGATTAGTCGCGGAGGACCGAATCCCACTGGGGCGGATCCCCTTACGCATTGCGCGGCTTACCTCACCTTCTGGTTGTGCACTTTTGCTCTCCCACAGGGAGATGAGACAGTCATTAGGCCGGAGGCAATATACCCGGCTTGTCAGATGGCTTGGGGCATGCGGCTTGCACTATGCCCAGCAGCACTCTGCCTGATCTACAAATCTCTTGGAGATATTCATAGGCATCGGGTCCCACGCTCTTTCAGAACAGTGGGGCCGTTTCATTTCTTCAATGCCTGGGTGTGCAATTTGTTCCAAGAGCTGGCTCCCAGGACTCTATAGACAGTGACATTGTATCCCAGGATGTTGGAGTTTGCTAGTGCTGAACCCGGTCCAGTGTCTCAGCAACTTTTCTCCATCCGAGGCCGGTTGATAAGGGTCCCGATGGATTCAGCGGGGACCATCCATTTTTGGAATTTGGCCGCACATTCTTCTCCATTGGTGAACCGCCAGCGTGAATGTAAGCTTGAGGTAGTTGAGACTTTCACACATTTTATTTCAGGCAACACAGTGACCCGGCCAATTTTGGAGCCTGAGCTCATTGACTGGGCCTTGTCAATTCGCCCCAGTGTCTTAGTGTTCAGGAAGGGGGGTGCGGTTCATTTAGAACCTTACTATCCTTGTAGGTTTTGCCAAAACTTTGGCTATGATCAGCATATCATGCCTTCGGCGGCCCTGTTTCCCCTGGACAGCAGGTCGAAGCACGGCTCGACTGTTGTAGCTGAGGGTCGCTCCTGGTGGGACTACTTTCACCACCGGGACGCCAATGTTTTCAGAGTGCCGATGCAGAAGCGAGTTCCCCGGGTCACACCAGAGTATGTGAAGTGGTGGAATGCTCGAATGGGCTTTTATCGCAATGCCAGGGTGGCATGCTGGGATGTAGCTGAGCGCACCTTCCTGAGCCAGCAGCCTAGGCCAGTTTTCGACATTGAAGAAGCCCATTTGAAGAGGCTGTTCTCCCAACATCCGAAGGAGGTAGAGGTATATATAGCAGGCAGAAAAGCCGCAAAAGAGGACGCAACTGAGCCGCTGGTGCCTGTACTTGCTGACAAAGATGAAGATACTTTCACGCAGAATCTAGAACATCTGTGTCAGATTGATGGTTCCCGCCTGGAGCTTCAGCAGTACCCGTTCCCCATTGAGGAGCCGCTCTCCAAGGCAGTTTCATGGAAGTGCGAGGTGGACCGCTTTTGCCCGTACCGGGCATTTGTCAACAGAGAAGACAGGACCCCGACATATTATCAACATACGTCTTGGCTGTTTATCTTGATGAACATCCAATGACTGACCCTTGACAGTCCCATAGTGACTGTCCTGGACAAGCCTTTGTTTGTATCTTTTCATTATGCCGACGTCTGGGGCTTCGACCACCTCGGCTTATATCATTGCATAGCTTCTCATGGTCATGCAGATTTGGCTGACCTAGCCGAGAAGTGAAAGAAGATTGGCGACATCTGCTGGCTTGTTCGGGAGGCTGCATCCCGAAGCAAGGAAGTGGCTTATCAGTATTGGTCACTTTCATCTTTTTACAGTGGCTGGGCAGGTAAGTTCTCTTTAGTTGACATGTAGAGTGGTTCATTGCTCAGCTCTTTTTATAACGGCATGCGCTTCATTTTACAGACCGTCCAGATATAAAGCAGCAAGGGCTTTATAAAAAAATCATCTCTCAGGCCCAGAAGCCAGAATATTTTGATGTTCCTACACCGGGCGTCGACCACCACTCCATTGCCACCTGGCAAAAAGAGAGAGGCCTCTGTGATGAAAGTTGCAATAGGCCGAGCGAAGAAAGCTCGGAAAACCTCTTCCAAGCAACCTTCGACTGGTGCGGCTAAGACTCCTCTGCCTGAAGTGCCATCGTTCGAGCAATTTGCCGCTCAGAAAGAGGCCACTCAGCAAGCGGCTGAAGGTGACATCACTTTCTCTCGCGGTCTAAAGGAGTGTTCCTTTCATGACGTCTTCATTTTTGATGCCCTATTGTTTGACCTTAGCTCAAGGAGCGGTCGACACCACCCCACATGCTGAAGAAGGTGTCTTGGAGGCGGGAGAGATAGGGTCTTCTGCCATAGCCGCGGTAGGGGCGACCACAACAGCTGAGGCCACAGGGGAGAGTCTCCCCATTGTTGATGAGGATGTCAGACTCCCTTCTCCTACACTTGCTAGTGAGGTCGAGGGTGAGCCACGTGACTGTCATCCTTCTGACTCTTCTCTTTTATTGATCCTTTTGTCCCACCTTATGTATATGTTTATTGCAATGGCAGGAGTGGTTAGCACAGTAGCTGAGACGCCTACCATGGATGCTCCTCCACAGCCTGAAGGACATAAGACTGTGCTAAAGAAAGGTGTTATCCCATTGCGGCGTGTAGTCACCCGCTCGGCGTCCCTCCAGGCGATAGAGGAGGCGGGCCAACCTAAGATCAGCATAGATATTTCTCTGGTAGCTCCGCCACCCATTTTGACGAAGAAATTGACTATCATTCATCAGAAAGTGACGAACAAGCCCCTGCGGCAGCCAGCAAAGGGGCTGCGGCATCCTTCGTGCCGTTGAGTGATCCTGTGATTTTTAGTCCTCCGAGGTTGCCAATGACCTCATCTGAGGGAATGCTGCAGGAGGAATTTGCCGGACTGGATATGGAGGTGGAGATAACCCCTCCTTTTGTTGCTTCATCTGCAGAGTTGGAATCTTCCATGGGGGCGCTTGAAGAGATGGGTGCTGCAGCCATAGTAAGTTCTGCCCGCCCCTCTGCAGAGCCGCATATTTTTTTCATTCTTTTCTACCATCTTGGTGCTTACTGGGATCTTGTTCCAGGAGCCTGACAGCGCCATTCACCCTCCGGTACCGCCTTCTGGTGCTATCGTGGCTTCGTCAGAGGCTTCGAACGTGCTACCATTGGCCACCGTGTCTTCTTCGGGGGTAGTTACCATACTTCGCCCTGCGCCAGTAAGAGTACACGTAGTTGCCGAAGTATCATCAATGGAGCCGAGCCCGTTGGGAGAGAGCCTCGCCCTGGTGCCGGCAATAGAGTTGAGAGCCGAAGCCGACCCATCAAGGGGTTCTGCCTTTGTCCCGGCGGCCATAATGACCATTGCGCCTGACTCTGCGACTCCATCCGTGCCAGAAATAGAGTCGGAACCTCAGCCTCTTCTAGCATCTGTGGAAGAAAGTTCTTCAAGGAGCCCGACGGAGCAAGAGCATGCTGCCGTGGTACCTGCTATTTCAGCCCTGGCGGCCATTCCATCTTCTTCTTTCGTGGCAGATATTGGCTTGTGGGCCTCCATAGACAGGGAGGTGACCTTTGAGGTGGCTCCGGTAGCCTCCCTGGGCTTTACTTCATCGGAGGAGTTTGTCTAACAGTATTTGGGGATGTTGCGCCAGGTCGTGGAATCTCAACCGACACTATCTTACCCCCAGTTGAAGGAAGTGGCCGAGCGACTGACGATCGGGCTGCAGGCATTAGGCTGTCCTTTGGACACCTGGACCCAGCGGGTGCTGTTCCTGTTAAAATTCATAAACCGCCGGGACTTTCTTGGGAGAGTGATGGATGACCGACTAGCGGCCCTAAAATTGCAGAAAACTTATTGTCAGGCAGAGCTGACATCTCAGATTTCTGATCTTCAGAAGAGCAAAGCTCATGTTGAAGCATCTGCTGCTCGGGCACATATTCTGTGTAGCCGACGAGAAGAACTCCGGGCTGAATTGGCCACCATTGAGGCCGAGATACCACAGTTGGAGGCTGCAGAAGTCCAAGGTATCGAGGAAACTTCTTTATTGGAGGGCCGGGTCGCGTCCCTGGAGACTGAGGTGACTCGCGTTCAGGAGGAAGAAATGCAGCTCCATGAACTGGGAGCGGCTCCACATGTTGGGCTCATTGACTTTGCAGATATTTCCAGGCAGTCTTAGTCGATCTGCCTTTGTAGTTCACCCCCTTCGAAGGGCTCCTTTTGTATTAATCCCTCCCTTTTTGTAATGAAATACAAGCTTCCTTCACTATTTTCGGTGTCCATCTTTGCACCTATATTCTGTTATATCTTGTGGCAATTTTGGCGACCCGTTTGGAAGTGCACCCATGTCTGTGCCGCAGGAGAGCATCCACCCTTTCAAGGAAAGGATGGGGGCCTCGCTCCACCGCGTGACGGGGTTCCAGAGGTTGCCAGGTTGGTACAGACGTGAGTCTTGCCGATAAAAAACGTCAGAAATACGACTCCTGGCTAATGAAAGGTCCATCCAGGATAGGCTTCATCATTGGTAGGGCAACTGATGGGAGTGCGACTTAGAGGCATAGCATATACCTTATAGTAATCCCATTATTGACCCTGGTTCAGGGAAATGTTGCCCGACCTTGTCGATGGTGACAAGGGTAGAAAAGGTAGCGACCGATCTTGCCGATGGTGACAAGGGTCGAAAGGGGTAGACGGTCTTGCCAAAGGTGACAAGGACCGGAAAGGGTAGCGACCGATCTTGCCGATGGTGGCAAGGGTCGAAAGGGTAGACAGTCTTGCCGATGGTGACAAGGACCGGAAAGGGTAGCGACCGATCTTGCCGATGGTGACAAGGGTCGAAAGGGTAGATGGTCTTGCCGATGGTGACAAGGACCGGAAAGGGTAGCGAACGATCTTGCCGATGGTGACAAGGGTCGAAAGGGTAGACGGTCTTGCCGATGGTGACAAGGACCGGAAAGGGTAGCGACCGATCTTGCCGATGGTGACAAGGGTCGAAAGGGTAGACGGTCTTGCCGATGGTGACAAGGACCGGAAAGGGTAGCGACCGATCTTGCCGATGGTGGCAAGGGTCGAAAGGGTAGACGGTCTTGCCGATGGTGACAAGGACCGGAAAGGGTAGCGACCGATCTTGCCGATGGTGACAAGGGTCGAAAGGGTAGACGGTCTTGCCGATGGTGGCAAGGACCGGAAAGGGTAGCGACCGATCTTGCCGATGGTGGCAAGGGTCGAAAGGGTAGACGGTCTTGCCGATGGTGGCAAGGACCGGAAAGGGTAGCGACCGATCTTGCCGATGGTGACAAGGGTCGAAAGGTAGACGGATGGGTGCGCATTGGTGGGATATCGGATGAAGACTCCACCTCGACCCTATAAAGGGTCTTCAGGACGGAGGGTGGATCATCACTATTCATCATTCATTTACACTTTTTTTATTCACATTACTGACCTAAGCACCCTTTCAGATTTTTACCAAAGCCAGCCCCCTCTTGCTTTTGCCCACGCGCCCTCTTAGGTTTTCACGTGGCGGGATACCCGATTTTGCCTGCGATGCCCTTTCGGGTTTTCGCCACAGCGGGGTTATAGCCATTTTTGCACTTGTCCTAATACAGGAGCAAGTCTGGCGGGGTATCTATATTTTTAACCCCATTTTTCTTTTCTTTCTTCTTCTTTTTTTAATCTCAAATTCGGAGTACAAAAGAATTGGACTATTAGAATGCCGACCGGCCTTGCCGATGATGACAAGGATCGCTCCCAGGTTTAGTTCGTCGACACTAGTTAAATGCCGAAGCAAAGGTCATGGTTTGTTAACAAGGACGTAAGATCCGAGTTAAGGGTAGAGGTCGACCGATCTCGCCGATGACGACGAGGGTTGAACATGGGTTTATTCATCAGCATGGGTCACATGCCGAAGCAAAGGTAGGATTATTAACCAGGACAGAAGGTCCAAGTTAAGGGTAGAGATCAACCGATCTAGTCGATGATGACGAGGGTCGAACATGGGTTTGTTCATCAGCATGGGTCACATGCCGAAGCAAAGGTAAGATCATTAACAGGGACGGAAGGTCCAAGTTAGGGGTAGAGATCGACCAATCTCGCCGATGATGACGAGGGTCGAGCACGGATTTGTTCATCAGCATGGGTCACATGCTGATGGAAATCGACGCTGAGTACTAACTTTTTATTTTGCATTTGAGTCCTTTTATTTGCTTTTATATTCTTGGGAAAGTATATGTGCAATTGTAAGGCTTTGTAAGCTAATGTGTCATTCCCTAGGATTGTGTGGGTTTCTATGTAATTTACCAGTAGGTCTAGTAAGGGGCCCCCAGCCCTTTCTCATTGGTCCACCTAAGCTATGTGAGGCTGGTCAACCATCCTAGGTGGCCATCTAGAAGGTTTGAATGCCAATTGACCACATGGGAGACAAGTGGTGTAAAATGTCAAAGTTGGCCACCTACCTTATCTACCTAGTCAAAGGAGTGTCCCCTCCATATGTAATTTATTTATTTTTGCTTTTTGATCACATGGGGGAAGAAAATGGCCTATTTCCCACGAAATTATCAGCCCCCCACCCCTTGCCATTTTCTATATAAGCCTATGTATAGTGTCATTAGAAATTAATGAAGAAAAAAATTGGCATTTTACCCCAAGAGAGCTCTTGGAGGTGCACCCCTCTCCCCCTATCTCCTTGCTGTTTTCCCCTTCCTCCAGAAATCTAGGTTAGGAGACCCTTTCTACCTCCCCCTCTCATCCTCTGAGTTCCCTTTCTGAAGCTGCCGCCGTCGCACCGCCGTCGCGCCACCGGCACCGCCATCGGAGTTCTGTCTCCATCAGGATAGAACCCCACCTCCGTGATTCTATATTTTTATTCTTTTGTCTGATTGCGGTGAAATTTTGAGAGCTTGTTCCTCTCTTTGTTAGCTTTCCATCCATATATCTTATGCCTCATTTTGAGTTTGTTTGATATTTTTTCCATAATTTCTAGTCCACCCCTGTCAATCTGTCATTCTGCAGATCTACAGTATAGAGTCGTCTTGTTCTATTTTTGTTACCACCGTATCTATTTTTAGAAAATCCCAAAACAATACTGAGTCTTCCCCACGTATATCCCCTTCCACCATAATTTGCTTAGAGTCTACAAAAATCGTTTACCCCTCAGTCAAGGGTGTGTTTCAGGCAGATTGTTTGCTGCCCTGTGTGTCTGTCAGTCCGGGTCAGAAACAAAAGTCTGCTTGCAGAGGTTTTAATTTTCAATCCGTGTGGTGGATGAAGCTGAAACAATATTATGTTGTAGATCTCTGAGTGCTCTTTCCATCGGTACCAGCCACGCCTCGATCGGCCTCCATATCTGAGCATAGTGATTTTCGCCGCCGCAGCCTGCAGATCTGTTCTGTGTGCAGGTCCGAAAATTCAGTTCGGGGGAAAATCAAAAGTAAATATCAAAATTCAACTTCGGGTGCCGCCCCTTCAGGGAGTCGATCCGGGACATCCCGCCATCATCCCAGCCAAGCGGTGCCTCCAGAAGACATCAGGAAGGTGACGTTCCTTTGGAACGGATTGCTTGCTGTCCACCGAGTCAGTCACCGAGTTGGCGCAGCACCGAGTTGCAATAGTGCCGAGTCGGACCAGCAGGCCGAGTTCGCCTCCAGATTGCTGCCCGTCGACCCAGGGTCGGTCCTCCCGGGCCCCACTGTAGCCCTTTACCTCCCTGCGTGGAGTGGGCAATAGGATTACTGTTGTAATTAAGTTTTTAACTGTTGTTAACCGGGAGTTGCCGTAACTGGCCAGGAACGTCTTCCCCACGCCCGGAGCGTGGAGGTAAACTCGCTACCTCTCTCTTATCGCATTTTGCTCAATTCGTATACTTTTGAATGCCGCTGTGAGTGTAGGATTATTAGCCCGTTATCATTTCATCACCGCTGCGAGAGAGTGAGTTTGAGTGTTACCATCCCGTGACTTGATCCGAGTCTACACGGAAAGCCGATACCCGTGACTCACGGCCGGTTTCTTAACCGTGCCCGGTCCCACGTTTCCCTCGCTAAGGGACAATTGCGAGCTCGTCTAGAGAATCTCATTCCTAATTCGAGTCGAGTTCGTGGTCCGTCCCGCATCAGTTTGGTATCAGAGCGAGTTTGAGTCTAGGGTGTCTAACAAAAAAAAGTGTCATTTACGTCTAGTCATTAGTCATTGTCTAAGTCGTGTTTAGGGCCATCATTATTTTAAAACAAAAAAAAGTGTCTTTTGGGTCACATTTACATCCCTTTACTCGGTATATCAAAAGGTGTTGTTCGAGTATTAGGCTACGCCTATCGGGAAGGCCGCACACTTGCGCGAGTGATCTTCGGATCGATTATCTCCGCCACGTACCGAGTCTTGGTGTCTTATCCTTAGTGTGCATGCATCCCAACATTGCATAGTCGGTCTAGTGTCTTATCCACATGGCTTTGCATATCCATTCCTAGGGATCCATTCCCATATTTTGGCAACTATGGCCAACCCATGTCGACCCGTCCAAGGCGATAGGTCTGTGTCTGAGTACATTCGGGCATATCATACGTATTGGTTGGAACATGACTTGGGAGAGGAGAGCACCACGGCTGCATTTCAGTTCCGGAGAGGTTTACGCCTTCACTTCCAGTTGGAGTGTCTTATCCGTGACGCATTCTCTCTGGCGCAGTCCTATAAGGTCGCTCTGGAGGTCGAGCCATTTGAGTCTCGATTTAATGACGACCTACAGCGAGCCGACGCTGCCATGGCTGCCCTTCGGCAAACATCTAACTCCCAACCGAGTCCCGAGCCGATCGGACTGCCTACCCCATTGCCTTCACCACCCGAGAGTGCTCCATTGTCACCCTCACCTTCTGATCTTATTTCGGAGCCCTATCATTTGGAGCCACCAAAGCCCGAGCCACCAGTGTTTCTAACGGGTACACTTTACATAACCGAGCCACTACTTAGTTGGCTCAAGGATGGCTTGGTCTCGCCTCCTTATCCATCAATGGACCCCACCCTACCATTAGTGCCGGTCAACTCCTTCCACACTACCTTTCGGTCTAATCACCATGTTGATACATTGGATGACCTTATTATGGGATTAGACATGCAATGGAAGTTGACGCACTTGTTGGCCCCAGGCTTCGACTGACCCACCGGTTCTAGCTTCACCCACCCCGCATTGGGGTCCATTACCTCCGTGTACACCGTGGGTCATGTGACCACGGAGGTTCTTCTACTCCTCCCGCTATCGACCGAGCCTGACTTCATATCCTTTTGCCCGAGGGAGGAACCATACATCCTACACATGATCACCGTCCCACCTACTATGCATGAAGGTGACCATCCACACCTTCAAGACTTCTACACATGGGACCGTGACTTGTGGGAACCCACTACAAGGGGTCATACACTCTTCGACCCCTTCGATCCCTTCCTTAGTGAATCCCTTGACCCACCACATCTCCTCCACTTCTTCGAGGGAGATCACTACCACATCCCAACCCCACGGACCGGGTCATCTACACCCACCAAGCCCAACCTCGATACATCCACACCCGGTTCCCCTAGCCCTCTCAAGTCTCCCAAATCCAAGGGGTCATCCATGTATGATTGGGTCATACTTGGATGTTTAGGTGTTCCCCATGCCACCAACCACCGGTTGAATAACATGCATGCATGGCACATATTCGGGTGTCCAGGTCCGTCGTCACCCATGTACGGGTCGGACTAACATTAGGTGTGTCTAGGGTCTTGTGTGTCCATGTATGTGTCGAGTCAAGTCGGTTTGTATGCTCGCGTTGTTAGCCCTTTCGAGTTTGAGACTTGTCAGACTATTGGGATCGGTTCTACCTCATATCGGATCTAGTCACATAAGGGACAAGCGGTGATTCCTAGTGAGTTTTCGAGCCGCCTTCTCTCATTTGAGAGTGACCCCACCCCGGAGTGTCCACCTCTAGCCTCATTCCCATGGCAGCATGTGCATATAGAATTTATACGGGATGAGCAGGTGTCGATTACTTGGAGTGGAGCGTACTCCGCGCTTCACGGTACGATGACGGATCCGCCGAGCTACTCGAGCAGTCGCACCCCTTACTCGACAGGGTCGAGTTCTTCCCACCCGGGGAGAGTTGATGGGAATCGACGCTGAGTACTAACTTTTTATTTTGCATTTGAGTTCTTTTATTTGCTTTTATATCCTTGGGAAAGTATATGTGCAATTGTAAGGCTTTGTAAGCAAATGTGTCATTCCCTAGGATTGTGTGGGTTTCTATGTAATTTGCCAGTAGGTCCAGCAAGGGGCCCCCAGCCCTTTCTCATTGGTCCACCTAAGCTATGTGGGGCTGGTCAACCATCCTAGGTGGCCATCTAGAAGGTTTGAATGCCAATTGACCACATGGGAGACAAGTGGTGTAAAATGTCAAAGTTGGCCACCTACCTTATCTACCTAGTCAAAGGAGTGTCCCCTCCATATGTAATTTATTTATTTTTGATTTTTGATCACATGGGGGAAGAAAATGGCTTATTTTCCACGAAATTATCAGCCCCCCACCCCTTGCCATTTTCTATATAAGCCTATGTATAGTGTCATTGGAAATTAATGAAGAAAAAAATTGGCATTTTGCCCCAAGAGAGCTCTTGGAGGGTGCACCCCTCTCCCCCTATCTCCTTGCTATTCTTCCCCTTCCTCCAGAAATCTAGGGTAGGAGACCCTTTCTACCTCCCCCTCTCATCCTCTGAGTTCCCTTTCTGAAGCTGCCGCCGCCGCCGTCGTGCCGCCGCCACCGCCACCAGAGTTCTGTCTCCATCAGGACAGAACCCCACCTCCGTGGTTCTATATTTTTATGCTGTTGTCTGATTGAGCTGAAATTTTGAGAGCCTGTTCCTCTCTTTGTTAGCTTTCCATCCATATATCTTATGCCTCATTCTGAGTTCGTTTGATATTTTGTCCGCAATTTCTAGTCCACCCCTGTCAATCTATCATTCTGCAGATCTATAATATAGAGTCGTCTTGTTCTATTTTTGTCACCACCGTATCTATTTTTAAAAATCCCAACAAATTACTAAGTCTTCCCCATGTATATCCCCTTCCACCATAATTTTCTTAGAGTCTACAAAAATCGTTTACCCCTCAGTCAAGGGTGTGTTTCAGGCAGATTGTTTGCTGCCCTGTGTGTCTGTCAGTCCGGGTCAGAAACAAAAGTCTGCTTGCAGAGGTTTTAATTTTCAATCCGTGTGGTGGATGAAGCTGAAACAATATTATGTTGTAGATCTCTGAGTGCTCTTTCCATCGGTACCAGCCACGCCTCGATCGGCCTCCAGATCTGAGCGTAGTGATTTTTGCCGCTGCAGCTTGCAGATCTGTTCTGTGTGCAGGTCTGAAAATTCAGTTCGGGGGAAAATCAAAAGTAAATATCAAAATTCAACTTCGGGTGCCGCCCCTTCAGGGAGTCGATCCGGGACATCCCGCCATCATCCCAGCCAAGCGGCGCCTCCAGAAGACATCAGGAAGGTGACGTTCCTTTGGAACGGATTGCTTGCTGTCCACCAAGTCAGTCACCGAGTTGGCGCAGCACCGAGTTGCAATAGTGCCGAGTCGGACCAGCAGGCCGAGTTCATGCTGAGTTCGCCTCCAGATTGCTGCCCGTCAACCCAGGGTCGGTCCTCCCGGGCCCACTGTAGCCCTTTACCTCCCTGCGTGGAGTGGGCAATAGAATTACTGCTGTAATTAAGTTTTTAACTGTTGTTAACCGGGAGTTGCAGTAATTGGCCGGGAACGTCTTCCCCACGCCCGGAGCGTGGAGGTAAACTCGCTACCTCTCTCTTATCGCATTTTGCTCAATTTGTATACTTTGGAATGCCGCTGCGAGTGTAGGATTATTAGCCCATTATCATTTCATCACCGCTGCGAGAGAGTGAGTTTGAGTGTTACCGTCCCGTGACTTGATCCGAGTCTACACAGAAAGTCGATACCCGTGACTCACGGCCGGTTTCTTAACCGCGCCCGGTCCCACGTTTCCCTCGCTAAGGGACAATTGCGAGCTCGTCTAGAGTCCAAGGATCTCATTCCTAATTCGAGTCGAGTCCGTGGTCCGTCCCGCATCACATGTCGAAGCAAAGGTAAGATCATTAACAGGGACGGAAGGTCCAGGTTAGGGGTAGAGATCGACCGATCCCGCCGATGATGACGAGGGTCGAACATGGGTTTGTTCATCAGCATGGGTCACATGCCAAAGCAAAGGTAAGATCATTAACAGGGATGGAAGAGGTCCAAGTTAGGGGTAGAGATCGACCGATCCCGCCGATGATGACGAGGGTCGAACACGGGTTTGTTAAAGGATTTCCGGTGGGACTTTTGATGATTGTCCCTTTTGGAGTTTCATCGGGTGGAGAACAAAAAGAGGAACTTTTTAGATTACCACTTTAACGACCTAAGCACCCTTTCGGGTTTTCGACGAAGCCAGCCCCCTCTTGCTTTTGCCCACGCGCCCTCTCGGGTTTTCACGTGGCGGGATACCCGATTTTGCCTGCAGCGCCCTTTCGGGTTTTCCCCACAGCTGGGTTATAGCCATTTCTGCACTTGTCCTAATATAGGAGCAAGTCTGGCGGGGTATCTATATTTTTAACCCCATTTTTCTATTCTTTCCTTTCTCTATTTTTTTTATATTTTTTTTGAGGATATAAAAGGCGGTAGGTTGAGGTGTGATGTCTGACCGTTGGTTGATCGTGGGCGGATACTGGCCGGAGTACCAGGCCTTGTGCCAAGCAAAATGGTTCATTCGTTAGCAAGGGCTGAATGCTAACGCAAAGGAATGATCTTTCGCCGATTCGAGCGTAAGGCCCGTAATGGCAACAATGTGAGAAGGCCGGCTAGGACATGAAGTCTTGAGCCGAAAGGGTTTATTCGTTAGCAAGAAGATAATGCTAACGCAAGGGGGGGATTTCAT
The DNA here is from genome assembly GCA_022559845.1 of Amorphophallus konjac. Classification (NCBI taxonomy): domain Eukaryota; kingdom Viridiplantae; phylum Streptophyta; class Magnoliopsida; order Alismatales; family Araceae; genus Amorphophallus; species Amorphophallus konjac. Next base: position 74,511,895 of record CM040128.1, on the reverse strand, counting down.
GCCAGTTCGGACGCAAGGTTCGTAATGGCAGCCTGGCGTATTCTTTTGAGAGCTTGGCCAGGGCAGAGTGCCATTAAACCAAGGGAATGTAGCTCGGTTAGGGCGGAGTGCCACTGGACCAAGGAAAGGTAGCTCGATCAGGGCGGAGTGCCACTAGACCAAGGAATGGTAGCTCGATCAGGGCGGAGTGCCACTTGACCAAGGAAAGGTAGTTCGATCAGGGCGGAGTGCCACTAGACCCAGGAAAGGTAGCTTGGTTAGGGCGGAATGCCACTAAACCAAGGAAAGGTAGCTCGATCAGGGTGTAATGCCACTAGACCAAGGAAGGGTAGCTCGATCAGGGCGGAATGCCACTAGACCAAGGAGGGGTAGCTCGATCAGGGCAGAATGCCACTAAACCAAGATAAGGGTAGCTCGGCTAGGGCGGAATGTCACTAGACCAAGGATAGGGGTGGCTCGATCAGGGTGGAATGCCACTAGACCAAGATAGGGGCAGCTCGATCAGGGCAGAATACCACTAGACCAAGGAAGGATAGCTCGATCAGGGCGGAATGCCACTAAACCAAGATAAGGGTAGCTCGGCTAGGGCGGAATGCCACTAGACCAAGGAAGGATAGCTCGATCAGGGCGGAATGCCACTAAACCAAGATAAGGGCAGCTCGGCCAGGGTGGAGTGCCACTGAACCAAGGAAGGATAGCTCGGCTAGGGCAGAGTGCCACTGAACCAAGGAAGGATAGCTCGGCTAGGGCGGAATGCCACTAAACCAAGAAAGATAGCTCGATCAGGGCGGAATGCCACTAGACCAAGATAGGGGTAGCTCGGCTAGGGCGCAATGCCACTAAACCAAGAAAGGGATAGCTCGATCAGGGTGGAATGCCACTAGACCAAGATAGGGGTAGCTCGGATAGGGCGGAATGCCACTAAACCAAGAAAGAGATAGCTCGATCAAGGTGGAATGCCACTAGACCAAGATAGGGGTAGCTCGGCTAGGCGGAATGCCACTAAACTAAGGAGGGATAGCTCGATCAGGGCGGAATGCCACTAGACCAAGATAGGGGTAGCTCGGCTAGGGCGGAATGCCCCTAAACCAAGGAGGGATATCTCGATCAGGGCGGAATGCCACTAGACCAAGATAGGGGTAGCTCGGCTAGGGCGAAATGCCACTAAACCAAGAAAGGGATAGCTCGATCAGGGCGGAATGCCACTAGACCAAGATAGGGGTAGCTCGGCTAGGGCGGAATGCCACTAAACCAAGGAGGGATAGCTCGATCAGGGCAGAATGACACTAGACCAAGATAGAGGTAGCTCGGTTGGGCGGAATGCCTCTAAACCAAGAAAGGGATAGCTCGATCAGGGCGGAATGCCACTAGACCAAGATAGGGGTAGCTCAGCTAGGGAGGAATGCCACTAAACCAAGGAGGAATAGCTCGATCAGGGCGGAATGCCACTAAACCAAGGAGGGATAGCTCGATCAGGGCGGAATGCCACTAAACCAAGAAAGGGATAGCTTGATCAGGGCGGAATGCCACTAGACCAAGATAGGGGTAGCTCGGCTAGGGTGGAATGCCACTAAACCAAGAAAGGGATAGCTCGACTAGGCGGAATGCCACTAGACCAAGATAAGGGTAGCTCGGCTAGGGCAGAATGCCACTAAACCAAGGAGGGATAGCTCGATCAGGGCGGAATGCCACTAGACCAAGATAGGGGTAGCTCGGTTAGGGCGGAATGCCACTAAACCAAGGAAGGATAGCTCATTTGGGGAGCGCCGGTTGAACCGTGTGGTATAGCTTTAGGTGCTTCCCATTGAGGGGAGAGAATTGGATGACTCCTTTGTGATCCGCAAGGATGTATGCACCCCCTTCATATACTCGGTGGACGACATATGGTCCGACCCAATTTTCAATCAACTTCCCCTTGGGGTTGGAGGCCATTACTTCTCTTCTTTTGACCATCACCAGGTCTCCTTTCTTGAATTCTCGACCCTTGACCAGCTTATCAAAAGCACGGGTCATACGGGCTTGATAGAGTTGAATATTCTGTTACGCCCGGAGGCGCTTTCCTTCAAGCTCGGCGAGCTCTTATAATCTTCTTTCTATGTTGACCTGCTCGTTGCCTGCCATTCCGTGCTGGATGGCGACCCGCAATGAGGGGATCTCCAGCTCGATCGGCACCACGGCCTCTGACCCATATACGAGGGAGTAGGGCGAGCAGCCGGTAGGGGTCTTATAGACCGTGTGGTAAGCCCATAGTGCCTCGTACATTCTTTCTTCCCAATCTCTTCTATCAGTCTTGATAATTTTCGCCAGCAGAGTGCATAGCGTCTTGTTAAAGGCCTCTGCAAGCCCGTTGGCCTGAGGATAGTAGGGAGATGTTGTTCTCCAATCAATCTTGTATTTGTCAGCTAGTCGATAAACCTTCTGATTTTTGAAGTGGCTGCCATTGTCGGAGATGATTCCGCTGGGAATCCCGAACCGGAATATTACATTCTGTCGGAAGAATCTCGCAACTAATTCTCCCGTGACTTCTTTTAGTGCTACTGCCTCCGCCCATCTGGAGAAGTAATCTGTAGCTGCTAAGATGTATTTGCACCTTGATGAAGATGCTGGTAGTACCCCACCACGTCTGTACCCCACTGTGCAAATGGCCAGCTTGGTAAGGTAGGATGTAGAGGCACTGGAGGCCTTCTTGATATATTGGCATGCTCCTGACATTTCTAGCAGGCCTTGGCAAACTTGCAGCAATCATCAAATATGGTGGGCCAATAATAACCCAACTTCTTTATTTCGATTTTCATTTTCGGACTGGCCTGGTGCGCCCCGGCTGATCCGGCATGGACTTCTTGCATCACCTGCCAGGCTTCCTCTAGAGATAAGCATCGAAGTAATACCTTCTTCTGGGCATCTGCCATTATTCGGAATAATGTCCCATTCCTCATGTCATAAGAATCTTTGACTCTCAGGAGTTTCATTTTCTGTTCTTTCACCTTCGGAAGCTGTTGGTGTTGGAACCAATGCAGGAGGTACTCCCGCCAGTCGGGCTGCTGGACTGCTTCAGCAACTGCTACTTCATCGGCTTGCTCACCGGCTAGAGCTTCTATCATGCTGGGGACCTGTCGCCGGTTGATGACTGATATATTCAGGCTCGTATCAGGCGGGACCGCCAAGGAACTTGCCAACTTTGCGAGTGCATCGGCTTGAGCATTCTGCCCCCGGTTGATGTGCCTGATGCTAATGAAGTAGAATCTTGTCATCAGGCGTAGGGCCAGAAGGTGGTAAGGGACGAGCTCCTGCTTTCGTACCTCAAACTCCCCTTCCAATTATTTTATAACCAGCATGGAGTCCCCGAATGCCTCTAGCATCTTAATCCCCATGGATAGAGCAACCTGTAGCCCGATTATGAGGGCCTCATATTCAGCTTCATTATTTATGCAAGGCTTATTTATTGAGCAGGATGTGTGTATGACTTCCCCTTCCGGGGACATCAAGACTATGCCTGCTCCTGCGCGGACTCTGGTCGATCCCGTTGCTATGTTCTCAATTCTAGAGGCACCATCAAAATATAGCTGCCATAGGGAGGGCCGCACCTAGCTGACCTCCAAAGTCTCATCTTCAGGAAGCTCTGGTTCCAGAGGGCAGTCTTCGGGTACTGGACGTTCAGCAAAGAAGTCTGCGATAGCTTGGCTCTTGACGGCCCTTCGCGGTACATAGGAGATGTCATACTCCATAAGAATCACCGCCCATTTGCCCAAGCGGCCTTTGAGGGCCGGCTGAGACATGATGTATCTAAGTGGATCCTCCCTGGAAATCAGCTTAACTTCGTGCGACAGCATGTAGTGCCACAACTTCTTGACCGCGAAGACCAATGCGAGGCAGATCTTCTCGATGTAGGTGTACCTTTCCTCAGTTCTGACCATTCTTCGACTGAGATAGTAGAGGGCATGTTCTTTTCCTTCTTCATTATTCTGGGCTAGCATTGCCCCCAGAGAATTGTGTGTGGTTGCTATGTAGAGGATCAGCGGCTGTCCTTTCACCGGTGCACCCAGCATTGGAGGGGTCTTCAAGTAATCTTTCAGTCTATTGAAGGCTAGCTGACATTCCTCGTCCCAGTAGAAGGGAACGTCTTTCATCATCAGCTTGTGAAAGGGGTGGCACCGCCCTGACAAGTTGGATATAAACCGCCGGACGTATGCCAGGCGGCCCTGAAGAGATCTTAGCTCAGAGAGATTCCTTGGCGAGGGTAACTCCTGAATCGCTTTGATCTTTGCGGGGTCTATTTCAATTCCCCGATACCTGACAATGAAACCCAAGAATTTTCCGCTCGAGACTCCGAACGCGAACTTCATAGGGTTCATTTTTAATTCATACTGCCTTAGCCTCTGGAAAATGACTCGGAGGTCCTGCAGATGGTCTTCTTTCTTTTTGGTCTTGACTACCAGGTCATCTATGTAGCACTCGACCTTATGGTAAAGCAGCTCATCAAATATTCTAGTCATCGCCCGCTGATAAGTTCCGCCGGCGTTCTTTAATCCGAACGGCATTCTTTTGTAGTGGTAAATGCCTTTGGGTGTTCGGAAGGCAGTGTGGACCCGGTCACGTTCCGTGATCCATATCTGGTTGTAGTCAGACGACCCATCCATGAATGATAAGGCCTCATGACCAGTAGTTGCATCTATCATGACTTCCGTTATCGGCACTGGAAAATCATCTTTAGGGCAGGCTTTATTCAGATCCCGGAAGTCAACATATATCCGGATCTGTCCATTCTTCTTCTTCATGGGCACGATGTTAGCCAGCCACGTGGTATATTGATTTTCCTCGACGAAACCCACATCAATGAGCTTGTCGACCTCTTTGCATATTTGAGTGATGAGCTCTGGCCTCATACGCCTAGGGGGCTGTTTCACCGGCTGTACCCCAGGGTTTATGGTCAGCTCATGCTGTGAGACCGAGGGGCTTAATCCCGACATCTCTCTGTAGGTCCAGGGAAAATAGTCCCGGTATTCTTGTAGCAGCTAGATGTACATCCTCTGTTCTTCAGCAGACAGTTGGGCACTGAGGAAGGTTGGTCTGGGGTCATCTTCGTCTCCCAGGTTGACTTCTATCAGTTCATCGACTGTTGCCTGACCTCCGTCTTCTATCTCAGGGGGTGCAGGCTAGAGGTTGACAAAGTTTGGTATATCATCTTCGAGGTCGAGGACCTCGATCCCTTCATCTTGACTTATTTGAGTTCTGCCAAAAATATCTTATTCGGCTGACAATGGGTGCATGCGCTGTTCTGCCAACAAGTTTACCTTACTAGCAGCTTCAAGGGGCGAGCTGATTGCCTCACTCCCTGCTGAGGGGATTGCAGTCACCATGGGCTGGCGATTATTTGTCATTGGGTCAGAGTGGCCTTGCAGCTCTTTGGCAAAGGGTGAAGAGATATCGGTCCCCTGAGTTACCATGCCCTCAGTGAAGGCAACCATTTCTCTTCTGGCAGCATCTGTCTCTCGATCAGGCTCGGGGGAAATCTCCCTAACTGGTTCGAGGAGTGCCGGCATCATGAGTAAAGGAGGGCCACTGACGAGAGGCCACTCTGCTTCTTCCACCTCTTCGGCTTCACTGCTGCTAGCTGTGTCAAATTTGGCCTGAAGAGCTGTATCTTCTGGGTAGACCTGTTCCCAGCAGCGGCAGGGGAACACAGCCTCGGCTCTAGGTTTCTTGACTGGGCTGGCTGAACGCACTCAACTTCCGTCGGGTGTTCATCAATAGCTGCCCCGGGTGGGTTATCTTCCATCGGGTAAAAAGCAGAGATGGTGTCTACTTCATGGCGCCCGCTGTAATAGTATTCTTTGAGGGTGAAGCCCAACCCCGGATGCTGAGTGACACGCCTTATTTCTTTGTCAAGGCTCGGAGGGTACCATAGATTCTGGAATGCTTCTTTCCTCTTGCGAGGATGGCCAGAAGGGATGTGTTGCTTCTAGAACATCTTGGCCATTTGATTTGTCATGAATGTCAGCCCCTGTACAGGCATTGAGGGGTTCTCTATGTCTTCATGTAGATGACAATCAGTGTCTTCTTGTGTAGGGTGCTCTTCAGCTATGTAGAACAAGCTGCTGGGACCACCTATCTGTGGCACCTCCCATTTTAAAAGGCTCGACAGTAGCATTGTCGAGGCTGAGAATTGACTTGGTAAGACCTTCGGAGACTCCGATGTGGTCGTGCTGTTGATCAACCCTGACTTCATTAGTTTCGGGGTAGATGGCGGGAGGTGCTATCCGGCCTACATCCCCGGTGACAGTGATGTGTTAAACCACCTTGGGCTCGACATATCCCCGCGGCGGCAGAGGGAACCATTCTGCTTTGGAAGTGTCTTTTATTGTGCTGGAAGGGGTCTTGGCTGCAGGGGCCCTCTGCGACCATTCTGCATATAAAGGGGCGTCTGCCAAGTGGCATTCGAATACTTCGAATGGGTGGAGATCAGCAAATACTCTTTCCTCTCTCCCATCAGTGCTGTATTTGATGCATTGGTGAAGTGTGGAAGGTACCACCATATTCTCATGTAGCCAAGGGCGACCAAGCAGTGCCTTATATGAGGTGCGAGAATCAATGACATGAAACTGCACCTTCGTGACGAAGTCCTCTATGGTGAGCGTGAACTCTGCTACCCCTAGCGACACTTCGCACTTCTAATTGAAGCTGGCAATATGCATATCCCCGACCTTTTATAGGTGCACGCTGAAATAGTACCTCTCATAAATCCTGTAGGGTAGAATGTTGACAGCTGCCTCCGGGTCCACCAGGATTCTATTCAGCTCTCGGCCATTCAGGTGTCCCCTCATATACAGAGGTCTGTTGTGACTGGTGGTAGGGAGCAACATGTCCTCCTGGGTGAAGGTCATGCTGGCCTCTGGCAGTGCCTCAGCTAGGCAGGCTTCATATTGGGCAGGCGTCTGGAGAGCAGTAATGATCACCTGTCGGGTCTCGTCACTGAGAGAGAGGATTTCCTAGACAGTGAACCTCGTTGGGAGCTTCTTCAAGAGCTTGACCACCCGACTTCCAGCTCGGACATTGGATAGCTTCATTTCATCTGCCCACTTGGGCTTGGAAGATTCTTGGACTGTGGCCCCTGATGGACCTGCTTCATCAGACTCAAAGGCTGCACCCTTTTACTCGGGATTACCTCCTGGCTGCTCCTTACAGGCTTCTGCCGGGCGAGTTTCTACCCCTTCTGACAATCCGGGAGATTGCTGGAGCTGTGGTGATTGCCCCCGGTCGCCGGTTCAACCTCCCTGCATGGCTGCTTTCCTTTTGACATTTTTATGAACTCCAGAAATGAAGGAGCGGGAGTGCCACCCCCGCTTTGGTTGTATAAGCCTGACGGAGGGGGGATTTGAATTCCTTTGACCTTTTGAGGGGGTATCTTGTAGGGTTGCTCCCCTCTGAAGATAATATTATGATTGGCGGGCGGCTGACGCCCCCATCTTCGGCCCGACCGGGTTGTATGTGCGGCCGTTGCGGCTTCGGCCTGGCTTTCCTTAGCGGCGGGCGTGAAGCAAATCTCTTCTTCATCCTCCTCACCGGGCAAATTGAACAAGGTAGAGAGGGTATTGCAAGAAAGGGTCACTCCCGTTGTAGCCTTGCCGGCCCCTTTCTTCCTTCTTTGTCTCCTTTTCTTTTCTTTGACTGGCGCCTGCCCCCAGAACAGGCTGCCATCTTTGTCTGATGCCTTGTCAGCTTCCCCTTCCTGCTTCAGTGAAAGCTGTTCTTGCTCCCGCCATGGGAGATGATTTCATACTAGCAAAGGTTCTAGCTCGGGCTACACATACTCATCTAGCCCATTTATATAGTCCTGCAGCCGCTGAGCTTCTGGGCTGATCTTCTTGACCACCGGCAATGGAGTCTGGCTCCTCCGATTACGGGTAGGCATCGGATAACTGCTGGTGGATTGGTCCACACATGTGTTGTTACCGGTGAAGGGGGTAGTGGTGTGACGCCACGAACATGTGCTCCCGGTGTCGGGCTAGGTAGGGACTTTTTCTTGGTTCTTGTGGGGACTTGTTGCCATCCCTCCTGCTCTTTTATTGGGACCAGAAAGCAGGCTTCATATGTATGCTGAGTACTGGCTTCTGCGGTCTCCTCAGGCAAGGCTTGATACAAAGAGACCATATTGACGGCGACTCTTCTTATGGGCGCCGCATGTGGTTGTGGAGGGTCGACCTTGTACTCCCCCAATTCTATTTCTTCCTTTTTTATCATGCCTTCGATGATATCCTTGAAAACATAACAGTCTTCAATTGGATGCCCCAGCATCTGGTGGTAAGGACAAAATCTTGGGCTATCTATTCTCTTCAGGTCATCCGGCCTCCTTGGCTCAGGCAGGGTGACCTTATTATACTGGGTAACCCAGTCAAATAGGATCCTGGTCTTCTCCTTTGGGAAAGAGTAGGGCTTCTTCATTTTATCCTAGAGGGATGAGCCTTCTTCGCCGTGTCCGGTCTTGGCAGGCTGAGGAGCAGCTGTCTTCTTGCCTTTATCTTTTTGCTGTTCAAATGTCTTGATATCAAGGGCATTTGCTTCTTTCGGTGCCTGGCGCCGTTCTGTTGCCTTGCCCTTTTGTGCAGTAGGGGTGTTTGGTGTGGGGGCTGGTTTTTCTAGGAAAGCCTCCACTTCAACAATATTGTTCAGACGGTCGAACGACCGGATTTCCATGCCAATCATCTTCTCCAGCACCTCTCTCCTGAGGTTCTGTTTGTAGATCTGCACAGCGTCCTCCTGGTGTGGGGGCCGCTTGCATCTCATTCCGAGGTTCCTCCACCTCTTGATGTAGTTGAGAGCAGTCTCATCTGCCCTCTGTCTTATTGAATAAAGTTCAGCCACTGTGACCTCCCTCTCTGTAACATGAAATCTTTCTCTGAACTTCCTCTGCATGTCCGACCAGTCGCTGATCGACCTGGTCGGGAGGCTGGAGTACCATTCAAAGGTGAGCCCTGTGAGTGAGGACCTGAAGAACTTCAGTAAATATGACTCATCGGTGGCTAAGTCACCCATGACGGTCATGTAGTAGGTGACATATTCCTTCGGGGATCCCTTCCCGTTGAACTTGTCGAACTTCGGCGGCTTACTGATCCCGGGAGGGAGCCGCTTAGCAGCATGATGCGGTGGATATGGCACCCTATATGCATCGAATATAACATAGTCACCTTCTTTCAACGAGCTTCATATCGATCATCCTTTCTACCATCATCTTGCTCATGGTGGTTGGGTCGATCGGTTCCGGGTAGAAATGCGCTGGCTGTAAATAGGGGGTGACCAGGGTGGTCGCCTGTGGAGGAGGACGCAGCAATGGAGGTGTCTGGTGCACCTGAGGCAGCACCGGGGGAGCCAGTGATTGTGATGGGCATTGTTGAGTTGTCGCCAAATTTGGCTCCGCCTGCAAAGGCGGGGTATAGAGTGGCGGGAAGTCGTTCTTGCTGACGGCTCCGCTTGATATTTCGGCCTGCACATCAGGCCGCTTGGAGGCGGAGGACTGCTCTGTCTTTTTCGTTAACTGCTTCTTCAGCTGTTCTATCTCCTGGCGGTACCTCTGGAGCATCATTAGTACGGCTGGATCCATAGCCACCGTGTTGGGGATGGCCTCTGTCGCCTCGCCAAATGCACCCTTAGGTAGGATGTCAAGCAAGACATCTTCATCTTCATCTGCCGTTATCACATTTGCTGTGAGAATAACGGCCTTGTCATGCTGTTGGGGGCAGGGAAGGGCTTGCTTTCCCTGGGTTGCTGCCAGCATCTGTTTCACGGCCTCCACTCTTCGAGTGCTCGGCCTCGGTCTGTCGGCTAGCCAGGCCAACTCTTGAGGCTATTCGGGCAGTTTTCCATAATGGCCATCTATCCCGGCCATATTGCATGTGGAGATCTGCATCCTGCGCCTCTGTCTACGAACCTTCCCCTTGGCATTCTCCGGGAAGGTAAGCCTTTTGAACACATAGATCCTTTTCTTTTCCCCTTGTTGTGTCCCTGAGGTCATTTGAGTCATTCTGTGGTCACTTGGGTCATTCGACATCATTCTATAGTCATATGAGTTCTATGGTATTCTTGGTTTTGATAATGGCTAAACACTATTAGTCATTGATATCTTCCACTCTCAAGTGATTGACATACATGATGTTTTTATTCATGACAGGTATGCCAATGAATGGATAAGGAATCAAGTGGCAATGGCCAAAGTGAAAGCTCATTGATCGCGCCCAAGCAAGGATGCAAATCTTATCTCTCTTACAAGCAAAAGTCGACATTTCATATTTGGCTCGTCACTCATCCAAGGTCAATGCACAAAGAAGTATAGCCAAGAGAATCTAAGGTTAAAGACTCAGTTGATACCTTCTAGACTATCAAGGGTGATGCCACAAACATGCACGGGCTGCTAATGGAGTTGAACGACGGAGCTGAAGCAGATAACGGACCGACTCGGGCAAGCCCGAAATCAGCCCAGCTGACGGTCGACCGCCAGCACAGGGGCGATCGACCGCCCCAACCAGCATTCGCCAGAATGTGTGTCTTTTAGTAGCGGTCGACCGCCAGCCATTAGCGGTCGACCGAAAATTCCAGGGACTAATCCTCTACAGCGATTCTTAGTGGAGGTCGACCGCCAGAAGCCACAGGTCGACCGCCAGCCCCGATGCAGCCATGTTTGACTTCGAATTCCACCTCGTGGCCAGCCCCTTTCCATGGATTTGTTTAATCAAAACTCACCTAATCTTCCATGATTTATGGATCTGGTCTGGGGGGTGTCTATGGACCATTCAAGGTCTATAAAACCAACACATGAAGGGTTAGAAACCACAATGCTTCAAGGGGATTCAAGGGAGGCTACAAGGGCTAGAGGAGTTCGAGTACTGTAGCCGTGAATAGTACTCTGTGAAGAACTCTTCATCCATTCCAAGGCATTCAAGTCTAGATCTGAAGCCATCTCAACCTCCAAGGAAGAAGAAGCAATCAAGACTCTCAAGGGTGATCTAAACTGCATCCTTCTTCCTCTTCATCAATTCAAGAGGATCAAAAGGAAGATCAAAGCTACATCCAACACTCTCTCCATCAACTCAAGGTGATTCAAGTTCATATCTCAATCTAGCAACCTCCAAGGAAGAGTAGAAGCAAGAAAGGCTAATAAGGGAGATCAAAGAAGGCTGCAAGGGTGTGTTCAAGGGAGAGGAGTTCGAGTACTGTAGCTGTGAACAGTACTCCGGGAAGAAGTTCTTCATCAAATCTCCAAGTGATTCAAGCTACTTCAAAAGAAGATTCAAGCCCCAGCAGACAAGATCTTTTCTCTTTGAGCATATTTCATATCTTTTTTGAGTGTTTTCATATCTTGTTCTTTTCCATTTCATTCAAACATTTTGAACTGAAGATCGTCCCTACCGGTGGTTAGTAGGAAGGCAATCGAAGTTGTCCGATCTGCAGGTGTTGACGTCCCTACCGGTGGTTAGTAGGAAGGTAATCGGTGGTCTTTCCGATTTGCGGTTCAGTGCGTGGCACTAGTGGAGCCTCACCGGATTTGGTGAGGGGTGGACGTAGGACTGGAAATTCAGTCCGAACCACCTTAAAATCTCGTGTGTTGTGGTTTTCTTGTGCGATTGCTTTATGTTAGATGCATGCTTAGGTTTAATATCTATATTGCGTAATCATCTTGCCAAGTAAATCATTCGTGCTCTTCGTCAAGCTAGTTATATTCCGCTGCTTATTTCATCATCTAGCTTTAAAGAGGGTTGCATTGCGAAAAGAGGGGCAGATCTATTCACCCCTCCCCTCTAGATCCGCTGTCCACTACACAACAAGTGGTATCAGAGCCTAATCTCTCATTATGGGGTCCAACGACCTTGAGGGAAATGGTGGATCAGCGTCTAAGGGTTATTTACCTGAAGGACATTTTTTGAATAGGCCTCCTTATTTCACTGGATCTAATTATCCCTATTGGAAACATCGTATGCAGTTGTTCATTCGTGCCCAAGACTACGAACTTTGGCGAGTGATTACCAAAGGTCCGTATGAGCTTACGGATAATAAGGACTTGTGGACCAAAGAATAGATAAGGCAATCCACTGTCAACTGGAGTGCCAAACACATCATGCAATGCTCACTCCATCCAGTTGAATTCTCAAGAGTGGCTACCTACGCATCTGCAAAACTAATGTGGGACAAGCTAGAGGTAATCTATAAAGGAACCTCTCAGGTACGAGAAACAAAAGCCAACATTTTAGTTTCTGAATATGAAATGTTCCGCATGAAGCCTGATGAATCAATTCAAGATATGTATGCTCGATTGACTGTGCTTACTAATAGTTTAACTGATTTGGGAAAGAAATATTCAGAGCAAGAAATTGTAAGGAAAATTCTCAGATCGTTAACTCCAGCATGGCACACAAAGGCTACCGTGGTTGAAGAATCGAGAGATCTCGCAACTACCAAGGTAGATGAACTCATTGGGTCATTGATGACCTATGAGATCAACCTCAAGAACAAAGAGGCTGAGGCACCTAAGAAGAAGTCCCTAGCTCTTAAAGCAGGACCCAGCGGTCATGGCACTTCTGATGAAGGTGAGGATTCGGCAAGTGAGCGAGAAGAGGATGACGTAGCCATGCTCACACGTAAGTTCAAAAAATTCCTGAGAAAGGAAGGTAAGAGCTTCATGAGAGGAAGGTCAAAGGTAAGAAATGGTTTCAAATCTAATTCTAAAAACTCTAAGAAATCTGACAAAATCATTTGTTATACTTGCAACAAACCAGGGCATTTCAAGAATGATTGTCCCGACAGATTCAGAAAAGCTGACAAATAGAAGGGCAAGAAGAAGAACAAGGCCATGGTGTCCACATGGAGCGATGAAGAGGAAAGTGATGACGGAACCAGCTCCTCGGACAAAGAAAAAGAAGATTTCTGCCTTATGGCCAAAGGTGATGAAGAAACTGAGGTAAATTCTCCATTTGAAGATTATACAATTGATGATTGGGAGGATGCATATATACAACTCATGGAAAAATATGAAATGTACAAAAAAGAGAATAAATCATTGAAAAAGAAAATTAACTCATTTGTGCATGATCATAATATGAATGATAAAAATGCTCTACTTGAGACTGAAATTGAAGATCTTAAGAAAATGATTGAGGATTTGGAGGAAGGAAGAAAAGAAATGGCTGACTTGGAAACTGAAAATGAGGATTTGAGAAATGAAATTGATAGCATGAAGCTCAAAATGCAAAGCTATGAAAAAGATAGTAAATTGAGCAATGAAAAGTATGAAGCTGTCAAACAAGTCAACATTCAACTTCTTCAAAATATTGAAAACCTACAAAAAGAGTTGAAGGATAAACAACAATCTTTAGAAAAGTTTGTGGATGGAAGAGAAAACCTAGATGCTTTGCTAGGTACCAGAATGAACTTCAACAAGGAAGGGTTGGGCTTTGAACCAACAAACAAAAGGCTAATTGGGCTCAAAACTGTCACATTTGTTTCATCTTCCGAAGCTTCCACCTCAAAGACAACTCCCACACAAAACCAGCAAAAACAAAAGGAGAAAGGGAAAGAAAAGATTGAAGAGACAGTCACCAACATTCCCAAAAAGCTTGTCCAAAAACCTAAGAAAGGTCGACCTTCCCCGCAGCATAGGTCAACACTTCCTTGGCCATTGCATGCTCAATCTTCCAGATATCACCAAAACTGGATTGCTCATTCATATAGGCCATCACCACCATACTTTCGGAGAAATTGTGATTCATGTGTTCATCAATCCTATAACTTTCAATCTCCTAGGTGGCAGAACAATCACTTTCAACCCAAAAACAACCAATGGCCACAATGGGTTAAGAAGCCAACTTCATCAAACTTTCACAAAATCCAACAAAGAGCCTCTAAACAAAAAGGAAATGTCAAGGCTGAAAAGAAAAATCAAATCCCTGCTTTAAGCAAACAAAACATGAATGTTAGAAAGGTTTGGATTCCAAAAGAAATGGTTTCATGTTTTGAAAATCTTAAGAGTTTGATGGGACCCAAAATTGGTTGGGTTCCAAATACAATTGCTTAATTGTTTGTGCAGGAATGTCTTGCAGCCATGCATAACAGGTGATATCTTGATAGCGACTGTTCAAGACACATGACTGGAGATAAAATAAAATTTTATCTCTTGGAGGAAAAGGAAGGAGGAAACGTTACGTTTGGAGGGAATAACAAAGGAAAAATCATTGGAACAGGTAATGTAGGTAAGAACCTCTCCAACTCTATTGGAAATGTGTTGCTAGTTGAAGGTTTGAAATATAACCTACTTAGCATAAGTCAATTGTGTGATAAAGGTCATAAAGTGTTGTTTGACTCTCATGAATGCTGAATTCTTGAACCAAAATCTGATAAGGTAAAAATTTTTGATAAGAGAGTCAACAATGTTTACATGATTGACTTAGATGATCCTGCTCATTTAAATCTTTATCTTGCTGCACCAAAATATGAAATTGCTTGGTTATGACATCGTAGATTAGGACATGCTAGCTACAATGTCTTACATAAATTGTTAAAGCATTCAATGGTGAAAGGGTTGCCTGAATTATCATTTAAACAAGAAAATAAGTTGTGTGATGCATGTGCCCTAGGTAAACAAACAAGAAAATCTTTCAAGGGAAGATCTGAAAATACATCATCCAAACCACTCGAGCTAATTCATATGGACTTGTTTGGTCCAACTAGAACTGCTAGTTTAAGTGGTAGAAAATATGGATATGTCTTGGTGGATGACTTCTCTAGGTTCACATGGGTTTTATTTCTCACACATAAAAATGATGATTTTGATGAGTTTCAGGCGCTCTACATGAAGATAAAGCAGGACGGTGTGTTCAAGATCTCCAAGATTCAATCTGATCACGGTGGTGAATTTGAAAACACTGACTTCTATAATCTTTGCAGGGTTGAAGGTATTTCACACCGATTCTCTTCACCAAGAACGCCGGAGCAAAATGGTGTAGTTGAAAGGAGAAACCGAACACTTGTAGAGATGGCAAGAACCATGTTTGCTGAATGGCAACTTCCAAGGAGGTTTTGGGCCGAAGCGGTAAACTCGGCATGTTACATTATCAACCGCTCTATGGTAAGGCCACACACCAAAAAGACTCCTTATGAGTTACTGAAAGGTAAAAAGCCCTCTCTCTCACATATGAAAGTGTTTGGGTTAAAATGCTTCATCCACAACAATGACAAAAGAGACTTAGATAAATTCGAGCACAAGAGCGATGAAGGTATATTCCTTGGATATTCTGATAGATCTAGGGCTTATAGAATTCATAATATCAAAAATCAAACTGTGGAAGAATCACCCCATATTTTCTTTGATGAGTATCATGATTCTAACAATGATAACTCTTGCAGGAAAAGCGATGAAGATGGGAAATTCCTAAACATGAAGGACAAGAGTGATCCTCCACAAGAAGAAATAAAAGAAGATGGTGACCTAGCTGAATCAAGCAATGCAAGGGATTAAGCTCCAGGGGAAGGTAACGATTCTACAAATATTAGAATTCTTAAGGATCATCCCTTGGAAAATGTCATTGGCAGCTTGAATGACCCACCTAGAATAAGGTCACATTTTAGAATTGTGGAAGAACTAGATCAACTTGCTCTTGTCTCTCAACTTGCTCTTGAAAACATTGATGAAGCATTAAAAGATGAAAACTGGATAAATTCAATGCAAGACGAGTTAAACCAATTTGAAAGGAATAAAGTCTGGTATCTTGTTCCTAGACCTTCATCACAATCTGTCATAGGCACTAAATGGGTCTTTAGGAACAAACTAAGTGGGGATGGCAAGATAATAAGAAACAAAGCTAGATTTTTGGCTCAAGAGTATAGTCAAGAGTTTGGGGTAGATTTTGATGAATCTTATGCCCCATTTGCTAGACTCGAAGCCATCAGAATTTTACTTGCCTTTGCATGCTCCCTTAGAATAAAGCTGTATCAAATGGATGTCAAAAGTGCTTTCTTGAATGGCTTCATCAAAGAAGAAGTCTATGTTGAGCAGCCCCCTGGCTTTGAGAATTCTAACAATACAGATTTTGTATACAAGCTAGATAGGGCACTTTATGGACTTAAGCAAGCACCAAGAGCTTGGTATGAGAGACTAAGCTCGTTCCTCATTGAAAAAGGGTACACACGAGGTAAGGTAGATCAAACACTTTTCACCAAGAAGCAAGGTAAGAAAATATTGATTGTTCAAATTTATGTTGATGACATTGTGTTTGGTTCTACAAAATCTGAAATGTGCGAGGAATTTGCTAACCTCATGACTAGCGAATTTGAGATGAGCCTAATGGGAGAACTTCAATTCTTTCTCGGTTTGCAGGTCAACCAAGGAGAAGATGGTTGCTTCATAAGCCAAGCCAAATACATCATGGAGCTGCTAAAAAGATTTGACATGGCAAACAGCAAAATCATTGCAACTCCGATGAGCACCTCAACTTCACTGGATTTGGATGAAAATGGTAAATTGGTGGATGCAAAGGTCTATAGAGGTATGATTGGTTCTTTGCTTTATTTGACTGCATCCCGACCAGATATCCAGTTTAGTGTATGCCTTTGTACTAGATTTCAAGCTAGTCCTAGAGAATCTCATTTGACTACCGTCAAACGTATCCTTCGATATCTTGCTGGCACTCAAGATTTGGGATTGTGGTATCCGTCATCATGTGATTTATCTCTTATATCTTATTCTAATGCGAATTACGCTGGATGCAAGCTAGATCGTAAGAGTACTAGTGGCTATTGCCAGTTTCTAGGCGGGTGTTTAGTTTCTTGGGCCTCCAAGAAACAACACTCGGTTGCCCTCTCAACCGCGGAGGCAGAATATGTTGCTGCGGGGTGCTGTGGCACCCAAGTGTTATGGATTAAACACCAACTCCAAGACTACTTGGTGGATCTTGGTTGTGTCCCGATTCTATGTGATAACACTAGTGCTATCAACCTTACAAAAAATCCAGTCCAGCAGTCTAGGACTAAGCATATTGAGATTAGGCATCACTTCATTAGAGACGAGGTAAGTAAGAAAAATTTTGAACTGCATTTTGTTGATACTCTAAATTAAATTACTGATAGTTTCACCAAGCCCTTGTGTAATGACATATTTTCAACACTCAGAAGGGAGCTTGGTCTTTGCCGACCTCAGGCCAATAAGAATTTGAAATGATGATCATGTTCAATTAGTTGTGTGTTTTGCACATTGGTATTCATGCATTGTTTGTATGTCAATATATCTTTTTGCATATGGTGTCGCATTGCATGTAGTTGCATAATCAAGTTAAATCTATGTTCCCAATGCATTGCATGATTTGTGTCGCATCATTCTTGCATGGCCATGGTATATCAAATGTTGATGTATGGAAGGGCAGGTTATGCTTGTCTCGAAGCACTCAATATGCGTGAGGTTTCACCTCCGCCAAGTACCATGTGTCAATGTCGCATATAGGCCATATAGTACGGGGGAGTTGTCCTTTTGCAGCATGCATGCATATATTTCATATTCATTCTGTGGCATTGAATAAGTGTACAACCATGGGTTGGGTTATACATTTCATTTCTGTCACCTTCATGAGTGACTAGGTCAACCTCCTTTGTCCTTCCACTTGATTGCAAACATAACTCCTTCGCGCATCCATTGCATATCCTTAGGGGGAGTTTTGTTGATTCTCTTAACCTCTTGCAAACTGCACTTCAGTGGCTTACAGTCTGGTTTGAGTTCATGAGACAGACGGACATATGGTGTAAGAGCTTTCTATTATATGCCCTAATGATTGTCCATTCAATGAAAATGGTTCAGATTTAATGATTTCCTTATAGTTCTGATATATCTTGTTTGAAATCATCTATGTTCTGTAATTTTAATAGACTTTCACTAAAGACTGTATGTTATGTCTTGAATGACTACCCTAAAATCTGAAAATCCAGACTTCATGACAATCTTGGTGATACTCTAGAGCTTAGTATTGTTTCTAAATATCTTGATGAGCTGGAATTCTTAAAAATTAATTTGCAGAGCAATGATAGTGTTGCACGGAGAAATATGTCACGTCATCAAATCAAGTGACGAATGATATGTCATGATGTGCCTCTGTTATCTCTGTCTTAATTCATCTGGACTCTAGGCAGAGCAATGGCATAATTGCTGAGAAACATATCTTCTCATCAATGAAATGAGTTTGGATATGTCATGGCGTGACTTTGCTATCTCTGTTCATTCTGAAGCATAACCGTCAATCTTGCCAAATACCTAGGAATACTGGCGTCTAAACAACGTGTATTCTTACGGCTTGGAGGCATGTACTAGACTTGATTGCTCATAAAATATGAGTCATGTGCCTTCAAATTCAAAAGATATTGAAAATCAAATTTGTTTAACTCATAAAATTCCATGCGTTAGTCATGATTGTTTAGCCTCAATACTTGTTTTTTTATGTTATTCCCTTTGTAGTTACTGAATATGGATATATAAGACAAGGGACGGTTAAACATTACCATGATATGAACATTTGGTTCATTTCTATTACATCTTGGATGTAGCTGCTTTTCGAACTCTGTTGATGAATTCAGATTTCATTAGCTTTGAACCATATATATTGCTCACGGTCTGTTTCATGTTTGCATATAATGGCTTGCTCTTAACTCCTTTCAGCTCTGGTCTCACAGACATTTTACTATTATCACTCTTTTTTGCTGTTGGCAAAGGGGGATAAATTCTTTGTGTGAGTCCTTTGTAAGAGCAATATGCGTTATCGCATTGTCAAAGGGGAGAGCTTATGTGCTTTGTGAGTTGTCATGGGGGATGTGTGAATGGTGTACGGGGAGACTCCAAGGGGAGAATCCATTGTTCACTTTGCATCTCATATGTGTATGTGATGAGGTTTGCGTAATTGCATAGCATTCATATCATAATTGCCTTCACATGCTATTACTATCATGGATCTTGAGCTACATATGTTGCTTGTGCCATTTTAGACATTTCTATCACATAATGACTCACAGTGTTGCCATCATCAAAAAGGGGGAGAATGTTGTGTCCTTGAGATCATTTGAGTCATTCTGTGGTCACTTGGGTCATTCGACATCATTCTATAGTCATATAAGTTCTGTGGTATTCTTGGTTTTGATAATGGCTAAACACTATTAGTCATTGATATCTTCCACTCTCATGTGATTGACATACGTGATATTTTTATTCATGACAGATATGCCAATGAATGGACAAGGAATCAAGTGGCAATGTCCAAAGTGAAAGCTCATTGATCGCGCCCAAGCAAGGATGCAAATCTCATCTCTCTTACAAGTAAAAGTCGACATTTCATATTCGGCTCGTCACTCATCCAAGGTCAATGCACAAAGAAGTATGGCCAAGAGAATCCAAGGTTAAAGACTCAGTTGATACCTTCTAGACTATCAAGGGTGATGCCATAAACATGCACGGGCTGCTAATGGAGTTGAACGGCGGAGTTGAAGCGGATAACGGACCGACCCAGGCAAGCCCGGAATCAGCCCAGCTGGCGGTCAACCACCAGCACAGGGGCGGTCGACCACCCCAGCCAGCATCCGCCAGAATGTGTGTCTTTCAGTAGCGGTCGACCGCCAGCCATTAGCGGTCGACCGGAAATTCCAGGGACTAATCCTCTACAGCGATTCTCAGTGGAGGTCGACCGCCAGAAGCCACATGTCGACCGCCAGCCTCGATGCAGCCATGTTTGACTTTGAATTTCACCTCGTGGCCAGCCCCTTTCCATGGATTTGTTTAATCAAAACTCACCTAATCTTCCATGATTTATGGATCTGGTCTGGGGGGTGTCTATGGACCATTCAAGGTCTATAAAACCAACACATGAAGGGTTAGAAACCACAATGCTTCAAGGGGATTCAAGGGAGGCTACAAGGGTGAGAGGAGTTCGAGTACTGTAGCCGTGAATAGTACTCCGTGAAGAACTCTTCATCCATTCCAAGAAATTCAAGTCCAGATCTGAAGCCATCTCAACCACCAAGGAAGAAGAAGCAATCAAGACTCTCAAGGGTGATCTAAACTGCATCCTTCTTCCTCTTCATCAATTCAAGAGGATCAAAAGGAAGATCAAAGCTACATCCAACACTCTCTCCATCAACTCAAGGTGATTCAAGTTCATATCTCAATCCAGCAACCTCTAAGGAAGAGTAGAAGCAAGAAAGGCTAATATGGGAGATCAAAGAAGGCTGCAAGGGTGTGTTCAAGGGAGAGGAGTTCGAGTACTGTAGCTGTGAACAGTACTCCGGGAAGAAGTTCTTCATCAAATCTCCAAGTGATTCAAGCTACTTCAAAAGAAGATTCAAGCCCCAGCAATCTCAGACAAGATCTTTTCTCTTTGAGCATATTTCATATCTTGTTTGAGTGTTTTCATATCTTATTCTTTTCCATTTCATTCAAACATTTGGAACTGAAGATCGTCCCTACCGGTGGTTAGTAGGAAGGTAATCGGAAGTTGTCTGATCTGCGGTGTTGACGTCCCTACCGGTGGTTAGTAGGAAGGCAATCGGTGGTCTTTCCGATTTGCAGTTCAGTGCGTGGCACTAGTGGAGCCTCACCGGATTTGGTGAGGGGTGGACGTAGGACTGGAAATTCAGTCTGAACCACCTTAAAATCTCGTGTGTTGTGGTTTGCTTGTGCGATTACTTTATGTTAGATGCATGCTTAGGTTCAATATCTATATTGCATAATCATCTTGCCAAGCAAATCATTCGTGTTCTTCGTCAAGCTAGTTATATTCCGCTGCTTATTTCATCATCTAGCTTTAAAGAGGGTTACATTGTGAAAAGAGGGGCAGATCTATTCACCCCTCCTCTCTAGATCCGCTGTCCACTACACAACACCCCTTGACAGGGGATAGTGTCATCGGCTTGAGTATCAGAGCTGTCTCCATATCCATTGTCATTAACCGATGACGTCATCCTCCTATCTTCTTCTTCTCCCGCTGCCATTAATGGACAGTGGTCTTCTTCAGCTGTGGCTGCCTGCAACAACTGTTGTTGGCCCAAAGAGGGGTTACCCAACCCCCTAAAATAGCTTCTGGCCATATTGGTCATTTCATCTTGCCCTCGGCCCGAGTGCGGGGTCGGGGACAGTTGTTGTAATCTTTTTCCTACAATGGGGATATTGGCTTGTCGGGCGCAGGCCCTAAAGCTTTCTCGGCGTGGCAGATCCACGATTGTCTCTTCCTTCCTTGTGATAAGGTTCCTCTTGTTGTTTTCTTCTGCTCTGGTGGATCTGGGGTGATACTGCACTGGAGATTCTTGCTGGATAGGCTGGACCTTTTTGGGGACCCAAACCTGCTTAAATCTTCTTGGCTTAGGAGCCAACATCCTCTGGCTATGACGGTCGGCTTCTTCTTCTTCGGCCCTTCTTCCAGTGAGAGCCTGGTAGGAGTTGCGGACTGGCACAGTAGGGATTACCCGGTCCGGGGTCACTCGAGCCTTGCGCCCATCCAGAAAGACACGGAGGCCACCGACCAGAATAGACTTGCCGGATGTGGAGGGTCATCCGGTCAAAGCAGCATCAGCCTTCCTTCGGGGGTTCCGGTGTCGGCGTCTCCCGAAGCCCTTGGCAGGGATGGGGCGAGCCCCGTGAGCAATGTGATGCACCATGCAGCTGGCGACTTGGGATGGACTTGCGGACGAGTTGTCACAGTGTCGAGCCTCCGGGGCTTCGACCTTTTCAGCAACCTTTTCTTCGACGGTCTCCAGGGACTTCGTCTGTAACATGTCAACGAAGGCTAACCCCAAGAAGTTGGGGAAGCCTATAGCTGGTGGGAAATATCCGAAGACCATGGGTACCGCCAGGTACCCATGCTCCGCATGGTCGGCTACGATTGCGGGGCCGAAGCCAACACCAGTGAGTCCGGATGACGTCATCGTTTGCCTGAGACAAACAGATAAACAATCAGCATTCTTGGGGTAAGCCCCCGAAGGTATCCTCTCTTGGCAAAGAGATGAAGGGAGACTAAAGTCCTACCGGGCATGCCAGACTTGTGGGGATGTTTTTTGTTTAGGTTTATTTTACTGGATTTATTAGGCGTGCCAGTCACCGGAGTGACAATTCATTATGTGCTCGACCTGACTCAGTTAGTCGATTGTGATATTCGTGTCAGGACTCTGAGTCCGTCATACCATAAAGGCTATGACGTTAATTACATCTTTCCAAAGAAGGACAACCCTTGATTAATTGCCAAGAAAGGATGCCTCGGGGGCAAAATGAGATACGACTGTTACGCTAACTCCGCTAACACGATGCGAAACATGCACAGAAAACCGTGCTACGCGGGACATGATAACGGTGTTATGGCGCAAACCCGGCAACACATCCCCTTATTTTGGACTATGCCAAAGGGGGAAAATAGGTCATCCACCCACGGAATGCCAGGATGGGAGCCAAAAGAGAGGCGGGCGTAGCCCTGGATCCAAAAGGATTTGAATATGACGGGACAGTGTCCGCTACCATGTCGTTTGTTAATATTCCCCTCAAAGGACCATTGGAGGACATGCAGGGGCAGAACTCCGAGGGTCAATGGGGTGACAGAAGAAACATCGTATTCTGTATAATGTAGGGGTAAAACCCTGATGCGGGACGAGACCACGGACACGACAAGCTCGCGATCGTCCCTTAACGAGGGAAGTGTCGGACGTGCACGGTTGAGAAACCGGCTAGAGCTAGGGTGGTCAATTCACACTTTCGTGCCCGGATCGGGTCACGGGACGGTAACGCTCTCTCTCGCATCAGTGGTGATATACATATAAAGCGAGCTACGATCCTAGAACATGCTCTCTAGCAGTGGCATAAACAAATATATATGAAGTAAGTAAAATGCCAAGTAAGGGAGCGAATGCGATACCTCCACGCGCTCGGCGTGGGGACGACGGACCCGACCGAAACTCGTACTCCGGGAACAATAATACACAATATTACAGCAATACATGTCGCTGCCCACTCCACGTAGGGAGGTAAAGGGCTACACAATGGGGTCCGGGAGGACCGAATTCGGGTTGACGGGTGGCTTCTCGCGTTGATTCGGAAACACCCGAACACGTGACGGTGGGGCCCACGTGCTGTCCGGAGGGCCCGTGTGGGACCCGGTGGCACCGCTGTGGTGGTGGATGCCTGGATGAGTGCTCCCTGGAGTGGAGGCGCGCTGGTTCGCCAGCCGGAGGCTGGGCGGCTCCGATCGGCACCGGTCAGAACAACCGGCCACGGATCTGCAACTTCTGATTTTCAGCGCGCGTCCCGGCGAGAACGGACGCTGCGATCAGCCCCGATGTCGGATCGACATGAAACTGGTGCCGTTGGAAAGTTAACTTCAAATACTTCAATCTAGGCTTGACGATCTAGCCTGGATCTGCATGGACCTAGACTTTAATGAATTTTCAACTTCCTATTGTATAGTAGCCGAACACTCAGATCTGTAGGGCTATTCTCTGAGAACTACCTTTGACCGATATGTGAACGTCCGAATCGGAAGTGGTGGTCTTCAGCAAAGTTGTAGGACATCAAGCTAGGAAAACGGAAAAACTAGTTTGGACAAGTTTAGATGTGGCTACGAATTGATAGTATTTTTTCACTAATAGTGGGTCAGATCTGGAAATGGGCTGAAAGCACTGTAGCTGAGATAGAACACAAATTTTGAAAAATGGATAGAGGGCGGATACAAAATCAAGAAAAATGGTGGATGTAGGGGATGATGGACAGAACTCCCAGTAAAATTAGAAGGGTTTGAAAAAATCAAAAATATGGTCGGAGGTGAGAAACACAGGGCTGCAGTCACTGTAGATAGAGACAAAACAGATCTGGGAATGAAAGATGCACGAAAATGAAAAAATACTAAACAAGGGATTTTGGACCTGAAGTTTTTTGCGGAAGATGGGATGGAAGATAGGAACGCACCATAAAAATTACAGACCAAGAAGAGGCCGTGGCGGATAGCAAGAATTTCGGGAAGAGACTGCTATCTGCCAAGGATAGAACTTCGACGGTGGCACGATGGCGGCTCGATGGCGGCACGAACGGCGGCGGCGGCGGCGGCGGCACCGATGAAGATCAGAGGTTGAGAGGGGGAGATAGAAGATTGATACACTCTAGAACTGGAGGTTTGAGGAGAGAAAACCAGGGGGAGAGAAGAAGGGGGCGCAAGGAGGCTCCTTGAACATTCAACAAATTTCTGATTTTTCCATTGATTTCTAAATGAAAATACAAGGTTATATATGACTCCAATCAAATCAATTGTGCACCCTTGGATCTAGGGATGGGGATTGAAGGGCTGAGATGAAGTGTGAACAACACACCAAATACAATTTTTTTAATCTAACTTGACCATTTCTATTCAAACTTAGACTAATTCCATTCCAACTCTACCTAAATCACACCTACCTAGCCTAATAGGACAAGGAAGAGGGCGCCCCCCTTCATGGGCTTCTCATGAGCCTAGGCTGGTCCAAGGCCAACCACTCAAGTCCAATAACCCATGTCTAGACTTGGGCCTTCCAAGTCTTGGTGGTCCATGAGAGGAGAAAGCCCACTTGGGCCTTAAGTGGCTATTAAGGTCCAATATGAACTAGGCTTCTAATGGACTCTACTAATGGCAACCTAGCCATGGACTTTACATTACAAGTGGCCCATTGGCTTGTTATAAGCCTTACAAGGAGCCAAAATGATAGAAATGAAACAAATACACAAGTACAATCCCATACAAGTCATAACACACAAATACACTCCACCCGTATAAGGAAATCACCTTTGATGCCCCATCAATTCTCCCCGGGTGGGAGGAACTCGACCCCGTCGAGTAAGGGGTGCGGCTGCTCGAGTACATCGGCGGATCCGTCACCGTGCCAAGTAGCGCGAGTATGCTCCACTCCAAGTGATCATCACCTGCTCATTCCATATATACTCGATATGCACAAGCTGCTGTGGGCTAGAGGTGGACACTCCGGGTGGGGCACTCTCAAAAGGGAAGGAAGCGGCTCGAAGACTCACTAGGAATCACCGCTGAGTCCCTGTAGGTGACTAGATCCGAGTGTAGATATAGAACCGATCCCATACTCATCGAATGAGTCCACTCGCCTCTTACTCATAAGAGAACGACAACGAGCTTGCACAAGACACATGCAGACAAACAAACGACACACAAACCATGCAAACAAACCACACAAAACAAACCACACGAAGAAAAGCACATTGACTCAACTATGACCCTAGACACACCTAATGTTAGTCCGACCCGTACATGGATGACGGCGGACCAGGACACCCGAATATGTGCCATACATGCATTTGACGTAACCAGAGGTTGACGTCATGGGGAACTCCTAGACATACTACGATGCACTAATCATGGACATTGGGCTTGGGTGCGGGAAGTCCGGGAGGTGCGGGTGGTTTAGAGGGATCGGGGAAACCAAAGTCTTCCTCACCCCCGAATGATGGTTCGGACCTATGGCTATGTGGAGGTTGTTTGGCCCGAGTGGAAAAGGCATGATAGTGAACTCCGCGGAGGAAGTGGAGTGAAGATGGTAGCTCGGGAGGTTCACTAGAAAAAGGGTCGAAGAAGGTATGACCCCGTGATATGGGTTCCAACATGACATGGTCTCAAGTTTGGAATTCATAGTCACCGTCATACATTATGATCGGTGGGACGACGGACATGTGTAGAAAATAGGATTCCTCCCTTGGGCAAAAGGGAACGAAGTCGGACTCGGTCGACATCGGGAGGAATAGAAGAATCTCCGTGGTGACACACCCCATGGTGCACTCGGAGGTAATGGACCTGAAGGCCGGATGGGTGAAGCTAAGACTAGCTAGTTGGTCAAAGCCTCGGGCCAGTAGGTGCGTCAACTTCCATTGTGTGTCTAATCCCATAATAAGGTCATCCAATGTATCAATATGGTGACTAGACCGAAAGGTAGTGTGGAAAGAGTTGACGGGCACTATAGGTAAGGTGGGGTCCATAGAAGGGTAAGGACGTGGGACCAAGCCATCCTTGAGCCAACTAAGAAGTGGCTCAGCTATGTATAGCGTACCCGTAAGAAACACGGGTGGCTCGGGATGGACATCCTCTAAATGTGGCTCCTCGAAGGGAGGGTGGCTCCCATGATGGGTGGCTAGAGGGGTGGGCTCCAGGAGAGGTGGCAAGCATGAATCCGAAGGTGGAGTGGGCCACTGGGGTTGGGTGGCGGGAAAGACGAGGGTGCTCGATTGAGCCCTATCCTTGAGGATGATCTTGCCAGGTAGGTAAGGTGGGTATAAGGTGCAAGTCCTTTTGTCACAGTCAAGATTAGCCTTTCTTTCTCCTAATCACGTTTGCCCTAAAATGATGCATGGACCAGCAAGTGTGCCGATCCTGCACCATGCACCATCGGTGTAAAGAACGGAGCCGACCTTCCTATAGAACTCAACATAAGCAAAATCACCATCACGGATAATCTCGCCTGTCTTGGAGAGAGACTCCACGATATCAAAAGCAACCCAATTATCCGACTCCCTATCGGTGAAATGGAGTTCCGTTGTGGACCCATTAGGTAGAGTGGCTTTAGAAACGATATAGGGTCGGGCTAGGAAGGCCTTGGCTTGGGCCACCAGAGATGACCACTTGGACGCATGGCCTTGGGGAACGGCCATGGATAGCGGACATGGACATGCATACACACGGAGACAAGACACTAGACCAACTAATGCAAAGGTTGGGATGCATGCATACTAAGGACAAGACACCAAGACTCGGTACGTGGTGGAGTTAATCGATCCGAAGATCACTCGCGTAAGTGTGCGGCCTTCCTGATAGGCGTAGCCTAACGTTCGGACAACATCTTTTTATATACCGATTAATGGTATGCAAATGCAACTCCTAAGACCGACTTAGACACTTAGACTTAAATGACACTTTTTTTTTTATTTTGGACACCCTAGACTCAACTCGCTCTGATACCAAATTGATGCGGGACGAGACCATGGACACGACAAGCTCGCGATCGTCCCTTAACGAGGGAAGCGTCGGACGTGCACGGTTGAGAAACTGGCTAGAGCTAGGGTGGTCAATTCACACTTTCGTGCCCGGATCGGGTCACGGGATGGTAACGCTCTCTCTCGCAGCAGCGGTGATATAAATATAAAGTGAGCTACGACCCTAGAACATGCTCTCTAGCAGCGGCATAAACAAATATATATGAAGTAAGTAAAATGCCAAGTAAGGGAGCGAATGTGATACCTCCACGCGCTCGGCGTGGGGACGACGGACCCGGCCGAAACTCGTACTCCGGGAATAATAATACACAATATTACAGTAATACACGTCGCTGCCCACTCCACGCAGGGAGGTAAAGGGCTACACAATGGGGTCCGGGAGGACCGAATTCGGGTTGACGGGCGGCTTCTCGCGTTGATTCGGCAACACCCGAACACGTGACGGTGGGGCCCACGTGCTGTCCAGAGGGGCCGTGTGGGACCCGGTGGCATCGCTATGGTGGTGGATGCCTGGATGAGCGCTCCCTGGAGTGGAGGTGCGCTGGTTCGCCGGCCGGAGGCCGGGTGGCTCCGATCGGCACCGGTCGGAACAACCGGCCACGGATCTGCAACTTTTGGTTTTTAGCGCGCGTCCCGGCGAGAATGGAAGCTGCGATCAGCCCCGATGTCAGATCGACACGAAACTGGTGCCGTTGGAAAGTTAACTTCAAATACTTCAATTTAGGTTTGAACATCTGGCTTGGATCTAAACGAATCTGGGCTTTAATGAATTTTCAACTTCTTGTTGTACAGTACCCGAACACTCAGATTTGTAGGGCTATTCTCTGAGAACTACCTTTGACCGATATGTGAACGTCCGAATCGGAAGTGGTGGTCTTCAGCAAAGTTGTAGGACATCAAGCTAAGAAAACGGAAAAACTGGTTTGGACAAGTTTAGATGTGGCTACGAATTGATAGTATTTTTGCACTAACAGTGGGTCGGATCTAGAAATGGGTTGAAAGCACTGTAGCTGAGATAGAACACGAATTTTGAAAAATGGATAGAGGGCGGATACAAAATCAAGAAAAATGGTGGATGTAGGGGATGATGGACAGAACTCCCAGTAAAATTGGGAGGGTTTTGAAAAATAAAAAATATGGTCGGAGGTGAGAAACACAGGGCTACTGTCACTGTAGATAGAGACAAAATAGATCTGGGAATGAAATATGCATGAAAATGAAAAAATACTAAAAAATGGATTTTGGACTTGAATTTTTTTGTAGATGATGGGATGGAAGATAGGAACGCATCATAAAAATTACAGACCAAGAAGAGGCTGTGGCGGATAGCAAGAATTTCGGGAAGAGACTGCTGTCTGCCAAGGACAGAACTTCGACGGTGGCACGATGGCGGCACGAACGGCGCGGCGGCAGCACCGATGAAGATCAGAGGTTGAGAGGGGGAGATAGAAGATTGATACACTCTAGAACTGGAGGTTTGAGGAGAGGAAACCAAGGGGAGAGAGGAAGGGGGCACAAGGAGGCTGCTTGAACATTCAACAAATTTCTGATTTTTCCATTGATTTCTAAATGAAAATACAAGGTTATATATGACTCCAATCAAATCAATTGTGCACCCTTGGATCTAGGGATGGGGATTGAAGGGCTGAGATGAAGTGTGAACAATACACCAAATATAATTTTTTTAATCTAACTTGACCATTTCTATTCAAACTTAGACTAATTCCATTCCAACTCTACCTAAATCACACCTACCTAGCCTAATAGGACAAGGAAGAGGGCGCCCCCCTTCATGGGCTTCTCATGGGCCTAGGCTGGTCCAAGGCCAACCACTCAAGTCCAATAACCCATGTCTAGACTTGGGCCTTCCAAGTCTTGGTGGTCCATGAGAGGAGAAAGCCCACTTGGGCCTTAAGTGGCTATTAAGGTCCAATATGAACTAGGCTTCTAATGGACTCTACTAATGGCAACCTAGCCATGGACTTTACATTACAAGTGGCCCATTGGCTTGTTATAAGCCTTACAAGGAGCCCAAATGAAATAAATGAAACAAATACACAAGTACAATCCCATACAAGTCATAACATACAAATACACTCCACCCGTATAAGGAAATCACCTTTGATGCCCCATCAAACCCCCATTAATATATCTCCCGTGGACCTGGGTAAAGAACCATGATTCCCTCAAGGTGACGAAGGCTGGCAAGGAGGCTGACAGGAATGAGACATTTGGGTTTGGACTGGATTTGGGTCTAATGGGATTGTTAAGACATCGGGTTTGGATGGCAGGTGTTAACAAGATGAAACGGTGTGGATAGGAGTCGGCGCGAGGGGGATCCGGCGCGATGGGCAACCGGCGTGGCTGGAAATATAGGCAGACGGCACGACAGGGCATACGGCACGGCAGGTTCCTGGCGCGCCCTTCACCCGGCGCGAGTTTGGCGCCGGGAGGAGGTGGCGCCGGGAGGTGATGGCGCCGGGAGGCAGTGGCGTCGGGAGGCCGTTTTGTTGGTTTTCTTCCGATATTATGAGGGGTTCTTATGAGTTCAAGGGGATCCTCTGTATTCAACGGGGATTCCATGGCAATAATTGGGTGAGATAGAAGATGGGGGTGGATTCATTCACCAGGGGGTCCGAGGAGACAATGTAACTGTAACGTATATCCCCTGTGGCGACCAAGGTGTCATGAGATGATATAGCTCAGCCCTTTGCCACACAGTTGGGGGCTAAATGCATAATTTCGGTGAAAACATCACACTATGTGACCGAATAACCCTCTGAACGAATTTTGACAGCACCTCCCCTTATTTTGGGAGTATGCCAAAAGGGTATTATAGGTCATCCACTAACGAACTGTCGGAGTGGAAACCAAAATAAGAGCCGGGCGTAGCCCGAGATCCAAGGGATCCAAATCATTTGGGGCTTTATCCCCTATATATCCCCTGTACAGTCAATGGAGGACATGCAGCGGCAGAACTCCAAGACTTAATAGGGTTAGAAAATGTGGGGGAATGACCCCTTTAATATGGCTCCCATGAGGATAGAGGGAAAGGTAGTGCGTCTCCATAAGACATGGTATGATGAGCAGGGTTGGCATGGCCTGACGGCATCGGCACGAACGCATGGACGTGGCCAGAAGGTGTAAAGGTATCAGCGCGAAGAAGGAGTTGGGCCTCGGCGTGAAATAGAAAACCCAACCGGCGCGGCAAGCCCTCGGCGTGAGACTTGCGTCGAGAGGTGCTCGCGCCGGGAGGCTTCCTGAAGTGAGGTTTTAGAGGGCTTTGAAGGCAGGGGCTTTGGGTATTTTAAAGAAAAAGGGTTTGTTCAACAATTTGAAGACCAATTCAGACGATCGTGGAGAGGATGGTCCGGGGTGGAGACGACCTTCCTTCTGGGGCCTCACTGGGAGCAGAACCATGCACGGAAACCACACGATTCGGATTCATCCTTTCTTGTTTCATAGATGAGAAGCCATGAGATAGACTGTCTCAGGCTCTAGTTGTGAGTGTAAAGTTG
The DNA here is from genome assembly GCA_022559845.1 of Amorphophallus konjac. NCBI lineage: Eukaryota > Viridiplantae > Streptophyta > Magnoliopsida > Alismatales > Araceae > Amorphophallus > Amorphophallus konjac. The sequence continues at coordinate 74,481,358 of CM040128.1, read as the reverse complement.
AAAGAATCATACGACGAACGAACATTCAACAGACTCAGAAAGCCAAAACGGTAAAGCATGCATAGATGTGCAGCCATCAATATCCATAGCACGTAGTGCAGAGGCAGAAACAAAAGAATAATGACGGGGGAGAACTCAACCCATCTTTCATTAACTATTTCATCGAAAAAAAGGCGTACACAAATTCAACTCGGGAGAAAAAGAAGCATACACCGACTCTATCCCTGAGGACAGGGTTACATTGGCATTCAATTCTACGGGAGCAGAGATGCTCAAAAGCAGAGATACAAAAGAGAAGGGGGAGCAGTATTCAGACAGAGGAGAAAGGGAGGAAGATGAGCTGTAGCCACTCAGGACGTCGAACGGCACACCCCACCTGGCTTCTTCCTGGGAGCCTCTGCCCCTCTCTTTTCTTCAGCTTCTATGGAGGGCTCTCGAGCTTCCCCTTTCTTTCAGTGGCTAACTCTTCTATCTCGTTCCACCCTCTTTTCTTTTCCTTCTCTTTTTTCTCTGTTGCCCCTCTTTTTCTCTTCGAAGGGCAGCCTTCTTATAGAGGGATGACCCTCATTCTCTCGGCTTGAGCTTCCCAACGCTCCAGCATCCATCTTCCCAGCGCGGGCAAGCCTCGGCGCGTATCAGTTCACATTTGGGCTTGGCCCATTTTCCTGTCGTTCGGCACAAGATCCACCTAATGGACTCCTTCCGACAGTGGGCTTCTTGGCATATATATTAAGACTTAATGGGGCTTGTTTAACACCTTGCATTCACAAACACGTGTGAGGCACTGTGCATCCCACCTTCGGAGAATCAGAATTATCTGAGCATCCTTTCTTAGCAGACAGATGATTGCCTGAATGTTGGTATGGTTTTATCAGCCCGACTACCTGAATGATAGCCGTACTGGACAGCGGCCAAGCCAGGGATGGCTTTAGCCGAACAAAGTGTTAGGAATAGCGGGTCTCTTTTATTCTGATTCTCAGAACTTTCAGGGAAGGAACAGGAGCCGCACTCTCGACTGGTCTTCAAAGCTATGAATTTACTTTGGTCTCTTCTGGTATATTTTGGGTGTCAACATCCGGCCAGGCAGGGTGGGGGGAGCTAAGTTAGGAGCCGAATTGCCAAACTCTGCCGGTTCTGCCAGCTTCTGAAATAGCCTGATAGACAGTCGATGATGGCACCGCCACGGGCTTCTCCGAGCTCAGATGAGGCCGAAACTGGTGCCAAAACTTCTTGGGTTGACCTAGGAGGACGTCTGATTTTTTGAGGAATTTCCTGACATCGGTGGTGGCTGGGGCATGGTCTGGAACATGACCGAACTGGTTTGGCTCTGACTGTTCCCAGAGTGCTATTGTAGGAAGACAAGAGCGCCACGAGCACTCCCAGGGTCCAATTGATGCGGGACCAGAATTGCTGCGATCGTGGTTGAGTCTTCTTCGAACGGAGACCAACGGGGTCATCGTCGGAGGTCGGAGTTGACTGCGAAGATAGGAAAAGTGGAAGGGTGTCGGACCAGGCTCTAGAGGAATTGACCTTGCGCACCTTGGGGAGAAAATCTGGAACTATTGACTCCATGGTCCAAAAATTGTTCTGCTTCTTGGAGAGAGTAGGGGACTTGAAGGAGAAGCCCTCAGCCAAGTTTCACGCCCATATCTGCTCAGGAACGGCCGTGGTCATGCTGGAACTTGGGCTCTGGTTCTTTGCCGGAGTAGGCCTGCGCAGCTTGGGGAGAACGGCTCTCCCGGGCAGCTCAGAGCTCGGATGGATGCAAGACCACCTCGCCTGGGAAGCTCTCTGGATGGAATTTCCGGAAATATAGGGCTTGTCAATAAACTCTTGGAGATGGTGTCGTGGCCAAGCCTTGAACTGGTACCTCTGCTGCTGCCTGCGAGCTGGGAACGAGCTGGTGGTGTAGGGTTGTGTGTATGAGGGTGGGATGGCCAAGGGAAGCAAGGGGAAATGGGGAGGGTGACCAGGGGAGGAAGGGGGTGTTGGGGAGGGGTGAGGGGCAGCCAGCAAGGGAGGGAGATTCAAATTTTGCCTAGGGTTTGAGCCCCTTTAGCCTTGGGGAGAGTGAGGGGTGCTTGGGGAAGGTGAGTGGGTGGTTGGTGGTTGGAGGGTGGCTTGGAGATTGGTGGATTCCACCTTGATGGTTGGGGGGAATTGAATGAGTGTATGGGGAAGGGGGGATATTAATGAAGAGTGAATGGAGGAGAGAGGAGGGGGGAATTTGAATTTTGGGAGGGGAGGAGAGAGAATGGGGGCGCCCCCCTTTGAGAGAGAGAGGTAAGATATATATATATATATATATATATATCAAGAGAGAGAGAAGAAAACTCCACAAAGGAATTATCTATTATATTGATCATCAAAGGTTACAAATGAGAGAGGGGAGGGGGATATTTATAGACTCTATACTTTTCCTAGGATCAAATTGCCCCTAGACAATTGACAGATTGACCACCCAGTCCAAGGAGGGGCGCCCCGGGGACTAGCCCATTGAATTGGGCCCAATAACCTATCAAACCAACCATATGACAACTAACTTAAGTAAATGACTCACTTTTTTTTTTAATCAAACACCGACCAATCAAAGAAAGCACAGGTCGAGTGCACCCTTCCTCAGAGAGGAAGAATGTTCTCACTCCTCCTGGCCGTTCCCAGTGGTCCTAAATTTTATTGATATGAGATTAACAATGTTTACAACCCAAGGGGCAAATGCCTAAAAAGAAACAAAGGGCAAGTAGAGAGAGCCCGAGCTAGGCAATAAGGGTTAAAACCCAACTAAAGAAAAACTACTAGCAATCTAGTAATGACGAAAAGAAGGCAAGCCAGCCTTATCCACTCTTAAAGCACCCTTGGTATGCAGTGGTAATTCCTTTGCTTTGGTATAGAGTTGGTTAGTTGTAATACCACAAGCATAGGAAGCCAGTGAATCAGCTACTTGGTTTCCCTCTCTGAAAATATGATAGAACTCACTGCCACTTTCTTGAAGGAGAGTTAATGTTTCTTTCCACCATGGGTAAACAGCCCAAATAGGAGGAGTACCACTCCTACATGCATCCACAATCAAGGAACAATCTGAAAATATAGCCAAGAGTTTAACGCCACTTTTCTTTGCAATATTTAGCCCATCATGTAATGCCCTACATTCAGCCATAATGCTATTTCCAATACCATAAGAGAAGGCAAAGCCTATTATCAGGTCTCCAGAATTGTTTCTGATACATCCGCCTCCACCACATCTGCCGGGGTTACCTTTTGATGCCCCATCAACATGAAGGGTATATCCCTGTTTAGCAAGTTTACAGGTGACCATAATGGGATGTTTGATCTGTACCCGAAGCAGCAAACCATAGGAGGCCAAGCACTTGATTTTAGCAGGAGAAAGGGGCCTGTGGAAGACAATTTTTTCTAACACCATCTGGACAGAAGAAAGGATTTTCCTTTTAATGGCAGTGATATTAATTGAAACCCCTTCAAACTTGGAGGCACATCTCTGCTTCCATATTTCCCAAAGCATGAGGAATGTAGCGTACATTCCAGCTAAACTAAAAGCTGAAGGCATACTAGTTGCAGATAAGAATCCCCAGCACCTACTAGTGATTTGGTCTCCCAGCCATATTTTATTACTGATTAGGGGTAACAACCAAACCCATAATTCTGAAGCCAATTCACCATGAATGAAGACATGATTGAGATCTTCATGTTTAGGAAGGGAGCAGCAATTGCATTTTGAAGCCATTTGGATGCCACAATCAATGACCCTGCTATCAACTGGAATTGCCTGGTGGATGAGTTTCCAAATGAATAAAACTGCTCTTGGATTGAAAGCAGGATGCCATAATTTTGCCCATGCTGACCTCTTCACTCCTTTTGTGCGAATTAGATTGTAGGCTGATTTAATAGTGAAACTACCTGTAGCAGAATTCATCCAAAAATAGGTATCAGCCTCATTGTTAAGCTGGACAGTAGGGATATGTTGACCATTGCCAATAAACCCCCAAGCCATATGCTGAGTATTTCTGATAACATCTCTAACAGAGAAAAAAGGGATTACATTCCCATTATTTCTGTTTACGGCCTGATCTGCATTAAAAATAGGACCATTACCAATCCAATTATCTCTTAAGAAATCAGTTGTATCTCCAGACCCAACAAACCACCTGCTATTTTCAAGAATAATATCTCTGGCTTGTCTGAAAATTGATTGAGACATGCCAGGAGGAAAAGGTTTTTTACTGCTGGAGATATGAGTTTTAATGAATCTCTGTCTGGCATATTGGGACCACAGTGATGAACCATGAAGAATACTCCATAACATCTTAATAGCAAAGGCAATCTGGATACTTAGGAAATCTCTTATGCCAAGGCCACCCTCTGTGTGAGGTTTCTGGATGTGAGACCAGGCAATCCAATGCCTGCGCTTGATACCATGATCCCCTTGCCAGAAGAAGGCTGCACATTGACTTTCCATGAAGCTGATTATCTTTTTCGGAATAAAGCAAGCAGAAGCTAAATAGACTGGCATACTTTTAAGAACAGAGTTTATAAGAACAGCTCTGCCAGCTTGAGAAAGTAATTTGGATTGCCAGCCTTCTAATTTGTTCTGAATCCTTTCTATAAGGAATTTGAAATCTGAATATAGGTATCTGCCCTTTTTAATTGGAATTCCAAGATATTTGATTCCATCAGTATGGTACTTGTAACCAGTAAGTGCTTTAACAGCCTGTATTAATGATAGGGGGGCCTTAGCTGACAGGATAAAACAACTTTTTGCAGCGTTTACCTTTTGTCCCGAGCCACCTTCATAACTATTGATAAACTGCTGGAAAGCCCCTATATTTCTTCTACAAGCATTTAGGAAAACCAGGGTGTCATCTGCATATAGCAAGTGGGAAATCTGCATTGTCCTTCTGGGTCCAGCATATCCTTTAATTCTCCCAGATTGAAATAATGCTGATAAACCTCTGCTTAAGACCTCCGAAGCAATAATAAAGAGATAAGGTGCTATGGGATCTCCTTGTCTAATGCCTCTACTGGATTTAAAAAAGCCAGAAATCATTCCATTGAAGTTAATAGAGAACCAGCAATTATATAGAAGCATATCAATTAAGGAAGTGAATCTATTGCAGAAGCCAAACTTTTTCATCACTGCTAAGACAAAATCCCACTCCATTCTATCATATGCTTTAGCCATATCCAGTTTAAATATCATATTATGGCCTCTAACTTTCCTGTTAATGTCCATCATCAATTGTCTAGCAAGGGAGATATTATCCAAGATAAACCGCCCTTTCACAAATGTTAGTATGCTTGGCCCGGATACAGAGGGGGGTGAATGTATCCTTCTACAGTATATGGCCAAATTAAAAACTAGGATGCTAGAGAAAGACACAGGATAGAACTAATTCATTTCAACTCAAATACAAACTCATGGGCGTGCCTATCCAAGCATCTAGCGGAAGCAATCAATCAATCAAGCCACTGCACAAGAGATTTTAGGTGGTTCGGTCCACAGACCTACATTCACCCCTCACTCCCAACCGGAGTGAGGCTTCCACTAGCTCAAGCTAGAACGCAGACTTAGTCTGCAAACAGTTGCTGCCACACAGCTTGACCAGGAGAACAGCCTCCCCTCTTCCTCCCAACCGGAGGGTAACCCACAAGTGACAACCTGTCACTTGCAGCCTGGAGATCAGATCTCCCTTCTCCTGAACCAACAGGAGGAACCCGATCCCCAACAGGGCAATCGGAAGAACAAAGACGATCAGAAAACAAAGGAAAAACAATAAAGAAAAATAACACAGCAATCAGAAAGCTGTAAAAGATGAAATGCACAATGTGGCTCTCAATGGAGCTGACTGGCCTGGATCAGATCCACGGTCTAGTGAAGACAGATCTTCAAGCAGCTTCTTCCTTCTTCTCCACGAGCTCTCTCGCTCACTCTCTTTCTCTCTTTCTTTCTCTTCTGCTCTCTTAATCTCTCACTCTCTATCTCTCTTTCTTTCTCTTCTACTCTCCTAATCTCTCACTCTCTATCTCTCTTTCTTTCTCTTCTACTCTCCTAATCTCTCACTCACTGCTCTCTCTTCACGGCTTCTCACTTCTATCTCTTCTTCCTCTCTTTTCCTTCTTTTTCTCTTCTTCTGGATCGAAGGGCTTTCTGCTCTTCAGGCTTCTGCTTCGATCTCTCTTCATCTGAAGATGAAGGATACATTATATACCAGCAGCAGCAGCAGCGTGTGGCTTCCACAGTTCTCGCCCTAAGAATTCGACCACGTGGCAGCATCCAGCAGGCTGTCAGAACACGTGTCCTCATCTGGGCACTCTCCTTATCCTCGGATCACGTGCCCAGCACCAATACGCTCAGCAACTGGAGTTAGATGGCGTCAACTCACTTGCTCCAAAGGGTTGACGCAGCCATCAGTTATCTTCAACCTTTTTAACCGCTGCGTCGACTCCATCAGCCTGCTGCGTTGACGCAACGGTATCGGCAGTCCAGTGATCAAGTCTTCAACAAATGGGCGTGCTGCGTCGACGTTATCAGCATGTTGCGTTGACGCATTGAACATGTACATTTGTATACTGGCGTCTCTTAAGCCGCTGCGTCGACGCTGCTTGTTGATGGCGTTGACGCAGTGGAAGATATCATGAAAGCTTCGTCGCTTGTAAGAGTCTCTGCTTTTTCTAACTGCTGCGTCGACGCTGCTTGCTTGTGGCGTTAACGCAATAGAAGACATCGTGAAAGCTTCGTCTACTGATGCGTGGATGCTTTAAGCTTCAGGCGTCGACCCTGTTCCCTTCAGCAACAATAATGAAGTGTATAGACTTAGTGTTAACGTGAAGCATTGTATAGACTTCAAAGATCAATATAGCAAGTGTGTACATAGTGAGGGAGTGTATAGACTTAGCAGTCTAGGTCTCTAACAACGAGTGTATAGACTTTCAACTCTTCATGAGATCTCAGTGTATAGACTTAACCATTGTATATAGTTGAAGATCTAACAATCGAGTGTATAGAGTTAGTTATGTGAGCATGCGTTGTATAGACTTCACACAAGAAGACAAACAGGCTGTATAGACTTGGAGAGTTGAATCCAGTGTACAGACTTGTTGATATCAAACGAAGAGCTTCCAGTGTATGGACTTTGCAATGCAAACAACAATGTATATACTTAGAGAACTGAAGTCTAGTGTATAGACTTGGAGAATTGAAGTCTAGTGTATAGACTTTGGAGAACTGAAGTCTAGTGTATAGACTTGGAGAACTGGAGTCTAGTGTATAGACTTGGAGAACTAGAGTCTAGTGTATAGACTTGGAGAATTGAAGTCTAGTGTATAGACTTCATCAAATGAAGAGCTTCAAGTGTATGGACTTTGCAATGCAAACATCAATGTATAGACTTTGTTAAGAAGGTGCCCGATGTACAGACTTGAAGAAGATATGCCAATGTACAGACTAAATGGATCCAGCTGATGTATAGACTTTGTGCCCAAGCTATCAATGCTCTGATGCGTCCACTCCACTTGAACGTTGCGTTGACGCACTAATTAACCCAGGGGCTTCTTTCTTGAGTTTGCACTGCTGCGTCGACGCTTCCATTTGGTGGCGTTGACGCATTGAGCACCCTGCAACCCCTTTGAACTATTAAACAGTTATTAGGAGGTTAAGTGTCTATATCCAAAATCTTACTGTTGTCATCATCAAAACCGGGAGTACAACAATCTCCCCCTTTTTGATGATGACAACCCCCAAACTGTTTTAATGACATCTGCGATCACACAAGGTTAGCATCAACCAAACGCATGGTTACTTGTCAGTTGAACAAAAAATTATGAGTCACAAAAATGAAAGTATATGCTATCATTCATTAACAAAACTCAGCATTCATTAGCAAAATTCAGCAGTCATTAACAAAATTTAGCAGCTCATTAAGCTCTCCCCCTTTGTCATCATCATGAAAGGGGGTGCATGTAGAAAACATAGGTTAAGATGGGAAGAAGCGATTGTAACGCCTGGCAGAAGATGGTTGTTGTTGCTGACGAGAAGATTGTCCTTGAGTGCCTGGAGGTGTCTGGCGAGATGGCTGTCCTGAAGTAGAATGGTCCCTGGTTAGAAGGTCTCTGATCTCTTGAGAAAGTTCGCTTAGCTGATGACTTAGAGTGTTGCGACCATTGCCAATTTCAGTGACAGAATCTTTATCGTGGAGTTTGTTCTCAAGTGACTGGATGTTGGCTATTACTTTGTCAATCTTCTCTAGCACAGCTTTGAGGAATGGAGGGATTGCACTGACAGGACCTTTGATTGTTTCTAGCCCTATCTTCAGATCATAGCACAGATCAATAATTTTGGCAAAAGAGGAAGGAGTTGAACCTTGTTGATTGTGCATCTCTTGTACCAGAGTGGCAAGTTTGTCAAGGAGGGATGATATCTGTTTCAAGACTGACCTTGTTGCTTGGTCAGACACCATCTTGGTGAGTAAGAAATTTCGCCACTCACATAAAACTGAAGTTTCAAAATTCACAATCCGAGCAGTCAGCTTGTTAAAATGAAGGGTTGTGAACTCCACCAACTTGTCCATCTTGGCCTCCTGACGCTGCATCATCATAGTCATGTTCACCAACATCTCTTCAATAGTTGCTGGGGGTGGAACTGCATCAGAATTTGGAGAGGTTCTTCTATAAACTTTAATGGCTCCTGACGTAGATGGTTCTACTGTAGGTACAGAGCCACTCGGTTCCTCAGAAGCCTCAAAAGATTGCTTTCCCCTAAAGGAGTTGTCCTCTGGCATGTCTTCACTCACCATAGGTGGAATCGGTATTTCTGCTCTGTGTGCTTGACCATCATCCTTAGCGGCTGTTTTTGATGCCTGACCGATCTCTGATGGAGCTGATTTCTGACTAGGAAGGGTTCTGACTGCCTTACCATCAATGACCTCAAAACCCATAAACTTTTGGATATAAGAAAGTGTGTACACATTCCCTCGAGGGATGATAAGTTTCTTCTCAGAGCCAAAGTCTACACCAACTTTCTGAAAAACAACAGTTAATGGGGCGGCATAAGGAAGGGTTCTGGACTGAGATAGACATGACCCCATTGTTTGAATAGCTACATCCGGCAGGGAAATTTGTATTCTCTTCAGCATACAGTAGAGAGGAAATCTTTGCATCTCTGTCACCCTTTCTCTTCCACTGCTCTGTGGTGTGATCATGGAGGTGCAAATGTGGTGGAGCAGTCTATTTAACGAAGGGAAATGATTGGCTTTGAGACTGCCTAGGTAGGTCTCCCTGACATCGAAGAGATTACTGGGTTTCTCAGTCAAGAGTTCATACGCTTCATGCGCATCATACTCAAAATCATGCAGCTGAACTCGTACTTTATGAACCTCCCATGCTCTGGCAAGCAGCTTATCTGTTATTTCGAACCTTACACCTCTAACACTGGATGTGAGTTTTGGAACAGAAGGTTCATATTTTAAGTTCTGGTAGAACTCTCTGACCAAGGTGGGGTAGTAAGTCTTGTGTGTTGAGACAAACGACCACCAGCCCTAATGGTCCAGTATAGGAAACAGCTGAGGAAAAACTTCGAGCATATGATGATCAGTAGCATCAACGTACCGGGAAATAAGAACCTTCAGAGGTTCTTCCATGGTGACTGTACGCGAGCTACCAGCATCTTTCTGACCGGTTGCAGAACCTGAAGATAAGCCCTTCCGCTTCTCTTTTCTGACTGCGGGTGTCTTTAACCTTTTGGTTGGCGGACTTGGATCCCGTGGACCCGTCTCCTTCCTTCTTCCCCTTTCGCGAGCTACTAGAGAGTGGGACTCCATAGTGCCTCTTGCTGGTTCTGAGCCTCTTGGTTGTTCCTCTGCCCTCTGCTTCCCTTTTTGAGTGGATGCTGGAGAATCCATGGCACGGAGATGAATCGAGCAGGAGAGAGAGCTGAGAGGATTCTTGGGGGACACGAGAGGTCGAATGACAAAAGAGGGTTTTGGAAAAAAGTGAAGAAGAGCAGCGGTCTCATTTTGCTTTTAAAGAGACACCGAGGACCCTTTAAGTGAACGGTTCAGCCGGTTCAAGTGGGTGAACCGGGTAAAGAAGATATGAATAAGAAGCAATGCGTGGACGTAGAGAGGGGCATTGCGTCTACGCAGTGAGGCAAGTGAACCGAAAAACACAAGATAAAAAGCCAGTGAGGCATAACGCGTTGACGCCAATGTAACATTACGTCTACGCAATGATGCAGTTAGGAATGAGATACTCCTCCTTATGCAGCATGATGCATCTAATAATGAAACTCCCCCTTACTAAATGGAGCCTATGAAAAGAATAAGAAGGGAAATTCAATTGGATTCTCAAAGGGATATTATTCTCATAAATCCAAAACATGTTTTCAAAGTCTTCCATTATAAGAGCTTATGAATGAACTTTATTAACAGCGTGGTTTAATTATGATGTATGTAGAGTTCATCAGTAAAATTCTGTATTGATATCTAAAACCATGATTTAATAAAGATGAACCAAGCCCTCATAATTATCTTGATTAATCTCTCTTTCTCTTACACAATCAAATCTGTTGACTTCTTTCAGAGTTACATGCACTAGTATTGAAGTCAAGTAATTATGAAGTCATATGATTTTGTCTAGGGTTGAAGCAATTTGATTTGTGTATCAATATTCAGATATTTCACTTTATTCAACAATTTTCTTGCTCCAAATTTTACGAGCACTCTAGTTCAGTGCACACATTGTAACTAGAGGATATACCTTGATTAGAGGCCAATATCCCTAGGCCCTTAGTGTGACTAACTGTCATACTTTATGTGAACAGAGTTAGCATTTACACATCATGACACACTATAAATCATTTTCTAATGAGTGAGTTGTATTTCTCAGTGTGCATGCCATTGCTCTGCCTGAGTTTCAATGAATTTTATCAGAGTTAACGAAGGCACCTCATGACACAGTCCTTTGGACTTGTGTTTCTCAGTGGCCAATGTCATTGCTCTGACAGAATTAACCCTTTAGACATTTCAGAGGTATTCTTTTGCTTCAAATCAATAATAGTTTCATGTACTTAACCAATTAAAGTCATGTATTCAAAAGTGCAGATTTCAGAAATTTTTCACAAGACACAGCATGAAACAAATGGTTAAGGTTTATTAAACATGCTTCAGATATTTTAAAGAGATTTTAAAGCCAAACTCATTGAGTACATTAAACTTAAACCACATGAGTTATTTCAGTCATTCATAAAAATGTATAATAGAAGATTTCTAGTTCAAGAATTTTCAGATTTATGATCGAGATAGTCCCATTGAAATCTTCATGACAGACTGATAGAATTCTGAAGCCAAATGATATCAATTGATAGGAGAGATACCAATTGTTAAGAGAGATTGTGAAGCTCAAAGTTTTCAAAATATGATTAAGGTTTGTCAACAAACTCAATAAGAAAGGATATGCAATGAGTTCTGACACATGTATGCATTTGACAACCTATATGCAATGCATTGACTCCCCCTCACAATATGCATTCAAACTCTCTCTTTGGCATTTTCAATATAAGGAAATGTAATGCACTATATGTATGCAGGGACATGCAAAGACTCAACATTGAATGATATGCAAGGATATGCATCTAACTCCCCCTGAAAACATGCAATGTTTGCACTGAAAACTGAACATATGATTCCATATGATATTGTGACTTGTGCACAATCAGACTGTCCTATCAGCAAAGTGACCCATGGTACTAGGCGGAGCACTTGGTCTAAAAGACCACCTCACACATAGTAAGAACCTCCAGACAGACTTCCCTGCCTTTTGGTACCTTACCATTTATATACCATTGAGGTCATGCATAATTATTCAACATGCAGTCCTATATGCAATTCAGAATTTCAGTGAGCTATTGCAACACACAAGTTTCAAGTCACACTCATATGCAGTTCAGATTTTTCAGACAATTCGAAAGACAATTTGTTTTTCAGAGTCTATGCATAACACAATTATCAAGCAATTGCAATTAGCCTATGTATGCATCAGATACAGACAACCCTTCTTAATCTGATGTTTGCACAGAACTCTCAGCAAATGTATGATCAGAAAATAATGCACATGGCAACTGATGAATGAAAAATACAAAAACAGATTTAATTTGCCATGCAATAAAACTAAAAACAAGGACAACAGGAAGTTTACCTGAAAGAAAAATCAGTATGGGGTTTTTCTTCTTGAGTGCCTTGGATCATTACCCCTTTTTATTCCAGTCCCAAGACACACCTGCATAGTAATGTTATTTTGCACAAACAGGTACCCAAGAAGTCTTGGGTCCTGATAAAACAGTATTACTCCTAGCAGGTTTTCTTGGCACTTTTCTAGGAGCAGTTTTCAGATCTGATTTATGCACATTCTTGTTAGCATGAATTCTATGTGCATAAGCATGAGGTTTCTTGTCAACAGAATAAAAATTCTGTTTGCCAAAACTAGTTTGGTTTTGATATCCTGCCAGCCAACAGGTTGCAGCCCTGTGACCTGGCTTCCCACAGTTATAGCATGAAAGTTTTGGAAATTGTCTTACAGGAAATTTAGCATGTTTGAGATTCACATTTCTACCCTGAATATGCCAACAGTCCTTGACTGTATGGCCAAACTTCCCACATTTGAAGCACTCATTGTGCTTGCCTCTAAAAATATTATTTCCAAACATATTTCCATTAGCAGGGTGTTTAAGAGTTTTAGAATTGAGTTGTCTACCCTGAGCATGTCTACAGTGGGCTGCAATGTGGCCCATCTTGCCATAGTGAAAGCATGAATTAGAACTTTTCTTACCAGCATTTAAATCCCTTATGACCCAATTTTCTACAATTAAAGTATGTCATATGCTGGTTTATTGGAACAGACTTGTTCTTGTTAGAAACATGATAGTTTGCATGATATTTATTCTTATCACTAACAAATCAGCACTGTGAAATTTTGTGTCCTAGTTTACCACAATGAAAGCACTCAATTCTCCTTTTCTGAAATGAAGGATTTTTATCATGATATCTCCTAGCATTCTTATTATCCTTCTCCATCAACTTACACTCATGCATCAAATGTCCAACTTTATGACAGTAATGACAGATAATCTTCCTTTTAGATGCATGTGAGTGTGTGTGAGGACTGTGATCAGCATGCACTGATGAAGCCTTTTCATTTATTTTCTGATTTACAGTCCTTTTCTGGTTTTTATCCTGTTTTCCTATTTTCTTAGCCTTGTACTGAGTTGGAGATGAAATAGAAGGCTTCTCCTGTTCAGAGGCTTTAACAAAGACAGTTTTCAGGTTGGCTCCATCGACCTTCCTCATGACTGGACTATAGCCCAGTCCGTCTTTCTTCAAATTATTCTTTGTTCCCAGAATTTTCTGAACAATGGGCTGTTTGTCTTTAGAGGTGGTGGCTACGTCTGAACCACTTACAAAAGATGTCATAACTTTGTTCTGAAGTTCCTTCTTGTTTATCTTATTGTAGCCCAGCCCTTCCTTCGTAGAGTTGATTTTTATACCTAGTAGCTTGTCTAGGTTTTTCTGCCCATCAACAAATTTAGACAAGGAGACTGTCAAATCCTGAATTTCATCTTCCAAAGAGGAAATATGTAGCTCATAACTGGCAATCTCTTGTTCACTGCAATTCACACATTCAGTTAACACCTTGTTAGCAGTTTTATATTTGTCAATTTCCTGTTCCAGATTGCTCAGTTTATTAGAATCTTCAACACAAATACTTTTTCCTCTTTCCAAAGCTAGAAGTCTCTCTGACATAGTGGAATTCAACATTTTTAATTTTTCATTTTCTTCCTTAAGCTTGTCATTCTGAATTAACTCATTTATTAGAGTCTGATCTTCTGAGTTAGTTTCAAGTTTTCTTCCAGCCTTGAATTCCTTCAAATCTTTTTCCTTCTTTTCAATATTTTTCTGTAATTCCACATTCACAGATTTGATGGCTTCAAGTTTTTCAGCAAGCAGGTTTTTCTCTTGCTTAAGTTTCTCTGATTCTTCTTCATCTTCTTTGGAGATTTTTCTGAGAGATTCATCTTCAGATTTTAGCTTATTTAGTTCAGAGTAAACACATTCGAGTTCCTTCTTCAGTTTTGCATTCTGATTTTTATACATATGATTATCAGACAGACATGCATCATGAAATTGCTTCATACTCGTACAATTTTCACATGAAGAGCTAGAACCATCTACCCGAGTACCCTTCTTCAACTTTTTATACTGTTTTCTTAAGCTCTCATGTGACTCTAACAATTCAGCATATGCATTCTCCCAATTATCAAGAGAAAAGTTCTCGAAGAGATTTACCTCATCATCATCATCTTCATTTTAGCTGCTGCTTTGATTGCTTCTGTCAGCCATCATGCAGCTTGTTTGATTTCCTTTCCTGGCTCTTTTCATCATTTCCAACATATCCCTTGCAGATCTGCAATCAAGGAAACATGAGTGAAAGGCTTTGTCAGTGGCTGCTTTCATCAGATTTATAGCTGTCTGATTCTCCTCATACATTGCTTCGTGACTGTCAGTCCATTTGGACTTTTTCTTTGGTAATTTATGAGGACCATGTGAAATCACTTTCCACAGGTCTGGATCAACAGATCTAACATAAGCACGTAAGGCACTGTGCCACTGGTTGAAATCAAAACCACTGAAGACGGGTGGACAAGCCATTGAAGCAAATAGCAGATAAATTCAATGCAACAGGAATATTGATGCACTAAAAGCAAATAAGCACCTAAGACCGCAAGATCGAATCTGCAGGTCGCTGGACCTTGTATGCAGAAACCTGGCTCTGATACCAACTGTTAGTATGCTTGGCCCGGATACAGAGGGGGTGAATGTATCCTTCTACAGTATATGGCCAAATTAAAAACTAGGATGCTAGAGAAAGACACAGGATAGAACTAATTCATTTCAACTCAAATACAAACTCATGGGCGTGCCTATCCAAGCATCTAGCGGAAGCAATCAATCAATCAAGCCACTGCACAAGAGATTTTAGGTGGTTCGATCCACAGACCTACATCCACCCCTCACTCCCAACCGGAGTGAGGCTTCCACTAGCTCAAGCTAGAACGCAGACTTAGTCTGCAAACAGTTGCTGCCACACAGCTTGACCAGGAGAACAGCCTCCCCTCTTCCTCCCAACCGGAGGGTAACCCACAAGTGACAACCTGTCACTTGCAACCTGGAGATCAGATCTCCCCTCTCCTGAACCAATAGGAGGAACCCGATCCCCAAAGGGCAATCGGAAGAACAAAGATGATCATAAAACAAAGGAAAAATAATAAAGAAAAATAACACAGCAATCAGAAAGCTGTAAAAGATGAAATGCACAACGTGGCTCTCAATGGAGCTGACTGGCCTGGATCAGATCCACGGTCCAGTGAAGACAGATCTTCAAGCAGCTTCTTCCTTCTTCTCCACGAGCTCTCTCGCTCACTCTCTTTCTCTCTTTCTTTCTCTTCTGCTCTCTTAATCTCTCACTCTCTATCTCTCTTTCTTTCTCTTCTACTCTCCTAATCTCTCACTCTCTATCTCTCTTTCTTTCTCTTCTACTCTCCTAATCTCTCACTCTCTATCTCTCTTTCTTTCTCTTCTACTCTCCTAATCTCTCACTCACTGCTCTCTCTTCACGGCTTCTCTCTTCTATCTCTTCTTCCTCTCTTTTCCTTCTTTTTCTCTTCTTCTGGATCGAAGGGCTTTCTGCTCTTCAGGCTTCTGCTTCGATCTCTCTTCATCTGAAGATGAAGGATACATTATATACCACCAGCAGTAGCAGCAGGGCGCGTGTGGCTTCCACAGTTCTCGCCCTAAGAATTCGGACCACGTGGCAGCATCCAGTAGGCTGTCAGAACACGTGTCCTCATCTGGGCACTCTCCTTATCCTCGGATCACGTGCCCAGCACCAGTACGCTCAGCAACTGGAGTTAGATGGCGTCAACTCACTTGCTCCCACTACAAAAAAGTATAGATATAGGGGCAGTTCATTTAGAGACATTTCTTAAAAGTGTCTCTAAATTATCATAAATAGTGATATTTTATTTTTATTATTGTCTTTAAATATGTAGAGGCATTTTAAAATTGCCTCAAAATAACTATACAAAAATATCAATCCATTAAAAATGCCCCTAAATATTTCACCTACACGTGCCATATTGGAGCTCCCGCGCGATCGTAACCGGCATCTGGCCTCCTTCCTTCTCGCGCGATCGCGGACTCCCTCGATCAATATTCCACCTTCTCCGGCCTCCACCACTCCACCTCTCCCTCTCATCTCCCTCCCAATAGAATTTCTTTCCCCCGCCTCGTCACCTCCCAAACTAACTCTCTCTCTCTTACTCTCTCGCCTTCCCCTCTTTCCCACCGTGGACAGGTCCTTCCCAGCACAGCCACTGTCACAATCGTCACCACCGACATCGGAGTCGCCGCTGCCTGGCATCGACTCTGCCTACTTCCTAGCCCACCGGTAGCAGCCACTCCTTCCCCGCCTCTGGTAGCAGCCGCCTGCTTCCCCGCTCGCTGGTAGCAGCCCCTCCTTCCCCGGCCACCTCCGATAGCAGTCACCTACTTCCCCCCCTCCAGTAGCAGCCGCCTGCTTCCCCGCCTACCGGTAGCAGCCCCTGCTTCCCCGCCTCCGATAGCGCAGCTGCCTACTTCCCCGCCCACCGGTAGCAGCCGCCTGCAGCGCTGCCCGCCGGTAGCAGCCACCGTCAGCCCCGCCCGCCGGTAGCAGCTGCCTGCAGCGCCGCCCGCCGGTAGCAGCCGCCGTCAGCCCCGCCCGCCGGTAGCAGCCGCCTGCTTCCTCGCCTCCGGTAGTAGCTGCATCCTTCCTGCCACTGGTAGCAGGTGCTCCTTCCCCGCCTCCAGTAGCAGCCCCACCAAGGTCCCCTGCTTCATAGGTCAATGAAGGAACTTCGCTCATTTTTCTATTAGGTTAAACCAAATTTTTTTGTAAAGGCCAATACATATATATTGCTGACTTATGTGTTTTTAACTTTTTGATCCTAAAATGTAATGTTGGACAGGAGGGCTAGAATAGAGTGGTTATGGTTCTCAAAGAATGGAGGGGCAGACCATTATCAGTGATGAGGGGAGATTTAAGTGAAGTGACTGCCACATGTTGAAAGTTGGTGGACAGAGAGGGAGGAGTGGGAAGAATAGGAAGAAATCTACAATGTTCATTTTTGTTAAATTGGGAACTATTTGAGCCACATGTCTGGTGTTAATTGTATTATTTTTTCTTTCCTTTCTGGTTAGAGTTTTTTTAAAGTGACCTTTCTAATTTGGAGTTATGTACGGGTAGCTTAGTACCTTGCATCAAGGGACAAGACATTAGTGCAGTTCAAACTGTGAATGATTTTTCCCAATCATATTAAATCCTACTTATTTTATAACAGTTGGTTTTTACTATTTTTGTGCGGTTATCAGGTTATGTGCTATTTTGGGCAGTAAATTTGCTCTTGCACTATATCACGCTTCATTAGCCTTTTTGTTTAATTGGTTATCATTAAGTATGGATCTATAGAAATTGAGTAAAAAGATTGTTGAATCAACTTTTGAAATATTACCAGGACTGATAACTATTTTGAAAATTGTGTAAAAAGATAAAGTTGAATAAAAACTTTTGAAGTGTTATCAGGGTGCTCCTTGATTTTTTAAAACTGATTGGCCCTTGTATCTTGAATTTTTAGCCATTCCTGCATTCTCCTTTTCCTTAGAAGTAATGATGACTTGCCTTCTAGTTTGAGTACTCTTTAAAGTGCCACAGTAGTGTTTGTGATACTTCGACTGTTTAGCCGTGTTGATTTGTTGCACGAAGAGGAATCTAGTTGCTTTATCATTGCCTCCTGACTACTGCTATATTTTGCCTTCCTCCACTAATTACATTGATGTTCTTGGTTCAGGCTTTTGCTATTATATCTAGTTCACCCCTTCGAATAGACCTTTCTATTGTCCTGCATCAGGTTGTGGCAGAGTTGACAACTTTTCTGCGCAAGGTATTTTGAATCTATATATGTCAGATTTGTGGTATCTCTTGTATCTGTTGAATGTTTGACTCAAAATCTTCTGTTACATTTTATATCTTCCCAAAATAGGCTAACCGTGTGTTGAGGCAGGCTACACTGGAGACAATGAATTCTTGAGTTGTTGCTTATGGCAACCAAATTGATTCATCTGCTTATGAAATTATAGTTGCGGAGTTGTCTGCTCTGATATGGTTTCACCTCTCAACCGACAGTAGCCTTTATGATCTTTATTTTATGTTGTGACCTTATTATTTCTTTAATCCTACAACGATTCGGACTTACACATGGCGGCTCTTGCCTTGGAACTTTGCTGCACTTTGATGACTGACAGAAAGTCAAACAAAAATATTGGTTTGACTGTTAAATCTAAAGTTCTTCCTCAAGCACTTGCATTAATTAGAAGCTCCTTGTTGCATGGTCAAGCTCTTCAAGTACGACCTTTTCATTTTTAAGTGTGTCAGTGCAGCAAGAGGTCGACTATGTTCCTAACCAAAAAATAGGCATGAAGTAGATTAACAATATAACAATTAATGCAGTTACAAGGTAAAACTTGGTTGCATATTGCCTGATGGTATGTCAACAAACCAAAACATAAATCAAGCATATGTGCAGCCTAACACTCATTCTCACATTTTCTCTTCTAACGGTGTTCCGTAACAGTTTCTTCTTTCTTAGTGCTAACAATGTACTATAAGTGTGCAATTTGTAGCATGGTGTTCTCATGCAGCTATCCTGCACCTACAACTTTAGAAAACTTGCAAATCTCCAAAGTGTACATCAAAAGCTTTAGTGTCCATCGTGCTCCTCAAGAAAAGGATGCTTGACAACTTGATGGGCTTTGAAATCAACTTATATCACCATTTTAATGCACAAGATATGAAGGCATTCACCATCACACAGTACATATTAGCTGACCATGATACTAGGGACACTCCCTCTTAACATCATGCGGTTGTTGTCAAAATAATGCATACGAGTAATTAAATAGCACGTTCATCCTCCCCTGACAACTTAATAACTTTGACAAATAAACTAGGTACACAAATTCTAAATGGAATAAATCTTTCACACTTAATAGCAGGCTAAGGTTCTATCACACAAAAGCAGATAGGGGGCTACATGTTTTACATATTTCATACTGTCAATGCATCATGGATATACTGTCTTTAGGATTACATGTAAAAGAAGCAAAATGAAACCATTAACTTTCATTTTTAAAGAAGTCATTTACATAATTTTCAGGTGGATGCTCAATAGGCTCATGACACGTTATGAGAGCAATTAAACATTGCACACTTTATGACAAAAATTACTTTCATGTTCTCTTTAAATAGTTTCTTTTATTTTTCTTCTCCTTTAAGCATGGTGTAGAGAATAAAATTTGTCTAACTTTATGAACTTGCTTAACGTAGTCGCATTTTCATTTGGTTTTCGTTTATGCAGTACTTGCTTGCCCTAATCACATCTGTGCCTAGTGATTGATTTATTTTCGTGCAATTTACAATCACATTTATCATTCTGTCCTCATCAAGGTATGTAGTTAAACCAAAACTTGTTAAAGAATCTCCTAGATTCATACGTTTTTTGTTGATAATTTAAAATGTATATTATATACTTAACCATCACTACACTAACTTTTTCGTTACCTTTTTCGTAGTGATCAAATTTATTTCTTCACACTCTTTGATAGTCAAATTTGTTGGAAAAATGTTAGATAAGAGTTGGATTCAAGAACCAAGGTATATATACATAATAAGGTATTATGGTTATTCTTTTCTGTGATGGAAAAAATACGTAACTATTGACTTATATATTTGATTCAATGTTGTAGGGTGAGCAAGAGATACGTGGATGGAGCATTTCAATTTTTAGATTTTGCATTTCAAAAAACCTCTAGTGATGGGAAGATCATGTGTCCTTGCGTGAATTGTAATAATTGCTTTAGGATGATCAGGCAAGAGGTCTTCGAGCATATAATTTGTCATGGTTTCAATGTCAACTACACTCATTGGATTTTTCATGGGGAAGGTTCACATGATGCTTCAGAAAATGTTGCATTCAATGACTCCGGTAATTCAAATCCTGATACTGAAATGCATGAAATGCTGAATGACACTTTTGTCTTCGCAAATCTGAGTTCGTCTACATTTGGAGTATCAAATTCTCCACAAAGAATAGATGCTGAAGTTGAAAAGTTTTATAAATTGATCAAAGATGCTGAGCAAGAATTATACCCAGGATGTAAAAGATTTACCAAGCTATCATTTCTTGTTAGGTTCTATCAGATCAAATGTCTCAATGGATGGAGTGATAGTTCATTCACTATGATGTTAGAATTGTTGAAAGAAGTGCTGCCTGATGGTGAAACATTGCCAAATTCTCTATATGAGATCAAAAAGATTATTAAGGACTTAGGACTTGATTACAAGAATATTCATGCTTGTCCTAATGATTGTCAACTGTATTGGAAGACAAAGGCTAATGATGAATCATGCAGTACTTGTGGTGCTTCAAGATGGATACAAGTTGAAACAAATGGTGAAAATGAGGTGGAATCATCCAAGAAACAATCAAAGATTGCAGCCAAAATATTACGCCATTTTTCCTTAATACCAAGGCTTCAAAGACTATTCATGTCATCAAAAACATCTCCTTCTATGAGATGGCATGATGAAGAGCGCACTAAAGATGGCATGATGAGACATCCTGCTGATTCTCCTGCTTGGAAGACTTTTGACTATCTTAATCCTGATTTTTCTTCAGATAGTAGGAATGTGAGACTTGGTTTATCAGCTGATGGTTTTAATCCATTTAGGACGATGAGTATCTCTCATAGTACATGGCCAGTTATTCTAATGCCTTATAATCTACCGCCATGGATGTGTATGAAACAACCTTATTTTATCATGTCTTTGCTTATTCCTGGCCCTTTGGCTCCTGGTAATGATATTGACATATACCTTCAACCTTTGATAGAGGAGTTGAAGGAGTTGTGGGAAGTTGGGGTTGAAACATATGACACATCGAGAAAAGAGATATTCAAAATGCGTGCTGCATTATTGTGGACAATCAATGATTTTCCTGCATATGCAAACTTATCTGGTTGGAGTACCAAGGGGAAATACGCATGCCCTCATTGCAATAAGGACACATGGTCTCATTTCTTGACTTATGGTCGAAAGTTCTGTTATATGGGTCACCGCAGATTTTTAGATCTTGATCATCGATTTAGATCTGAGTATAGATCATTTGATGGTAAGCAGGAGTATAGAAGTGCTCCTAAACCTTTATCTGGTTCTGATTGTTTGGCACAATTGCAAGGATTCACTTTTACATTTGGGAAGACTTGTCAAAATAAATCAAAAAGAAAAAAGAAGCATGGTAAAGATGTAGATCCATTTTATAATTGGAAAAAATGAAGTATCTTTTTTGATTTGCCATATTGGGAGCATAATTTATTACGTCACAATCTCGACGTGATGCATATTGAAAAGAATGTTTGCGAAAGTTTGCTCAATACTATATTTAATGATAAAGATGGCTCGAAGGATAACTCGAATGCTCGTCTAGATTTGCAGGCTCTGAACATAAAGCATGCTCTTCACTTTGTATCAGATGGCCATAAAACTATAAAGCCTGTTGCATGTTTCACATTGAAAGATCAAGAAAAAAGACTTTTTTGCAGATTCTTAAAAAGAATAAAATTCCAGATGGTTATGCAGCGAACATCTCAAGATGTGTGCGTGTAAAGCAATGCAAGATATCTGGATTCAAAAGTCATGATTTTCATGTTGTCATGCAGCATATTCTTCCTCTGATAAGCACAAGGACTTTACCAAGAAATGTGAGCTCAATCTTAGTTGAACTAAGTAAGTTCTTTAGAGAACTATGCTTAAAAGTTCTTAACGTGCATGATCTTCAAAGGCTAGAAAGAAGAATTGCTCCCACACTTTGTCAGTTGGAGAGGATTTTTCCTCCATCTTTTTTTGATGTTATGGTGCATTTAACCATTCATCTAGCAAGAGAGGCAAGTATTGGTGGGCCTGTGCATTATCGATGGATGTATCCTATAGAAAGGTTAGTTGAATATATGGTTACACATGCATTCTATTAATTACATATACTATTATAATCATTTTATGTGCTTTTTTATAGGTATCTCTCCAAATTAAAGTCATATGTTCATACCAGAAGTCATCCTGAAGGTTCAATTGCTGAAGGTTATATTGTGGAAGAATGTTTAACCTTTTGTTCAAGATATCTAAGTAGTGGGGAGACCATGTTTAATAGGCCAATCCGTAATGATGATGCCACACCTGAGACAAATGTGCTTGAAAGTTCATCTTTCTTTAAACAAGAAGGTCGTCCATTGGGGAAGTGTGAAGCTATTGTTCTAGATAAAATGGATCTAAAACAAGCACATAGATATGTGCTATTTAATTGTGAAGAAGTTACAACATATCTTGTGTAAGTTTTTATTATTCCATTTATTCCTACATCATATATTTGTCCAAGTCCTACTTAATACATTTGCTATGCAGGGAGCATAAAAACATCATAAAATGTCAACAACGACATATACGTCCGAAAGAGTTAGAGCGCATTCACAATGAAAAGTTCTCTACATGGTTTAAAGACCATGTAAGTTACCTTTAGAGTGCCGTTAAATAATTTATTGTAAACAATGTCATTGAGAGAGTAATGATTATATATTTTTTATTTTGTTGTAATAGGTATAGAAGTTACGGAGTTCAAATAATCAAAATGTCACCGAGTTAATTGCATGTTTGGCTCGTGGTCCAAGTGATATTGCTAGGAGATGCGATGGATACATAATAAATGGTTTCAGATTCCATACGAAAAGTCGTGAGATGCATAAGAAAACTCAAAATTGTGGGGTTGTTTTAACTGCAAAGACATCAAGTTTTTCAAGTGCCTCAGATAGAAACCCTATTGTGGGAGATGTAACATATTATGGTGTGCTGAAGAATATAATAGAACTCAACTATAATCAAGCTGGAAGGGTTGTATTATTCAAGTGTGATTGGGTTGATGCTTTAATTCCAGAAAGAGGAGTGAAAAAAGATGAATTTGGCCACACTCTTGTGAACTTAAGAAGGCTTTGCTATGGGGGTCAACAATTGTTAGATGAGCCATTTGTTTTTGCTAATCAAGTTCAGCAAGTGTTCTACATAGAAGACCCTCTTGATGTGGATTGGCATTTTGTGAGGAGAATAGATCCTCGTGACTTCTTTGATATGGAAACTATGTCAATAGAAGATGGCCTTGACAACAATATGCAAGAAAGCTTCAGATTCGATGTACAAGAAGCAAATGCAGACTTGACTTTAGTACCTAATGAAGCTAATGACTTTGATGACCTTAGTTTGGTTAGGGCAGATATGGATGGGGAAATAGTTGACATGTTATTGACAAATGTACAAAAGCAAATAATAGGCGATGATGCTGAATATGTGATTCATGAAGAGGATGACTAATAGATACTATAACTATTTGTATGATGTTTTCATTAGTGTTGTTGTATAGGTCATTAAAATTTTAATTTCTATGTTTGCCTTCATTTTATCTGTTTGTTATTTATATTGTCATAGATAACGCATTCTTTGTTTGCATTTAGTCTATAATGCTTGTCATGATTGGTAGGCTAAGATAATATGAAGCGCAACAAGCATACATCCTCAGATTCAACAAGGGTCACAAGATCTAAGGCTTACCTCCAACTTCCAATAGAAATTCTTCCCACTGACCTCTCAAGAGATGACATTCATCCTCAACAAGGAGGACAAGATATACCTGTGAGGCCAATGGTACGGGAAGATCCATTAAACCCTCGAAGACATGCTATTGAATCAAGCTACTCACATCTTGGAGAGGACTCCTCTACTGCTGAAAAAGAAAGTTGTATAAATAATGACTCTAATCTCATAAATATTTAATGTTGTTGAAATTTATATTATTGGCATGCTAAATTATCTTTCTTTTCATATCTTTATTAGGTGCCAGAAGTGATCGCCGGACACGTGGTCCAACACATTGCAAGGATATTTGGACCTTGAGTGAACGTGACAAAATTCCTATCAAGACCAATGAGTATGGGCAACCGATAAATGAGCATACCTCTAAATTGTCAAACTTTCTAGGCACACTTATAAGGCAACATGGTTTATTAAATGGCACGGATTGGAGACATGTGGACAAGACAATTAAAGATGATATCTGGGAGGATGTTAACGTAAGAAGAACTAATTGATATTGTTAATTTTCTTATTTTTTCAGTTTACATGGAAAGAAACATTGTCATGCAGAGCCGCTTTGACTTTGATGGTGATTGTAAGGATTGGGTTTTAAAGTCAATTGCAAAGAAAAGAAGAGCTTGGAAGGCAACAATTAAGTCAAACTATTATAATCCCTTTGAGAATGATGAGGATAGAGTGAGAGCTTGTCAAGATAGTAGGATTGATTTAGATCAGTTAAAGGAAGCTCTTGATCTTTGGAATTCAGAGAAAGGACAGGTATCTACTACAATATTCTCAATAACTATAAGAGTTATTGTTAATTTATTCACTTTTTCCGAATCAGGCCATCAGTACGAAGAATAAGGCAAATCGTGCACAACAAAAAATTTCGCACACCTCAGGTACCAGAAGTTTTGCTAGGGTAAGAGAGCTAGAGGTATGCACTTTATACTTGTAAATATTTATTACATTTTTTTGTGAACCAAAATCATGTGATGAACTAAGCCAATAAATGATGCCAATGTGAATATGATTAGTGGCTACCAAATGCATACCATTTAGTAATTGGTTTAGTGATGATCTATTTTACTATTGATTTTTTTTATTAGAAAAAGAAGATGCCAAATGGTGAAGATCCTCCTAGAGCTCATATATTTATGGTAACTCATACACGTAAGAATGGGAATCCTGCGGACGAGACATCTGCTAAAATAATTGTAAGTATCTTTTTAAATATTTCATTGGTTGTGATTTATTTAACTTTGCATTGCAATTAATTTATTATTTTAAATACTCATTTATTTTCTTTAATCTTATAAGTCACGTATCCAAGAATTATACTCTGAACAACCTGAGGGATCTCAAATAATGGAGAAAGTCTCAAGGACTGATGTATTTTCTCAAGTCATGGGAGTGGATGAACGTAGTTGGGTTAGGACAATTGGGATGGGCCCTACACCATCAAAGGTGTTTGGTGATAAAATCAGTCGTGTTACAACTAGAGAGAGAGTTTCTACTAATACAGAGGAAGTACAGAAAATGCGAGAAGAGATGAAATTATTGCAAACTACAGTACAGTCCCTTGGCCGTTGTTTGATGGGAGTACTACAAAATGGTGGAGAGAGTACAAGTAACATCAATATCAATGACATGCTAGGTGCTTTGAATTTTCCAATGACTAATATGCAGGTAATTTGAAAATATATGTTTGAATGTAATATATTAATATGAACATAGCTCACTTCTTTTTTGTTGATTTAATAGGATTCAAATGCCACCACGAATATGAATGATATTCGATCCCTACATGAGCATTCATCCTCTCAAGCAGGCAACACAGAACAAAATGAAGAGGTAAAATATTTATCTATAGAAGATTGTTTACTTGTATTATAGTTGCCAACATTCTCAATTATTTGCAATAAGAATTCTTAGACAAATGTTTATTGATATTATTTAATTGCAATTTTAGATACCCTCTTTGGCAATAAGTAGAGGAAAGGGTCCTCAAGCATGTAATCAGAATGTAAGTTAACAATAGTTTAGATCATTGCTTTATTACGTTTCTAATATTTGAATTTTTATACTTGGAATCTATCATTTCATTTTATTAACTTACATTTTTTTATAGAATGTTGAAGATGTCTTTTTAAAGAGTTGGACTGAAGTTGATATTGTGGTAGCTTCTGGGATCGTTGTTAGTAGAGATTCAGAAAAGAAAGTTGGAGGAGTGGAACTAGGAGATTTTTTTTGTGAAGTGTCTATTGAAATACCTATACAACCATCAGCCCCACTTATTCGACCATACAATGATGTCAGAACAATTGGAGATGCCACCGGCAAAACAATAGCTTGGCTAAGGACACATGTAATGACTTTCATCTCTTTTACATTTCTACTTTAATTTTAGGAATGAAGTTAAACTCTTGTAATTTGAGTTATTACTTTTTATTTGTCATTTTCTTTGCAGGTTGAAAGGAAAAGAACTCAAAGATGATTATACCCTTGTTAATAGAGTTTGTTAATAGAAATATGTGATTAGAACCTTATTTTTCTATGTGATTATACATGAACCAGAATTTAGTTTCTTTGTGATTTCATTCATTTGCTATATATTAGTGATTTTAAGCTACCTAATTTCTACCAGCCATTTCCTTTTTTATATGTTTGATGTTACTTTGTGTAAAGCAATTTGTATGTTGTTACCATTCATTTGTTTGGTGAAGTTGGGACCTAGAAATACCATTCTTTTACTTTGTTTGTAAAGCAATTTGTCTGTTATTATCATTCATGCACCCCTGCTAATGGAGCATGTGCACCACCTCCCGCCAACAATCCCCTTATAGGCCTTATTTTCAAAGCTGGAGCATTTCTTCCTTCTAGTGGTCACAGTGTAAGTGAGCTTTAGATGCAATAGATAATGAGTATTTGATGCTGGTTATACTGTTGATTATTTTATGTACCTGTCTGCAGCCATTCTAATCAGTTGTTTCTCCATCAAGTGCACTGAAGATATTCCTTGATGAGGTTAAACCGCTATTTGATGCTGCTGGAATACTATATAGCACAAGGTTGCGGAACATGCATGTGAATATTTTATTTAAATTTTGCTAACTTGAATCTAACTTCTGATGAATGATTTCCCTTTTCAGAAACCAAATATCAGCTTCATGCACATTCATTGCCTATAAATTGAACAAGCAGAGGATTGCATTCACTGATGACTCAGTTGTAGAACAGGTTTGATGTCTGAAACTGGCACTTAGTGTATATGTATCCATGAAAATTGTTCGTAGCTTTTCAACTTATATGTTATTGCTATTGTTACAGGCCTTAGGAAAGTATGGGATTATCTCCGCTGAAGATCTCATCCATGAGTTATTTGTTGTCTTTTCCTGCGGCAGCTCTAGGACCTAGATTATGCCACATTATTATGCGAGACTAAGTTTACATCAATGTCCAACGATTATTATATTGCCGCACCATGCCAAAACTTGGGTGCTGTTGCCTTTTGATTATGTGGTGAATTGGTTGCTTTGTTTATGGCACAACTTTATGATATCTTCAACTTTTCTTCAATGCTTATAGAAAGTCACATTGTTTAAATCCACCTAGCTTCAGTGCCCACCATCTGATATCTTCATGGGTTAAACTTGAAACAGTCTCCAGGTGTTGCATAGGATGACATCCAAAAGCAGGTTCTGATTGATCACTGCTAGTTGGTTTATTCACAATGTCATCCTTCAAGGTTCCTGCACTGCACTCTGCAGCAACATGAGCTGACCTCTCAGGAATAGGACTACAGCTGGCCCTACGGCCTTTGGATGTAGACCTAACTGAGTCATAAACATAACCAAGCATAATAAGCACCAGATGAAAAGAAACTATTTGGTGTCAGCGAGCTTACGGCCCTGTGATTTCAAATTGGGGAAGCTTCTAGCTTCTCTTCAAAGTTTTAGGTGCATGTACAAGTTTGACATAAGGTAATATTTCTGTCATCTCCAGAATTATTTTGTTTCCTCACTATTTTAAATATATCTAATGAAACTTTGTATTATGACACTATTTGAGGCAGCTGAAATTTGTATGTTGCATTTCAGATCAGTGGATGAACATTGCCCATGGTTTATTATTTACTTGTCCTTCTTGTCCCAAGCCTGTTCATTGTTAGTTCTTTTGCATATGATGCTCGGGCATTGTTTTTTCCCAAATGGATTATGGGTAGCTGAGAGCATGATAGGGCTTTTCTAAAGGTTCTGGATCAGTGGAAACTTTCAACTTAGGTAGGATGTGTTATCTGTTACCAGCCAGTATTCCTTTCTTCTTCTGTGAGGCAAAATGGGAACATGTTATGTTAAACTTTCTTTCCATCATTTTCTTTATGTAGGTTGTATTCTATGTTACCAGTTAGTACTAATCTGATAAATGTTTTAGGTCTCAGTATAGCTTACATTTAACCAAGAAATTGGACCTTCAGTTTATAATAAAATAATGTAATTCAGTTGCTTGTTAATCTGCTCTTTGTTTTAGGAATTATGTCCAAACATTATTTTTCAGTAAGAAAACTGTTCCCTACTCTTTTATGACTTTTCGTATATTCTTTGTTTGCTTGCAGCTGCAGGATAATGTTGATCTCTTCTTTCACACAAGGAACAACGTGACTGCCATTCAGAATAGGTATTTTTTTGCATGAAGTTGTAATATGTTTCCCAATGAAGATGAATGGAATAGGAGTTGATCTTACATTTTATTTTTTTTAGAATGAGTGAGATGCCTGGGATAATGAGCCAAATGCCACCCTTGCAGGCATGCTATTTTTGATCTCTGTGCATAAAAATGAGCACCAAAGCTGTCTTAATTTCTATTGCAAACTTTATTATTTGGTGGTCGTGTTGATGCAATTCATAGATATACATGAGAATAACATGATAATGCATATAATCATATCCTAAAACACATAGTTACATTAATGAAATAAAGCTTGAACCTGCATACATGAAGTGCAAGGATAAAAAATGGTGTATAATATGCTGAAGTGGAAACATAGGAAAAGCTTGAAACAAAAATAAGCTTACAGGAAATTGCTGCTATTGCTATTCCTATTAGGTATCGTTTGTGAACTTTAAGAAATATTCTCATGGCCATGAATTAATCTAGTGAGTGGCCTTGGGTCATGTTCTTGTTGATAGCTATCAGCTAACATGCTGTAATTACTTCTCACTGACAAATCAGTACCGATCCAGTGACCTTGGGTCTTGTTTTTGTTGACAGCCATAGCTTGGTTACTTACATGGACATCTGGGCACAATTTCTTATAAACCTTCTATCACTGATTAGAATACTAACCGATCCAGTGACCTTGTTCTGTGATAGCTTCCCCTTTCTTATGAAAGGGTGTAAATTTGATTGTAAATTTCAGTCTATTTATTTGAGGCGATTGATGTATTCTATTTATTTGAGCCTAAGTTGGGAAAATAGTGTTGTCTAAGAAAACTTGGCAAAGGATTGTCTTATTTGCTATTCTTTTGTCATTGTGCTAGTACAAAGAAGAAGTTGAAATTAACACCATTAGCACCAACTGCATATAAAAAACATGGCGGACTATTCTGATTGGGGTTTATGCAGTAAACGAATGCAGATCATTGTTCTCCATCAACGACAGCCCCAAAAACAGGTGGTGAACTAAACGCCGAATCAAACCGAGCAAAGCAAAGAGCTTTGCTACTTCTACAAACAG
The DNA here is from genome assembly GCA_022559845.1 of Amorphophallus konjac. Lineage (NCBI taxonomy): Eukaryota > Viridiplantae > Streptophyta > Magnoliopsida > Alismatales > Araceae > Amorphophallus > Amorphophallus konjac. Next base: position 74,451,795 of record CM040128.1, on the reverse strand, counting down.
AGAGCCTACAATTGTGGTACTACTCACTTTTCAAAAAAAAAGTCATCCTAAAGGCCTAACACAAATAGAACTCCAATAGATAATCTAATTGTGAATAATATTCTCCATGCCCACATCTTATGCAAAAAAACACAAATATTGATTGAAATGAAACATAGACTAAAGCACAAGACAAGACAAGACCCCCACAAGAACACTTCGACAACCAGCCCCCTAAAACAGGGGATACAACTTTATATAAAATTTCTCCTGCCCTAGCTTGACCTTGAAGAAAGGATTGTATCACATTGACACTCATTTATTATTATTTTTCCTCTAGTTGTCTTTAAATTTATTTACCACGTTCCTGTCTATCTCCTCAAAAGGACAGGTTTTTTGCCCAGGATATGAAATCAGGTTAATTTTTCAATTGTTCTACAGTCTCCAAGGAAACATTCACTTGTTTACTACTGTAAAGGAAAAAACCACCAAGTATATTAATCTGCCTAGCTTATAAAATTTCAAACTAAATCTACAGCTGAGCTGTGTGTCTTGGTGGGGGGGAACTAAACCAGCAAGTAAAATAAACCAGCAAGTAAACTTTTAATATCAATAATGCACATAAACATATAATGTTTACAATTTATGTAGACTTGTTATATATGAAATATTGACAAACAAAGCCGGTAATCATTTCTGATCCTTTATCTGGCATAATAAATGTTGTCTTTACCCATCCAATGGCTCATCCACTCTACTGGTTGGAAAAACATAAGCAATACAACTGACTGTGTTAGTGTTTTTGGAAGACCACTGATCTTATGAGGAATCCTTCTCCTTATAGTTCAGAAACGTGTATCAGATAGCTTCAGACAAAGGAACATTGGTAGATCCACCATTTAACACTGAAGGTAATGAAGATTGGAATATACACCTTAGAAGAGAACTGCAGATATTAAATTGGAAGAAGATATAAAGTTGCATCACATTCTAAATCAGGTAGCATTACATACTGATCAAGAAGACATGAAAAAATGGATATTACAGGATAAGAAGGCAAGTTTTCTATGAGATCTTTTGTGGGAATGTTTGATGACAAGTCTAGGTGTGATGAAAGGGTATTGTATGGTCCGAAGGTCTCCCTTCTAGGATAAAACTGTTTCTGTGGAAAGTGATGATAAGAATGCTTCCTATGTTCAACAATGTTGATGCTTTCATTCATATTGATACCAATTCGCCAATTACATATCTGTGGAATACAAACAAGAGAATGAAGAACAATTGTTCTGTGGCTGTGGTACAAGAATTTGGTAGTGAACTTATGCAATGGTGGAAAGCTACTCGCCTTCCTAGATCAGAGAAAGAAGAATGATCATTATGCTTCCCTGACATGCTGGGGGCAATATCATATGAAGGAACCAATGGTATTTTAGAGAATACTTTTAACAGTTCATTCAGTAACCTTCAAAAAGAAATCAGATGGGCGGAGGAACTGTGCAGAGCAGCTGGATTTCCACAATCCAAACGCTCCATAGTCCTACAAAAGGCTATAACAGTAGAAGAAGTTAATTCCATGAATATTTGTTTTTTTGTTTGGATCTTTCAATTTTATCATCCTGATACAAATAGACAGTTATCTAATGAATTTCTTCTATTTTTTCTGTGCTGGGTTATACCGGTGCCTTAGTAAATGTAAAGAAGTGTACAGATGTGGTGCATGTGTCCTGTCCAAGTGGAGATGTACCTTACTTCGTTGAATGAAATGTGATTCACTATTACCAGTGGAGCTGATAATGCAATCTGCCTCAAGTTAGGAGAAGCAGCTTGAAATGGCTTTCTGCCTGGGATGAAAATGCAACTTTAATTTGGTGAATAATATATGTTTGGTGTACAAAAAAGCCCTTGGGTAAAAGAGCTGTTACCACCTTGAAAACATTATCCTTCTTTATGGTGATTATACTGTCATATAAAGAGGATTATAGTGCTAGGAAGCCACAGTAATTTCTTAGGTGCAGTTTGATTTCAGAAGAATAAGAGCAGAATAAAACCTTTCCACAGTTAGCATTCTATTTTGTCAAAGCAAAAAGGTAAATAACACTTGAATCCATAATTTGCTTTGCTACTGAATTTCAGAATTGTGATTCCACGTAGGAGAATTCAGGAGACTGAAAATCATGTCCCTGGAGCTCTCCTTCCCCCAACACTGTCTCATGTTATTTCTGGATGCGCCAACTGTCCATTCAAACAGAGGGTATGGTATTGTCAAATTAACTATTTGGATAATTTTCACCAATGAACTTTGTGGATAAATAATGATTTTTTTGGTTTTCCACTAAATGTCCAAGTATGCAAATATGATAATCTCAAGTGAAGATCTGTGCTTGTATTTGCCAGCTATTTTCTGAAGTTCATGTGAAGCTGGTTTTCAAGGAAGTTACTTCCAAGTTTCTATGCAAACGCATCGTGGAGGTAAATGATAGATGAGATACAGTATCATTAATCATGTAATTTCAGGAACATGCATGTCATGCAATGCTATCACTAATGTTACAGAGGATAACAAACTCTGCATTGTGTATACCTTCCTCTTAGAAAGTGTTGAGTACCATACCTCATATAATTTATGATTTTTTTAAATTAATAGCATTCTCTCATAAGAATGCCAATGGAATTGTCACTAGTGGCTGTGCACATCTTGCCATCATTATAAAAGAGCCCCCTTGCCATCATTATAAAAGAGCCCCCTCAATGGTGCCATCCAAAGCTGCTGCCATTTCTTTAGCATCCCTATACCATTCTTTTTCTGTAACTCTCACTTTTCTTCAATGCTTATAGAAAGTCACACTATTTAAATCCACCTAGATGATCCGTAGGGTAGCCTGGAGCACCATATACTGTATATTGCATACTGGCCTGGATGCTAAGGGATGCCCCCTCTTAGATGCCCTTCATGCTTGGAGATGCACCCCACATTTTTCCATGAGAGATGACCCTGGGCTCTGCAAGAATAGTTGACAAGGACACTCAGGTGCCAAGTGACTCCATCCACAGCACTGTAAGCAGATTTGAGATCAGATCCTTGAAGGTATTATCAACATTTTTTTTTTTAAACTGTTGGATGAAGTTAATCAGGTATATCTCATCTTCCACCAGCCACCTGCCTAATGAAGGTGGATGGTGCCACAAATCTGCTTCCTAAAAGAAAATTTCCAAACATGCATTTCCCCACAGTCAATGTTAATTAATCTTATATTGTATGAAGATTTCCAAGTAGAAACTGCTATACTAGTCTTGATATGCTAATTTGGAGTTTGCTTCTTGTTTTTTTCTCTGAAAATGTAGCATTGCACGGGAGCCTATGTTGGATGAGTGGACAGTTAGAGCAAAAATTTGTGACACAATGTAAGATCTTGTGAGTCTAAAACTGAGTCCTATGCCTTCACTATTTTCCTGGCCTTATTTTGTGAATGTGCGGATGCCATTCCCTTATTCAAATGCATCTATTAGATTATATGTTGCTTAATAAAAGATGTTATATGTTTTGATCCTTTCATTAGATAATTTATGTTCTATTTTCTCTGTTTTAGATATGGAAATGTAAAGTATTTGGATGAATGACACAGACATAGATATGAGGTATACATGTTCAAATGGATACCCTATCTTCTATTCATTTTGGTTTTTTAAATATATTTTTTATTCATCTTCGTTCTGAATTATCTATTAGCTCTGAATTATTCATTAGCACCATTGTGCCAATTGTGTTTCTTCTTTTAGGTGGGTAACATCATCAAGCCCACAAGGCCTGTGAAGGCCAAGGTGCAGAAGGGAGAATAAAACTGATAGAGAAGCGGTGGGGAGAGAAGCTGGCCAAGAGTATGGTAGAGAGGAATGCAACTGTCATGGCGACATGTCAAACCATCTAATCAATTGGTTTCCCTTACTAGTCCATTAGCAAGAAAATGTTTGTACCGAAAGAGCACCAAATGGAAACTATTTTATCTATTTTGAAGAGTTGAGTTTGTATATTTTAGTTGAAGAGTGAAAAATTGAGGTTCCACAGTTTGAGTTGTATTTATAAGTCATGGATTCTATATGTCTTATGTAATTGGGATATTTTCATGATTTGATTTTATAATATAGATCTATGAAGAGATTATTTTTTGTAATGACTATCGTGTCTTACTTATGATTATGTTAAAAGGTGGATAGTTTATATATGCATGTATGGTGTATAATGGTTGGTGTTTGTACATGTCAATGAATTAAGAAGAATATGATCCATGTATTGATTGCATGTTAGGAATGTTCGACTTTAATTTTTATATTTGAGGATGGCTATTTTGGTGCGATATTTAGAAACAGGAGCTCTTACAGATTGGTCATTCGGGACAATTTGGGGAAGAAAATGCCCTTTAGATATATTATTCTAAGTGATTATTTATAAATATTTTTAGATGACTATTCTTAAAATAAGTTATTTGGGGTAGTTTGAAGGAGGAATTGCCCTTAAAAAATATAGTTATTAGAGGCATTTGATCATCAAAATTGCCCATGTTAGAATATTTAGGGGCAATTTTTTAGTGCCTCTAATGATAAAATTAGGGGCACTTTTCAAAAAGTGCCGCAAAAACCTTTAGGGACCGAGGCAATAGGGGCACATTTTAAATTGCCCCTGAAACTAATCAAACTGCCCCTAAAGGTTTTTAGGGCATTTATCTCTATTTTTTGGGGCAGTTTTGAAATGCCCTTGAAGGTCTATTTTCTTGTAGTGTCCAAAGGGTTGATGCAGCCATCAGTTATCTTCAACCTTTTTAACCGCTGCGTCGACTCCATCAGCCTGCTGCGTTGATGCAACGGTATCGACAGTCCAGTGATCAAGTCTTCAACAAATGGGCATGCTGCGTCGACGTTATCAGCATGTTGCGTTGACGCATTGAACATGTACATTTGTATACTGGCGTCTCTTAAGCCGCTGCGTCGACGCTGCTTGTTGATGGCGTTGACACAGTGGAAGATATCATGAAAGCTTCGTCGCTTGTAAGAGTCTCTGCTTTTTCTAACTACTGCGTCGACGCTGCTTGCTTGTGGCGTTAACGCAATAGAAGACATCGTGAAAGCTTCGTCTACTGATGCGTGGACGCTTTAAGCTTCAGGCGTCGACCCTGTTCCCTTCAGCAACAATAATGAAGTGTATAGACTTAGTGTTAACGTGAAGCATTGTATAGACTTCAGAGATCAATATAGCAAGTGTGTACATAGTGAGGGAGTGTATAGACTTAGCAGTCTAGGTCTCTAACAACGAGTGTATAGACTTGCAACTCTTCATGAGATCTCAGTGTATAGACTTAACCAATGTATATAGTTGAAGATCTAACAATCGAGTGTATAGAGTTAGTTATGTGAGCATGCGTTGTATAGACTTCACACAAGAAGACAAACAGACTGTACAGACTTGGAGAGTTGAATCCAGTGTACAGACTTGTTGATATCAAACGAAGAGCTTCCAGTGTATGGACTTTGCAATGCAAACAACAATGTATATACTTAGAGAACTGAAGTCTAGTGTATAGACTTGGAGAATTGAAGTCTAGTGTATAGACTTTGGAGAACTGAAGTCTAGTGTATAGACTTGGAGAACTGGAGTCTAGTGTATAGACTTGGAGAACTAGAGTCTAGTGTATAGACTTGGAGAATTGAAGTCTAGTGTATAGACTTCATCAAATGAAGAGCTTCAAGTGTATGGACTTTGCAATGCAAACAGCAATGTATAGACTTTGTTAAGAAGGTGCCCGATGTACAGACTTGAAGAAGATATGCCAATGTACAGACTAAATGGATCCAGCTGATGTATAGACTTTGTGCCCAAGCTATCAATGCTCTGATGCGTCCACTCCACTTGAACGTTGCGTTGACGCACTAATTAACCCAGGGGCTTCTTTCTTGAGTTTGCACTGCTGCATCGACGCTTCCATTTGGTGGCGTTGACGCATTGAGCACCCTGCAACCCCTTTGAACTATTAAACAGTTATTAGGAGGTTAAGTGTCTATATCCAAAATCTTACTGTTGTCATCATCAAAACCAGAGTACAACAACAAAAGCACCCTGCTCCTTAGAAATTATACTAGGCAAAAGAGGAGCCAATCTATCTGAAATGATCTTGGAGATAACTTTGTAAGAGAAATTACAAAGACTGATAGGCCAAAAATCATTGAATGATTTAGGTTCATAACCTTGGGAATAAGAGTTATTAGAGAAGAGGATATTCCCCTTGGTAATGGAAAACCTTGGAAAAATGCAATGACAGCATCACTAAAATCCTGTCCAATAATATCCCAAACTGCTGTGAAAAAATCCCCAGAGAATCCATCCGGACCAGGGGAGCTGGAGCCTTTAAGAGACCAAATAGCTTGACGGATCTCTGAACGGCTCGGTGGAGCACAAAGGACTAAGTTTTAAGTTTCAGTGATAATCTGTGGGATACAGTTGAGAAATTCAGAGTCCTGAGAATGACTCTCAGACGAGAAAAGACATTTAAAATAATTCTCAGCATGTTTCCTCAGAATTTCCTGATCAGAGCACCATTCGTTAGAATCCCCTACTTTGAGTCTTCTAATAATGTTTCTTCTTCTATTAGACTGTGCAACCGCATGGTAAAAGGAGGTATTTCTATCTCCACATTCAATCCAGTCAACCCGGGATTTCTGATGCCAAAAAATTTCTTCTCTGGATAAAGCTTGATTAAGCAAGGCATTGGCAGCTTTAAGCCTGTCCTTATTATCATAAGAAGGATCAGAGTCAAAGTAGCTTTGCTTAGATTTAACCTCAGCTTTGGCATAGCTAACAGCAGAGTTTATGTCCCCAAAAATTTGTTTGTTCCAGGTACGAAGAGAGGCCTTAACTGTCTGTAGCTTGATAAAAAATCTTGTCAAAGGATTAGGGTCATGAATTTGAGATTGCTGCCAGCTGTCTGATACAAGCTATTTAAAAGAATCATGAGTGCACCACATCTTTTGAAAAATGAATCGACCTGGGTTGCTCAGCTCTTTATCCATATGAAGTAACAAAGGAGCATGGTCCGAAGGACCTCTGGGAAGATGCTTAACAGTCAGCTGTGGAAATGAGGATAGACAATAGCTATTCACTAACACTCTGTCAAGTCTAGCCTTTATGTTAGCAGCTCCAATTCTGTTATTAGTCCAGGTCATAGCATTTCCTATAAATCCAATATCAGTCAGGCCAGCAGAGCTAAGGCAATTATTAAAATCAGCCATTGTAGCTAAGGCCGGCATACTACCCCCTACCTTCTCCGAGGGGCGAAGAACACAGTTGAAATCTCCACCTATCAGCCAAGGTATAGTTACAGAAGAAGCAAAGGAGGCAAGATCACTGAACAGAGATTGTCTTTGGTTAGGGTCACATGAAGCATATACAATGGAGTAATATGTACAGAAAGAATTACCATTCTTCAATCCAAGAGTTAAGTGTTGGGGGGAGGAAGCTATTACTTCCAAATTGAAGCTTTCATGCCAGAAAACCCAGATTTTTGGGTCTTGGGGGCTACTACAAGCAAAACCCCCGAGCTTAATGTATCTCCCCAGAGGTGAGGCTTTATTTAAATTCACCACAGGTTCCAGGATGGCCACAAGTTCGACCTTATTGAACTGTACAACTTCTTTTAAGCATCTCCTGGTACTACCATTCCCTACTCCACGAGCATTCCAAATTAAAGAGGATATTATCATTGAGGTTCCCAGGGAAAATCTTCCATGGATCTAGCTTTAGATCTAGTAATAATCCCCTTATCCTGCTGCTTACCAGTAATTTCAACACAATGTGATTGATCATGTGACTGCATGAAAACATTATCCTGCCAAGCTTTTTCTGCTACCTGCTTGTTGACCATTAGTAATTCATTCGTCTGTAATTTATTTGAATCTTCTAATCCAGATATCAGTTCCACTACAACAGTAGTACCCTTTTCTATCACCTTTATTTCCTCAGAGCAAATAGTAGGCTCACAGTTACTACAGCCATTGACATTACCATTCTCTTTACAGGTAGGCAGTAATTGGTGCTCTAAGTGAGGCTCACAAGTGCTACCTGAATTAGTGTCCAAATCTGAGAGTTTCCCTTCCTTGAACATCAACTTGTGATCATTGCTGGTCGGTAAATTAGAATCCTGTGGAACTTCCTCCAGAATATCTATCTGTTCCAACAGCTCAAATTTGTTATCAGTTGCAGCATACTGTCGAACAGTTAACAGACCATCCTGCCTAGGCCGGAAGGTCTGTTTTGGATTTTTAGCAGCAGGTTCTTGAGCCAATTGAATCTGGGCCATCCTGCCCTATTTCTTTTTACATCCTTCCTCTGAGTGACCCAGCTTATGGCAGAAGGAGCAGAGCGCCGGAACACGGTTATAACTCACTTTTTGCCAATAACCAATCCCATCCAGATCTATCCAAATCTGTTCATTACACAGGGCAGAAAGATCCATTTCTACACAAACCAAAGCCTCCGAGGTGTCTGATAGAGCCAAAGATTTTTCATGTAAACGCAGGACTGCACCAAAATTTCCAGCTATCGATCGGAGACAGTCTTCGTGGTACAGATTAGCTGGTAAGGTTGGAAAACTAATCCAAACAGGAACAGTTGGAGGATCAGCATCAAAATTAAAATCAGATGTCCATCGAAAAAATCTGAACAAAAATCCTATGATATACAGGTTCTTCTGAATTAAAAGCTTCATAAAATCTGCTTCGCAATCAAGCCGTAGCAGGAGATGTCTTGGATTGAGCTTGCTAATAATAATTTCCGAAGAGATCTTTAGCCGCTGCACCAAGAAACTCTTAATATCCGAAAAAGCTGGACGGCCATAAGCACATTTGGCAACAATAGAGAAGGATAAAAACTGGATCGAAGCTTGAATGTCCTTCTTAGAGAAATACACCGCCGGCTCTCCTCGGTCAGTAAATGCAGGCTCCTTGATTGGGATTTCTATCTTCGGTCGCTGCCTGGAATCCATGAACACCTGCACGAAAGAACGGCGAGGAGTAGCAGCAGAAGAAGATTGAGCTTCTTCTGGAATCTTCACCATGGAAGAAACCCCCACCACTCAGGCCATGGCCGGCGGGGAGGGAAGGGAAACAAAACTCAAAAAAAATCGGGGAGGCGGGAATACCAGAGTTTCTCACCAAATACTCACACATATGCACTTGTAAATGACTCACTAATCTAGGTACATGACTCAAATAAAGAGAAAAGTACATAATTATGACTCAAATAAAATATAAAAATTACATGACTAGACTCAGAAACACATGATGAACACAATGGCGCATGCTGACGAACAATCCGAGCCTTGAAAAAATGTGGAGGGGCAAGGGATGCCCCCATTACTAAGGCACTACATGCTGTCACATGAAGTTAAGCTAATCTCCAAAGCGAACCCGATAAAATATATCCTCTCTCAGCCAGTTCTCAAGGGCCGTCTGGGTAAGTGGGCTGTGCTACGAATGGAATTTGACATTACTTATGTCCCACAGAAAGCTATCAAGGGACAAGTCATTCCGGACTTCTTCGATGTACATCCTATGCCTGAAGACTCTCCCCTGGCAACTGAGCTCCCTGAAGATGAGACCTTGGAGGAGGACCAGGTTCAGCATGCGGTGTGGCAGCTATATTTCGATGGGGCATCCCGAACATAAATTTCAGTGACCGGACCCCTCAGAATCCTAGCCGGAGCAGGCATTGTCCTGAAATCTCCCGAAGGAGAGGTTGTATATACATCCTGCTCAATAAACAAGCCCTGCACAAATAATGAAACTGAATATAGGCATTGACGATCGGTCTTCAAATCGCTCTGTCTATGGAGATCCAGATGCTCAAGGCATTCGGAGATTCCATGCTTGTGGTAAAGCAGGTCGAAGGGTAGTTTGACGTCTGGAAGCCAGAGCTTCTTCCTTACCATCAAATGGTACTGTGCCTTATGGCGAAATTTTATTTCATTGAAGTAAAGCATATCAACCGAGGGTAAAATGCTCAGGCTGACGCCCTCGTAAAATTGGCCAGCTCCTTAGCAGTCCCACCAGACGAGTCTCTAAATATAGTAGTCATTAATAGATGCTGGTTCCCTAGCTTGTTAGATGAACTAGCGAATGAAGAAGAATGTGAAGCCATGGAAATTGAAGAAGCCCGTCAGCCCGATTGGCGAGAACATCTTTTAAAATGGTTCCAGCACCAGCAGTTGTCGAAAGGAAAAGAGCAAAGAATGAAGTTAATCAGAATCAAAGATTCTTATGAGATGAGAAATGGAACTCTGTTCCGAATAATGGCAGATGCCCGAAAGAAAATTTTGATGCGTTGTCTGTCAACAAAAGAGTCTTGGCAGGTAATGAAAGAAGTCCATGCCGGGTCAGCTGGAGCGCACCAGGCAAGTCCTAAAATGAAGATTGAAATAAAGAAACTAGGCTACTATTGGCTGACTATATTTGATGACTGCTGCAAGTTTGCTAAGTCATGCCAAAAATGCCAAGAACACGCCACCGTGCCTAGAAGGCCACCGGCGCCATTGCATCCCACCATCCCTAGTTGGCCGTTCACCCAGTGGGGAACAGACGTGGTGGGTCGTCTTCCGGCATCCTCATCAGGGTGTAAATATATTTTGGCAGCTACAGACTACTTCTCCAGATGGGCGGAAGCTATAGCACTAAGAGAAGTGACGGGGGAGCTGGTTGCCAGATTCATCCGTTAGAATATAATATTCCAGTTTGGTGTTCCCAGCCAAATTATCTCTGACAACGGCAGTCACTTTAGAAACCAGAAGGTTTACCGACTAGCCGACAAATACAAGATTGATTGGAGGACGTCAACTCCCTACAATCCTCAAGCTAATGGGCTCGCTGAAGTATTTAACAAGATGCTCTGTACCTTACTAGCGAAGACGGTCAACGCTAGCAAGAAGGACTGGGAAGAAAGAATGTACGAGGCGCTATTGGCCTACTATATAGTTTATAAAACTCTGACTGGCTGTTCACCATTCTCCCTGGTGTATGGATCAGAGGTAGTAGTGCCAATTGAGCTAGAGGTTCCATCCTTGTGAGTCGCCATTCAATAGGGCCTGGTCAATAGCGATCAAACAAACATAGAAAGGAGACTGGAGGAGCTCACCGAACTTGAAGGGAGATGACTCCGGGCTCAGCAAAATATACAGCTATATCAAGCCCGCATGGCTCGTGCTTTTGATGAATTGGTCAAAGAATGAGAATTTAAGAAAGGTGACCTGGTTACGGTCAAAAGAAAAGAAGTAATGGCCTCTAACCCCAAAGGGAAGTTGGTTGAAAATTGCGTGGGTCCCTACGTCGTCCACCGAGTCTATGAAGGTGGTGCCTACGTCCTCGTAGACCACCGGAGGGTAGTTCAATTCTCCCCTCTCAATGGAAAACATCTGAAGCTGTATCATGCCGCCCTACTTGCATTTGAAAAGTTGGCCGAGGTGCCATGAGAGACAAGCGTTAATCCATTCCTCCCTGGCCTGCGACCTTAGCCCGGCTGGCTATTCACCTTACTTGGCTAACGGCACTTCACCCTGACCGAGCTCTCTAAAAAAAATTCACACCTAGCCCGTTTCCCCTAGGACATTCCACCCAAGCTGATTCGAGCCTATTGGCCCATATTGCAAATGACTCCCCCAGTGCGCAAGGCTATAAGGGTTATAAAAACTCCAAAACTGTCCCACTGGGTTGCCACCATCTCCGATTTGGACCTTATGTCCGGATCGATGCTTAAACCTTTTCTTTGCGTTGACGTTATCCCCACGTCAATGAATACAGTTCCACAGGCAAAAGCTTCGTGCCCTAGCCAAATCATATCTACTCCATCACCAGTTTGGATCTTACATCCAAACTGGCACACAAACCCTTTTTCTTTGCATTAGCGTCCACTCCCACCCTAATGAATACATTGTCAAATGCACATCCATGCACCAACTGACAAAATGCTTGGATTTGAATGTCATATTTTAGTCCATGAACAAACCCATACCAATTATCTCTGTTTCAAAAAAAATGGGGCTTAAAATAGAGGTGCCCCGCCAGACTTATTCAAATATCCTGAACGAGGGCAAAAATGGCTATAACTTGGCTGTGGCGAAAACCCGAAAGGGCGTTGCAGGCAAAATAGGGTACCCCATCACGTGAAAACCCAAGAGGGCTCATGGGCAAAAGCAAGAAGGGGCTGGCTCCGGTGAAAATCCGAAAGGGCGCTTGGGCTAGAAATGTGGTAATAGACATGATACCCCCCATTTGAAAGACCCCTTCACGGTCGAATTTTCTATGCACTCATGGGAGCCCTCACGTGATATTCCTTCTATAAATCCCACTAGCATAAGCCTTCCGCTTATGCTGCTGATGATTAAACCTATCTTTGCTTCGGTAATTAACCAATGTCGATGAACAAACCGACATCGATCCTTGTCATCATCGGCAAGATCGGTGAATATACTGTTGACCTGGACCTTTCATCCTCATTAACGATTAAACCTATCTTTGCTTCGGCATTTAACCAATGCCGATGAACAAACCGACATCGGTCCTCGTCATCATCGGTGGGATTGGTGAATATACCGGCCGTTGACCTGGACCTTTCATCCTCGTTAATGATTAAACCTATCTTTGCTTCAGCATTTAACCAATGCCGATAAACAATCCAACATCAGTCTGTTGTACTCCTGGTTTTGATGATGACAACGATAAGCTAAGTGATATAGACACTCAAGTTTTAATGAATGTTTAACAGGAACAAAAGGATGCAGGGTGCTCGATGCGTCAACGCCACTATGAAGCAACGTCGACGCAGCGGCTTAAGAGACGCCAATATACAAGGAACAAAAGGATGCAGGGTGCTCGATGCGTCAACGCCACTATGAAGCAGCGTCGACGCAGCGGCTTAAGAGACGCCAATATACAAGGCAAGACAGGCTTGAAGTACATGTTCGTGCGTCAACGCCACCAACTGGCAGCGTGGACGCAGCAGTTCAAGTATCTCCTTGCAACCTCTAGAGTACCTTGGCAGCTTCGATGCTGCAGCTCGTTGGGTCGACGCAGCAGCTTGATGGATCGACAAGGTGACCAGAGGGTGGACGCAGCTGAACAATGCGTCAACGCACTCCTTGACGCAAGAAGGCTGAAGCCATCCAAATTTCAGCTGCTGGAACAGCAATGCGTCAACGCAGCATGATGAGAGCGTCGACGTAGCACGCCCATCTGCTGAAGACTTGATCACTGGATCATCAATGCGTCAACGCCACGGGTTGGAAGCGTCGACGCAGCAGTTAAAAAGGCTAGGCTGGTTGCTCGCTGGAATGTATCAATGCGTCAACGCAGCAGGCTGATGGAGTCAACGCAGCAGACTTAAGTCTTGCTGGTAGAATGCCCTTGAAGGCTGCGTCAACCTTTTGGAGCATGTGAGTTGACCCCACCAGACTGTAGTCGCTAAACGTGCTAATGAAGGGCACGTGATCCGAGGTGACTGGCTCGTGATCCCAGGATGGACGAGGTACCAGGATGCTGACACGTGGACTGAGGCCTCTTGGCGGGAATCGTGGAGAGCGCATGTCGCCCTAAATGCTGCTGATATATAAGGAAGACTCCTCTGTCTGAATGAGACTGATCGTGATCGACTGAAGCAGAGAAAGAGTGAGAGCTTCCACGATCCACAAGAAGAAAGGAAAAGAAAAGAGAGAGAAGAGAAGAAGCATAAGTGAAAGAAGAGAGGAAGAAAGAGATAGAGAGCTCGAGCAGAGTGAGAAGAGAAGCAAAGCTACTTGAATATTTGTTCCTGCTGTACCGTGGACCATATCCATCCCAGTTAGCTCTAGTTGAGAGCCACTGTTGTGCTACCATAGCTACAATTTTCTGATTACTGTATTTTCCTTTTCTTAGTTTCTTTTACATTTCCTTGTGATTCTTCCGATTGCCCTGTTGGGGATTGGTTTCCTCCTGGTGGGTCAGGAGAAGGGAGATTTGATCTCCGATCGAAAGTAGCTGGATGCTACTTGTGGATGCCTCCTGGTGGGTCAGGAGAAGGGAAATTTGATCTCCGGTTGCAAGTAGCTGGGTGCTGCATGTGGGTTCCCTCCGGTTGGGAGGAAGAGGGGAGGTTATTCCCCTGGTCAAGCTGTTTGACAGCATTTGTTGCAGACTGAGTCTGCTGTGCTAGTGTTACTAGTGGAAGCCTCACTCCGGTTGGGAGTGAGGGGTGGATGTAGGTATGGAGGACCGAACCACCTAAAAATTATCTATGCAGTGGTTTGCCTTGCATTAGCTCCATATCTTCTACCTCCCATTCATAGGTTGTGCATGTTTGGCCTGTCGCATTATCTAGAGAGTTATCCTTGAGCTTTATATTCTGCTAAATGTGTTTGGGTTGTTTTACTCTGCATTCATTTCTGGTTGATCAGGTGGCTGCATTGTTGCAGTCCAATTGTTTATTCATTTGATTGCCTTATCATTTCATCTTGGAAAGCTCATTAGTTTTAATTCCGCATATCTGAGCTTTAGTTTTCAAAAAAAATGGGCCATATTTTCTAGAGGGATACATTCACCCCCCTCTGTATCCAGGCCTAGCACCCTAACAATTGGTATCAGAGTGGTGTTTGCTTAGAAGGTCCAGCGACCTGCAGATCCGATCTTGCTATCTTAGGTGCTAATTTGTTTCTAGTGAATCACTATTCCTGTTGCATTGAATCTACCTTCTATTTGTTTCAATGGCTCCTCCACCCGTCTTTAGTGGTTCTGATTTTAATCAGTGGCATGCTACTCTCCATGTTTATGTTAATGCTGTTAATCTTGATCTGTGGAATTAATTTCACAAGGTCCTCACACCTTACCTACGAAAGTGTCCAATTGGACCGACAGACATAGATCAAAGGACGGAGAAAATCAGGAAGCCTTTAATCTGATGAAAGCAGCTACTGACAGAGCTCTATGGTCTTGCTTTCATGATTGCAGGACCGCTAAAGACATCTTGGATATGCTGAAGAAAATTCACAGGGTAAATGAGGACAGCTGCATGATGGCAGATAGATATAATCAAGGCAGCAGTCAAGATGAAGATGATGATGATAATGAGGTAAATCTCTTTGAAAACTATACTTCAGATGATTGGGAAAATACGTATGCTGACTTGTTGGGGCTATATGAAAAATTAAAAAGGGAACATAAGAAACTGAAAAAGGGTATTAGGTTAAACAGTGTAAATTCCTCTTCATGTCAAAATTGTTTAAAATTGAAACAAACAAATGATGATTCTATATCTGAAATTCGTGAGCTTGAGAGTCAAGTTAAATTGCTAAGGAAAAAGAATCAGGATTCTGTTAACTCAGAACTAAGCAAGCTAAAATCTGAAAATGACTCTCTAAAATAATATGCTAAAGGAAATGATAAAGAATTTGAGAAACTCAAACAAGAGAATGATTTGCTGATTGAAAAAATGAATGCTATAAAATCTATAAACATAGAATTACAGAAAGAGTGTGAAACACAACAAAGAGAAATGAAACAAACTGAAAATGGAAGAAAGTATGAAGTCAATTCAGAAGACCAGCTTCTAATAAATGAACTGGTTCAAAATGATAAGCTCAAAGAAGAAATTGAAAAATTGAAGCTGTTAAATAGTGCAATGTCTGAGAGACTTCTAACCTTAGAAAAAGGAAAAACGGTTTGTGTTGAAACTCTTGAAAAATTGAGCAATCTGGAACAAGAAATTGAAAAATATAAAACTGCTAACAAGGTGTTAACTGAATGTGTGAATTGCAGTGAGCAAGAAATCGCCAGCTATGAGTTACAAATCACCTCCTTGGAAAATAAAATTCATGACTTAAAAAATTCCTTGTCCAAATTTGTTCATGGTCAAGAAAATCTAGATAAACTGCTAGGTGTTAAAGTCAATTTTCAAAAAAAAGGGTTGGGCTATAATCCAACCAAGAAAAAGAATTTTGAAAATAAGATTCAAACTTCAGCTGTTCCAAATGTTGCCTCTGCTAGTTCAGCCAATCCTTCAGTGTTTCAATTTGCTACTCAAAGAATTTTGATGCCAACTGAAAAACAAAAGGGAAAGAACAAAATGGCTTCTACTACTTACATGCATCATGTTTTTAAATCTCATGCTAACAGGAAACTCATGTCATGCCTTAATTGTCATAAAGCTGGTCATCAAATGCATGAATGCAAACTGAAAGGAAAAGACGACATGAATGCCAGTGAAATGCATGTTAGGAAAACTCATGTCAGAAATCATGAGGTTCAGAAAAAGAAAATGTCATGTTATTATTGCCATAGAATTGGTCATTTGATGCATGAGTGTGAATTAAAAGAACTGGATGATTTGAATGCTGAAATAATTAATGCTGAGAAACTTCATGATAAAAAATCTTCATTCTAGAAAAGGAAAGTTGAATGTCTGCACTGTGGCAAACTAGGACACAACATTGCACAATGCTGGTTTAAAGATGGTAAGAAAATGTCCTTCTCACATCATGCTAAATCCCCTGCAAACCGTAATGATGTTGATAGGAATAAAATTGCTGCAAATAGAAAATATTCTGCATATGTCAACTGTGGGAAGACAGGCCACAGGACCATTGAATGCTGGCATGCTCAGGGTAGTAAATTAAATTCTAAAACTGATAAATTCCCTGCCATTAGCAAAAAGTCTTTTGCATGCTATCACTGTGGGAAGCTAGGTCATAGAGTTGCTGAATGTTGGCTGGCCGGCTTCAGTAAACAAACCTTTTTCTCTGTCAATAAATTTCATGACAACAGTAATGTGCATAAAAAGAATTTGAAATCTGCTAATTCATGCCATTACTGTAGACAATTTGGTCATTCAATGAACAATTGCTACTTGATGAAATCTGATGACCATGCTGCTAGAAATGTGCTGAGAAAACCTGCTAGGAGTAATATTGTCATGTCAGGACCCAAGACTTCTTGGGTACCTATCTGTGCAAAATAGTTTGCTTACATGCAGGTGTGCCCTTGGACTAGAATAAAAGGGGTAATGATCCAAGGCACTCAAGAATAAAAACCCTTCTGAACTTTTGAGGTAATCTCTCTGCATTTCCCATTTTGAAACTCATTGCATATCTGGTTTGATGTATTCTTGCATATCATGTTCTTAGTCTCATCTAGTGCATGCATATTAAATCTGTTATTGCATATTCATTCATCATCTACCAGTTGCATTATTTTCTGATCATACACTCTGAAATTTCTGAAAATCTGAGCTGAATGTGAATATTGTTTGAAATTTGTGTGTTGCAATAGCTCACTGAACATTCTGAATTGCATATAGGACTGCATGTTGAATTATCATGCATGACCTCAATGGTATATAAATGGTAAGGTACCAAAAGGCAGGGAAGTCTGTCTGGAGGTTCTTACTATATGTGAGGTGGTCTTTTAGACCAAGTGCTCCGCCTAGTACCATGGGTCACTTTGCTTATTAGGGCAGTCTGAATGTGCATGTATCACAATTTCACAGATTTAGTTTTCATGGCAAACATTGCATGATCTAAGGGGGAGTTAGCTTAAGATAAAAATCATGGTGACAAAATGCTGAATAAAGTACAGAGCTGTTACTGCTGGTTGGAGGACTGAGTTAACTAAGTGTGGAAATAGAGTTAACGCACCAGACAGCTTATTCCTTGAGAACCTTGATGTGGAGTGTCTGTGGCTGGTAGAGTGAGTTGACGTTATGGTGAAACTGAGTTAACGTTGTGGGCAACTGGGTTCTGAAATTGAACAAATGGTTGTGTTGTCTAGATGGATGAGTTGACGCAGTGAAGAGGGGGAGTTAACGCAGCTGTGCCTTATTGAAATCTCAGGGTTACATCTTCCTCTTTTGGAAACCTCCCTCTCACATCAACTTGCTCTGTCCATATATCTTGTCATTTTCGTTCTTATCCCACAATAAAGCTTCCTCGACATCCATGTATGGGAAAAATCTCTAGAGCACTGAGATATGTAGATGATGTCTTAAATTCAGGGGGAGTTACAGTGATAATACCTGTGAAATATGAGATATTTTCTGAATTGCTCTATGATATGTTAATGATAGGAGATCCATAATTCTTATGATGGTTGAATTCAAGAACTTTTGAACCCATTTAGGCACTATGTATGGAGCAAAAGCTGAACAATTTAATAAAACCAGGACCTCATCATCTCTCGATCCTTATTGTTCAAAAGTAAAGAAACCAATGTGTGTAGAGGAATTTAATAATTGTATTGATGATGAACTCGGGAATTGTTTATAAACGCTAAAGATGCAATCTATTCACATGTAATTTAATGCAGAGCAATGGTAGTTGTTCACTGAGAAATTAGCCCTATGCACCAAAGAAGTGCTGAAGAGCAAGTCATGAGGTGCGCTACTATCTCTGTCTTCAAGAGAAAAACAAATCATTCCAGAGCAATGGTAACTATCAACTGAGAAACTACCTTCAAGCACTTGAAGTGCTGATAGGCATGTCATGAAGTCAGTTGCCACCTCTGGTTAGTCAATGCAGAATAGTTTGCTATGCTGAGTAACCGGGGACTCGGGTGTCTGATAAACATGTGTACCTGTGTCAAAATGCTAGCAATACCTGACTGCAAATGAAAATGTAAAAAGGTGTTGAAAAGGCTGAAAATGTGAAAACAATTAAAACATGTGAGTTTGGTTGATCTGATGCTTCTTATTCAACTAAGTCTATCTTCAATGCCAGTTAAATTACTCTATATCTGAAAGGCTTCTTAAAATTGAAAGATATAAGGGACAGAAATGAAAATGGTTCTAGTGTGAAAAGAGTTCTATTTTTACTCCAGGCAGGTGGCTTTAGTGGTTCATGGCCTCTAATTCAATGTTTTAAGATTATCTCTTCTCTTTATCATTAAAATGAATTAGAGCCTATTTACTTACATCTCTCTCATGGGAACTCGATCTGCAACTCTTAAAATTCCTTGAATATAAGCCTGATTATCTCACTATCTTAGTACCTTAAGAAAATCCCTTGAACGGATGTCCCTTTGGCTTCTTGTCTTACTTTTTCTACTCACATATGCCTCACTGCGTAGACGCAATGTCCCCTTGGCGTCCACGCATTGCCTCTAATGCAACTTTCTTTAACCCGGTTCACCGACTTGAACCGGCTGAACCGTTCACTAAAAGGGTCTTCATAGTCTCCTTAAAAGAGTAGCTTGACCGCCACTCGTCTCCACTCTATTCGAAACCCTTGGACGGTTTACCTTCCGTGTTCTCCAAACACCCTCCCACACCATTTCTTGTTTCCGATCATCTTCGGCAAGGGTGCTCAGTCGGGAAAGCTGTTGATGGAGCAAAACTTGAGGGATTCGAGTGCGACACAGTTGACGATGGACTCACTCACAGAGGATGCGCCTGATGCTCCAGTGGCCAACCCTCCAGAAGCGACACCATCTACAGCTATTTCTAGGAAGCGCAAAGGAAAGGAGAAGGAGAGACATCCTCGGAGCCCTAGTCTGCCGGTCAAGAGAAGAAAGTCCTCAAAATCGATATCAGCTGAACCACGCACCTCTTCTGGTATAATGGGGAAGAAGAAATCCAGGTCTTCTGTTGTCATCAATATAGAAGAACCTCTCAAGGTTCTTATCCCCAGGTACATTGTAAGTTCCGATGAAGAGCTACTGACTGCATTTCCTGAGGTACGACCTGCATTAGAATTTCAAGGCTGGTGGAAGTTTGTGACGAAGCACACTGTTTACTATCCTACACTCGTTAGGAAATTTTATCAGAATTTGAAATATGAACCGAAGATTCCCAAATTGTCCTCCACTGTTAGAAATGTTCATTTTGAGTTAACTAGTGCCCTGCTTGCTCGAGTTTGGAAAATACCAATGGGAGGAACAAAGCTTCATTCGTATGAGCTAGATGAACATGAGGCGTTTGCTGTTTTGACTGGGTTAACCAAAGACCCCTCTGACGTGAAATAGACATACCTGTCCAGTCTGAAAGCTAATAGATTTATACCATCTGTCAGACTACTTCATCACATATGCACGTCTATCATCACACCTCAAAGCAGTGGTAAAGAAAGAGTCACAGATATGCAGCGATTCCTGTTGTACTGCATGCTAAAGAAAGTTAAGATTTCCTTAACTGATGTTGTAGTTCAGACAATTGGAACTTGTCTTCACCACTCTAGAACACTACCCTATGCAGCACACCTCACATCAATTTTCAAAAAGGTAGGAGTGGATTTTGGAACTGAAAAGAAACATGTTATCCCCAAAGGAAACATATATTCCATGTCTTACGTTCAGAGATTTATGGGCTTCCAAGTCATTGATGGTAAGGCTGTTAGAATCCTTCCCAGTCAGAAATCAGCTCAATCAAAGACAGGACAGGCATCAAGAACAGTCACTATAGATGATAGTCAAGTAAACAGGAGAGAGATACCAATTCCACCTGTGGTGAGAGAAGGCAGACCAGATGGTAGTTCAGCAAGAGGAGAGCATGAAGTTGAAGAAACATTTGTGAGATCATCAAGCCCTCAGTTGGAAACTGGGGAACCCAGTGGCTCTACACCTACAATGGAAATTGGTGTTTATAGGAGGCCTTTTCCAACTTCTGATGCAGCTCCACCACCAGCCACTGTTGAAGAGATGTTTGCTCACATGTCTATGATGCTGCAGCGTCAGGATGCAAAGATGGACAAGCTAATGGAGTTTACAAATTATCATCTCAACAAACGGACTGCTCGGGTTATACAATTTGAAGTCTCTGTCTTATCTGAGTGGCAAAAATTCTTACTCTCCAAGATGCTATCTGACCAAGCTACAAGGTCCGTCTTGAAAAACCTATCATCTCTACTTGACAAACTATCAACATTGGTGACCGACATACACAGCAATCAATCTTCATTTTGTCAATCCCTTGCCAAGATTACTGATCTTTGTTTTGATGTGAGGATTGCTGTTGAAACCATCAAGGGTCCTGTTAATGCTCTTCCCCAATGCATCAAAGCTATTTTAGGCAAGATTGACACTATGACAGCCACGCTTAACTCTCTTGGAAATCTACTGAAGAACACCAAAAATGTCCAAGATGATATGTCCTCTACTATTGCACATGTGAGGACCACACTGCAACATGACTTAGCTGCTATATCTCAAGACATTCGCACGTTGCTGGGCAGAGATCAATCTACCACTCCACGATCTCACTCTACTCCAAGTCAACCACCAAGGGCTCGCGGATCTTCTTCCAGTCATGCCAGATTTTTCAATTGAGGCCTCGTGCCAGATCACATATTGCCCCCTTCATGATGATGTCAAAGGGGGAGAAAAGAATGCAGCTTGAGTTCTTTTTGTAATGACAAACGCATTGATGAATGATAGCATATAGTTTACCTGTGATTTATCTGTGATACAACTGTGATACAATGTAATGAAGCTTCTTGAATCTTAGATACCTGTCCATGCGTTTGTTTGATGCCTCATCCTTAAAACAGTCCAGAGTTGCCATCATCAAAAAGGGGGAGATTGTTGTACTCCTGGTTTTGATGATGACAACGATAAGCTAAGTGATATAGACACTCAAGTTTTAATGAATGTTTAACAGGAACAAAAGGATGCAGGGTGCTCGATGCGTCAATGCCACTATGAAGCAGCGTCGACGCAGTGGCTTAAGAGACGCCAATATACAAGGAACAAAAGGATGCAGGGTGCTCGATGCGTCAACGCCACTATGAAGCAGCGTCGACGCAGCGGCTTAAGAGACGCCAATATACAAGACAAGACAGGCTTGAAGTACATGTTCGTGCGTCAACGCCACCAACTGGCAGGGTGGACGCAGCAGTTCAAGTATCTCCTTGCAACCTCTGGAGTACCTTGACAGCGTCGACGCTGCAGCTCGTTGGGTCGACGCAGCAGCTTGATGGATCGACAAGGTGACCAGAGGGTGGACGCAGCTGCACAATGCGTCAACGCACTCCTTGATGCAAGAAGGCTGAAGCCATCCAAATTTCAGCTGCTGGAACAGCAATGCGTCAACGCAGCATGATGAGAGCGTCGACGCAGCACGCCCATCTGTTGAAGACTTGATCACTGGATCATCAATGCGTCAACGCCACGGGTTGAAAGCGTCAACGTAGCAGTTAAAAAGGCTAGGCTGGTTGCTCGCTGGAATGTATCAATGCGTCAATGCAGCAGGCTGATGGAGTCAACGCAGCAGACTTAAGTCTTGCTGGTAGAATGCCCTTGAAGGCTGCGTCAACTTTTTGGAGCATGTGAGTTGACCCCACCAGACTGTAGTTGCTGAACGTGCTAATGAAGGGCACGTGATCCGAGGTGACTGGCTGGTGATCCCAGGATGGACGAGGTACCAGGATGCTGACACGTGGACTAAGGCCTCTTGGCGGGAATCATGGAGAGAGCATGTCGCCCTAAATGCTGCTGATATATAAGGAAGACTCCTCTGTCTGAATGAGACTGATCGTGATCGACTGAAGCAGAGGAAGAGTGAGAGCTTCCACGATCCACAAGAAGAAAGGAAAAGAAAAGAGAGAGAAGAGAAGAAGCATAAGTGAAAGAAGAGAGGAAGAAAGAGATAGAGAGCTCGAGCAGAGTGAGAAGAGAAGCAAAGCTACTTGAATATTTGTTCCTGCTGTACCGTGGACCATATCCATCCCAGTTAGCCCTAGTTGAGAGCCACTGTTGTGCTACCATAGCTACAGTTTTCTGATTACTGTATTTTCCTTTTCTTAGTTTCGTTTACATTTCTTTGTGATTCTTCCGATTGCCCTATTGGGGATTGGTTTCCTCCTAGTGGGTCAGGAGAAGGGAGATTTGATCTCCGGTCGAAAGTAGCTGGATGCTACTTGTGGATGCCTCCTGGTGGGTCAGGAGAAAGGAGATTTGATCTCCGGTTGCAAGTAGCTGGGTGCTGCTTGTGGGTTCCCTCCGGTTGGGAGGAAGAGGGGAGGTTGTTCCCCTGGTCAAGCTGTTTGGCAGCATTTGTTGCAGACTGAGTCTGCTGTGCTAGTGTTACTAGTGGAAGCCTCACTCCGGTTGGGAGTGAGGGGTGGATGTAGGTCTGGAGGACCGAACCACCTAAAAATTATCTGTGCAGTGGTTTTCCTTGCATTAGCTCCATATCTTCTACCTCCCATTCACAGGTTGTGCATGTTTGGCCTGTCGCATTATCTAGAGAGTTATCCTTGAGCTTTATATTCTGCTAAATGTGTTTGGGTTGTTTTACTCTGCATTTGTTTCTGGTTGATCAGGTGGCTGCATTGTTGCAGTCCAACTGTTTGTTCATTTGATTGCCTTATCATTTCATCTTGGAAAGCTCATTAGTTTTAATTCCGCATATCTGAGCTTTAGTTTTCAAAAAAAATGGGCCATATTTTCTAGAGGGATACATTCACCCCCCTCTGTATCCAGGCCTAGCACCCTAACACGGTCCTCGTCATCATCGGCGAGATCGGTAAATATACCGTTGACCTAGACCTTTCGTCCTCGTTAACGATTAAACCTATATTTGCATCGACATTTAACCAATGCCGATGAACAAACCAATTTTGATCCTCGTCATCATCGATGAGGTCGTTAAACAAACCCGTGACTCGGACCTTCCGTCCTGGTCAATGACCAAACCACCTTTTGCTTCAACATGTAATCAATGCCAATGAATAAACAAACAAACCATGTCAACCTTCGGCACCCCGTTGGTGCTAACAAATACACCCCTCAATCCAGACCTTCAGTCTTGGATCATCAAGCAAATCTCTTTGCTTTGGCATAGATCTGGTGTCAACGATCAGACCAAATCACTGTCAGACACCCGGTTAAGGACTGACAAATATGTTGTATTAAAAAAATGGGGCTTAAAATAGAGGAGCCCTGTCGGACTTGCTTATATACATCCTAGTGAGCAAGGGCAAAAAGGGGTTAAAACCCAGTCGTGGAGAAAATTCAAAAGGGCGCTGCAGGCAAAATCAGGTACCCTATCACGTGAAAACCCGTAAGGGCACGTAGGCAAAAGCAAGAAGGGGTCGACTCCGACGAAAACTCGAAAGGGCGCTTGGGTCGATAATGTGGTAATAATAATAATAATAATCTTTCTCTCTAACCAACCCCGGGGAAATTCTGAATAAGACGTCCATCATATGTCCCACCGAAGATCTGAAATACTCAAACCCTCGGCACAGGCCTTACACCTACGCTGCTAAAACAAAACTCCTTTGCTTCGGCATTTAACTCATGCTGATGAACAAACCTACCTTCGATTTCCATCATCATCGGTGGAATCGATGAACAAACCATCAACTCGGACCTTTCATCCCCATCGATAGATAGACTTCTTTGCTTTGGCATTTAACTCATGCCGATGAACAAACCTACCTTCGATTTTCGTCATCATCGGCAGAATCGATGAACAAACCATCGACTCGGACCTTTCATCCCCGTCCATAAATAGACTTCTTTGCTTCGGCATTTAACTCATGTCGATGAATAAACCTACCCTCGATTTCCATCATTATCGATGGAATCGATGAACAAACCATCGACTCGGACCTTTCGTCCCCATCGATAAATAGACTTCTTTGCTTCGGCATTGAACTCATGCCGATGAACAAACCTACCTTCGATTTTCATCATCATTGGCGAAATCGATGAACAAACCATCGACTCGGACCTTTCATCCCCGTCGATAAATAGACTTCTTTGCTTCGACATTTAACTAATGTTGATGAACAAACCTACCTTCGATTTTTGTCATCATTGGCAAAATCGATGAACAAAAAATTGACTCAGACCTTTCATCCCCGTTGATAAACAAACTCCTTTGCTTCGGTATTCAACCCATGCTGATGAATAAACCTACTGTCGAGTCTCGTCATCGTCGACGAGATTAAGAAACAAAATCCCCGACTAGGACCTTCCGTCTGTAGATGATTTATCTACCCTGCCCCGAACTAGACAAATATATGCATATGTACAATAAGAATGAAGGAAAAGGGCGATGAAGATATAGAGACTAACTGTGATCGCCACCAAGGGTTGGCAGTAGGTAAAAGATGCTACAAAGAATAGAAAACCTACGGCGTACCTTGGAAAAGAAGGATGAAGGCACGGTTGGGGGAACACCGTTAAAGCATGATCGCACTTGATGAAAAGGATGCGGGAAACGATGTATGGATCAACCTCCTCACCTTCCAGCCGGCTAGAAGACGAGGGCCTCACGTTCTCTTGCTCTCTTGCAAAATAAAACTCAAACACAAGAGGAAAAACCCATAAGAAACATGCGTGTAATATCAATCCCGTATGTGTAAAAGAGGTACAAAGATTGAGGGAGAACGCACCGGTGGAGGGTTTTTAACCCCTGTAAATGGGTGCAAAAGATAGGTGTGTGTGTTGTAATGAGAATAGAACAAATAGGAGGAAATAACATGCAGTATAACTGTGAAAATCATGCATGCAATATGGAGAAAATGCAGAAAGTGCAGAAAACTGTGAACCGTGATGATTTGCGAAAAGTAGAAGTGAATAACTAAGAGAAGGGATGGTGAAAATGAGCCATGAGCATCTAGAATCGAAGCCAATACTTCCCTGGAGAGGTTGGAGTCAAAGAGAAGACTCGGCGATGCGGCATGGCTTCACCCCGAACCAAGAAAGTGCCCCCCTTCGTGTACTGCGAACTAGGCATATATTTATAGGAGTGCAGAAACCCTTGGGTTAAAATCTGAGATAAACACCTAAAAATGGGGATTTGGATTGATAAATCATGGGTTAATATCAAGGATAATACCCTAGGATGGATAATAGTCGAGGTGGAGGTCTATCTCCCTCGAAAATAGATCAAACAAGGACTCCAAAGAGTCCTCAGGCAAAGAAATTGGAGTTCGGGAGGTTCTGGAATCTATACTGAAGAAACGGTCTATCGCATGGCCGCAACTTGAAGAAACAGTCATGGAAGGACCGCCACTTGAAGAAAATAGTCATAGGATGACCGCTACTCGATGGGAGCACGTCCAGGAGGCTTCTGGTGCAAAAACCAAGAAAATGGTCTTCTAGAGACCGCTACTTAACGGTGGCGGTCTCCTGAAGACCGTCACTTGATATTAAAAGTAAAAATAAATAAATAAAAAATAAAAAAATGGTCATAACGCGGTCTCTTAGGGGACCACCTTCAAAAATAATAAAATAATAAAAAATATTATTCACTAAGAACACGGTATCCTATGAGACCGCGTTCTCATGAACGCGGTCGCCTAGGCGACCGCGACCATGAGTTTGCACAGGAAATTTCCGGGCGCCCATTCGGCCTCCCGAACTGTCCGAAATAGACCCGAAAGTTGGGGAATTAAAGATAAAAGCCTCCAAAGCTCAATGGGCTTGAAAAATGGTCAAGAAATGGGCTCGAAACACGGTCAAAGGAGACTCCAAAATAATGGATAATTTGAAACATTATACAGGAGAATAAGAGAAATAACTCAACTTGTAGGCTGAAAACGAGTATCAACACCGTCCTAGTCGACGAACAAACCCCCTTTTTTCTTTCTTCAGGTATTCAGCCCAGTGCCGACAACTCGGTCACGCTTTATGATGGCTGCTAAAGGATAGTTGGCAGATGCCCTAAGGGCCTTACATTACCAGGTCATGGCTTTCTTGTAAAAAAAAAAAACTCATCCACCTACGATCATGGTTTCTATATGGGAAGGTTCGTGGCACGGTGGAGCGAACCCCTCATCCCTTCCCTGAAGGGGTGAGCGCTCTCTTGCCCTAACAACCAAACATATCTCTGATAAATGGTGGATCTTCCCCCTCGGAGGTGCATTCCCTCCCCATGATATTCAATGCAGAAAAGCTCATGCCAACATGCACAAATAAATAAAGAAGAAGAGTGAAGCAAAGAAACAACATTCTGTTAATGAACAGAATGAAGCACCATTCATGAATTCCATTTCACGCAAAGAAGGGAAAGTACATAGTCCCTCGGGGCATTCCCCAGTATACATAGAAGATGCCAAAAAGAGAAAGGGAAAAGAAGAGGAGGAAAGAACAAAAGCAAAAAAAAGAAGTCAAACAACTACTGAGCCGGACGGCAAAAAATGTCATCAAATTTGAGGAGCCCCAAAGATGGACAATTGGCCAGTTCATGCCAACGGAGCTCCTCGGCTTGGAGCCTTGTTAACTCTACTTGAAGGGAAGTGGCTTGTCCCTCCGCCAACTCTGCCACCTCCAGGCTCTGCACCCGCAGCCTTTCAGAATTTTCCAAGTCCTCCTCAGTGCGAGCAAGCTCAGCTCGGAGTACTGATATATGGATTTTCAAATAGTCAACATGACGTACAGAAGTATCGGCAACCTCCCGGTGTCGCTGGGCAGTCTCTTCTAATGATCGAAGGGCGGCTTGACTTTCGACTCATTGAAATTTTAAAGCGGTCATCTGATCCGCTAGGCCGTGCTCGCGATACTCTCTTCAGTTTACATATTTTAGTAGCAAGGTCACTCGCTGCGTCCATTCTTCTAAAGGACATCCGAAGCCTTGAAGTACTGTAGATATTCGCTCTGCTATTGCCCACAACTGCAAATAAGTTAAATCTTGGTGGGTCAACACAGTCTGCCACAGCACATCAAGGTTCTACCATACCATTTCATCTGAAGAATATAAGCCAAGGGGTGCTACTTCGGGGAGGTGGAATTCCACCCTACTGTCAATTTCAGCCCAGATATCATCCGTTGGTTCTGAAGAGGATGACGACAGTATCATTGGCAAACATGGAGCTTCTACCATCCCTTCTTCAGTTTCCTCATCGGGCGCTGGCATGGTAGAAATGATAGCTGCCAGTTCGCCGCTCGCTTCAGGTGCGGAGTTGGAAATTTCAAGCACAGGACTGGGGGTTCGAACTATGCCCACCGAGGAAGGTCCCTCATCTCCTCCGGCCTGAATGGACTTTGCAGGAGTTGCTTCGGGAGCAAGTACTAAGATAGCCATACTGATGAGGACATCCCACGACACTCGCTATGGCTCGGGTCGCCTGCACACCCTTGATTTGGTCGACTCATTCTCATCTTATGTATCTTCCTTTTATTGAGTCTTATCACATGTAATTTTCCTTTTATTGGGTCATGTCGCATGTATTTCCTTTTATTATGTCATATTGTACTAGTCCATTTCCCCTATTTGGTCTAATTGGGCCCTAATACCTTAGTTTGGGCCTATTGGACTGAGTCTAGGACATGTTTGGTCTTTTGCCTTAAATGGCAGGGTTATTTTTGTCTTGTAAAGATGGGTTGCCTATAAATAGCCCCCATCTCCCTCCATGTACTCACTTTTGATGAAATATTGAAAACTACTTCATTCCACCTCTCAAGATCTCTCTCTTTTACTCTCTCTCTCATTCTCTCTCTCCCCAAGGGGAGTTCGACCCTCTCTCTCTCTCCTCCTTCCCCCTCACTTACTCCAACCCCCAACCACCTCCACTACCTCACCCACCTCCATTAAGGCCCTCCACTTCCCCATAGCCCCTCATTTACTCCCCCTCCTTGTCCCAAAGCAACTCTTCCACCTCCCAACATAATCCCCCCACTTCCCCACACAAATCCCACCCCTCCCAAGGCCAATTTCGAATTTGAACCTTCCCTCCATTGCCTTGGCCGCCCCATACCCCTCCCCCTCAAGCCAAGTTCGCCCCCACCCTCCATACACACTCCCCCTCTCTCTTGTGCACACCCACCTCTCCACCTCCACCTCCAGCAGCTCCAGCCAGGTTCGCCATCACCCCTGCTCCTCTCAGCCCTCCAGCAACCTTCCTCCATATCCCACAGCCCACAGCCACCCTCCCCTTGCTAAGTTACCCCACCCCAACACCATTTGACACCATAACATTGCGGCTACATCAACAGTTCGTTGGCAGCAGAGTTGGGTCCTGAAAGTCACAACATCTTCAGCCGATCCCTGATCGTCCTGGTATCAAGGCCTACATCTCTGGAAAGGTCTTCCAGAGAGCTATCCAGGCGAGGTGGTTTCATCGGCATCCGAGCTCCGAGCTGTCCGCGGCAACCATTCTCCCTCGACTGCACAAGGCTTCTCAGGCCAGGAACCAGAACGATAGAGCAGGCTCTCCCACGATGAACCTTGAAGGAACCAGCCTTCAAGGTCTTCTACAAAGATCTTCCTCCCCCTGTCAGCGTCCAGGAACAGAAGGTGGAACCCCGTTCGGCGTCCGACAACCAGAGATCTCAATTTTCTACCACAACCACGCTGATCTGCCTCGTCACAGTCTGCACCGACCACCGTCCACTCCTCTGGACACCCAGCTCATCTCCGACATCAGAAGACTTCCCCGTTTGCTTTGATGAAAAGTAGACTCGTCCACGGTTCCAACAAGTCTAGCGGTGTCAGATTTGGAGCTCAGGAATGGTCATGGCAACTTCTGCATCCTGCTGTTTCAGATCATGTTCGGCCAGAGACCAGAACTGCAACCACCTTCCAGTCCCCGGAGCAGCCAGCCCCCAGATCGGAACGTCGCCCAAAAATTCAAGCCTTTCCCCTCTCTAGTTAGGAAGCTTTTGGCGCAAGTCTCGTCAGATTCTGAGCTCGGTGGAATTATTGGCAGCATCAACATCGATCCTCTATCCCAAAATACAGAAGCTAGGCAGAATCGGCGAAGCTCGGAAAGTCGACTCTATCTCGCTCATTCCCCTCCCCGCTTGGCCGGCTGAAGGCCCCTCCCTGCATGGAGGTAATTTTTGGTTGTAATACATTAACCCCCACCTCAAGATCCCCCCCTTGCACGGGGTGTAGTGCTGTACCTCTTCGCATTTTCAGGTCAAGCTCCATCGCCGCGGCGATCGGGTGTATACCCTCGCCTCCCGGCGCGCCCTCGTCTCCGAACGGGATCGGTGTCTTCACACCGATCAGGTGAGCTTCTGATCACACCCTTGTAGCTTCATTTCTGCAAATGTAGTATTGCCTTGAATGCCCGTCGGACGGTAAGAGAGTGCTCGGACTTCACTTTAGGCAATATCGTGTCCACCGCGGTCCGTGAGTGAGTGCCACCCAACACCCCGTCTTGCGGGCCAGCCACCCACAAAGTTGGGTCTCCTAGGCCCATTGGGGGTCAGCCATAGCATTGTAAGTCCATTAGGACAATTGGGTCCCGCCTCGGACCCTCACCATCATCTCCCGGATCCACCGGGTGAACGTGTGAGCCGTGTGGGCAAAAAAATCGTCATTGTGAGAATCATTAAGCGCTTGTATGCTTGCGGGTCTAAGTCCTAGGCTCATCTCATCATATTTAGTGGTCTTTGGGCTGTGCCACATCAAGTGGTATCAGAGCGGTCATAGGCTTGTCCTTACAAATCTAGTCTTGGGTCACACTGAGTTTTTCTTAGGTGCACTCGCACACCCTTGCATTGCCCACCCAACTTTGCATGACCACTCGTAGTGGAACTCATTATCAAGACAATTCATCTTCTTCCAATAACACCATGAATCCCAATTTTCACGGTGACCGGTTCACCATGTCCTTTAGCTTCAAAGTAGTCCTACCCCACAACAAAATCACCACTGTGTTCCTTGATGAGTACCAATCGGGAAATTATGTCTCCCAAACTCTTGTGAACTCCTTATCACAAGAAGGCAAAATTGTCATCCATGGGGAATGGGTTTTCGTAGAGTTCTACGTACCTTGTGTAAGCGGCATTCCCTCCAAATCCATTACGTGGGGTAGTGGAGCATGGTGCAAAATTCGGCCCCTTGGGTCACATATTATTTTGGGAAAAGAATGGATGGAAGAACAACAAGCAATCATAGACCCCGAAGGAAAAGGGTGTCACTTGCAATCCCCGGGAGACAAGAAAAGGTTCCACTTCCCAAATTCTTATAACCAAGCCCTCTCCAAGTTTAAGCAAACCATTCAAAAGCGATCAGTTAAAGTGGAAAATGAGCCTCAAATCTCCATTGCATAAAACCAACCCGAACCCCAACATGAGCAACTCATCCCACCCACTGGTGAGCTAACCATAGAGGAGCCCCTAGCTACCTGGCTCAAGAAAGGTCCCATCTTGTACCCTTCAATCCCATGCAACCTCCCCATAGAGCAAGTTCAACTAGTGCCATGTCATTCTCGTCACACAACATATCAATCCTTTTGCTTTGTGGAAACCCTTGAAGACCTACTTAGGAGTTTGAGTTATCAAATGGGGTTGACTAGCATGTTGGCCATGGAACCCATTAAGCCCAAGTACCTTGCCTTTGCCTACTCATCCATTGGCCCCATTACATCTATTTGCACTATAGGCCAATGCACTAGTGAGCTTCTAATCTTCCTGCCAACCCCTAGGGAACTTGACCCAATGAGCCCCACAAAAAAATGCTCTCCTCTCCTCAAGGTCACACTTCCTAGTGAGTCCACACTCTTGTTGTTGCCCGTTGTCGATGAAGGTTCAACATGCATCGGGGAACGTCCTACTTGGGCCAACCTATCCAAGGACATAGAGGAATCCCTCCATAAGAGTTTCAATTTCTATGATCCTTTTGACCCCACTCAATGGAAATCCCCTCCTTCCACAAGGAAAGGAATTTCAAATCCCGATGAGTTTTACACCACTCCCCTACCACAAGGAGAGGGCAATCAACCTAAGGAATCCACTTTGGTGCTTACCCCATTAGGAGACGAGTGCCCATCCCACACTAGGGAGTGTATACTTTGGAATGCTCAAGGTCCAGGATGGGAAGAAGCCTCATTCCCCTCAACCCAAGTCCTCCTAGATCCACATGTTCCCTTCCCACTAGCCCCTCATTACCAACCCACCTCCTGGCCCTCCTACATCTCTCCCTACCCCTCGCCCCTTTGCAAGGAGCATTACGATAAGTCCCACTGGGTTCATGATTTCCACTTCCCTATGTGTGCTAGGGACCCTAGGGCGACCACTTGGATTGAAACCCACCTCCACATCACCCACCCCTTGATCTGTTTGGCCACTCCCTATGGGCTTCCAAGTACTCCTCACCCACCACCCACTCCCTCCTACCCTCACCCACCATGTCAGGCCTAACCCACCCATTCCGAAATTCCGCCCACACTATGAGAGTCAATGCCAAGGGTGGCATCAACCTTGGAAATAAGGGAGTGACCCATCCCAAGATGTCCACCCCTTGGAACCGCTTCGATCCCCATGAGTGGAAACCCCCAAATCTCACAGATGGGACCATCTTGATAAAGAATCCATGTATCAAAACCTTTTGCATCATGTGGTCAGGCTAGTCACATCATTTGTGTCATTTACACACTAGGTCCAGTGCATGATAGGCTTACATTTGGACAAGTTGGTCTTCCCCCACTCTTCATCCGTCTCATGCATGATAGGGCCACTTGTGGCTGCCCCGGTCCACCTAAGTGCATCAAGGTCCACATGGTTTCTAAGCATGATAGGTCAATTCATGGATGCCCTGGTCCTCCTAAGTCTGTCAAAACCAATCTAACACTTCATAGGGCTAAATTTGGCTGTCCAGGCCCTCCCTTCATCCCTATAGGATCATCATTCATGACAGTGCATGGTTTTAGGCCTAGAAAGCCCTCGGATCTCATTCCCCTTCCCCCACATGCTAGAGTGTCAGTCTCAGCTGAGTCCTTTGCACAGCATATCAAAGAGTTGCATGATGACATCCGCAAGCATATAGGGAAAAGCAATGAGGCTTACAAAAGATGGGCAGATGCTCACCGGCGCCACTGTGAATTCCAAGTGGGAGACCTAGTGATGGTGAGGACGGAGCGGCTCCTTCCCGGGCCTACCTCAAGTTGAGGGCACGAGGGTCGGGACCCTTTCGAGTTCTACGATGACTTGGTAGCAATGCTTATGAGCTTGACCTGCCAGAGAGCTATGGGGTGCACCCTACTTTCAATGTGGCGGATATGGTACCCTACAAAGGCCCCGCGGTGGAACCCAGTGAGGAGCTTGAGCTTTTACCCCACCTTGAGAGGGACACTTCCGGAGGGACTCCACCTTCTAGCCTGAGAGACCGACGAGAGCAGATACAGGCAATACTGGATGAGCAGAGCATCATTACGAGGCACAAGGTGTATCAGCGCTACTTGGTTAGGTGGAAGAACCGTCCCCCGACGGAGGATACTTGGGTGAGTCGGGAGGACCTGCTGCGGTTGGATCCCGACATTCTGGAGCACTATGACAGCCAGGCAGACCCGCACTCGACAGGGTCGAGTTCTCCCCACCCCAGGGGATTTGATGAGGACATCCCACGACACTCGCTATGGCTCGGGTCGCCTGCACACCCTTGATTTGGTCGACTCATTCTCATCTTATGTATCTTCCTTTTATTGAGTCTTATCATATGTAATTTTCCTTTTATTGGGTCATGTCACATGTATTTCCTTTTATTATGTCATGTTGTACTAGTCCATTTCCCCTATTTGGTCTAATTGGGCCCTAATACCTTAGTTTGGGCCTATTGGACTGTGTCTAGGACATGTTTGGTCTTTTGCCTTAAATGGCAGGGTTATTTTTGTCTTGTAAAGATGGGTTGCCTATAAATAGCCCCCATCTCCCTCCATGTACTCACTTTTGATGAAATATTGAAAACTACTTCATTCCACCTCTCAAGATCTCTCTCTTTTACTCTCTCTCTCTCTCACTCTCTCTCTCATTCTCTCTCTCCCCAAGGGGAGTTCGACCCTCTCTCTCTCTCCTCCTTCTCCCTCACTTACTCCAACCCCCAACCACCTCCACTACCTCACCCACCTCCATTAAGGCCCTCCACTTCCCCATAGCCCCTCATTTACTCCCCCTCCTTGTCCCAAAGCAACTCTTCCACCTCCCAAAACAATCCCCCCACTTCCCCACACAAATCCCACCCCTCCCAAGGCCAATTTCGAATTTGAACCTTCCCTCCATTGCCTTGGCCGCCCCATACCCCTCCCCCTCAAGCCAAGTTCGCCCCCACCCTCCATTCACACTCCCCCTCTCTCTTGTGCACACCCACCTCTCCACCTCCACCTCCAGCAGCTCCAGCCAGGTTCGCCATCACCCCTGCTCCCCTCAGCCCTCCAGCAACCTTCCTCCATATCCCACAGCCTACAGCCACCCTCCCCTTGCTAAGTTACCCCACCCCAACACCATTTGACACCATAACATTGCGGCTACATCAACAGTTCATTGGCAGCAGAGTTGGGTCCTGAAAGTCGCAACATCTTCGGCTGATCCCTGATCGTCCTGGTGTCAAGGCCTACATCTATGGAAAGGTCTTCCAGAGAGCTATCCAGGCGAGGCGGTTTTGTCGGCATCCGAGCTCCGAGCTGTCCGCGGCAACCATTCTCCCTCGACTGAGCAGGGCTTCTCAGGCCAGGAACCAGAACGACAGAGCAGGCTCTCCCACGACGAACCTTGAAGGAACCAGCCTTCAAGGTCTTCTACAAAGATCTTCCTCCCCCTGTCAGCGTCCAGGAACAGAAGGCGGAACCCCGTTTGGCATCCGACAACCAGAGATCTCAATTTTCTACCACAACCACGCCGATCTGCCTCGTCACAGTCTGCACCGACCACCGTCCACTCCTCTGGACACCCAGCTCATCTCCGACATCAGAAGACTTCCCCGTTTGTTTTTCTGAAAAGTAGACTCGTCCACGGTTCCAACGAGTCTGGCGGTGCCAGATTTGGAGCTCAGGAGCGGTCGTGGCAACTTCTTCAACCTTCTATTTCAGATCGTGTTCGGCCAGAGACCAGAACTGCAACCACCTTCCAGTCGCCGGAGCAGCCAGCCCCCAGATCAGAACGTCGCCCAAAAATTCAAGCCTTCCCCTCTCCAGTTAGGAAGCTTTTGGCACAAGTATCGTCAGATTCTGAGCTCGGTGGAATTATTGGCA
The DNA here is from genome assembly GCA_022559845.1 of Amorphophallus konjac. Taxonomy (NCBI): domain Eukaryota; kingdom Viridiplantae; phylum Streptophyta; class Magnoliopsida; order Alismatales; family Araceae; genus Amorphophallus; species Amorphophallus konjac. The sequence goes on along the minus strand of CM040128.1, from coordinate 74,416,909 downwards.
GCATCGACATCGATCCTCTGTCCAAAATACAGAAGCTAGGCAGAATCGGCGAAGCTCGGAAAGTCGACTCTATCTCGCTCATTCCCCTCCCCGCTTGGCCGGCTGAAGGCCCCTCCCTGCGTGGAGGTAATTTTTGGTTGTAATACATTAACCCCCACCCCAAGATCCCCCCCTTGCACGGGGTGTAGTGCTGTACCTCTTCGCATTTTCAGGTCAAGCTCCATCGCCGCGGCGATCGGGTGTATACCCTCGCCTCCCGGCGCGCCCTCGTCTCCGAACGGGATCGGTGTCTTCACACCGATCAGGTGAGCTTCTGATCACACCCTTGTAGCTTCATTTCTGCAAATGTAGTATTGCCTTGAATGCCCGTCGGACGGTAAGAGAGTGCTCGGACTTCACTTTAGGCAATATCGTGTCCACCGAGGTCCGTGAGTGAGTGCCACCCAACACCCCGTCTTGCGGGCCAGCCACCCACAAAGTTGGGTCTCCTAGGCCCATTGGGGGTCAGCCATAGCATTGTAAGTCCATTAGGACAATTGGGTCCCGCCTCGGACCCTCACCATCATCTCCCGGATCCACCAGGTGAACGTGTGAGCTGTGTGGGCAAAAAAATCGTCATTGTGAGAATCATTGAGCGCTTGTATGCTTGTGGGTCTAAGTCCTAGGGTCATCTCATCATATTTAGTGGTCTTTGGGCTGTGCCACATCACATACTATCTGCGGCTCCTTCTTGGGGCTCTGCCTATCCCGCTCCAGCGTCAGCTACGTCATCAGTTGGCCCATGTTCAGTGCTTAGTGGCTTGGGCGATAGCTACTCCATTAGATGATCGAGGCCTAGAGTTCTCACAGGCTCATCAAGGCCCGCCATTTGGGGGTACCCGCTGGAGAATCTCAGCGCTGTTGGTTATTATATGTTCCTTTTTGTAAGATGGATATGATGTTAACAATAATGGAAATATGAACAAACAGTGAAATCACTCAACCTATGAATATGTGCAACATGAACCTAGGCAATCAGCATAAACTCTAGCATGGGCATACTATCTCTATCAGGAATAAACTAAGCAAGTAAGGAAAAACACACGTCGGGGCATGGAGCAAGGAAGTAAAAGAAAACACACCGTATAGGTGGAACAAGCAAAATAAAGAAGAAGTATGAGGAAAGAGAGAGCTACTGCCCAAACTAAGGAAAGATGTGATCACAACTAAGGTAATAAACAAGCCAAAGACTTGAAAAATACCTTAGAATAGGTGGATGAAGCACCCGCCCATAGGAGAGAGAAAGAATTGCAGCTCTGTGAAGCGTAATGGCCCAATGATGATGTGCCACAGGAGTGTGATGGCCTTACGATAAGCCGCTACGTGACTCTAACACCCCAATGATGGACCGTCAGAGATTTGTAGAATAGGAACTTGAGAATCTTTGATCTCCACGCCTTCCAGCCGGCCAGAAGCTTGGGCCTCGTGCTGTGGACTCTATAAACCTGCAAAAGAGTGTAGAACACAAAGAAAATAACCCAGATTAGCCCTAGAGCAAGAGTAGTATCGATAAATCAAAATGACTCAAAAGCATGCAAAAGGAGAGGGAAATACTGGGGAGGTTGTTTTTTTTAACCCCTTTGGGGTGTTTAAAAGATGGGAAGGATGTTTATATGAATGCAGCAGATGCAAGAATGTGATAGAAGAAGAGGGGAGATGCTATGATGCATGGAGGAGGGAAAAGACACTAAAAGAACAATTTGACTGAACTAAACCCTTGAAACCGATACTCCCTAGACTTTGGAAGAAGATGAACGTGGAAAGCAGATCTTTTTTGGTTGGTTCTAGCTCCAAGATGCAGCAGCACTTCAACGCGAACTCCAGATGTCTCTTCTTTCAAGCCATGAAGTCAAGGGTTCTATTTATAGAGCCTCAAACTCTCTGGTCGAGTAGGGGAGAATCTAGCTAGAAAGTAGGATGTTTCTTAGCAAACTCTCGAAGATAATACTCCCAAGAGTCCATAGAAATAAACAGAAGGTTCTGAGGATCAAATTTGAGGGAGAAATCATCAGATCAAACTCTTAATTCGGTCACAGAGTAGCAGAGAAAGAGAAGTTCTTCTAGAACTCTCTGTTTGATGTAACGGCTGAACGATAGACCGCCACAGTGATGTAACGCCCCAAGAATGGACCGTTACACAACCTTATCCACTGAAAGATAAGACCAACGAGCGAAGTTTTAGAACATAGGACTCTGGAGGAATGTAACGGCCATAAGGAGGTGCGTCAGAATGTCGTAACGGTCACACGATAAACCGTCACACTTAACGGATCAGATAGAAGATAAGTTTTGAAAGAAGCCATGGGTTGTAGGACTCTGAGATGATGTAGCGGTCAAATATAGGTGCGTCAGGGAAAGGTAACGTGCCAGGAATGATGCGTCAGAGACAAGGGAGTGATAAGCAAAATGATGGTTTGCTAAGCTTTGTCCAGCGGGAAGAGATGAGGAACCAGACCCAACCAAGGAGACATGACCCATGAAATAAACCTCAAATTGACCAAGATGGCCCAATAAGGGTGAACAACTCGGAGCATCATTTAAAATGAATAAGGAGATGACCCAACTTATTGGTCGGTGTCAACAGATGTCCCTCCTTAACGTCCTCTTTGCAGGGGAGCAAGCGGAGGTGAAGTGAAAGCGAAATGGAACATGGAGATGAAACGAAAATGAAGCGGAGTGGACTGAAAAGTGGGTGTTAAGGCAAAAGACACCCGTCCTCAATCAACAAGTGACAGAAATTTTCCAGAAAACTTCGAAATAGCCACAAGGAACGGTAACCAAATGACGCATGTCTGAGGAATTAACAACTAAGAAAAGGAAAACACAGCCAGCAGTCGGAGCAACGAAAACGAAAGAGACGATTAACTAAACTCCAGACAAGAATCTTCAGCTAACCAGATCGAGTGAATAGACCGAAGGAAACCTTCCAATTCAGAGTGGAATAATTCTCCTCATTCGAGATTATGGACACAGTTACTCACTATTACTGAGACACCTTGGACAGACGAAGGCTCATGAATGCTCAAAGATGCATATGATGCATGCTGGGCTAAAGGAAAAGAAATCATTAAAACAAATGCCAAGAAAGATAAAATAAGAAGATACTCGAGAATAGTATTGCTAGACAAGAGAAATCAGGGTCAGGACACCATCTGCAACCACGGCGTGCAAGACAGAACCATCATCCCCAAGCTTTTCCAACCTAACGGCCTATCCAACGATTAAACATGTGCACTTTGATCATCATCATTTTTGTTTAAGGGGAACATCAGATCCCAGAACACATGAATGACCAGCCGGTTCTCGAGATAACATATCATAGATAACATATAGTAATGCATTAAGGGATAAAGGATCGAGATACTGTACCTGACTTACCTGTGCGACGAATGGTTGAAGCATGACGGCTTTCGTGATTTTATCCATAGAAAGGAGTTAGCCAACAACAATATGAATAAAGCACATTCCTGAATCATCTTGATAAGATAAGGAATTGAAAGCATAATAATCATTCAAGCATGAAATTTTGATAAATTGGGCATTAACATTCATTAAGGCATATGACGGTCTACTAAAGGGGCGCCACACTTATGTAACGGTCCAAATATGACCCGTCACACAGCGTCGGTTCACATTTTTTTTGGAATATATGATTTTTTTGGATTTTGGAATATATGAATTTTTGATTTTAAAATATATGATTTTTTATTTTCAAATATATGATTTTTTTTATTTTAAAATATATGATTTTTTTTTGGATTTTGAAAACCAGTGCCCCCTAGAAACGTGGGTCCTTTCTATTCCATTGAGAGTTTCCGAGGTTGGCGTGTGATAGAGGTGACAACCCTTGGCCAGGGCCCAACTTGCGTGACTGTGCTTCTATTAGAGGCCATACCCAGGGTATTTATCTTAGTCCTAAAAAGAAAATAGAACATGGGGATAAGCTTAGGCAAAGTATCGGGGTTTTTAGGGCTTGAGTTCCTCTCCGGACAACCCATTCAGAGACTCGGTCTGTTCTGCGGGAGCTTTTTTGTCCGTCATCGAACTCTTGTCCACTCTAGGCACGCATACGACCAGCCTCATGTGTCCCACTGGGAAACTGTACTGCCACTCTTGCCATGCCTAGCCTTTTCATTTTCCTTGGAGCTTTTGGATTATGATTGATGGACTTTTAAGATAAACTTTTTTTTCTTTCGTTATGATGACTGCTCCTTTGCTTTGCTTTTCTTCTTTTTCTTGTGGCATTAGGTCATAACGGACTGCCCCTATTTGAGACCTCCTCTCGTCAGGGTGTCTAGATTGGTTGTCGCCCCCTTATTCACCTCTTGCCCCTGGATTTAGCTGAAGAGAGAAACGGACAGGGACTTTGACTTTCCCCCAAGCATGGCCAAGAGAAACTGTGTTTACAAAGTTGAAAACCCGACCAGGGACGCCGTGTAGTGTGTGATTGCCATGTTCGGGATCCTCCTTCAGGGTGGAAGGGAAATGACACCTTGCTACCGGGGTGGCACTGGTTAGATTTTAGGGAAAGAAACGCTTAAGATACAACCCATTCCAAGCATGCGAGCTCTCCACCTTCTGCGTTTACTAAACGGTAAGCATTCCTTGGATAAGCCTCTTTGACAACAAACGGCCCTTCCCAGTTAAGTTGTAATTTAGACCTAGGACCTGCAGACCGAATGAACTTGCGTTTCAAAACCATATCACCTTTTTGAAATTTATGCTCAATTGCCTTCTTTTGAAAATAACGCAAAACCCTCTTTTGGTAAACAGACACGTGATCGGCCGCATTCATCCTCTTTTCATCTAAGAGCTCCAACTGGACGAGCAACGCCTCTCAACGTTCATCGAGATTAAGTTCCTTATCGAGCTGTACCCTTACGGAAGGGATCAGGATCTCATATGGGAGCACCACCTCCATTCCGTAAGTGAGAGCATAGGGGGTTTGACCCGTAGGAGTACGGACGGAGGTGCGGTAAGCCCATAGAGCTTCCACTAATCTTTTTGACCAATCAGAAAATTTGTGAGATTCGCATGTTTTCTTTATGATTTTGAGAAGGGTTTTATTAGTAGCTTCGGCTTGACCGTTACCTTGTGGGTAATATGGAGATGAATGATGCAATGCAATATTGAACTTCTTACATAGGTCCTTGAGCTCTTGAGCGACGAACTGGGGTCCGTTGTCGGTGACGATGCTGCTTGGCACTCCGAACAGCGAGATGATGTTTCTCATGATGAAGTGGCACACCATGGTAACTTTAATCTCTACATACGCTTCGGCTTTAGCTCACTTAGTGAAGTACTCAGTGGCGGTAAGGATGAAGGATTTTTGCTTGGTCTGAGAATTGGGATCACCGAGCGGGCCGATAATGTCGAAAGCCCACATGGAGAATGGCCAAGGAGAAGAAAGAGGATGTAGGGATGAAGCTGGAGCATGAATCTTATCAGCGTGGAGTTGGCATTTAAGACACCTCCGGACATAGAGGGAGCAATCTTCCTCCAGAGTGGGCCAATAATAACCCTGCCTAAGGATCTTCTTTGCTAGAGCCTGGCTATTGACATGACCTCCACACTCACTAGAATGGGCTGCTTCAGCCACTTTCCAAACTTCATCATCATTTAGGCATCTCATGAGCATCCCATTAGTAGCGCGTTGTGGACGTATAAAATTGCACATCCATATGTCACGCTAAGCCCCCACATTAATGTCAAAGTCTAAAAGAAAAGACCCGGGGAGACTGGCCATCCAGGGCTCCGGGAGAATACTACCGTCCAGTAAATCCTCACATTTGCACGGGCGCATTAAATGATAGAGAAAGCACAGGATATCCTCTTGAATTTATACACTGCTATGGACCCACCCTCGGGTCCTTAACGGTGAAGAAATATCCTAAAGAATGCGCAACTTCAAGTTCCTGAAGCAAAGGCTGAGACCCCTGTCAAAACGGCACACTTTGTGCCCCCCTTCAGCGGCACACTGCCTGAAGAGCCCCAGCGGCACACCCCTGAGGTGCTCCCAGTGGCACACCATATCATGCTCCTCAGCGGCACGGCCTCAACTGCCCCAACGGCACACTCAATCGCACCCTTCAGCGGCACGGCTTGAAGCGCCCCAACAGTGCCCCAGCGGCACACTCCATCGCGCCCTTCAGCGGCACGGCCTGAAGTGCCCCAGCGGCACACTCCATCACGCCCTTCAGCGGCACAGCCTGAGGTGCCTTCAGCGGCACACCCCATCGCGCCCTTCAGCGGCGCAAGCCTTCATGCCCCCAGCGGCACTCTTTCAGTAAGCCCTCCAGCGGCACTCTTTCAGTAAGCCCTCCAGCGGCACAGCGTGGAATTCCTTAGAATGGCACAAACCGGTAAGATGCATAACGGTCACTAGAGGAGCCCCTTGGCGCACAGTGCGGCCATTTCAACGCCAGCTAACCCCAAGACTAGGTGTCGTCCTCCGGTTGGATGAAGGAGACTTCTACCTGACGAAGATGGGATTCGGGTCAACCTCGGATGGCAGCACCATCATGAGGTTCCCCCGTCAACAGCACACATATAAAAGGCCCCAAAGAAGAAGAAAGAAAAAAAAAGACTGCATGCGAAAGGCAGCGACGAAGAGGGAAACACCCGCAGAGAAGAAGACTAAAAGAAGAAGAAGGTAGAAGAGAGTGGGGAGATTGAGAGAGAGTGAGCCATCTGTATAGGGAAGAGAAGGAATGGGGTGAAGGGAGGCACCCTCCCTCGTTCCAACTCTGCCCCAGCACCTTTTCCTTTTTTTGCTCCTCTTTAGGTTTCTCATTTTTCTCTTCTCTTCCCACAGTTTTCTATTCTGCAGTATGTTGTAGTTGGCCTTCGGATTGTGGCCTTTGTCTTTTTGGAGTTCTTACCATGAATAAAAGTGCCCTCGAGTTCTATCTTTTATTCCATTTGTTATCCTCTCCTCATCATAGTCTGCGGTCTGCATCCTTCCCCTAGTTTTCTAGCTTGGTTTCAAGCACTCCTCGCGTCATCGGCTGGTTTAGCTCAACGTGCAGCGTTCTTGGTCTGTCAGCATAAGGCTAGCTCCCCCCTTCTTTTGATGACCCTCCATGGCATGAGCATTATCCCACTACCTCCACCTATGGGTTTGTGAGCACCCACTACCCCCACCCAGTTGTTGGGATTCGTTCACTGGCCAGGAGGCTCCTCAGCCTTTCTTCCAAAGGTCATAGTGTGCACACACCCACACACTCAAGCCCCCGGTCATTGCACTATTCAGGCCCTTCAGTGGCACACCCCTCCCATTTGTCTGTCCGGCGGCACAGTCTTCCCTGGATTTGCCCAGCGACACAGCCTTCCCATTTATCTGCCTAGCGGTACACTTCCCTTTGTTTACCCAGCGGCACCCCCTCTCCAGTCGCCAGCAGTACACCCTTGGCTGCCTCAGCGGCACACCTCCCCTGTTGGCCTGCTCGGTGACACACACCTTGGCTGTCACTTCTTTAGTGCACTCATAGCTGGGATCAGTCTACTGGTTTCCCGTTCGGCGTTTTCTCCGAGTTTTCTGAAGTTTCCCCAAAGGTGACTACCTAGGCACACACCTCAGTTGTTGGTTTATGTCACTCCCCGTGGGCATGTTCCTTGTTATTCCCTTACCACCCGGGTTAAGGGGAGATGCTGCCGAATTTTTGTCAGAAATAACGATAAGTTAAAAGACAAAAGGAAGCAACAATAAAACATTTTAATCAACTAAAGGAACTATACAAGGCTCCAGGGATTAGACTGAACAAGACTCAAAGGACTGCACTGTTGAACCTGACGTGGGACTCAATTGCATGACAAAAAAGGTGGAAGTTGATCCTCTGGGGTTCTCCATAAGGTTTGCTTGAGCAAGGACTCTCTCTCTTGAACTTTGTTCCACCCATGTGAACTCCACCCTATTTTCCTTAACCCTTTACTCCCAGTTCAACCCTTCCAGCAACTGCCCACACCCTTCGACCCTCCAGCGGCACACTCTCAGCTCTCCAGCAGTACACTTCCTAATTCCCCAGCGATGCACTTACTAATTCCCAGCGGCACACTCTCAGCTCTCCAGCGGTACACTCCCTAACTCCCCAACGACACACTTATTAATTCCCCAGCGACACACTCTCAACTCTCCAGCGACACACTTACTAATTCCCCAACGGCACACTCTCAACTCTCCAGCGACACACTTCCTAATCCTCCAGCGACACACTCCTAATTCCACCTCTAGCGGTACACTCCATCATTTCTCCAATAAATATATATGTATAATAAAAAAATATAGTAAAAGGAACAATAAATAATAATAATAATAGTGATAAAACAAAGGGGGGGTAGTTCCAATCAAATGATGAGCGAAGAGAAGGTAACAAAAGGGATTAATGCTAATAAATGAGCGATAATGATACATGTCACTCAAGGCAACTCACGAACATAACGATATGGCCCTCGTCTCTCCTTCTTGGATTCCGAAACCAGAAATATTAATGTTGCTCTTGTAAGCCGAGCGTCATCTTCGAGAGTCATCTCCCTCGTCATGGTGACCGCCCGGCCTTACCTCGGGCCAATATCTCATCAGGGTCCCCTCCCTCATCGGGATCTGACTTTCCCCCTATATTAAAATTTCCGTCCCGTGGCAGACATTTGCACGGATTCGTCCCCAGTTACCGTCTTGTTTTCCGTATGAACTTTCGTCCAAACATGGAATGGTCCATCGGCGACTGACATAATCTGAGTGTTCATGCCCTCACCACGGGCTTACCGCATAGCCCGACTACCATTTCCTTCCTGCATTAATTAGTATTTCTTTCGGTCGTGGAGCCCTTATTTCCGGTAATTAATCAAGGGTATTCCCCTCTCCGAGGGGATGTAAATGACGTTGTGACCTTTATGGCACAACGGGTCTCAGTCCCGACCCGAACCACACAATCGCCTGACTGAGTCAGATCGAGCGCACCCGTGGCTCTTCAGAGCCTAAATAAATCGTCACTTTGTGACTGGCTCGCCCACACACTTAATAAACTCAATTGACAAATAAATAATGATTTAAATAAAAAGTGCGTCCACAAGTTTGGCACGCCCGGTGGGACCAGATCACCCTTCATCTCTTTGTTGGAATTAAGAGCTCCACGGCCCCCTTCTTGTAATACTAATTCTGTGATTTGTAAATGCAGGTTGCATTCCGAATGTCAAGATGGCCCTCGCTTTCGGCCAGTAGCCCGTCGAAAGCCATGTTCGGAACGGCTACTTGGCCGTCCCTCTCACCTTCGGGAGCTTCCCTCCCTCAGTTGGCTTCCCCAACTTTTTGGGAGTGGCCTTCACGAACCTGGTGGACGTGGAGGCATCTGATGGGATCGAAAGAAACGCCCCCATCCGGGGAGCCATCAAAGCTGCTGCCGGCCGACCAATGGCCGAATCCCCCGAGACCGTCCCCATGAGGACGCTGACCTGCAACGTGCACCATGTGCACCAAACCGTCAGCCCGTCTTGCCCGGGCTTGGCTTCACATCAGAGGAGGCTCCGGAGGAGCCATGCCACTACATCACCTCAAGGCCGGTTCTCCAGCACTGGCAAGTCTGCTGTTATTGGGACCGTCCGAGTGCACCTCACCGAATCACGCTCCGAGATGATTTTGGAGCCCGTCGTCCCTGCTGTACCAATGCGCAACTCTTTCCAGCCACTGGGGAATATGAAGGGCAGGATGACACCCACAACTCCGCCATAGCACCACAGCATCAACCGGCCTCTAGGCCTAATAAAGCCAAGCGTGCATGGGTCCCCAAGGCAGCCCGGTTCGCTTCGCCAATCCAGGTAGGGCCCAGCACATTTCGCCCGGTAAGGGCTCAACAGGCAGACCAGGTCAAGACATCAGCCCCCGTTTACCAGTCGACATTGGCCACACTAGCCCCGCCGGAGAACACCCACCGTTAACACACCGACGTCACTATCAGGCTGCCCGTGCGGAGCCTGCAACCCACATGCCCGTTGCTGTCAACAGGGCAACATCATCGGCTTCTCCTCCTGATCAAGACTGGGAAGGAGTGAAGCAGGCCATGAGAAACTACTTGCGGGGCCCGGGGAGCACTCCCCTGGGTTGCCAGAGACTGTTGGGGGCAGTAGCCTCCGCATTTGAAGGAGAAGAAGTCCGACCTGTGCCTAGTGCCGAGTCAAGGAACTGCTCTGAGGAGCGTTACCAGTCCCCGCTAAGGAAGGAAACAAGGCCACGGGGGTCGGTCTTTGACAGACTGGTCTTCCCGAGCAGGACAGCGAGAAGAGCGGCAAGAAGAGGCGGAGACCTAAGGGTCTATACTTGCAACATGGCAGGAGTCTTTGGTCGGTACGGGGCCTTACCGACAGAGCCTGAAGAAATAGCCAGACTTGCAACCAGGCCAGGACCTCTCACCAGAAGGGGAAAGGCAGCAACTGAGAAGGCATAAGCTCACATCGGAGAAACTGACTATGGGGAACCGTCAATGGCCCTGGCCACCAATGTCATTACTGAAGGCACCACGGGAGGACCATCCACGTCGTCCGAGGAGACGGCAGCAGAAGAAAGAGGGGGCACCCCTAGCCTCTCCATGAGTGACCCCGCTGTATTGCTTATGATGCAGCAATATCAAAGGGAAATCGAGTTGTTAAGGAAGCAACTGACTGACAGAGCTGCTCAGCCTTCGACATCCGAGCAGACTGAAGCATTACTAGAGACCCCTGGAGGCAACGCTCAGGCCTCGGAAGCTTCTCCGTAGGCGACGGTGTCTCCTCCGATGCCTACCTACGCTGGGGGCACACCCCTGCATCAGCCACAGCATACCACTCTGGCCCCGCCGCAGAGCCTGCCATTCCAGGGATCCACCATTGCACCTCAGGCGACAGTGTTAACAACGCCGCTGGCGCAATCGGCTCATTTCTACCCAAACCCGGTTGACCCGGCGACGGTGAACAGACTGATGCTTGAACAGATGATAGACATGAAGCTAGCAAAAAGGAGTGATGGTGATCACACGCCCTTCGATGTGTATCGGGTACCCTATCCGGCACACTATGCTGCCAGGAGGCTCCCGGCCGGCATCACCAAGCCGCCGAAATTTAAGAAGTTTAATGGGCAAGGGTCTCCCAAGGAGCACATTGCCTACTATGTGAATGTTATGGGGGACCTAGCTACAGACGAAGGTTACCTCCTCAAATTCTTTGGTTCGACACTTACCGGGCTTGCTTTGGAGTGGTACTCGAGCCTGCCCGCCTGGTCCATTATAGACTGGCCCGACATGCAGAAGAAATTCAAAGAAAGGTTCTACATAGTTGAACGGGAAGTGACCGTGGCAGAACTCTACCCCACGAGACAAAGAAATGATGAGTCGGCTCTCGACTACATAAAGAGGTGGAGGAATCTCAGCATGAGATGCAGACGTCCCCCGCATCAGGAGGACGCAGTGCAAATTTGTAAAAAGAACTTGAAGAAGAAAATCCTTCAGAGGATGATTGGCGTCGAGGTGCGATCATTTGATCATCTGAATAACATAGTGGCAGAGATCAAGGCATTCCTCGCTCGATACTCTTCTGCTCCGGTGACGTCAAGCCAGAGGGCCAAGCAGGTTGAGAAAAGATCAACACTACTAGAGGTTCACACGCTGGACTTCGAAGCTTTCGAGAAACAGGCAGAGAAAGCTAAAGAGGCAGCCAACCCTCCCCCGCCCAGATCTACTGAACGGCGGGAAGGTCCTTCCCTGCGGGAGAAGATGAGGAATAAGTTGTACTCTTTTCCTCGAGATAAGTCCCGAATCCTATTTGAATGGGCCACCAGATACAACAAAATCACATTGCCGAAACCAAAGAGGTCTAGTGACATAAAGAAAAAGGATGATCCTCGTTTCTGCCCATACCACTAGATGCTGGGGCACACTATCGAGGAGTGCTATATCTTTAAGGATGTCATTGAGTCTTTGATCAAGAAGGGAGAGTTGGACATGGGAGAGCACAAGATAGATCCTCCGCAGCCACACGAGATGCCGAGCCTCGACACTAGTGTTAACATGGTATCTTTATACCAACAGCTGCCTAAAGAATGGGCGGAGGCCAGCACAAAGGCCGCTTATGAAGCCTTCGTCATAACGCCAGCTCAAGACCAAGGAGGTTGGCAGACTGCGCCGATAAGGAATAGAAGGAGAAGGCAAGCTCTCCGGCCCACACCGGAGGTTCACATAAGGGGTGTCACACTTCGACCAGCACCGCCACTAGTGACGCCTGTTTGGCACGACACAACCCCCCGGCTAGTCATGAGGCGCCCCACTCACAACAAGAAAAAGTACATCCCGATGCGGGTGCACAAATAGACCAGTCCTACAGTGGCAAGACTCCAGGCCATTATTGATGGACTTGAAGATTATGAACAGCCCGAGCTCCAGCCTGTGGAGTTGAAGGAGTATGTCCCTTGGAGGGAGTTCGGGTCACTTGAACTAGCTCCCGAGGCAGAAGTCAAGGCGAAGGAAGAACCTCTCTTGTCGGGTGAGCCTCCCCAAGGCCAGTTGCCAGCCACTGAAGAAAAGAAGAGAAAGAAGCAGAGAAGGCCCAGAAACAAGAAGAAGAGCGGGGTTTTTCTTTCTTGCAACAACACCCTCTCAGTATTATTTGACACCGCCCTCTCCCTGGGAAAAGAAGAGCAAGAGACGCCCGCCGAGCTGTCGGAAGTGAATCAGGCCGAAGCATCCACCTCCCAGCATGCCACTAGGTCGGGAAGGAGGTGGGGATGCCCTCCTCAGGCCAACCATAACATCCTGCTCAGGGGAGAACAACCATATCATATCCCTGAACCTAGGGTCCAAGGCATGGAGATTCCCCCTCCCTCGGGTCTCTACCCCAGGTAGCTGGTCGGCTAGAATATCCCTTCATTTATTGAGTTCCTCATGACTCAAGGGGGAAGGTAGTCATGCCCCTGCGAGTCTCAGCGGATCAAAGAAACAAGTAGCCTCTCGGCCCCGCTGGTAGTAATTCCTTCTCGGTCAAGGGAAGAACCTGACAACATCCCGAACCTTGCTGAGTTCATGCAAGAGAAGGAAGTGACCCAACCTGACAACATTCCTTCTCCCGTCTCCCCCCTTGCAAGTATCAACTTTAGTTAAAAAAAAAAGGAAGTGACCCAACAGGCCCCGCAAGCTCAAGTGATATCTGACCCGATGGAGGAAGCACCCGCTGAGTCGGCTCCCCAGGCCCAGACTGGGGGTAGGCGCAGTAGAGCCGAAGAAATGAAGTTGCTCAAGGTCCGAGCTAGCAATAGAATAGTCAAGTACCTGAAGAAGATCCCAGCCAGGTTCACCGTCTGGGAGATCCTATCCCTAGATGAAGAGACACGGCAAGTCGTCATCGCAGCGCTCCAGACACCAGCATATGTGGAAGCCTGCCTTGCAGAAATGTCACTCGAGGTAGCTGTGGCTTTTACAGAAGAAGATATGCTCCTGCCTACCTGCAGTCACAACAGGCCACTCTACATGAGGGGGCAGCTGAATGGGCATCCCATCAACAGAGTATTGATTGACCCTGGGGCGGCAGTGAACATACTCCCCTACCGAGTATACCAGAAACATTACCTTGATGTACACTTGATCGAGGTCAAGAATGTTAAGATTGCTGGCTTCAACCAGAAGTGCGAGGTCCCCATGGGGATTGCAAAGTTTAACCTCTCTCTCGGTGTTTTCACAACTAAGGTCCAGTTTCATGTGATTAACTCCAGCACTTCCTACAAGGCATTGCTCGGCCGACCTTGGCTGTACCAAAATAGGGTAGTGGCTTCTACTCTGTAGCAATGCATCAAGTACCCCGGCAACGGGAAGAAGGAGAGAATCTTTGCTGACCTCCACCCTTTTGAGGTGTTCGAATGTCATCTCTCAGACGCCAATTTATATCTAGAGAAGCCGAAGCAAGCTCCCCAAGTCACCTTGGACAAGGGAAAGAAGAAGGAGGAGCCCGACAGCTGGTTCCCTCCACCACCGCCAGGCTATGTGGCTCCCCGTCAAGTGTCATTTGTTTCTGGGGCAGAAGGAGTATTCAAAGCCACTCCCCTTTCCATCTACCCTGCACCGGGGATGCCACACCTCGAAGACTTGCTGGAGGACATCAGGGTCCCGCTTGGGATCATCAAGCCTCTCGCAGAAGCTGACTGCCAAGTGGTTGAACCATTGAGGACCTTTGAGGTGCCTAACCCCGGAGGACGGTCTACTATTTTCTATGTGGCTAATGAGCACCCGGTCAGAGGGGACGATGATTGTAAACTCCCCGACGAACTGCATGACCCACTCGTCCCGATCACGGGACTGCCTAACATAACCGGCCGTGTAGCCAGAATGACCAGAAAATAAGGGATCCCATTTTGCCAGCTCTCTAGTCGGAAGGACATGTTCAAGAAGATGTGGAACCCACCAAACCTGGACCGGAGATTGCTGCAAATCACCCGGCATCCAGGATTATGTTTTTCATTAGAAGACTCCTACGAAGCCGACGTGATATCAGTCTCGGCTTCGGATGGTGATAGCCTCACAGGCGCCGCAGCTCCATAAGAAGTTGAAGGTCGCCAGCACCTTAAGCCTTCAGCTAATGAAGAGCAGGATGAAGAGGTATTCCTATGGAATCCACCCCCCTGCAGGAACAAGGGGAAGGCCCCGTCCTCCTCTTAAGGACCAACCCCGAATGACTGCAGTAGCGGTGCGCCATTACCCTCGTCTGACACTGATGCAAAGGATGGGGAAGCAAGCCGGACCCCGGGCCTCCCTCTGTGCGACTCTGCCCTATTTGCCCTATGCTATCAACAGCAACGGGAAATTGAAATGCTAAAGGCTCGCTTGGCCTAAGTGACTACACTCGTGTCCGACCTCATCAGGGGCATCCTTCGCCAACAGAATATCAGCACGCACCAGTCCCTAAGCATCGTCCCCAATGCCCCCGTGCACCTGAAAAGGGAGGCTAAGGATGTAGCTGCTTCCCCGGTCAGACGATCAGCTGAGCGAAACCCTACGCTGCGGGAGAGGATGCAGAGACCCTACTCTTTCTGAGGAATAAAACCTGAGGAATTTTAGAGTGGGCCTGCTACTATGGCAAGGTCTCCCTCCCAAGGTCCAAGAGGCCGCAAGATGCTCGCAAAAGCGGTGACCCCTTGTTCTGCCCTTATCACCAAATACTAGGCCACTCTATCAAAGACTGCTACGTCTTCAAGGATATTGCTCAAGATCTGATTGAGACAGATGAGATCAGAATGGGAGATTATGTGGTGGCTCCGCCACGCCCCCATGTGACATGCGGCCACGAAAAGGGTGTCTACATGGTGTCAGTCCAGTACCAGATTTTTGAAGATGTCGCTGAGAACGGGCAACCTCGGCCACTGGCGGGGAACCAGCCCCTGGTGTGGCAATCCATCACTTCGGCCTCTGCTAGAGCCGTCTATGATAATTTTTGGGTCCCGTAGTGTAGGAACACGGATCTAGAGGGGGGGTGAATAGATCCTTTTACTAAAAACTATGTCCAATTAAAAATACAGCTAGCACACAGCGGAATATACAAGATTGAGTAATTTAATCTAAACAGGTTTAAACTAGATTCACTCAATCTCACTGAGCTCACACGATTGCACAAACAGATAGGATAGAGAACACATAATCAAAAGAATCAAACCACAAGACACGAGGATTTTTAAGGTGGTTCGGGACCATGACGGGCTCCCTACGTCCACCCCTCACCAAACCGGTGAGGCTTTACTACACGCTACAAAAGTAGCAACACGGGGATGAACCCCAACAACACGCACGCTACTTTCGCAGCAAACCACACATGAGACCTTGCCTCAAACTACTGCCACAGCAGCACGCACACACATACACACACACACACGTTGGGGAACACACCCCGAACTAAATACTTCACACGGAGACACAACCCCGTCCACACACACGTAGGGCAATGCCCACACAACCACACGGGAGAAAACTCCCAACCATACAAGCAGATATACTCCGCACAAATCGACTCACATATGACAACACACACACTCGGAGACCCCTTTCTCCGAACACCCACACAAAGTATTCTCTCAAATGTTTATGAAGCAATGACAAATATATGCTAAGACCCTCCACACAAATTATATAGATGAAAACTGGAAAGTTGCATCAAGTAAAAGGCTCCCCCTTCTTCAACAAAATCTGATTCTCCTTGGCTCTTGACGGATGATCATGATTTAGAAATCATCTTCTTCCTCTCCTCAAGGCATTCCTCTTTTCCTTCTTCCATTTTCTTCTTCACCTGAAAGAATAGATAGACGAAATAATAAGCCCAAACTTTGAGCTAATCTCTAACAAGAATATGAAAATGAATGGTTTAGAGATCCCCCTCTTCTTCACCTATACGAAAGAATATATGAGTATTAGAAATGTTGTATCACAAAAATCACAGCTCATGTATATATTGTAAGAGAGAATGGATAGAAGACACATGATGCCAAGTTCAAGGAGATAATGTTTATAGAAAATGTCTAGAATAGAACTAAGAGCAGCTAGAGAACTAAAAGCAAATGGATTTTTCAGTGGATAGAGCTCCCCCTTTTTGTTTCATCGAATAGGCTTAAGCTTCTCTGTAGGATGAAGAATGTTCTTGAAGGAAGATGATCGATTCTTACATGGACAGGACTTGTATCTTGTTTTTCCACGCAGCTTCCAGTAGATGGTTGTTTGGAGATTTGAAACCTCCTTCGTCCCTTCACATACAAGCTTAGAATAACGTGGAAGAGGCCATGGAGCTGCTACCTTCGACCTGCACTCACAAGGGTTAAAAAACACCCAAATTTTAGATCTAGCTTCTTGTTCCTTAGGATTTGCAACCCAAGAGATGTATATATGTGTTTGGACAGTCAAGAGACAGCCATGGGACAAGATCCACAAGTCATGGAGTGATTTGTGGAAGTTGGACTCGGATTGGAAGACTTTAGGAGCAAGAAAACGGCGGTCAAAAATCACGGCTGGAGGTCGAATCGGAAAGGGTCGACCCTCGGGCAAACAGAAGCCAAACATAAGTAATATTTGGTTCTGGGTTACAGGGGTCGACCCCAGGGTCCACCCTCATGTTTCCAGAACCCAACCAGAATCACATTTGGTTCTGAGTTATAGGGGTTGACCCCAGGGTCGACCCCTTTCAGCAGGGTTCAAAAATAGTTCTGTTTTGAACAGAACTTTAGAGGGTCGACCCCTTCTTGTTTGGGTCTAAAAAAGAGCTAAAACCTCCATCAAATCAATGGGAAATAATTGATTAAATGTTACCAAAATCTCATGAAGATCAACCATGATTTTTCATCCTGAAAAATATGATAAAGCAAGAGGTTAGATCAAGATCAAAATATATGGGTCATGCATTAACATATGAAGCTAGTTTTGAGACCGAGACCTAAATGACATGAAATATGATTACGAAATCATTAGCATGAGGTATATGAGAATCCCCATGAAAGATCTGTATGAAAGCACTAGAGAGCCCAATTTTCCAACTCAAGATTAGAAGAGTATCACCATGGATTCTAATATAAATTTTTACCATTGCATGATGAACAAATTTGGAATCAAGGCATGTAAAACAATATTGAGTCACATTCCATTTGATCAATCTCCAAGCTCATCAAATCACACATCATTCCCTTGGGGGCAAGCAATGATATTTGCATCTCAATCATTACCAAAGTACACATGCATGACATGAGGCTCAGTATGACATTTATCCAAGTATGTTTTTCACATAGGCTTTCTCATTAAATACAAAGCAATCTCACCAAGTGTAGAGACAATGTATATGCAATGTTTGTGCTAACCTCAAGGCACGTATGAGCCTTATAGAATCACAATGCATCCACATGATGATATCCCAATAGAAATAGTTTATAATCATTTTCACAAGCATTTCATACTTCATAGCTAGAGGATAAGTCAAGCAACAAAGACATAAATAACCATTCACGCACAAGGACAAGCAACAAAGGCATTTTGTAATCATCAAAATCACATACACAACAATAATTACCAAGAAGACCCCAGAGAAGTCCTTTATTTCTCACACAGGAGGACCCCTCGAAGCCACGGCCCACGAGCCCGGAGGTGGGGGATACCAGCAAAGCCTCATTGTCCGACGAGGCTGAGCAGGGTGACACCTATGGTGTCCTTGAAGCAGAAGATGGCGAAGATTAGGATTTCATTGACCTATTGCCGGCACCGCCAAAAATTGAAGATGGCGGCCAGGCCACGGTAGATGAACTTATTGAAATTAACTTGGGCACAGAGGGTGACCCCGGGCCGACCTTTCTAAGTGCCCTCTTTCCTCCACAGGAGAGGGAGCAATATATCAAGCTGCTGCAAGAATTTCGGGACTGTTTTGCCTGGAATTACAAGGATATGCCCGGCCTAAGCCCCGGCATGACCCAACATGTTCTGGTCATCGACCCCAAGGTGGAACCGGTGAAGCAGTCTCCCCAACGCATGAGGCCGGAGCTGATGAACCAAATTTGCAAAGAAGTCGACAAGCTCATAGATGTCGATTTTGTAGCTGAAAACCAGTATACCACCTGGTTGGCCAACATTGTGCCGGTGAAGAAGAAGAATGGACAGATCAGGATTTGCGTGGACTTCCACGACCTAAATAAAGCCTGCCCAAAAGATGATTTCTCGGTGCCCATCACTGAAGTCATGATTGATGCAACCAATGGCCACGAGGCCTTGTCCTTCATGGACAGATCATCCAGCTATAACCAAATCTGGATAGCTGAGCACGATCGAATTCATACGGCCTTCCGGTCACCCAAAGGGATATTCCACTACAAAAGAATGCCCTTCGGCCTCAAGAACGCCGATGCTACTTACCAGCGGGCGATGACCAAAATATTCGACGAGTTGCTATACAACAAAGTTGAATGCTACATTGATGATTTGGTCGTCAAGTCGAAGAAAAGAGAAGATCACCTGAAGGACCTCAGAGTCATCTTTGAAAGACTCCGATAGTACGAGCTGAAAATGAACCCGATGAAGTGCGCCTTCGGCATCTCCAGTGGGAAGTTCCTCGGCTTCATTGTCCAGTATAGAGGGATCGAGATCGACCCTTTTAAAATAAGAGCCATTCAGGAGTTACCTCTTCCGAAGGATCTGGGAGAGTTAAGATCCCTGCAAGGCCGGTTGGCTTACTTCCGAAGGTTTATCTCCAATTTGTCAGAGAATTGTCAGCCATTCCACAAATTGATGATGAAAAATGCATCTTTTGACTGGAACCAGGAATGCCAGAGGGCCTTCGATCGGTTGAAGGATTACCTGAAGACCCCGCCCGTGCTGGGGGCACCTGTCAAGGGGAGGCCACTTATTCTATACATAGCCGCCACCGAATGTTCGCTGGGGGCAATGCTCACCCAGAATAATGATGAGGGGAAGGAGTAGGCTCTCTACTATCTTAGCCGAAGGCTAGTGGGGGCAGAAGCAAAATACACCCCGATTGAGAAGGTCTGTCTCACCTTGATCTTCACAATCAAGAAGCTGAGGCATTACATGCTCTCCCATGAAGTGAGCCTGATCTCCAAGGCTGACCCAGTTAAACACATTCTCTCCCAGCCAGCCCTGAAGGGACATCTCGGCAAGTGGGCCATGCTATTGATGGTATTTGATATCACCTACGTGCCACAAAAGGCCATTAAGGGTCAAGCTGTGGCCGAATTCTTTGCAGCACATCCTGCGCCTGACGATTCCTCATTGGCTACAGAGGTGCCTGAAGATGAAACACTGGAGGTGGACCAAGTCCAACAGATCGCCTGGCAGCTGCACTTTGATGGAGCTTTGAGAACAGAAACAACCCCGTCCGGACATATAAAAGTCTGGGCAGGGGCTGGCATCGTACTTAAATCCCCTGAGGGTGAAGTATTGCATACATCATGTTCTATCGATAAACCCTGCACAAATAATGAGGCAGAGTATGAGGCTCTGATCATCGGTCTCCAAGTCGCTTTACAAATGGAGATTAAAATGCTGCAAGTATTTGGCGATTAGTTACTAGTCGTTAAGCAAGTCTAGGGGTAGTTTGATGTCCGAAAATCTGAGCTGCTCCCTTACCATGCTAAAGCGAAGTGGCTCATGGAGCAATTCTACCTCATTGAGATAGGCCATGTCGCCAGGGGAGAAAATGCACAAGCCGATGCACTGGTAAAATTGGCAAGCTCGCTAGCAGTCCCGCCTGATGGATCTCTTAGCATCCGAGTGGTGAATCAGCGCTAGGTGCCTAGAATGATAGAAGAACCAGAAGAAGAAGAAGAACTGGAGGTCGCTGCAGCGGAAACCGTCGGCCTACCTGACTGGAGGGATCCCCTTATGCAATGGTTCAAATATTAGTAATTGCCCAAGCAGAGAGAAGAGAAGATCAAGCTGATCAGAACAAAGGACTCCTATGAGGTTCAGAACGGGATCCTATTCCAAATTATGGCAGATGCCAAATGGAAAGTGCTCCTACGATTCCTATCTACCGAAGAAGGTTGGAAGGTCATGAAGGAAGTCCACACCGGGACAGTAGGTGCACATCAGGCGGGACCGAAGATGAAAATTGAAATGAAAAAGCTTGGCTACTACTGGCCGACCATGTTTGATGACTGCTGCAAGTACGCCAAGTCTTGCAAGAAATATCAGGAGCATGCCACAGTTCCCAGGAGGCCGCCCGTGCCGCTGCATCTGACATTGCCCAGCTGGCCGTTCGCCCAGTGGGGAACAGACGTTGTGGGCCCACTACTCGCGTCATCCACCCTGTGCAAATATATTTTGGCGACAACTGATTACTTTTCCCGTTGGGCGGAAGCCGTTGCTTTGAGAGAAGTGACTGGGGAGATCGTCGCCAGATTTGTCCGGCGCAATATCATATTCCAGTTTGGCATGCCAAACCGAATCATCTCAGATAATGGAAGCCACTCCTGCAACCAAAAAGTCTACCGGCTAGCAGAGAAGTAAAAGATCGACTGGAGTACGTCAACCCCCTACAACCCGCAAGCCAATGGTTTGGCTGAAGCTTTCAACAAAACTCTTTGTACTCTCCTCTCCAAAATTGTTAATTCTAACAAAAGGGACTGGGAAGAAAGAATGTATGAGGCCCTATGGGCATATCGAACTGTTTACAAAACTCCGCTGGGTTGTTCACCCTTTTCCCTAGTATATGGCTCAGAGGCGATCATCCCCATCGAGCTGGAGATACCCTCCCTTTGGGTTGCAATCCAACACGGGTTGGTCCGAGAAGATCAAACAAATGTCGAGCGAAGGCTCGAAGAGCTCTCTAGCTTGGAAGGGAAGCGACTCCAGGCCCAACAGAATATCTAGGTCTACCAGGCCCGGATAGCTCGCGCCTTTGACAAGCTCGTCAAGGAACGCGAATTCAAGAAGGGTGACCTCGTCATGGTGAAGAGAAGACAAGTCATGGCTTCCAATCCCAAGGGCAAGCTGAATGAGAATTGGCTTGGACCCTATGTGATCCAGAAGGTCTACAAGGGTGGAGCGTATGTGATAGTCGACCATCAGGGGGAGGTTCAATTTCCACCCCTTAATGGTAGACATCTGAGGTTGTATCACGCTCCAATTCCTCCATTCAATGAATGATACGTTTCCTTGCCCCACGGCGGGAGAATTTGCTTTTCAATTGCCTGAATGGTTTGGCTACTATCTGCTACGCATTACAAGAGAAACAACGAAAGAGAACAAGAAAAAGAAAAGCAAGAAAAAAGAAAAAAAAGAAAAAGAGGGGAAAAAGAAGAAGAAGAGAAAAGAGACAAAAGAGACAAAAAAAGAAAAAAAAGAAAAAAAAGAAAAAAAAGAGAATGAAGAAAGAGAGGAAGAGAGGGGGAACCAACTCTCCTTCATTGATCCTCACCCTCAGCTTAATGAATATTCCAATAAATGAATCAACCCTGTCAGCCCTCGACATTCTGTCAGCACTGACAAAGAGTACCCCACCCGGACCTTTCGTCCAGGATCGGGGAATCAACCCTTCCCCTTGCGTTGGCACCGGCCGTACCAATGAATATTCCAATAAACGAATCAACCCTGTCAGCCCTTGACATTCTGCCGGCACTGACGAAGAATACCCCACCCGGACCTTTCGTCCAGGATCGGGGAATCAACCCTTCTCCTCGCGTTGGCACCGACCGTACCAATGAATATTCCAATAAATGAACTAACCCTGTCAGCCCTTGACATTCTGTCGGCACTGACAAAGAATACCCCACCCGGACCTTTCGTCCAGAATCAGGGAATCAACCCTTCTCATTGCGTTGGCGCCAATCCGTACCAACGAATACATCAAGAGACAAATAAACCACACCTGTCCCCGGCACTCTGTCGGCATAGACAAATAACCCTCTTTTGACCAAGACCTCCCGTCTAGGTCATTGAATGAACAAACTCTTCTCTCCGTCCCTTCAGGTGACGAACGACTCCCTTTTAACCAAGACCTCCTGTCTAGGTCGTTGAACGAACAAACTCTTCTTTCCGCCCCTCCAAGGTCGGATCAACCTACTCGGGTCAAATATACCGGTGACGTCTTTCGACTGAGTCATTTGATGAACATGGTGGAGTGGTCCCCTAGTCCCTCCTCTAGAAGGGGTGAGCACTCTCCTATGCGAACCTCACCGGGTTCTCCTCGGATAAGCTGTTAGTGTGAACTTGCATTCCATCACATAGCAAGAAAAAGAAAAGAGAAAAGGAAGGAAGAGATTGCCCAACACCATACACATACAAGAGGCACATGGAGTAATTGCATTATATTCTTTTTTGAGAGAAAATTACACTGGCCTCGAGGCATACCCTGGTGTTACATGCAAAAAAGGGATGGAAGGGGGACCGATAGTTAGTCTAGCCCCCGGAAGATGTCCTCGAAGGGAAGGATCCCGACGCAGGGGAAGCTCATCATCTCATGCAGGCGGTCTTCCTGCGCGTCAAGGTGCTCCAGCTCAGTCGCCACAGAGGCCACTGCTGCTTCGGCGATGGCCAGCTCTTCAGTTTCCCTGGCCTTGCTCATCTCGGCCTTGAGCAGGTCAGACTCAGCCTGGGCAAGCCAACCCCGAGTTCCTCTATCCGGTTCTCCAAGGCGTGGATGTTGGCATTGCACCCATCCAAGACCTCCCGGTGTCACTCCCTGCTGTCCCTCCGCACCGCCAGAGCCTCCAGATATTCATCCCTCTGAGCGCCGATGGCTGTAAGCTCAGTTGGGGCCAGCGTCTCGAGGAATGCACGATGGTTTACATATTTCAATAGTAGAAGAACACGTCGCGACCATTCCTCCAATGGGCAGCCCATCATTTGTAGTGCTTTGGTCAGCTACTCCACGATGGTCCTTACGCCTTGATATGTGAGTGTTGGGTCGGCAGCGACCATAGAGCGTAATACCAATAGGGTCTGGCGGCCTGGCAGGTCTGAGCTCACGTGGCCGATAGAAGGGACGACTGGTGGGTCGAAGCTAACTTGGCTGTCCACGACCTCCCACAGCTCCGCGTCAACCGTGGCCGAGCTACCTAGAAGAGTCAGGGCCGAAAGGAGGGGCCTCTCGGGCTCCGAGGATGACCCCTGGCCAGTCACCACCAAAGGTGGAGGAGATACCACAACGAAGACGTCTGGCACCGCCACGATGAGCGGCCGCTCTAGCTCCATCAACCGGGCGGGTTCCGAGTCTGACAATGGCGCCCCCTCCGTCGAAACGAGAGCCACGACCTTGCCGGGAGAGTGAGCGGGCGCATAGACCGAATCTGATGCTACAGCAGACGAAGTTGCTCCGGTCTCTGCTTCTTCAGTAGGGTCTAAGTCCATGGCTGTCCCGCAGACCAGATGCGCAGGAATGGCGACCTCGGTAGATAGGGTATCAATGGTAGGCGGGTCCGATCTCATCCCCGAAAAGTCTTCACCTTCTCTCGCCTGGAATCCCCCTGAATGTGCATTGAGGATCGTCAATATCCTCCCCATGAGTCGGGCTTCCTCGGGTACAATCGGCATCGGGATTGGTGGCAGTGGGATCACCAGCCGCGGGACAGCCCCCATCCGCAGAAGATCGGCCAAGAATCCCATGTCCGGCCCCAGGAGCGTCTTTAGTCTCTTCACCGCATGCACGCGGAAGGACGAGCTCCACCTAGGGACAGCCTTACGACCCTGAGGTGCCTGCGCTCCGCAGGGCGTTGTTATTATCTAACCATGTGAAGAAAGGTTAGCCGCTTGCCAAGTGGAGTAAATCGTTGCAATCTCAAGGGAGTTGAATGGATCCCCATGCTTACCTCGCCCGCCGATACTATGCTACTCTCTGGCGTCGTCTCTCCCCAGGCGGCAGCTTTAGGCACCGTCTCTCTACGGGTCTCGGTCGTCGGCACCACCTCCCCTTCTTCCCGAATCTCGGCTTCGGGTACTACCGGCTCTCGCATCTTGACCTATGCCACTATCTCCCCCTCCTCCAGGGTTTCAGCGGCTGGGATAGTGAGCCCCACGGCTCCTTTGGAGGCATGAGCCTATATTGCCTCAAATAAATCAGCAACCCCGAGGGAAGACTTAAGGATGAGAAAGGGGGAAGAAAGAGGAAGGTGTACACTTACAGCCACTACCACTCCTTCCCCGGGCGGGACCTCAGCTGTCGAGACGGAAGCACCCGAGTTCACCGCGGCCTCTTCTTGCCGCAAAACCTCGACTAGGGATGCCAGTTTGTCCAAAGCCGCAGTGGCTATCTCTTGCCTGGCAGCTTCTAAGCTCAGGACGTGGATTTCTGCATCTTTCGGCAGGACATGTTCCTGTTGGAAGCCAAAAACAATAATATTAAGGAGGTTAGTTGACGGCCTCAAGAGAGAAACCTGAATTAACAGGTTCACACTTACAGGGGCCTACTCCACTAGGCTAAGATAAATGGACAGTACCGGGGCTTTCCAGGCCTGAACTTGAAAACTGGGCTCCCCGGGTACACCCTTAGTTGAAATTACTTCGTCAGAAGAGTAGCCGTAATCTACCCTTTCACCCGACGAAGACCTAGTGTTAGTGGGCACCTCTTTCGCTATCAAGGGAGCCCCCGCCTCAGCATCTGGGGTCGGCCAGTCGTCGCACCGGACAGGCAACCGTGACTTCCCTGACCGCAACCCTTCTTCTGGTATATCAGCCCGAATCAAGACGTCTCAGGGTCCGCCTCCGGTTGTGGGGCTGCCGCATCGACTTCTGCCAAGCAGAGCAAGATCCAGGTTCAGTCGGGCCCGCAAAGCTTCAAGGGAGGGAGAAAATTAATCAAAGTGACTAGCAAAGAAAGTGATGTACCTCCTTCAACTTCGGCAGCAGGAGTTGGGGCGAAGAAGGTCTCTCCGATAGATTCCACGGCCCCGTGGGTCACAGCTTCACCCACGCCTGGGATAGATACGGACGTGGGCCCCTCGACAGTGGCTGAAGCAAAAACATATGTGTTACAAGAGGCGTCCCTCTTAACGTCTAAATAAATCTCTAAGAGCCTCGAAGATCGGAAAATACCCAACCTGCAGGCCGACTCGGCTCGGTCTGAGTGGCTTCGAACTCCTCGAATGAAGAGATCAAAGGTGCCGGGGGAATGGTCGACGTAGCCTTGGCGGCATCCGTCTTTCGTCGCTTTGCCTCCCGTCACCCGGCTGCCTTGGCGGCATCTACCGCCTTCTCACATGCGATTTCGCCCGGGGCCTCTTCGCAGGCGGGGGTAGAGGAGTTGTAGTCAGAGCCGCTGGAGCCGCCTCGAAATAAGCAGGTTTTCTTGCTTGCCGGAGGAGATTGCGATACGTCGCCACTTGGGTGCTGTCGGGGTGATCTGTTTTAAAAAAAAAAAAGAACGAGAGACTCGATCAGTGTCCAGTATCCAGGGAAGGTCAACATTGAAGAACACAAGCAAAAGAAGAAAACACTAAGTACCATGTGGGCCAGTGTACAGCCGCAACGCTATCGTCCAAAAACTAAGGGACGGCTCCTTGTCTCGGCAAGCCGCCTCCCGGACCAGCCAGCATACATCTTCGATTTTATGGTAGTGATCGGCAAGGGCAGCCAGGTCTGCGTGCTTCCTAGTGGCCAAGTGGCAGAAGAGGTTGAAATGGTCCATCCCCCATCCCTCGGCATAATAATAAGAAATATGTAGGCGCTTGCTCAAGATGGCCGCCATCGAATCCTCAATCTTCAACCCATGCACTCGGAGGAGGACGTAGAGCCAAGTGGTGTCCTTGTAATTTTCTGGTTTCCGTTCCTCCCTCCTCACGAACGTGCAGTATGGACAGATTGGATGATGGGGACATCGAGGCAAGACCGTCCGCATTTTGTTTGTATTTATGTCCTTTCATATTTGTATGTATACCCTTGTGTTATATGGGTACGCAATTGTAAGTCTTAGTGGGTTTATATGTAAAATTCCAGTAGGCCCAAGCAAGGGGGCCCTCACCCCTTTCCCATTGGTCCACCTAGACCATGTGGGGCTGGTCAACCATCCTAGGTGGCCATCTAGAAGGTTGGAATGCCAATTGACAACATGGGAGACAAGTGGATTAAAAATTCAAAGGTAGGCTACCTACCTCACCTACCTTGTCCCCCCCATTAGAATTAATTAGGAATTATTATTTTTATTTTATTTGAATCAAATATGAAGTCCCTTAAATGCCCCTCCAGATCCTAGATCTAAGGGTATTCATGGTTTTTTTTATTTATTATATAAGTCATGTATTTCTATTATTCTAGAATTAATGAAATGAGAAAAAGCATTGTGCAAGACCCCCCCCCCTTGAGTGAATTTCGACCTCCCCTCTCTCTCCTGCTGGTTTCTTCATCCCCAACCCCCATTCTAGAGTGCTATCTTCTTCCCCCTACCTCTGGTGATCATCGGTCCCGCCGCCGCCGCCGTTCGTGCCGCCTACGAGCCGCCGCGGAGCCATCTTCAAGGTTCTGTCCTGCTGGATAGAGGTGACTTCCACGAAATTCTGCAGTCATCCACGACGTCCTCTTGATCTGAAATTTTTAGAGGTTGTTCCTATCTTGAATCCCCACCTCCACCTAAATTGTCACATCCAAACTCCTCCATTTAATAATTTTCCATTTTCGTTCACTTTGCATTCCCAGATCTATTTTGTCTCTGTCTACAGTGACAACAGCTCTGAGTTTCCCATCTCTGACCACCTTTTTGAATTTTCCAAACCCTCCCAATTTTATTGGGAGTTCTGTCCGTCATTCCCTACGTCCACCATGTTTCCTGATTTTTGATCTGCCCTCTATCCATTTTTCAAAATTCGTGTTCTATCTCTGCTACAGTGCCTTTAGTCAGATTCCAGATCCGACCCACTGTTAATGAAAAACTCCTATCAATTCGTAGCCACATCCAAACTTGTCCAAACTATTTTTTCCGTCTTTCTAGCTCAATTTCCTACACCTTTGATGAAGACCTCAAGAGCTGAATCGGACATCTACCCTGCGATCAATGACAGTTCTCAGAGGACAGCCCTGCAGATCTGAGAGTTAAGCCACTGTACAACAGTAACCTTCAAAATTCGCCAATTGGAAGTAAAGGCTTTTTTATTTTTCTGTAATCATATAGAGTTGAATCCCTTCGAAGCAGCTTTTTAACGGCGCCAGTTTCGTCGCATTCTGACATCGGGGCTGATCGCAGCGTCCGTTCTCGCCGGAGCGCGCGTCGGAAAATAGAACCGGCAGACCTGTGGCCGATTGTTCCGATCGGTGCCGAACGGAGCCGCCCGGCCTCCGGTCACCGTCCCAGCGTGCCGCCAGCTCGGGGATCACTTCCATACGTGTCCCCACCACAGTGGTGCCACCGGGTCCCACACGGCCCCTCCGGACAGCACGTGGGCCCCACCGTCACTAGTTCGGGTGCTGCCGAATCAACGCGAGAAGCCGCCCGTCAACCCGAATTCGGTCCTCCCGGACCCCATTGTGTAGCCCTTTACCTCCCTGCATGGAGTGGGCAGCGACGTGTATTGCTGTAATATTGTGTATTATTGTTCCGGGAGTACGAGTTTCGGCCGGGTCCGTCTTCCCCACGTCGAGCGCGTGGAGGTATCGTTCTCGCTCCTTACACTCGGCATTTGCTTATTTTTATATATACTTGTTTATGCCACTGCTAGAGAGCATGTTCTAGGATCGTAGCTCACTTTATTTTCATATCACCGCTGCTGCGAGAGAGAGCGTGACCGTCCCGTGACCCGATCTGGGCACAAGTGAGAGCCGACCACCCTAGCTCATTGTCGGTTTCTCAACCGCGCACATCCGACGCTTCCCTCGTTAAGGGACAATCGCGAGCTTGTCGTGTCCGTGGTCTCGTCCTGCATCAATTTGGTATCAGAGCGAGTTGAGTCTAGGGTGTCAAAAAAAAGTGTCATTTAGGTCTAGTCATTAGTCATTGTCTAAGTCGTGTTTAGGGTCATCATTGTTTTAAAACAAACAAAAAAAAGTGTCTTTTGGCATCACATCCCTTTACTTGGTATATCAAAAGGTGTTGTCCGAACGTTAGGCTACGCCTATCGGGAAGACCGCACACTTGCGCGAGTGATCTTCGGATCGGTTAACTCTGCCACGTACCGAGTCTTGGTTTACGTCTAGGGTCCTTAGTGTGCATGCATTCCAAACTTGCATAGTCGGTCTAGTGTCTTGTCACCGTGCGTATGCATGTCCATGTCTGCTACCCATGGCCGTTCTCCAAGACCACACATCCGAGTGGTCAACCTTTGTGGCCAAAGTCAATGTCCTCATGGACCGAGCCCTTGGTTTTACCCCTCTCACTATGAAAGTCGCTCTACCCAACGGGTCCACAACGGAACTCCATTTCACCGATAGGGAGTCGGATAATTGGGTTTCTCTTGACATCGTGGAGTCTCTCTCCAAGACAGGCGAGATTGTCCGCGATGGTGATTTTGCTTGTGTTGAGTTCTATAAGAGGATCGACTCTGTTCTCTACACCGATGGCGCATGGTGTAGGATCGGCACACTTGCTGGTTCATGCATCATGTTAGGACAAACGTGGTTAGAACGAAGAGCCAATCTTGACTGGGGCAAGAGGACTTGCACCTTATACCCACCTTACCTACCCGGCAAGATCACCCTCACATGTCCAGCCACCCAACCCCGGCGGTCCACTCCACATTCGGAACCATTATGCTTGGAGCCGTCTCACCCCGAGCCACACATGTTTCTTACGGGAACGCTATACATCGCCGAGCCACTTTTTAGTTGGCTCAAGGATGGCTTGGTCCCACCTCCCTTTCCATCTATGGACCCCACACTACCATTGGTACCCTTCAACTCCTACCACACAACTTTTCGATCTAGTCACAATGTTGACACGTTGGATGATCTTGTCATGGGATTAGATTCATAATGGAAGTTGACGCACCTACTGGCCCGAGGCTTTGACCAACCCGCTAGTCTTAGCTTCACCCATCCGGCCTTAGGGTCCATTACCTCCGTGTACACCGTGGGGTGTGTCACCACGGAGATTCTTCTACTCCTCCCGATGCCGACCGAGTCCGACTTCATTCCCTTTTGCCCAAGGGAGGAGTCCTATTTTCTACACATGTCCGTCATCCCACCGCTCACAATGTATGACGGTGATTATGAATTCTTAAATTGGGACCGAGCCATGGGAGAATCCACTTCATGGGGTCATACCTTCTTCGACCCTTTTGACCCCTTCACTAGTGAGCCTCCCGAGCTTTCATACTCACTCCACCTCTTCCGCGGAGTCACTATCCCACCTTTTCCACTCGGGCCAAGCAAACTCCACATAGCCATAGGTCCGAACCTTCATATGGGGGTAATGAAAACTTTGGTTTCTCCGATCCATCCAAACCACCCGCACCTCCCGAACTTCCCACATCCAAGCCCAATGTCCATGATTGGTGCATCGTAGGGTGTCTAGGAGTTCCCTATGACGTCAACCTCCGGTTACGTCAAATGCATGCATGGCACACGTTCGGGTGTCCTGGTCCGCCGTCATCTATGTACGGGTCGGACTAA
This sequence comes from Amorphophallus konjac, assembly GCA_022559845.1. NCBI lineage: Eukaryota > Viridiplantae > Streptophyta > Magnoliopsida > Alismatales > Araceae > Amorphophallus > Amorphophallus konjac. The sequence continues at coordinate 74,386,862 of CM040128.1, read as the reverse complement.
CATTAGGTGAGTCTAGGGTCATAGTTGAGTCAATGTGCTTTTCTTTGTGTGATTTGTTTGCATGGTTTGTGTGTAGTTTATGAGTCTGCATGTGTCTTGTGCAAGCTCATTGTCGTTCTCTTATGAGTAAGAGGTGAGTGGACTCGCTCGATGAGTATGGGATCGGTCGTATAGCTACACCCGGATCTAGTCACCGACAGGGACTCAGCGGTGATTTCTAGTGAGTCTTCGAGCTGCTTCCTTCCCTTTGAGAGTGCCCCACCCGGAGTGTCCACCTTTAGCCCATAGCAGTTCGTGCATATCGAGTATATATGGAATGAGCAGGTGACGGTCACTTGGAGTGGAGCATACCCGCGTTACTTGGCACGGTGACGGATCCGCCGGAGTACTCGAGCATCCATACCCCTACTCGATGGGGTCGAGTTCCTCCCACCCGGGGAGAATTGATGGGGACATCGAGGCAAGACCGTCTGCATTTTGTTTGTATTTATGTCCTTTCATATTTGTATGTATACCCTTGTGTTATATGGGTACGCAATTGTAAGTCTTAGTGGGTTTATATGTAAAATTCCAGTAGGCCCAAGTAAGGGGGCCCTCACCCCTTTCCCATTGGTCCACCTAGACCATGTGGGGCTGGTCAACCATCCTAGGTGGCCATCTAGAAGGTTGGAATGCCAATTGACCACATGGGAGATAAGTGGATTAAAAATTCAAAGGTAGGCTACCTACCTCACCTACCTTGTCCCCCCAATTAGAATTAATTAGGAATTTTGTTTTTTATATTTTATTTGAATCAAATATGAATTCCCTTAAATGCCCCTCCAGATCCTAGATCTAAGGGTATTCATGGTCTTTTTTTATTTATTATATAAGTCATGTATTTCTATTATTCTAGAATTAATGAAATGAGAAAAAACATTATGCAAGACCCCCCCCCCCCTTGAGTGAATTTTGACCTCCCCTCTCTCTCCCTCTGGTTTCTTCATCCCCAACCCCCATTCTAGAGTGCTATCTTCTTCCCCCTACCTCCGGTGATCATCGGTGCCGCCGCCGCCGCCGTTCGTGCCGCCTACGACCCGCCGCGGAGCCATCTTCAAGGTTATGTCCTGCTGGATAGAGGTGACTTCCATGAAATTCTGCAGTCATCCACGATGTCCCCTTGATCTGAAATTTTTAAAGGTTGTTCCTATCTTGAATCCCCACCTCCACCTAAATTTTCACGTCCAAACTCCTCCATTTACTAATTTTCCATTTTCGTTCATTTTGCATTCCCAGATCTATTTTGTCTCTATCTATAGTGACAACAGCTCTTAGTTTCCCATCTCCGACCACCTTTTTGAATTTTTCAAACCCTCCCAATTTTACTGGGAGTTCTTTCCGTCATTCCCTACGTCCACCATGTTTCCTGATTTTTGATCTGCCCTCTATCCATTTTTCAAAATTCGTGTTCTATCTCTGCTACAGTGCCTTTAGTCAGATTCCAGATCCGACCCACTGTTAATGGAAAACTCCTATCAATTCGTAGCCACATCCAAACTTGCCCAAACCAGTTTTGCCGTCTTCCTAGCTCAATTTCCTACACCTTTGATGAAGACCTCAAGAGCTGAATCAGACATCTACCCTACGATCAATGACAGTTCTCAGAGGACAGCCTGCAGATCTGAGAGTTAAGCCACTGTACAATAGTAACCTTATAATCTCGCAAATTGGAAGTAAAGGCTTTGTTATTTTTCTGTAATCATATAGAGTTGAAGCCCTTCGAAACCAGCTTTCCAACGGCACCAGTTTCGTCGCATTCCGACGTCGGGGCTGATCGTAGCGTCCGTTCTCGTCGGAGCGCGCGCCGGAAAATAGAACCGGCAGACCCGTGGCCGATTGTTCCGATCGGTGCCGAACGGAGGCGCCCGGCCTCCAGTCACCGTCCTGTTGTGTCCCTGTGATTTTGATGATAGCAAACACTATAAGTCATTTGAATGCATACAAGTCTATTTGTGGTGCAGATGAATAGTTCATTGAAAATCTTATCTGAATTATTGCTGCATTTTAGATATGGCTGTGTGTAGTGGTCATTGGTGCATTTCATAATTGTTCATGCATTTCATAAATTGCATTTTATTTGGATTGTTTGATGTTAGTCTGTACAAATGGGTGTTACTGTCATACCCTTTCAGCATAGTCTATACATCATTCATCAGTCATCAATTCTGCACATTCAAGTTTGCATGTCCATACACTACACTGTAGATGCTCATAAAGTCTATACATCGCATGGCACAGCATGCGTCCAAGTCTGAATATTGCATTCGCCAAGTCTGTACGTCCCATGCTCAAAGCTAAGTCTGTACATTGGGATTTGAACACACAAAGTCTGAACAGCTTGCATTGTCCTGTAGCTTGCATCGTTTCACAAGTCTATACAACAGTTAGCATTTCATCTTATTCATGAAGTCCATACATTCACTGAAGCTTGCTTAGCTGAAGTGTGTACATTGCATTGCATGACTTGAAGTCTGTACATCGCATGTGTGCTTCATGCTAAGTCTATACAGACTTCAGTGCATTCTCTTTGTGTCTCACATATCAAAGTCTGTACAGTCTGCATCGCATTCACTTTAAATATGTCAAGTCTGTACAATGGTTTTGGCATATGCATTCATTAAGTCTATACGCTGGAAGACGAAGTCTATACAGCGTCTCACGTTGCATCCAACAAGTCTGTACAGTGAGCGTTTCATTGGTGAAGTCTGTACACTCACCAGTTGAACATCAAAGTCCATACATTGCATAATGTTCGTCAAGTCCATACATTGCACTGTAGATGCATCGAAGGGAAGTATGCACATTGGGCTGTTCATATGAAGTCTGTACATTGGAAGTGTGTACAGTGTTCAGTTTCCTTCTCATAAAGTCCATACATCGACTGTCTTGCTTTAGCTTAAGTCTGTACAGAGTCAGCGTCTCGTTGACCGTCTTCTTCTGTCTTCGTGTTGATTTTACTTCGTGCATTCTTCTCTAAATTCAAGCTTTAAGTGTCTCAAGTCGAGTCTGACTGTGTTGTCTCCATGTCGTCCGTAGTTCGAGTCGTTTCTTTGTTATTTCTATCTTCGTGTTGCTTTTCTAGACCTCGTGTCTTTCTTGTTTTGTAACCACACTTCGTGTCGGTTTCTGTTTTCATCTTCAAGTGGTTGTCAGCCCGTGTCGTCCTCATCTTCGAGTCGTTCGTACGTTCGAGCAACTTAGTACTCGAGTTGTCTTCGTGTGCATTCAAGTCTTTTTAGTAAAGTGTCGTTTCACCTCGTGCCGTTCTCTTTGCTGTTTGTTATGTCGTGTTGCTTTTGTATTCGTGTCTTCGTGTTATTCTTGTGTTTATGTCCGCGTGTTGTTTCTTTCTATCTTAGTCCAGATTTTCTCTGATCGCGTGTCTTACTACCGTTTTACCTCGTGTCGTTCTCTTTTACCTCGTGCTGTTCTCATCTGACTTCGTGTCGTTATCCTTGTAGTGTTAGCTTTGATACTGTATGTACCTCGTGTCGTTCTCTGTTTATCTCGTGCTGTAGTCATCTTATGTACCACGTGTCATTTTCAGTAGAGTGCACCTTTTGCTATTCTAATGTCTATACATTCATTTCTAAGTTCAAGTCTACACACTTGTTATCACATTTCAAGTCAATACACTCATTGGCTAAGTCTTCAAAGACTATACATTTTATCCTTCTGATTAATCTCCTATGACTGTGTGACAGGTACTGTTCGTGGAACCTATGAAGAGTGGGGCACGTGATACGAGGCTGGCATCTGGCACGTGATCCGAGATGCAGAGGAGCCTCCACGTAGACTGAAGCATTTGGGCGGGAATCGTGGAGAGCACACGCTGCCCTAATCTGCTGCTGCTATAAGTATGTGTCTTCTTCCTCTGAAGAGAAAAAAGAGAAAGTGTAGAGAGAGTGACTGAAGTAGAAGCAGCCAGAGCTAAGAGAAGACGTGCAGTAGAAAAAGAAGAGATAGAGAAGGCTGAGAGCTAGATCGAGAGAGCATAAGAAGAAAAAGAAAGAGAGACAGTGAGATACAGAGAGTGAGAAGAAGGAGAAGGCAAGAGCAGTGAGAAGAAGAAGAGAAAAGAGAGTTCGTGCTGGGAGAAAGAGAGAAGCAGTAGAAGAAGTTCCTGCTGGACCGTGGATCAAATCCAGGCCAGCCAGCTCCTGCGAGAGCCACATTTGATTTTACCTTTTCAGCTTTCTGTTGCTGGGTTTTGTTTTTCCTTTGAACTATTCATTTGTTGTTCCTCCGATTGCCCTGTTGGGGATCGGGTTCCTCCTGTGGACTCAGGAGAAGGGAGATCTTGTGTCTTCGGTTTGCAAGTAGCTGGGTGCTACTTGTGGTTGGTTCCCTCCGGTGTGGAGGAAGAGAGACTTACGTCTCTGGTTGCCTTTGACAGGGTGTCATCGGTTGTTTCCCTCCGGGTTGGAGGAAGGGAGATTTATCTCCGGTTGTGCTTCCCTCTGGGGTTCAGAGGAAGAGAGACTTGGGTCTCTAGGTTTCCCTCCGGTTTGGAGGAAGGGAGGCTTGTTCCTCCGGTTCTGGGCTTGTGGGTAGCAAGTCCAGGGGTTCCCTCCGTGTCTGGAGGAAGAGAGACCGTGTGTCTCTGGTTTCCAAGTGGCTATAGGTCACTTGGGGTGTCCCTCCGGTTGGGAGGAAGAGGGGAAGTTGTTCCCCTGGTCAAGCTGTTTGGCAGCCTTTGTTGCAGACTGAGTCTGTTGTGCTAGTGTTACTAGTGGAAGCCTCACTCTGGTTTGGAGTGAGGGGTGGACGTAGGTCTGTTGACCGAACCACCTAAAAACCCTGGTGTCCCTTGTGGTTTGTTCTTCTTATTCGTTCACTTAATTGCTGCGCATTAGATGCTTGCTTAGGATCGTTTGAGGGCTTCTTGTGTTGCTGTCTTGCTTTGATCCTTCCAAGGTTCATCAGGCCATTTCTGCAACAGTTTTAATTCCGCATTACTGAGTTTTAGAGTTTTAATTAGGCTATCTCTGTAGAGGGATACATTCACCCCCCTCTGTATTCGGGCCTTGCACCCTAACAATTGGTATCAGAGCGGTTCTCTGATTGATCAGATCCAACGATCTGCAGAGGATCCTATTGTCCCTTGGTGCATTTCTGATTTTACTCTTTGCTGCATTAATCTGTTTGCCGATTTACTCAATGGGTTCTCCACCGGGTTTCAATGGCTCTAATTTCAACTCATGGGTTACCAGTCTCCATAACTATGTGAAATTGATAAATCCGGATCTGTGGAAGTTAATCTCACATGGTCCTCACAGACTGCCAAAGGAAAAGTCCAAATGGACTAAAAGTCACAGATCGAGAAATGAAGAGAATCAGAAAGTTTTGAAATTGATGAAAGAAGCCACTGACAAGGTTCTACATTCTTGTTTTTATGACTGCAGGTCCGCTAAAGACATTCTGGATCAGCTGAAGATAGCTCAGAGGATGAATGAGGACAGCTGCCTGATGGCTGACAAGAGCAACCATGGCAGTGAACAAGATGAATTTGAAGATGCTGTGGAGGTAAACCCTTTCGAGAATTTCACCTTAGATGACTGGGAAGATGCCTATGCTAATCTGTTACACTCCCATGAAAAACTGAGGAAGAAAAATAAAAGTCTGATAAAGAAGATAACAAATCTAGGGGATCCCATTTCTTGGACTGAAAATCTTGAAAATCCTGAAATTCTGAAAACTGAAAATGAGATACTCAGAAGACAAGTGTCGAAATTAGATGGAATTCAATTAGAACTTGATCATGTTAAATCTGAAAACACTAAACTCAGAAATCAATGTCAAGAATCTGAACAAAAACTAATCAGTCTTGAGAATGAAAACAAATTGATCAATGAAGAGTTCGAGGTTGTTAGTGTTGCGAACTTAAAATCTCAGGAAAACTTTGAAAACTGTAAATCAGAATATCCAAGTTTCCTAACTGATGTTTTGTTTGATGATGATAAACTTGAGCAGGAGAACACTAGTCTAAAGGAGGAAATTGAGAAACTAAAACAGTTGAACTCCACCATGTCAGAGAGATTGCTGACATTTGAAAAGGGAAAATCTGTTGATGAAAATCAAAATGAGCTCAAATTGAAACAAGAGATTGAAACTCTTAAAAATTTGAATGATGTGATGCATCAACAGATTCTGGTCTGTGAAGAAGATATAGTCAACTATGAACATCAGATTTCTTCTCTTCAATCTGAAATAAATGATCTGAACAATTCTCTGTCAAAATTTGTAAATGGGCAGAAAAATCTAGACAAGCTACTAGGTATAAAAATCAACACTAGGAAGGAAGGGCTGGGCTACAACAATGCTAATAAGAAAGAGTTTCAGAGTAAGTTGATGACATCTTTTGTAAAAGCTTCAAATGTAGCCACCACTTCAAAAGATAAACAGCCTATTGTTCAGAAAACTGAAGAACAGAACAAAAATCAGAAAAAGAGTGGAAAACAGAAAATAAATAAAAAGGGTTCATTAGGGCATGTTAATCAAAGTTCACACACACATTCACATGCATCTAAAAAGAAAATGCCATGCCATTATTGTCATAAATTTGGTCATCTGATGCATGAATGTAAATTGATGGAGAAGGATGATATGACTGCTAGGAACCTTCATGATAGAAATCCTTTATTTCAGAAAAAGAAAATTGAATGTTTTCACTGTGGTAAATTAGGACACACAATTGCACAATGCTGGTTTACAAATGATAAGAAAACATCTCATTCATATCATGGTAAATCTCCTGCAAGCCAACATGGTCCTAATAAGAACAAATTTGTTTTTAAAGATAAGCTCATTACATGCCTTGAGTGTGGAAAGATTGGCCACATGGCCATTGAATGCTGGCTGAGGGCTGGTGGAAGAAATCCTAGTTCATGCTTTCACTGTGGCAAGATGGGCCACATTGCCGCCCAATGTTGGCATGCTCAGGGAAGGAAGTTTAACAATAAATCTGGTAAATTCCCTGTCAATAGAAATATTTCTGATAGAAATGAATTTGTGTTTGAAAAGAAAACACTTACATGTTTTGAATGTGGGAAGCCAGGCCATAGAGCTGCTGACTGTTGGCTGGCTTATGTTGGTAAACAGAATCTTAATTCTGTTAACAGAAAATTTCATGCATATGCACATAGAACTCATACTAATCAGAATGTGCATAAATCAAATCTGAAATCTGCTGCCTCTTGCTATTATTGTGGTATATTAGGTCATTCAATGAATAATTGCCATTTGATGAGATCTGATGACCTACACGCTAAGAGGTTGTTTAGAACACCTGCCAAAGGTGTCACTATTAACCATGCAGGGCCCAAGACAGTTTGGGTACCTGCCCAAGCAACATAGTGAGCTAACTTGAAGGTGTGCCTTGGAAGCTGAGGTAATAATAATAAAAAAAGGAAGGGGAAAATAAACCAAGGCACCCGAGTTGATAAAACCCCATTCAGGTAAATTCTTCACATCTGTTCAAATGAAATTTATGGTTGATCTGATAAGTCATAATTTCATGCATACATGCTGTTTGTTTGGTTTGACTCCTGCACTGAGCTTTGTAGGCTTTCTTGCTTGTACTGTGAGCTGTGTGCATATATGTTAATTGCATATCATGCACTTTGTAAGGGGGAGTTTGATTGATGCTTGCATAATCATGATAATCTCATTTGCTGAATGCATACATGTAGTTAGTTGCAATTGCATCTCCTTACATACAAAAAAAAAATGATTCATTGCATCTAGATAGGGGGAGCATTCCTGATTCATCTCTTTACCTCTTGAACTCCTTCTGTCTAGCAATCTGATCCATTCTTGGCAAATGTATGGTTCACTTGAATTCTCTGTTGTCTACACTGATGTAGCTCCATTGATTCTGTCTACTATGAATTCAATTGATAACTTGTTAGTATCATACACATTTCTTCATGTCTTGTCAAGACTGTCCCAAGCTAATCTGACTGAATTCTGGTCTTTAAGGCTTGCATCTGAATTGCTCAATTCTCTCAACTATTGGTATCTGAATTGCTCTCTGCTAATTTCTCTTGACTATGTCATTAATTCAGCCGAATGAGGAAAGATTTAATCAGTGCACCCTAGGCATAAATCAGACATTTTGAAAAGAAAAATCTTCTATTATACTGGCTTAAGAATGTTTTGATAAATCAAATTGATTTAAGCCTAATGTATTTTCTAAGTTTTGATGTAAAAGACTTGAAAAATATCTGAATCATCATGCTTAATAAGTCTTAACCAATTGCCTCATGAATTTCATGCAAAACCTTCTGAAATCTGAAATTTTAAAAGACATGGCTTTCTTTGGTTAAGATACATGTAGAAAGTATTGTTCTTAATCATTTCAAGTGTACTGAGCTTTGTTTGAAGAATCTGAAAATAGTTAAAATTTAAAGCTAGAGCAATGACTGTGGTCACAGAGAAACTGGGTTTTCTATCAATGAAATAGAGTAAGCCCATGTCATGAAGTACCATAGTTACCTCTTTTCAATATGTTTGAAAGTCTGGCAGAGCAATGGCATGGATGTGTTGAGTAACTGGGGATTCTGGCCTCTGATCAAGGTGTCTCCTCATGTAAAAAGATACTCCACTGCTAACTCTATTATCTTTAAGAGGCAATACGGTTGTCACATTGAGTAACTGGATCACTTCACCTAAAACGTGTTGTGCCTCATGTAAAAAGGTGTTGACTGAACCAAACTTGCTCAGGAAAAATAAGTGCTGCTCAATTGGTATCAGAGAATTCTGAAAATCTAAAGACAAGCTCAGTCTCATTTATTTCTGTTTAATCTCAATATGATCTTGTGTATTTTCCATAGGAGTCACTGAATTTAAATGAGTAAGATGGAAGGAGGTTAAACATGAATATCAAATGAGTTGTTGGTTCACCTTTATTAATAGGTGATTTAGATATGAGTATTGAATTTCCTTGATAAACTTTGAATACATCTCTCTTAAATCATGATGGTCAGCTTAAACTCATTCATAATCTATTATAATTGAAGAATCTGAAATTCATTTACAAAGATTTATGAATTTGATGTGCTAATGAAAATCTGTCTTCCTCATTTATTCACTATGAATACAGTTTGTGTCTCGCTGATAGATGCTCATCACTTCACTATATCAATTGGCTTCACTCCATCATCTAATCAGGGGGAGCTTTCCTGTCTTGCTGGGTGTCTTTCTTAAAGGGGGAAATCTAGTCTCCCTGTGTTTTTGTTGATATTCTCCCTTCATCTCAATTGGTTTCAACCTTCAAAACGTTTCTGATCATATTGCCCTCTATCAATGTGTTTTGATTGACATTGGTTCTCTCTTATGTAACGCATAACTCTCAGAATTTTCTTTGGATAACCAGAGTTCATCCTTGTAGATTTCTATTGCATCATGGATCATAAGGGTAGAATTCTCTGGTCTGTTTGAGAGACTATATGCATAAGGGGACAATGTGCTAAATTGTCTGATCATGCTGTTTGTCTGCATTAGCTCTATAACTTCTGCCATGTCAAAGGGGGAGTATTGTTGCATATGCATGACTGCATAAGTTGTTTGACTAAGGGGGAGAACTGTTTTAATTGCTTCTGATATTGTGTTGCCATCTTCTGCTGAACTATCTTGAGTGTTTAATATGACATCACTAGGTTATCAAAGTATTGTTTTTCTTTTTGATGAAGTCAAAGGGGCAGAATACTTTGATGAGTCTAGTCTGAATACTCCTAGTCTGATTACTCCACTCATTTCATTCATAAGACTCATAGTATTGCCATCATCAAAAAGGGGGAGATTGTTGTGTCCCTGTGATTTTGATGATAGCAAATACTATAAGTCATTTGAATGCATACAAGTCTGTTTGTGGTGCAGATGAATGGTTCATTGAAAATCTTATCTGAATTATTGCTGCATTTTAGATATGGCTGTGTGTAGTGGTCATTGGTGCATTTCATAATTGTTCATGCATTTCATAAATTGCATTTTATCTGGATTGTTTGATGTTAGTCTGTACAAATGGGTGTTGCTGTCATACCCTTTCAGCATAGTCTATACATCATTCATCAGTCATCAATTCTGCACATTCAAGTTTGCATGTCCATACACTACACTGTAGATGCTCATAAAGTCTATACATCGCATGGCACAGCATGCGTCCAAGTCTGAATATTGCATTCGCCAAGTCTGTACGTCCCATGCTCAAAGCTAAGTCTGTACATTGGGATTTGAACACACAAAGTCTGAACAGCTTGCATTGTCCTGTAGCTTGCATCGTTTCACAAGTCTATACAACAGTTAGCATTGCATCTTATTCATGAAGTCCATACATTCACTGAAGCTTGCTTAGCTGAAGTGTGTACATTGCATTACATGACTTGAAGTCTGTACATCGCATGTGTGCTTCATGCTAAGTCTATACAGACTTCAGTGCATTCTCTTTATGTCTCACATATCAAAGTCTGTACAGTCTGCATCGCATGCACTTTAAATATGTCAAGTCTGTACAATGGTTTTGGCATATGCATTCATTAAGTCTATACGCTAGAAGATGAAGTCTATACAGCGTCTCACGTTGCATCCAGCAAGTCTGTACAGTGAGCGTTTCATTGGTGAAGTCTGTACACTCACCAGTTGAACATCAAAGTCCATACATTGCATAATGTTCGTCAAGTCCATACATTGCACTGTAGATGCATCGAAGGGAAGTATGCACATTGGGCTGTTCATATGAAGCCTGTACGTTGGAAGTGTGTACAGTGTTCAGTTTCCTTCTCATAAAGTCCATACATCGACTGTCTTGCTTTAGCTTAAGTCTGTATAGAGTCAGCGTCTCGTTGACCGTCTTCTTCTGCCTTCGTGTTGATTTTACTTCATGCATTCTTCTCTAAATTCAAGCTTTAAGTGTCTCAAGTCTAGTCTGACTGTGTTGTCTCCATGTCGTCCGTAGTTCGAGTCGTTTCTTTGTTATTTCTATCTTCGTGTTGCTTTTCCTAGACCTCGTGTCTTTCTTGTTTTGTAACCACACTTCGTTTCGGTTTCTGTTTTCATCTTCAAGTGGTTGTCAGCCCGTGTCGTCCTCGTCTTCGAGTCGTTCGTACGTTCGAGCAACTTAGTACTCGAGTTGTCTTCATGTGCATTCAAGTCTTTTTAGTAAAGTGTCGTTTTACCTCGTGCCGTTCTCTTTGTTGTTTGTTATGTCGTGTTGCTTTTGTATTCGTGTCTTCGTGTTATTCTTGTGTTTATGTCCGCGTGTTGTTTCCTTCTATCTTCATCCAGGTTTTCTCTGATCGCGTGTCTTACTACCGTTTTACCTCGTGTCGTTCTCTTTTACCTCGTGTTGTTCTCATCTGACTTCGTGTCGTTATCCTTGTAGTGTTAGCTTTGATACTGTATGTACCTCGTGTCGTTCTCTGTTTATCTCGTGCTGTAGTCATCTTATGTACCCCGTGTCATTTTCAGTAGAGTGCACCTTTTGCTATTCTAATGTCTATACATTCATTTCTAAGTTCAAGTCTACACACTTGTTATCACATTTCAAGTCAATACACTCATTGGCTAAGTCTTCAAAGACTATACATTTTATCCTTCTGATTAATCTCCTATAACTGTGTGACAGGTACTGTTCGTGGAACCTATGAAGAGTGGGGCACGTGATACGAGGCTAGCATCTGGCACGTGATCCGAGATGCAGAGGAGCCTCCACGTGGACTGAAGTATTTGGGCGGGAATCGTGGAGAGCACACGCTGCCCTAATCTGCTGCTGCTATAAATATGTGTCTTCTTCCTCTGAAGAGAAAAAAGAGAAAGTGTAGAGAGAGTGACTGAAGTAGAAGCAGCCAGAGCTAAGAGAAGACGTGTAGTAGAAAAAGAAGAGATAGAGAAGGCTGAGAGCTAGATCGAGAGAGCAGAAGAATAAAAAGAAAGAGAGACAGTGAGATACAGAGAGTGAGAAGAAGGAGAAGGCAAGAGCAGTGAGAAGAAGAAGAAGAAAAGAGAGTTCGTGCTGGGAGAAAGAGAGAAGCAGTAGAAGAAGTTCCTGCTGGACCGTGGATCAAATCCAGGCCAGCCAGCTCTTGCGAGAGCCACATTTGATTTTACCTTTTCAGCTTTCTGTTGCTGGGTTTTGTTTTTCCTTTGAACTATTCATTTGTTGTTCCTCCGATTGCCCTATTGGGGATCGGGTTCCTCCTGTGGACTCAGGAGACGGGAGATCTTGTGTCTTCGGTTTGCAAGTAGCTTGGTGCTACTTGTGGTTGGTTCCCTCCGGTGTGGAGGAAGAGAGACTTGCGTCTCTGGTTGCCTTTGACAGGGTGTCATCGGTTGTTTCCCTCCGGGTTGGAGGAAGAGAGATTTATCTCCGGTTGTGCTTCCCTCTGGGGTTCAGAGGAAGAGAGACTTGGGTCTCTAGGTTCCCCTCCGGTTTGGAGGAAGGGAGGCTTGTTCCTCCGGTTCTGGGCTTGTGGGTAGCAAGTCCAGGGGTTCCCTCCATGTCTGGAGGAAGAGAGACCGTGTGTCTCTGATTTCCAAGTGGCTGGAAGTCACTTGGGGTGTCCCTCCGGTTGGGAGGAAGAGGGGAGGTTATTCCCTGGTCAAGCTGTTTGGCAGCCTTTGTTACAGACTGAGTCTGCTGTGCTAGTGTTACTAGTGGAAGCCTCACTCTGGTTTGGAGTGAGCGATGGACGTAGGTCTGTTGACCGAACCACCTAAAAACCCTGGTGTCCCTTGTGGTTTGTTCTTCTTATTCATTCACTTAATTGCTGCGCATTAGATGCTTGCTTAGGATCATTTGAGGGCTTCTTGTGTTGCTGTCTTGCTTTGATCCTTCCAAGGTTCATCAGGCCATTTCTGCAACAGTTTTAATTCCGCATTACTGAGTTTTAGAGTTTTAATTAGGCTATCTCTGTAGAGGGATACATTCACCCCCCTCTGTATCCGGGCCTTGCACCCTAACACGTCCCAGCGTGCCGCCAGCCCAGGGATCACTTCCATACGTGTCCCCACCACAGTGGTGCCACCGGGTCTCACACGGCCCCTCCGGACCGCACGTGGGCCCCATCGTCACTAGTTCGGGTGCTGCCGAATCAACGCCAGAAGCCGCCCATCAACCCTAATTCGATCCTCCCGGACCCCATTGTGTAGCCCTTTACCTCCCTGGGTGGAGTGGGCAGCGACGTGTATTACTGTAATATTGTGTATTATTGTTCCGGGAGTACGAGTTTCGGTCGGGTCTGTCTTCCCCACGTCGAGCGCGTGGAGGTATCGTTCTCGCTCCCTACACTCGGCATTTGCTTATTTTTATATATACTTGTTTATGCCACTGCTAGAGAGCATGTTCTAGGATCGTAGCTCACTTTATTTTCATATCACCGCTGCTGCGAGAGAGAGCGTGACCGTCCGTGACTCGATCTGGACACAAGTGAGAGCCGACCACCCTAGCTCATTGTCGGTTTCTCAACCGCGCACATCCGACGCTTCCCTCGTTAAGGGACAATCGCGAGCTTGTCGTGTCCGTGGTCTCGTCCCGCATCATTGGATCCCTCTCCGGATGCCAGCTCCTCGCGGGGGTGCCTTCTTCTTCCATGGGAAATGGATAATTGGTCAGCTCTAGGTGGTCACTCCCAACGTGGCAAAGGTCCCGCAGGGTCTTCTTGAAATCTTCCTTCGCCACCGGAGGCAGCTTAGCCTGCGGTGCTGGCTTGGCATCTCGAGCCCTCTTGCGCGCGATCATGTACGTAGCCACTTCGTGTTCCTTGCCCTGCCTCAACCGGAGGAGGTGCTCCGGGTCGATATCAAGTACCGGCACTGGCTGTCGGCTCAGAAACCTCCTCTCTGCCCCATCCCAGCAGTCGGTCTGGCATAATCGGTAGAAGGTTGTCCGGGCATTCCACCACTTTACGTACTCCAGGGTCACCCATGGAATCCGACCGAGGCTGGCACCCTGAAGGAGGCAGCGTCTGCTCGATGAAAGAAATCCCACCAGGTTCGGGTAGTCTCAATAGTGGGGCTCCCCTGGAGACTTCGCACCGGCAGATCAAAGAGAGCACTGTACGTCGGGATATGTTGATCCTACCCGAAATTCCTACCGAAGCGAAAGGGATAGTACGACTCTAGCAACAGACTGTCCCCCTAATGGGGACATCAGAGCAAGACCACTTACTTTTTATTTTTTACATTTGAGTCCTTTTATTTGCATTTATATCCTTGGGAAAACATGTATGCAATTGTAAGGCTTTATAAGCCAATTTGTCATTCCTTAGGATTCTTTGGGTTTTTGTGCAAAAGTCCAGTAGGACCAGTAAGAGGCCCCCATCTCTTTCCCCATTGGTCCACCTAAGTCTTAGGGTCCCATGTGGGGCTAGTCAAAGGTCCAAGGTGGACTTCTAGATGCTTGGCCATTCAAGGGGACAAGGTGGCAGAAAATTCAAAATTGGACCAAGCAAAGTCCAAGATGCTTCCCCCTTATAATATAGTTTATCCCATGTTGTATTTTTTATTTAATTTGGTCATTTGACTAAATGTGAAAGAAAATCTCCTCTCTCCCATGAAATTCCATCCCCCCACCCCTTGCCATTCTCTATATAAGACTATGTATAGTGTCATTATAGATATTAATGAAGAATTAAACATTTTTGCCAAGAGCAAGCCCAAGGGCACCCCTTGTGTCTCTCATCTCCCCCTTGCAGCAATGATTGCTGCCCATTCTAGGGTGTGAAGACCTCATCTTGGTGTGACTCCAAGATCTCCAACCTCTGCTGGATGCGACTTCCGGCCACCACCTTCCGTTCATGCCACCAACGTGCCACCACCGCCGCTTCGCCGGAGTTCTGTCTCCATCAGGACATAACCCCAATCCCAAAATTCTAGTTATTTCTCTTGTTGTCAGGTCAAGCCCTAATTTTGAGAGTTTGGTCTGCTCGTCTCCCCTAACCTCCAGTTCAAATTTTATGTCATTTGGACGTCATTTGATATTTTTCCCATATTTTTGTTTGTCCTCTCAGTAATCTGCCCTTTTGCAGATCTATGGCATAGAGTCACATTGTCGTATTTTCCCTACCCACTTATAAATTTCTAAAAAAATCAAAAACATTCCTCCGTGTTCCTCACATATAACCCCTTCCACCATAATTTTCTTGGAGTCTAGAAAAATCATTTAGCCCTCAGTCGAAGGTCAGTTTCAGGCAGATCTCTTGCTGCCTGTGTGTCTATCAGTCCGAGTTAGAAACAAAAATAGTGTTACAGTCATATTCATTTTCAATCTGTTCGGTGGATGGAGCTATCAACATTATATGTTGTAGATCTATGAGTGCTCTTTCCAACAGTACCAGCCACGCCTCGATCGGCCTCCGGATCTGAGCGTCGTAATTCATGTCACCGAGGCCTGCAGATCTATTCCCTGTGCAGGTCTGAAATTGCAATCCAGAAGATATTCAGAATAAAAATCAAAAATTAACTTCAGGAGCCGCCCCTTCAGGGAGTCGTTCAGGGACGCCCTGCCATCGTCCTAGCCAAGCGGCGCCTCCGGAAGATCTTAGGAAGGTGACGTTCCTTTGGAAACCGTTGCTTGCTGTCCAGTGAGTCAGCAACCGAGTTGGCGCAGCACCGAGTTGGAATAGTGCCAAGTCAGACCAGCAGGCCGAGTTCGTGCCATATGCACCTCCAGATTGCTGCCCGTCAACCCAGGGTCGATCCTCCCGGGCCCCACTTGTAGCCCTTTACCTCCCTGCGTGGAGTGGGCAATAAAATTCACTGTTGTAATTAACTTTTACCATTGTTACCGGGAGTTACCGTACTTGGCTAGGAACGTCTTCCCCACGGCCGGAGCGTGGAGGTACACTCGCCACCCTCCTCGTAGGCATTGCTTTACTCGTATATTTTTGTATATGACGCTGCATGAGTGATAGATTATCTAGCTTGTTATCATTTTATCACCGCTGCGAGAGCGAGAGTGAGTGACCGTCGCGTGACTCGACCCGAGTTAACGCAGAAAAGTCGATACCCGAGACTCACTGCTGGTTTCTCAACCGCGCACAGTCCCACGCATCCCTCGCTAAGGGACGATCGCGAGCTAGAGTCCCAGGTCGCTTGTCCGTCCCACATCACCCCCTTTTGAAAAGCCAGCACACTTGGGCGAATGGAAAGCGCCCAGGCTCTGAGCTCCGGCTCCAATAACGGGCGAACCACATTCTCCTGACTGATCAGGTGCACGCACTTTTCTACCTGGTCGTCTCTGCATTCCCGATTGCTGTTTACCAATGGGCTTGAATGAGCAGCCAGGGTCCAGAAGTGAATAGTTCTGGCAGTATCAAGGGGCACCGTCGTCAGCCTTGCCCCGGATGTCGTACAGATTCATGGACGTCGAGATTGACTCCACGCTCGCAAACTCCAGCATCTGTGGAACCAACCCCCAGCCTTGAATGGTGCATGGGGCGAACTCTGGGAATAGGGAACAAACCCACGCATTGAAAAAATGCAGTGGGCACACATACCGTGCCTATTGTGGACACCAAAAATTGCACGCACCGATATCCTGCTCGGCCCAGCATCAACAACGGCACCGAGTGAAGAGGCCCCGGAGAGACTAGTCACCCAGACTCCCCAAATACGCACACTACCGTGAAGCCATCTCCGGAGTCACGACAGTGAAGAGAAATCAACCACCAAGAGCCCCACAATCCATGGTTCTCGAAGAAAATCAAATGGGCCACAACTCGTGCTCACAACGGGCTCAAAACTGCCCATTTAGCCGTTCAGCGGCACGCCCCTGGCCCCTCTCAGCGGCACGCCCTTGGCCTTCAGTGGCACACCCCTAAGGGCCTTCAGCGGCACACCCCCAGGGAGCTTCAGCGGCACACCCCCAAGGGCCTTCAGCGGCACACCCTCCAGGGTCCTTCAGCGGCACACCCCCAGGGAGCGCCAGTGGCACACCCTCCAGGGTCCTCCAGCGGCACACCTCGGCGACACACCATGGCAAGTCCCAGCGACACGGCCATTTGCCCCTCTAGCAGCACGCCCTTTTGGCCCTCCTGCGGCACACTTCTTGAGCCCGCCAGCGGCACAGCGTAAAGGCATTTCAATGGCCGAACGATGTGACGCCCATGCCCTACGGATCTTCGGCGCGCAGTGAGCTGTCCGAGGTGTCAACCGGAGGTTGGGCCATGTAAGCTATCCCTCTGCCACCGAAGGACGGGGAGGTCAAACCCCATGATGACCCAGCACTTCCCGCCTCCGACTGCCGTGCTTGAGGGCTCCTACTGTTGGGAGTATAAAACCACTCCCATTCCGGCGAAGAGGAGGGAGACAGAGAAGAGATACACAGTGAGAAGAGACTGTTTAACCCCAAGGTATGATGTGTGGATTGTTTTGATGATGAATAATTGCTATAAGTTGTTATCTTATGAGATGCGAGTGAATCAACTCTTTACCCACTTGGTTTAAAGATCCAAACTCTTGTATATCAATGATGAAGTAAGGTAAGTCCAGAGGTACGTGGTGATATATATAACTACATTGTTCATTATATTATTCATGTAATGCACATTTTTTTTATCACCATGATACTTGTGTTTGATAATATATGTGAAATTTAATTGAACTCAATTTGATCCAATTATGTTGTTTTTGCAGGTAAGATCTTCAATCTTAATGTATTCAACATCGTTGGTAACTTGTTTCATGTTTTTCACGTGTTGTGGGGCTTCACGGTGTTTTTTTTTACTAAGTTCACAGTATGTGTCGACACCGGTGTCGACACATACTGTTCACATTTCGTTTCTGTTGTACAGTTCCCGTTCCTTTGTGTTGTTGCTGGGTTCCCTTCCCGCGAGTGTGTGTCGACACTAGTGTCGACACTAGTGTCGACACATTATGTTTATATTGTTATTAGTTTTGTTTTGTGTTAATACTCTTGTTAAACCATGTTTAAGCTCTTAATACTTGTTTTAGCGCTTTATATCTATGGGTTTGGAGTGGGTGTCGACCAAGTGTCGACACTGGTGTCGACACTAGTGTCGACACCTGCGGTTGTCGTTTTGTTTATATGAAATAATGGAGTTCGGCACGTCCTTTTACGACTTCCGTGTTTCAGCGCCGAAAGTGCTCTTTTTCAGTCAAAATGAGCTCAAATAATTTCGAAAATTGTGGATCTACATCTAATCATGTTTGTTGACTATTCAGGTCATTAAATATTTTTTTATTTTGGGCTCTAATCATATAAGGCAATTGATCGTGTACATGGAGGGGTTGCGAAGGTGAACGGGAGACGGGAGGTTCCTGCTTCGCAGAGGGGTTCTGCCAGTCAGATCTGTACATGTACGTGAAAGAAAAGAAGGGTCTCAAGCCTTCAAACATCTAGTTATGTGAAGCTACTTCCAGATTCAAGCTGCAATAGAAGATCAACAACTGTTCATCTTCCTCTTCTTCCAGAAACGTCATCAACCTGCAGAAGTGTTAAAGCTCATTTGGAAAAGAGAAAGGGGGAGCTCTAAATCACATCATTTGTCTCCTAATCTGATCTTTTCATTTCTATATCTTGCGTGGAGTTCTTGCTGTTATTTGTTAAACTCATTAAAAGATCTTGTGAGTGTGTGTGCTCGTATCTGTGACACGAGCTGTGTGTGGTGACCAAAGTTGGTTGCCGTGTGTGTTGTTGCTGTTATTCACAGCGTGTGTGTGGCTCACTCATAGTGAAGTCTTAATCCTCAAGTGTGAGGGGTGGACGTAGGGGACACCGCAGTGTACCCGAACCACCTAAAAACTCTGTGCGTTCATTTGTGGTATGCATCTTCGTTATTTTAACGAGTGGGCTTCTCGGTGAGTTGAGTGTACACTTTTTATATCTTCTTCACACACCCATTTCCACGCGACTTCACAAGTGAGATCATGTTCATGTGAGGCTTAGTGCTTGTATGCTTAAATAATCATGTTTTTATTAAGGAAAAGTTTTTAACTAGCCAATCAATTCACCCCTCCCCTCTTGATTGCCACCCTTCGGGACTCAACAATTGGTATCAGAGCTTTGGTCTCTGGTTGTTTCGACCACACGGTCGAAGAGTGCGATCCCAGTTATGGCAAACAGAGGGATGATGCCTGAAGGACATTCTGTTCACAGACCTCCATTTTTCGATGGAACTAATTATACTTATTGGAAAAATAGGATGTACGTTTTTCTGCGTGCTCAAGAGTATGATGTGTGGAATGTGATAAACAAAGGTCCTTATAAGTTACCTGAAAGTGAGGATGATTGGGATGATGAACATATCGGACATTGTTCAGCAAACTTTAAAGCCATGAATATAATCCAGTGTGCTATTCATCCAAACGAATACTCACGAATTTCTATGTGTGCTTCTGCGCAGGAAATGTGGGACAAGCTACGCTTGATCTACGAAGGAACTTCTGAAGTTAAGGAGACCAAAGCAAATCTTTTGGTTCGCGATTATGAGTTATTCATGATGAAACCAAAAGAATCCATCTCTGAAATGTTTGCAAGGCTGATGGAAATTACGAATGGTTTGAAGGCTCTTGAAAAGGAGTATTCAAATCGAGAGCTTGTGAGGAAGGTGCTGAGATCTTTATCACCTCAATGGCACACAAAGGCCACTGTGATTGAAGATTCAAAAGACCTCAGTACTTTGACATTGGACGAACTGGTCGGCTCCTTGATGACTTATGAAATAAACATCAAAAGGAGCGAGGAAGATCACAAAAAGAAAAAGGTTGCCTCAACCGTGGCCTTGAAAGTGAACTCGCAACAATCTGAGGAAAGTGAGGAAGGCTCCTCGGTTAACACTGAAGATGAGGAGCTTGTTGCTATGATCACCAGAAGGGCAAAAAAATTTGTCAAAAATACTAGGAAGTTTGGTGGTCAATTCAGAAAAGGTCCAAGAAGGCAAGGTCCTAAGAAAAATGAAAACAGCAAAAAAGATGAAGTGATCTGTTATGAATGCAAGAAGCCTGGCCACATGCGAGGTGAGTGTCCTGATTTGATGAAGAGATTCAAGAAAGGAAAATTCAAGAAGCCTAAGGCAATGGTCGCCACTTGGAGCGACGAAGATGAAGAAGGATCTGAAAATGAAGGTGACTTGGACGAGCTCGTCAAGAATCTATGTTTCATGGTAGACGAAGACGTCTCAAATGAGGTAGATTCTGATTCTGAAACTCTTACATGTGAACAATGGCAAATTGCATATGAATCATTATATGGAAAATGTAAAAAATTTAAATCTGAAAATAAACTTTTGAAAAAGAAGATTGAGCATCTTGTGCATGTTAAAAATCATTGTGAGAATTGCAATTCGTTGAAATCTGAAATTGATAATCTCAAATGTAAAAATGAAACTCTTTTGTCCAAGATGGAATTGTTTGAAGAAGAAAGTTCATGCATGCGTGATGATCAAAACACCTTTACCAAAATGCATGAAGATTTGAAAATGGAATTGGAAAAAGAAAGTTGGAAAGAATCACTTGCAATCATGAAAAGGAAACTGCTGAAAAGAAAACTGAAATCTTGTTACTTGAGATTAATGAGCTGAAGAATGTTTTTGCTAAAATGGAAAGAGGGAATGCATCTCACTCTAAAACACTCATGACCTCATGGATTCCAAGAAGCTCATTACCATCATCATCAAACACACATGTGCATAATACTACTATAAATATGAACAGGAAAAGAAACCGTGAAAATAGATTCTCTACTTGCTTCTATTGTGGTAGAATGGGCCATGATATGTATGATTGCAGAACCATGAGATTTGATGATGAATATTCTGCCAGGATGATAAATTGGCCTCCAAGGCCTCATGTATCTAACCATCATGGACCCAAGCTTGCTTGGGTACCAAAATCTGCATAAGTATTCTTGTGGTGTTTTGCAGGTCTGTTTGAGAGCTCAAGGAAGCAAATGGTACTTGGACAGTGGCTGCTCTCGTCATATGACTGGAAACAAAAATTTGTTTGCAGACCTGCATGAAAAGGATGGTGGGATAGTGGCATTCGGTGGTAAGGATAAAGGTAAAATCATTGGAGAAGGTAAGATAGGTAAGAATCAAAATCACGCTATTGAGAATGTCTTGCATGTGAAGGGTTTACATCACAATCTTTTAAGTATCAGTCAACTTTGTGATAAAGGTTGTAATGTGATCTTTGATTCTAACAATTGTACTGTTGTGAATAGAAACACTCATGAAATTAAGTTCATCGGTTTCAGGCATAACAATGTGTATATGATAGATCTGGATGATGCATCTCATGAAAAATTATGTTTGGTTGCAAGGAACAACGATGATGCTTGGTTATGGCATCGCCGCCTTGGGCATGCCAGTTTCAATGTTTTGCTTAAACTTTCCAGAAATGAATTGGTGGTTGGCTTGCCTAAATTGAAGGTTAATGACGAAGGAGTATGTGGTGCTTGCAGCATGGGTAAGCAAACAAGAACATCATTCAAGTGCAAGAATGATGTAACCACATCAAGGCCTCTCGAATTAATCCACATCGATCTGTTTGGACCAAGCAGAACTCATAGCTTGGGTGGTAAACTTTATGGTTTTGTAATTGTGGATGATTTCTCAAGATTTTGTTGGGTGTATTTTCTTTCTCATAAAAATAATGCCCTGACGGAATTTGAAGCATTTTGCAGGCAAGTTCAAAATGAAAAGGGGTGCTGTATCAAAACCGTGCGGAGTGATCATGGTAGAGAATTTGATAACCATGAATTCAGCAATTTTTGCAGGACTCAAGGCTATATGCATGACTTCTCCGCACCAAGAACCCCTGAACAGAATGGGGTTGTTGAAATAAAGAACATGACCTTAATTGAGATGGCCATAACTATGCTAAATGAAAATAACTTACCAAGGTATTTTTGGGCTGAAGCAGTAAACACCGCCTGCTACATCATCAACTGTGCCATGGTAAGACCTCTCTTGAAGAAAACACCATATGAGCTGTACCGAGGTAAGAAGCCAAACATTTCATACTTTAGACCTTTTGGATCAATTTGCTACATTCATAACAATGGTAAAATGGACTTGGCAAAATTCGATCCTAAAAGTGACAAAGGTATATTTCTTGGTTACTCTATCAACTCAAGAGCATATCGAGTTTACAATTTGAGAACTCTTGTTGTTGAAGAAAGCCCTCATGTTATAGTTGATGAATCATCTACAAATAGATCTAATGAAGGATTTGTTTTACAGGATGATGAGTTAGAAAACGATGATATCCAAAAGAAGGAAGATAGAGCTGAGAAACAAGAAACAAAAGACCCTCAAGAAATTGATCAAAATCAAGAAGCTCAAGCTGAACAATAGCTACCAAAACAATGGACCTTCACAAAGGACCATCATCCAGAGGATGTCATTGGTAACATAGAAGAAGGAGTAAAGACGCGGTCTTCATTCAGGGAAGTTGAAAACATGGATTTCGTTGCTTTACTCTCTCAATCTGAACCTCACTCCATTGAAGATGCCTTAAAAGATGATTCTTGGATCTTGGCTATGCAAGAAGAACTACATCAGTTTCAAAGAAACAAAGTGTGGTTCATTGTGCCACGTCCTAGAAACCACTCAGTGGTCGGAACAAAATGGATTTTTCGGAACAAAACAAATGATCAAGGGGTGGTAACTAGGAACAAGGCTAGGCTTGTGGCCCAAGGGTATAGCCAGGAACTAGGAATTGACTTTGATGAGTATTTTGCTCCTGTAGCAAGACTCGAGGCAGAGGATGTGTATGTGGAGCAACCGCCGGGATTTGAAGATACGGAGCATCCGGACTACGTGTATAAGCTTGATAAAGCTCTTTATGGGCTGAAGCAAGCTCCCCGTGCGTGGTATGAACGGTTAAGTGAATTTTTCATTCAGAATGGATTCAAACGAGATAAGGTTGATCAAACTCTTTTTACTAAACTGAATGGTAAGGAAATTCTAATCGTTCAAGTGTATGTAGATGACATTATTTTTGGCTCCACTAAAGATGCTCTCAGTAAAGACTTTGCTAAACTAATGCAGAGTGAGTTTGAAATGAGTCTTATGGGAGAGCTAACATATTTCTTGGGATTACAGGTGACACAAACGGATGACGGGTTGTTCATAAATCAAAGGAAGTATGCCCTGGAGTTGCTGAAGAAATTCAATCTGACAACAACCAAACCACAATCTACTCCAATGTCCACTGCTCTAAAACTTGATCAAGACCCTCAAGGTAAATCAGTAAACCAGACCCTTTTTAGGAGTATGATTGGATCCTTGTTGTATTTGACTGCCAGCAGGCCCGACATTCAATATGCTGTATGTTTGTGTGCTAGGTTTCAATCTAATCCTAAAGAATCTCATATGTCGGCCGTGAAACGAATTTTTAGATATATTGCTGGTACTTGTGAATTGGGTTTGTGGTTTCCGCGTACTTCAAGTCTTGAATTAATTGCTTATTCTGATGCCGATTATGCGGGTTGCAAAATAGACCGTAAGAGCACGAGTGGGTACTGTCAATTCCTTGGAGGTTGCTTGGTTTCATGGGCCTCCAAGAAACAAAATTCTGTGGCTTTATCAACTGTCGAAGCCGAATATGTGGCTGTAGGAAGTTGTGTTGCCCAAGTGCTCTGGATACAACAACAAGTGATTGATTTTGGCATCACACTAAGAAACACTGCCATTCTCTGTGACAACACTTCTGCAATCAATCTATCTAAGAATCCAGTGCATCATTCTCGCACAAAGCATATTGAAGTTAGGCATCACTTTCTACGTGATCATGTTAGTAGAGGGGACGTCGAAATAAAATTTGTTGACACAAATAATCAGATTCTGATATCTTCACAAAACCCCTTAATGAAGATAAATTCACCTCTTTTAGAAGGGAGTTGGGCATTTGTCGTCTAGACAGTAGTTAGTGTTTTGCATTTGTCTGGTTGTTCTCATGCATTTACATTTTCACCACTAGTTGGTTTAATTTTTGATCATGCATATTCATCATATTGTATGCCTTGCATCGTGTGTGTGTAATACATCCCTGCATGATTATGTTTATTTGAAAAACCCAAAATATTGTAATTCCTTGATTTTCTATGGCTGTTCCTTGAAAATAAAGCAATGCCTTTCTGAGTTCAAGCTTAAGTTAATTTCCGGACATTTGGTTTTGGAATTAGGCGAAATTGATCAAATACTATCAAAGAATGTCCTCTTTATGTCAATTTTCTTTTATAATCCCCTTTCGAAAATCTTGTTTATCTCATTCTACTTTTTGGGGATTAATCTCTAATTCTTGCACTTCTGAAATTTTATTGTCGGCAAAATGTTGTTCAACTTCACTCTAGATGTCGACATTATATGTCGATACTTTTACTCCATCAAAGTCGACATTTTCCTTGGTATTATCTTCCCATTTTTTATTCTATCCTTCATGTTATCACTTCCTTGCCCTAAAACTCTCATTCCCATCTCTTTTACTTCCCCATATCTCTTTTCCCTCAATCCCCTGCTCTTCACTCCCGTGGGCGTTCGGGTTTTGGCGGTGTCGACTCCGGCTCCCCCCCTCTTTCTTGGCTGCGGCGACGGCCAGACCCTTTGGCGCTGTGGGTGTCGACACCCCCACCTCCCCTCTCGTCGGTCAGCGGCGGCTGGGGCGCGGCACCTCCCCCTCTCCTCCTTTGGCCGCGGCGGGCTAGGGCGTCTCCCTCTCCTCCTTTGGACGGCGACGGGCTGGGCGTCTTCCTCCTCTCTTCCTTGGTCTCGCGGCGGTGGTGGCGCAGCCCCACTCTTCACCTAGCCACCGTGGTCAGTTTGTTGTTCACGCCTTGATGCTATTTTCTGTGGTTGATTAGTGGATCAAAAGTATATCTTGCAGAAAGATAGTCTCGTTCTACCAAGCGCATTCTATTTCAACCATTCTAGTCTCCATTGCATTCCATGGCACCCAAGCGTGCTGCAAGTGGCAAAAAGCCTATGGAAGAATCTAGTCACCAAAGGGAAACTAGGGCCAAAAGTAAAGAGCAACAGGCCTTCTCGCAGGCACCTACACCTGCTCAATTTCAAATGATGGAACGGAAACTTTTACGACCACGAGCTGTGCATTTTGAAGATTTCAAGCAAGGTCTTCCTGAATTGGTTCCATTATTACAAATTCAACCGAGTTTAATTTCGTTTATGGTTGATCATCAGAAAATATATCATTCTCTTGTCCATCAGTTTTATGGCAATATGGTTCTCCAAGGGGTCAAGCATATGACGGTGGTAAATGGTAAACCGTTTCAAATCTCTCAATCTCTTTTAGCAGCAGCTTTTGATTTACCAGATCATGGAGATATGTATGGGATTGCTGCATGTGATGAAGCTGTGGTTTATAAATTGCTTACTGGGGAAGAGATGCGTGATACATCTGTTGAAAACTTGAATGCTAATCATTTTCCTCCTCTGCAACGGATTCTTCATCATATGGTGACTACTATTCTGATTCCTATAGCTGGTGGCCGTGAAAGAGTTACCGATCTGCAGATATTTATTATCTCCAGCATATTACAAAGGTGGCCATTTAATTTTCCGGCACTTATCCATAGTCACATTCTCGGGTGTTATCATAATCCGAACAGGACACTTCCATATGCTGCAGCTTTGACAGGGGTTTTTCGTCTGCTTGATATTCCCTTGGGTCAAGAAAGGTTTCAGCAATTACGTGCCGGCGATATCTATACCCTCAAATCTGTATGCAAGAATATGGGTTATGTGAAAACCCGTGACGGTCGTCTTGTTCGTATTTTGAAATCTATGCAAGACAAGCACACTGATAACGACACGGATGAGGCTGAGGGGATGGAATTATCTTTGGAGACTTTGAGTGGAGACGTAGGTGAGCTTCGGGAGTCCGTGGATACTCTTACCCAAGATGTTGCTGAATTGAAGCAAAATCATACCACATATCTTGCGGCTTTTCAGAATATCAACAGCTCCCTTGATTATCTCAAAACTTCCTTTGATGCTCACAACCAGGCGTTCAATGATCTATTTGCATTTTTTCGCTCAAGTCCTCCTCCGCCAGACTCCGGTCCCGCTTAAGTCTTGCTCCTCTTTATGACATATGCTTCTAATTGGTGTGGTTCCCCCTTCTTTTTGATGTTGCCAAAGGGGGAGAGTTATCTATATGCTATGTGTGTTAGGTATGCTTGTGTGGTCATACATGTTTTCCTTCTTAAGGTTGTTGTGTGTTATGTCTTTATGGTTTTTCATGTGTCGTCTTAGTTCATTGCATGGTCAATCTTTGTTTCATCTTTTTGTTTTGTACTCTTAATCAAAAATCACTAAAAGAGGCTTGTTAGTTTGGCTGTGAACTTCTTATTATAGTTGTGATTGTCTAAACCACTCACTTTATATACGTTAATGATTCACTGCATGAATGGTGGTTGTGGATGGTTTATTATGTGTGGTGGGTGTGGATGGTTTATCATGTGATATTTTTTCACCACTCTAGTTACATTGTTTAAATCTTTACTCATAGCATTTTTTTTGTCATCATCAAAAAGGGGGAGATTGTTTAACCCCAAGGTATGATGTGTGGATTGTTTTGATGATGAATAATTGCTATAAGTTGTTATCTTATGAGATGCGAGTGAATCAACTCTTTACCCACTTGGTTTAAAGATCCAAACTCTTGTATATCAATGATGAAGTAAGGTAAGTCCAGAGGTACGTGGTGATATATATAACTACATTGTTCATTATATTATTCATGTAATGCACATTTTTTTTATCACCATGATACTTGTGTTTGATAATATATGTGAAATTTAATTGAACTCAATTTGATCTAATTATGTTGTTTTTACAGGTAAGATCTTCAATCTTAATGTATTCAACATCGTTGGTAACTTGTTTCATTTTTTTCACGTGTTGTGGGGCTTCACGGTGTTTTTTTTACTAAGTTCACAGTATGTGTCGACACCGGTGTCGACACATACTGTTCACATTTCGTTTCTGTTGTACAGTTCCCGTTCCTTTGTTTTGTGTGTCGACACAGGTGTCGACACATGTGTCGACACCTGTGTCGACACGTGTTGTTGCTGGGTTCCCTTCCCGCGAGTGTGTGTCGACACTAGTGTCGACACATTATGTTTATATTGTTATTAGTTTTGTTTTGTGTTAATACTCTTGTTAAACCATGTTTAAGCTCTTAATACTTGTTTTAGCGCTTTATATCTATGGGTTTGGAGTGGGTGTCGACCAAGTGTCGACACTGGTGTCAACACTAGTGTCGACATGTCACGCCCCGAGCGCGGAAGATACCCAGAGACGCGTGACGAGTTTATATCAATCATGTCAATCAGAGTGGTCGTGTATTCGACACAAAGACAGAGATGCGCAAAATAGCAAGATAACCCAATCCTTTATTTCATAATGGATAGACTATTACAAATCCAATACTCTGTTTAATAAAAAGGAAAAGAATACATATTTGACTCAAGAAACTATGGAAAAGACTAGATGACACTTGAGCAGCTCTATCACTTTCACTCTTGACCATTCCCATCCGATTGACTTCCATCGTCGTCGGACTTACCTGAAAAGTAAAAAGGGACAAACGGAATGAGCGAACGCTCAGTAGGAAATTATATCTCAAGTACTAGCAAGGGGTGTAAGTAATTACATCTTTCATGAATGCAATAAAGCTATGCATGCTCGCATAAAACGACAAGATAGAGAGAATGTAATATCAAGGAAATAAGATGAACTTAATCATTAACTTTCAACAAGATAACAAGTTTATTCAAGATATTCAAGCAAGTACGTTTAACAAGTCATGTCAAGAATCTTTGGCTATCATGTATCAAGCAAGTAAATTACCCTTTTTCGGGCCACGCATTTCATGTCAAGTCAAGTACGATTCAAGTACAAGATGTGTGTGGAATGTCCAATCTAGCAAGTCAAGTACTCGGTATAATGCCAGATACCTTATCATTTTAACTCCCATGGGCACAAGTACTTTCGGGTGCTCCTCCCAGGACCAGATCGGGCCCTATATGCGCAGGCATTTATCATGTGTTTTGACATCCACTCTTGTTTATAGCCAACATAGAATTTCAATAATCAAGCTTGTAGACACGTATGACAACTTTGATAGAATAGAGTCCAAAATATGACAAAGGACATAGATTGGCGATAATAACGGTATAATCACGATTAACGATAAAACTAGGTAGAATATGGTTCCCTTAACTTGGGTACCATGACAAATCAAGGTGGACATTCTTTATATAGAATTGAGGTCCACATGAACAGTATATCAAAGGTAAGATACCCTCATTCTTATCATAGAATTGAGGTTTACAAGAATGACATGATATGGCATGATATCATCATCCCATTAAGAATTTCTTATGATACACTCTTTGTATAATCATAAGGGCCGGTATACCATGTTTCTTTAGAGTGACATGGCATCAGTGGTGTAATGGGTTTTTTTTTAGGGTACAACCAGCTTAGTCGGCCTTGAGGGAATCCAAGGCTACGAGGAGTCTTACGGAGGTCTCTATGACTAACTCGCTAGTCCAAAGGAACGGAATGTCCAATGGAGAGCTTGTATGTCAATGAGAGTTGAGTGTGATCGATAAAACAACGTGAAAAGTGGGTCTATACTCACGGAGTGGAGAATAGTGCCGATATATATATTATATAATATGAAACCATCGTTTAACAGAATCAGGATAAAAATCATTTTTTTCAGAAAATAACGACTTACGCTAAGTCGTTTCTCAAGTAAATAACGCCTAACAGAAGGGCGTTTACACATGTTTCCATTTTGCAGAATTTTCAATATTTCAGTAATTTATCTAAAAAGCGCCCTGGACAGGGGCGTTTCTTTGCAATGAGACGACTACAGTAGCAGGCGTCTTTTTATTTACAATATTTTACAGAACATATTTATTTTCAGAAATTATCAAAAACGCGCCCTTGGCAGGGGCGTTAATCATTAAATTCTTATTTTCACAGAATATATTGTTCGGGATTTTAACATAAACGCGCCCAACGAAGGGGCGTTACTTTTACAATTCACGCCCTGTGATGGGGCGTTAACAAATGGAAAACGACCTTGTCGAAGTCGTGAATTCAAGAAATTGCAGTAATTGACACGAACAGCCAGAAGTTTCACAATAATCAATGTACAGGATGGTATTTATATAGTCGTGACAGGAAGAATTTCACAGGGAGAGTCATGCATTCGATATTTCATATTTATGGATTTTTAAACATGAACAATTTAATTACATGTGATTTTCGTGGATAATCAGTTCTTAAGATCGCTGATTAACATCACATGAAATTGACGCCTGTGTATAGGGCGTCAAATATGAAATTGACGACCTGGGCAGGGTCGTGTCTTGTAAATTAGCGCCCTTGACAGGGGCGTCTCTTTCAAAATATTTCAGAAAAACACAACGAAACCATATATAAACCGTATGCATGACATGCTTATATATATATATATCTTGCATTAATTTCATTTGGGCTACATTAACTTGAGAAAACCTACCTTTACAGTTGATTTAGAAGAAGACTTGTGAAGTATTTGAGGAGAACCCTTTCTACTGCAACTATATAACCGCAGCAGCAGCAGGAAGAATCGTTCGTTTTGAAGAACCCTTGTTCTTCGACAGAGCTTCCTACAGAGAAACATGAAGATGTATCAATCCTCACTTCATCATACTTTGGCTGAAGGTAAAAGAAAGAAGAACATTACCTTTGTTCTTCACGTACGCAGGTGCTCTCTTCGACCTGTAAGAAGAGAAAGAGATGAAGAGTCAGTAACTCTTCATATGATAGAAAGAAAAGAACGTTCAGTTCTTTTACTCACCGCAGCAGACGATCGATCAAATGGATTTAGGGTTTGGTAATCAAAGGTATTTATAGGATTTTGGGTGTCCTATTAGAGTTAGTGATTGTGTGAGGGTAATATATCCCTAATAGAGTCCTTACCCTAGTAGACACTTACTGGATTAGGTTAATCTTTCCCTGGATAAGCTCCCGTGTCGAACGGAACTCGAATGGAATTAACGACTTTGGTCAGGGCGTCGATTCTTGAATTGACGACCTGGTTCAGGTCGTTTCTTAATAAGCGCCTTGTGTAAGGGCGTTCCTTGTTTTAAAACACGCCCAAGATAGGGGCGTTTCTTGGCCTTACCATTTTTGGCGTTTAGAATTTGACGCCGTTTGGTCAGGGCGTCACTTCTTGAATAACGCCTTATCCAGAGGCGTTTCTAATTTGAATAGCGCCTTTATCCGAGGCGTTATTTTATTTTATTTTATTTATTTGATTTGTTTTAAAATCTTTATTATTATTAATATTTTATCAGGGTTGCTACATGACACCTGCGGTTGTCGTTTTGTTTATATGAAATAATGGAGTTCGGCGCGTCCTTTTACGACTTCCGTGTTTCAGCGCCGAAAGTGCTCTTTTTCAGTCAAAATGAGCTCAAATAATTCCGAAAATTGTGGATCTGCATCTAATCATGTTTGTTGACTATTCAGGTCATTAAATATTTTTTTATTTTGGGCTCTAATCATATAAGGCAATTGATCGTGTACATGGAGGGGTTGCGAAGGTGAACGGGAGACGGGAGGTTCCTGCTTCGCAGAGGGGTTCTGCCAGTCAGATCTGTACATGTACGTGAAAGAAAAGAAGGGTCTCAAGCCTTCAAACATCTAGTTATGTAAAGCTACTTCCAGATTCAAGCTGCAATAGAAGATCAACAACTGTTCATCTTCCTCTTCTTCCAGAATCGTCATCAACCTGCAGAAGTGTTAAAGCTCATTTGGAAAAGAGAAAGGGGGAGCTCTAAATCACATCATTTGTCTCCTAATCTGATCTTTTCATTTCTATATCTTGTGTGGAGTTCTTGCTGTTATTCGTTAAACTCATTAAAAGATCTTGTGAGTGTGTGTGCTCGTATCTGTGACACGAGCTGTGTGTGGTGACCAAAGTTGGTTGCCGTGTGTGTTGTTGCTGTTATTCACAGCGTGTGTGTGGCTCACTCATAGTGAAGTCTTAATCCTCAAGTGTGAGGGGTGGACGTAGGGGACACCGCAGTGTACCCGAACCACCTAAAAACTCTGTGCGTTCATTTGTGGTATGCATCTTCGTTATCTTAACGAGTGGGCTTCTCGGTGAGTTGAGTGTACACTTTTTATATCTTCTTCACACACCCATTTCCACGTGACTTCACAAGTGAGATCATGTTCATGTGAGGCTTAGTGCTTGTATGCTTAAATAATCATGTTTTTATTAAGGAAAAGTTTTTAACTAGCCAATCAATTCACCCCTCCCCTCTTGATTGCCACCCTTCGGGACTCAATAGAGATGAATAGACACAAAGCCACCGACGAGAAGAAGGAGAAGAGAGAAGAAAAGGGAGAGGGCTCCGGCGTGGAGTCTTCCGACAACCACCAGGCAAAGAAAAGAGAGTAAGAGAGAGAGAGGGCTTGATGTAGTAGGGGAAGGTGGGGGAAAGAGGAGTGGACGGTCATCCCTGCTTCGATCCCCAACACCTCCTCTTCTTTTGTTCTTTGTTTTCTCCCTCTCTGTTCTTTTGTTATTTGGTTTTCTTTCTTGCCTGTAGCTTTAGCTCGGGCGTGCTTTGTAATGTATGTGGACGGCTACGGCCCTTTGCTCCCCCATGAATGAAGATCGTCCCCCCAATGGGTTTTCTCTTCGTCTCGTTGGTTTTGGGCCACAGTGTGCTTGATCGTGTTTTCCTTCACTTTCCGGTGTTTTTTTTCACCCCTCATGCCGACGGCTTCCCTACGGATCTGGCGCCATCTTGAATTGTTTGAGGTCACGAGTCCCCTCCCGTAAAGACCAATGCCTTCATCCGTGTCTGCCCCCTTGAACCTTCTCCCCTCCTTCCGGGGGTCCCTGTGGGATTGATCGGTCCAACACCCCGCCCCATTAGCAGACTAACCCTTTTGGAGCCCTGCTCGATGCGCTTGCACCTTCCCCCAATGGCACATCCTTCCGGCATCTTGGCCAACACACCCATAGTAGCCCCCAGTGGTACATTTTCCCCTTTGTGCCCCAGCGGCACACCTGGTCTCTCTCTAGCTTGGTATCCCCTCAAACGCCCTGTGCCCATCCTTGACCGGCACGCCTTGGCTAACCCCCCCGTACACCCTGCCCAGTCTTAGAGGTCTTCGGCTCGTTGTTTTCTCCACATTTTCTGAGGTTTTATTAAGGTGTTGCCACCCTCGGGCGCCCACCTCCAGTTGTCGGGTTCCGCCACTCCCTGTGGGCGCGTTCCCTTTATCTCCCTTACCGTTCGGGTCATGGGGAGATGCTGCCAAATTTTCATCAGACATAATAACATGTTAAGTGGCAAAAGGAAGGAACAAGCAAATGGAACAACAACGCATCAAAAGGCAAAGAAAACAACGAACGAATGGAACGACGAACACTTTAACCGAAATGAGGCACTGCGGACAACATGAGAAGAATTGGATGAAATGACTACATGGTGAATTAAATGCTCAATCTGCAAAGAAAATGTTGGGGGGAAGAAGGAGAAGAGATTTGTATAAAACTACATAAAGATCAGAGAAAAGAAGAAAAGAAAAGCCTTAAAATAAGTAAGAGAGCAGTGGGCCTTCATCAGCACGTCTATCCCGGCCTTCGCCGGTACGCCCTCTACCCTCATTGGCCGGTACACCTCCTACCATTCCTTCAGCGGTACACTCTAACAGCCCTTCAACGACACACCTGATGGGAATCGACACCGAGCCAGTACCTTTTCATATTGCATTTATATCCTTTAGTTTATTTTTATATCCACGGGAAAGTATACGCGCAATTGTACGATTTTATCGGCCAATGCGTCACTCCCGTAGATTGTGTGGGTTTCTATGTAATTTATCAGTAGGACCAGCAAGGGGGCCCTCAGCCCTTTCCCATTGGTCCATGTCATCTTGTGGGGCTGGTCAACCATCCTAGGTGGACATCTAGAAGGTTGGACTAGTCATATGCCACATGGGTAGACAAGTGGCCCATTTTGTCCAAGGTAGGCCACCTACCATTCAACCTTCCATTCAACCTCCCCCTCCTAGTCAATAGGCCGCCCCCCCTTGCATATTATATTCTTATTTTTTGTGTTTGTGGCATGCAATCCCAGCCCTTCAATCCTCTTCCCTAGATCTAAGGGTCCACATTGCATTTGATGTAAACCATATATAAGCTTGTATTTTCATGTGAAATTCAATGAAAAAATCAGAAATTTTGTGTGTAAGCAAGGAGCTTGGTGCGCCCCTCTCTCCTCCCCTGCTGTTCTTCCCTCCCCAACCCCAGATCTAGAGTGTTTCTACCTCTTATCCCCTCTTCTCAACCTCCGGTGATCGTCTGTGCCGCCGCCGCCGCCGTTCGTGCCGCCATCGAGCCGCCTCTGCAGTTCTATTTTCATCCGACCATAGAAGATTCCACGAATTGTCTGTCTCAGCCACGAGGTTGTGTTGATCTGAATTTTTTATAGTGTGTTCAACCCTTGCATCCCAAGATCCACCTAAATTTTCACGCCAAAATTCCATCGTTTAGTATTTTTACATTTTCATCCAACCTGTCATCCCAGATCTGCCAGGTTTCTATCTACAGTAACAAAACCTCTGAGTTCTCCCCCTCCGACCATCTTTTTGATTTGTCTAAACCCTCCCAATTGTACTGGGAGTTCTATCCATCACCCCCTACCTCCAAAAATTTTC
Organism: Amorphophallus konjac; assembly: GCA_022559845.1. Lineage (NCBI taxonomy): Eukaryota > Viridiplantae > Streptophyta > Magnoliopsida > Alismatales > Araceae > Amorphophallus > Amorphophallus konjac. The sequence continues at coordinate 74,353,101 of CM040128.1, read as the reverse complement.
TTAATTTTTTATCAGCCTTCTATCTATTTTTAGAAATTCGTGTTCTTCCTCTGATACAGTGTTTGTAGTCAGATCCCAGATCCGACCACCCTCCACTTCCAAAATCAGAACAAATCACCACCACCTCCAAATCCAGATCCACAAATAGTCCTGATTTCCTTGTTTGATTTCCTACAACCTTGCTGAAGAACACATCTTCAAATTCGGACATCTACTTCACGGTCAAAGGTAATCAACAGGAAAGTTCTCTGCAGATCTGAGTCTTCGGTTACTGTACAACAGTAGCATATAAAATTCGCCAACACGAAGTACAAATCTGGTGAATTTTTCTGAAGGCCACTAGATTGCAGTACTTCGAAGCAGCTTTCCAACGGCTCTGATCTCGTTGCATTCCGACACCGGTGCTGATCGCAGCGTCCGTTCTCGACGGAGCGCGCGCTGAAATACAGAACCGGCAGATTTTCGATCGGTTTTTCCGACCAGTGCCGAACGGAGCCGCCCGGCCTCCGGCCGGCGAACCAGCGTGCCGCCAGCCCGGGGAGCGCTTCTCCAAGTGTCTCCACTACAGCGGTACCACCGGGTCCCACACGGCCCCTCCGGACAGCACGTGGGCCCCACGGTTGTGAACACGCGTGTAGCCGAATCAACACACGAAGCTGCCCGTCAACTCGAATTCGGTCCTCCCAGGCCCATTTGTATCGCCCTTTACCTCACTGTGTGGAGTGGGCATGTTCCCATTGCTGTAATTATTGTGTGTTAAGTTTTCCCCACGCCGAGCGCGTGGAGGTATCATTCTCGCTCCCTACACTCGGCATTTGCTTATTTTCATATATACTTGTTTATGCCGCTGCTAGAGAGCATACTTTAGGTCCGTTAGCTCGCTATATTATCATTCACCGCTGCTACGAGAGAGAGCGTGACCGTCCCGTGACCCGATCCGGGCACGAAAGTGCGAGCCGACCACCCTAGCTCTTGCCGGTTTCTCAACCGCGCACGTCCGACGCTTCCCTCGTTAAGGGACGATCACGAGCTTGTCGTGTCCGTGGTCTCATCCCGCATCAATTTGGTATCAGAGCAAGTTGAGTCTAGGGTGTCAAAAAGAAAAAAAAGTGTCATTCATTAGTCATTTACGTCTAAGTCGTGTTTAGGGTCATCATTGTTTTAAAACAAACAAAAAAAAAGTGTCTTTTTGCATTGCATCCCTTCACTCGGTATATCAAAAGGTGTTGTCCGAATGTTAGGTTATGCCTATCGGGAAGGCCGCACACTTGTGCGAGTGACCTTCGGGTCGATTACCTCCGCCGTGTACCGCGTTTTGGTTAAGTCTAGGCGCATCATTTTGCATTAGTGTGTTTTGCTTTAGTCGGCGTCTTCTAGTCGGTGTGTTTGCATGCCCACTCGTCGGGGTACTCAGTACTCACCCCCACCACCACCTATGGCCAACCCACGGGATACCTCGGGAGACTTCCACTCCCTACAAGAGGCGATGATGGCCATTATGACTAGGTTGGACCAATCCGATGCTAACTTTCGGACTTTCTCCGATAATATGGATGGTCGCCTTAGAGCCATGGAGGGGCGCTTGGAGACCTCCGACAGGTCGATCCAAGACCTCGTTGGGCGGTTAGATAGGATGTCACACGGGACCCTCCAGGGGCAGCCCAAGGCCCACCCGCACCTCCTCCCGCAGTGGCCCAAGTCCAACCCGTTCCCATGGCCCAAGTCCAGGCCGCTCCCGCGGCCCAAAACCAGCCACCACAGGCTCCTCCACCCGCCCTTCCTCGGGTTCCCCAACTACCGCACCGTGACCTTGGTCTCGAGGACTATGGTTCCGACAATGCCTATGAGGGATATGGTCAATGCCGTCATGGTTTTCAGCCACAACGAGATGAGGATGATGATCGGGTCCTTAAGACCGTGCGAGCGGACCCTCCCGCTTTTTACGGGTCTTTGGATCCGAAAGTCTACCTAGATTGGGAGTTCGGCATGGACCGTTACTTTGAGTGGTATGATATGTCGGAGCGTCGAAGGGTCGGATTCGCCACCATGAAACTCATGGGGCAGGCACAAACCTATTGGAAGAATGTGGAGAGCCTGCTACTTCAGCGGCTAGAACCCCCGATCGACACATGGGCCGAGATGAGGAATAAACTTCGGCAAAAGTACCTTCCTCCCACATACCGCCAGCGACTCATCGATAGATGGCAAAGTCTTAGCCAGGGAGACCGGTCCGTCTCCGAATACATCGCGGAGTTTGATGAGTACTTTCTACGATGTGGTGTCACGGAGGAGAGTACCATGCCCGTGTCCCGCTTTCGACGTGGTTTGCGGCCACACTACCAGTATGAGCTTTTCCGCCGCAATGCCAAGACGTTAGAAGAGGCATACCAGGTTGCTCTCGAGATGAAGCAATTTGAGGGAGAGTTCGAGTCTAGCCATCGGTTGGGCCCCACCCCTCTCCGTAGTACCGAGCCCCGTCACTCCATAGGCCCACATCAGCGGCCTCCCATGGCTCGACCTCAGGAGCCCACCCGTCAGGAGCACTTCGCTCCACGGCCTCGTCCTCCTCCACCCCGGGATCTATTCCCACCCCAACCACCGGCACCCGTTGCCCGTCCCCCGGCTCCTATAGCCCGTCCTCTGGCACCGGCACCCCCTCCACTATTATCCAAGGCACCTACATCTCCCCCTTTGCTGCCTACACCCCCTACCCGACGGGATGATAAGGGTAAGGCCCCTTTTATAGGAGAGAGTAGTCGGTCGAGAGTGCAGTGTTTCCACTATCACGGGTTTGGCCACATTGCCAGCGAGTGTCCCGCTCGCACCACCCTAGCCCTAGGTGTTGGAGAATCCGTACCTCCCGAGCTTGAGTATGTCAATTACGTGGCCGATGAGGCACTAGCCGATGAATACTATGCCTTGGAGGGAGAGCTGGGCGACTCTCCGGCCGCCCAGGATGCCGCCACCTAGTGGGTTTGATGCTACCACCTTAGTCTCGAGTCGTGCATGAGTCAGTGTGTTTTCTTGTGTGGTTTGTTTGTGTGGTGTGCTTCGAGTCGATTGTTGTGTGTATTGCATGGTAAGTCTGCATGAGTCTTGTGCAAGCTCGTTGTCGGTCTCTTATGAGTAAGAGGCGAGTGGACTCACTTGATGAGTATGGAGTCGATTCTACATCTATACCCGGATCAGTCACCTATAGGGACTCAGCGGTGATTCCTAGTGAGTCTTTGAGCCGCTTCCCTTCCTTTTTGAGAGTGCCCCACCCGGAGTGTCCACCTTCAGGCCATAGCAGTTTGCGCATATCGAGTATATATGGAATGAGCAGGTGACGATCATTTGGAGTGGAGCGTACCCGCATTACTTGGCACGGTGACGGATCCGCCGGAGTATTCGAGCATCCCTACCCCTACTCGACGGGGTCGAGTTCCTCCCACCTGGGGAGAGTTGATGGGAATCGACACCGAGCCAGTACCTTTTCATATTACATTTATATCCTTTAGTTTATTTTTATATCCATGGGAAAGTATACGCGCAATTGTATGGCTTTATCGGCCAATGCGTCACTCCCGTAGATTGTGTGGGTTTCTATGTAATTTGTGAGTAGGACCAGCAAGGGGGCCCTCAGCCCTTTCCCATTGGTCCATGTCATCTTGTGGGGCTGGTCAACCATCCTAGGTGGACATCTAGAAGGTTGGACTAGTCATATGCCACATGGGTAGACAAGTGGCCCATTTTGTCCAAGGTAGGCCACCTACCATTCAACCTTCCATTCAACCTCCCCCTCCTAGTCAATAGCCCCCCCCCCCCCCTTGCATATTATACTCTTCTTTTTTGTGTTTGTGGCATGCAATCCCAGCCCTTCAATCCTCTTCCCTAGATCTAAGGGTCCACATTGCATTTGATGTAAACCATATATAAGCTTGTATTTTCATGTGAAATTCAATGAAAAAATCAGAAATTTTGTGTGTAAGCAAGGAGCTTGGTGCGCCCCTCTCTCCTCCCCTGCTGTTCTTCCTCCCCAACCCCAGATCTAGAGTGTTTCTACCTCCTATCCCCTCCTCTCAACCTCCGGTGATCGTCTGTGCCGCCGCCGCCGCCGTTCGTGCCGCCATCGAGCCGCCTCTGCAGTTCTGTCTTCATCCTACCACAGTAGCTTCCACGAATTGTCTGTCTCAGCCACGAGCTTGGATTGATCCGAATTTTTTATGGTGTGTTCAGCCCTTGCATCCCAAGATCCACCTAAGTTTTCACGCCAAAATTCCATCGTTTAGTCTTTTTACATTTTCATCCAACCTGTCATCCCAGATCTGCCAGATTTTTGTCTACAGTGACAGAACCTCTGAGTTCTCCCCCTCCGACCATCTTTTTGATTTGTCTAAACCCTCCCAATTTTACTGGGAGTTCTATCCATCACCCCCTACCTCCACAAATTTTCTTAATTTTTTATCATCCTTCTATCTATTTTGAGAAATTCGTGTTCTTCCTCTGATACACAACCTTGCTGAAGAACACATCTTCAAATTCGGCCATCTACTTCACGGTCAAAGGTAGTCAACAGGAAAGTTCTCTGCAGATCTGAGTCTTCGGTTACTGTACAACAGCAGCATATAAAATTCACCAACACAAAGTACAAATCTGGTGAATTTTTCTGAAGGCCACTAGATTGCAGTACTTCGAAGCAGCTTTCCAACAGCTCTGATCTCGTCGCATTCTGACACCGGTGCTGATCGCAGCGTCCGTTCTCGCCGGAGCGCGCGTTGAAATACAGAACCGGCAGATTTCCGATCGGTTTTTTCGACCAGTGCCGAACGGAGCCGCCCGGCCTTCAGCCGGCGAACCAGCGTGCCACCAGCCCGGGGAGCGCTTCTCCAAGTGTCTCCACTACAGCGGTACCACCGGGTCCCACACGGCCCCTTCGGACAGCACGTGGGCCCCACGGTCATGAACACGCGTGTAGCCGAATCAACACACGAAGCTGCCCGTCAACCCGAATTCGGTCCTCCCGGGCCCATTTGTATAGCCCTTTACCTCCCTGCGTGGAGTGGGCATGTTCCCATTGCTGTAATTATTGTGTGTTAAGTTTCCCGGGAGTACGAGTTTCGACCGGGTCCGTCTTCCCCACGCCGAGAGCATGCTTTAGGTGCTAGAGAGCATTTGCTTATCGTTCTCGCTCCCTACACTCGGCATTTGCTTATTTTTATATATACTTGTTTATGCCGCTGCTAGAGAGCATGCTTTAGGTCCGTTAGCTCGCTATATTATCATTCATCGCTGCTACGAGAGAGAGCGTGACCGTCCTGTGACCCGATCCGGACACGAAAGTGCGAGCCGACCACCCTAGCTCTTGCCGGTTTCTCAACCGCGCACGTCCGACGCTTCCCTCGTTAAGGGACGATCGCGAGCTTGTCGTGTCCGTGGTCTCGTCCCGCATCAACACCTTTTTGGCCCTTCAGCGGCACACTCCTCCTCACCGTCTCACTCCCCATCTCTCCCTCCGTCTCTCCCTCTCTCTATCACCGTCTCACTCTCTTTCTCCCTCCGTCTCTCCCATCGTCTCACTCTCTCTCCCTCTGTTTCTCCCACCGTCTCAATCTCTTTCTCCCTCCGTCTCTCACTCTCTCTCTCTCACCGTCTCACTCCCCGTCTCTCCCTCCGTCTCTCCCTCTCTCTCTCACCGTCTCACTCTATTTCTCCCTCCGTCTCTCCCTCCGTCTCACTCTCTTTCTCCCTCCATCTCTCCCTCAGTCTCTCACTCTCCCCCTCATCGATACACACACTCTCTCTCACCATCTCATTCTCCCCCTCACCGGTACACTCTCTCTCCCTCCGTCTCACTCTTCCCCTCACCGGTACACCCTCTCTCTCTCACCGTCTCAATCTCTGTCTCCCTCTCTCTCCCTCCGTCTCGTGTGGAATGGCCTTTCTCGAAGTGGAGCACAATGTACAGACTTGGTGAATTGACACACGAACACAATGACAAGCAATGCACAGACTTTGCATGAAGGATTGCACAAATGCAGATAGTAAAGTATGTACATTGAAAACGGATGTTCAGACACGCCGTGAACGAATGTATGGACTTAATGTGCTTGTGACAATAATGTACAGACTTTGTGTGCGCGCAGCCAGTCAACGTACAGACTTTGTGTTGCAGCGGCCAGCCAACGTACAGACTTCGTGTTGCAGTAACTAGCCGATGTACATACTCTGTGTGCATGCAGCCAGCCAACGTACAGACTTCGTGTTGCAACAACCAGCCGATGTACAGACTCTGTGTGCATGCAGCCAGCCAACGTACAGACTTCGTGTTGCAGCAACAAGCCGATGTACAGACTTTGTGTGCATGCAACCGGCCGATGTGCAGACTTTGTGTGCATACAGCCAGCCAACGTACAGACCTTGTGCTGCAGCAACCAGTGAACGTACAGACTTTGTGAGCATGTAGCCAGCCAATGTACAGACTTTGGGTTGCAGCAACCAGCCAATGTACATACTTTGGGTTGCAGCAATCAGCCAATGTATAGACTTCGAGTTGCAGCAAATGGACAATGTACATACTCTGAGTGTGTGCTAGCAGATGATGTACAGACTTTGGGTTTGTAGCAAATGAGGAGTGCACCGGCTATGCATGGCAAGCTGTGCAACCAATGTATGGACTCGTGGGTTTGCTAAGCCAGTGAACATAGATTTTAGGTTGCAGCAAATGGATAGTGTACAGACTCTGTATATGTGCTAGCAGACGTTGTACAGACTTTGGGTTAGCCCAGCACGCCCGCCAACTCCCTCCCCGGCACACTCTCCTTAGTGCCTTCTCCGGTGCACCCTCTTCTCCCTTCGCCGACACGCCTTGGAACGCCCTCAGCGGCATGTTCTCTATACCCTTCGCCGGTACACCCTCAGGCGGCCCGGGAAATATACACATATAATATACAATGATTATGATATTGGTGATAATAATAACAGTAATAATAAATAAATTAATGAAAATTATGGTAAATAAAGAAATTCGAACATATATATAGGAAACAAACAAAAAATGTGAAATAGTAATAATAATAATAATAATAATAAACAAAAAGGGGGGGAAGAAATCATTGAGAACAAATGCCTAAATAAGAAATGAACGGCAAGAGGAAAGAGAGGAACATATAATTAAAATCTCAGATAAAAAATGCTAGGGTCTACATTGCAGCCCCATATCTCTCCGTGACCCGACGCAGAAGGAACAATAATGCCGCCCTCTCAGGCCGGGCCCGAGTCTCGGGAATTGTCCCGACATGGCCAGGCCCCGACCTAGTCTTGGGCCGACATTCCAATCAGACCGGACCAATTTCTCAGGCCGGACCCCTTCCGAGCCACTACTAAAATTGTCGAACGCTCGGCAGACATTTGAACAGATTCATCCCGGCTTCCCACGCGTTTCTATCACGGACATTTGTCCGAACATGAAAAAGGTCATGAGCGACCGATATGACCCATGACCCAGAACCCGATGCGGATCCTGATGCGATTTATTCCTGCTTCTATCTTGCGCAGTTAGTGTTAACCCTTTTGGCCGCAGGGCCCCTAATTTTGGTAATTAATCAAGGGTGTTCCCTCGTATGGGAGATGTAAATAACGTCGTGACCTTTACGGCATGACGGGATCTGGTCCCGACACGAACCACACAATCGTCTGACCAAGTCAGATTGAGCGCACCATGGGCTCTTCGGAGCCCGATTAAATCATCACTTCGGTGACTGGCACGCCCACGCACTTAATGGACGAATCGACCATTCCCGAATAACCGAACCGCATAATGAGTGTTCGAAAAGTACGTCCACAAGTCTGGCACGCCCGGTGGGACCAATCCACCCATCATATCTTTGTCGAAATTAGGGGCCCTGCGGCCCCCTTCTTGTAATACTAATTGCGCTACTTTCTCAAATGCAGGAGAATCGCATCATGGTGCCTACAATGGCAGTCACTTGCGGCCCTCAGGTCGTCGGGAACCATGTTCGGGGCTGCTATCTCGCGGTCCCCCTCAGCTTCGGGAGCTTCCCTCCCATGGTGGGCTTCCCCAACTTCCTTGGGGTGGCCTTCGTCAACATACTGGATGTAAAAGCACCTAACAAGCCCCAGACCAACGCTCCTACATAGGGGGCCACTGAAGCTACTGCCAGCCGAGCTGTGGCCGAGGACAACGATGGCGTCCCTACAACGACGTTGGTCTGCAACGTGCACCACTTGCACCGAACTGCCGGTCCGTCCCACCAAGGATCGGCATCCCACCAGAGGAGGCTCCGGAGGAATAATACTGGCGTCGTCTCGGGGCGCCGCATGTCTAACTCCGGGAAATCTATGACCGTCGGGACCCTTCGAGTTCGCCTGGACGGGCAAAGGTCCCAGGTGACACCAGACCACGTCGTCCCGACTATCCCAGTCCAGAACTCTTTCCAGGGGCTGGAGAAGCTGAAGGAGAAGGTGACGCCCGCAGTTCTGGCCGCATCACCAAAGACTGCACCGGCTCACAGGCTGGCCAAGTTAAAGCAAATCTGGGTCCCCAAGGAGGCCCGGCCCACTGCACCTACCCAGGTAGGGCCTAGCACTTTCCGCTCGAGGAGGGCCCGAAGAGATGAGAGGGTCGAGGTGACGACCCCGATTCACCAACCAGCACTTGCCAAGCCGACGTAGCACGAGGGCGCCCACCGCCGGCGCCGCAGGCACCGACACCAGGCTGCCCGCCCGACACTCAGGGCCTACTCTCCTCTTGCCACTGCCATCGGCACGCAACCACAAGCTGCTCTCCCCGACCAGGAGTGGGAAGGGATCGAGTAGGCCATGAGAAACTACCTCCGGGGCCCAGGTAGCACTCCCTTAGGTCGCCAGAGACTGCTGGGGGTAGTAGCCTCCGCTTTCCAGGAAGAAGGAGCCCGACCCACACTCAGTGCAGAGTCGAGGAATCACTCGGAGGAACTGTGCCAGTCCCCTGTCCGGGAGGAAGCGCCGCTCCGACGATCGGTCTTCGACAGGCTGGTGTTCCCAGGGAGATCATCCAGGAGGGCGACGAAGAGAAACAGGAGCTGGAGAACCCTCACCTGCAATATGGCAGGAGTTCGCGGTCAGTATGGGGCCTTACCTACCGACCCTGAAGAATTGGCCAGACTCGCCACCAGGCCGGGGCCTCTCACTAGAAGGGGAAGAGCGGCAGGCGAAGCATCACAGGCAGGCGCCGAAGAAACTTTCCACGAGGAGCCGCCCGCGGCCCTGACGGCCAATGTGGTCACCACTGGGGGCACGGGCAGTGGACCCTCCACATCATCCGAGGATGCCCCGGCCGAAGAGACAGGGGGCATGCCCAATCCCCCCACAACCGACCCGGCAATGTTGCTCATGATACAACGATTCCAGCAAGAAATTGAGTCACTATAGAAGCAACTGAACGAGCGGAACACACAACCCTCGATGTCCGGGCAGACCGAGGTTCTACTTGAAGCGCCCAGGGACAGTGGGCAATCTTCAGAAGCAGCACTGCAAGCTGCAACTCTTCCAGCAACCCTCAACCCTCTCGGGGGCACGCCCCCACAGCAGGCACATTACACGGCACCGGCCCCACCACAGGCTTTACTTTCCCAAGGGTCCCCCATGGCCCCCCATGCGACCGTGTTGGTTACCCCGAGTGCGCAGCCCGCTCATTTCTATCCGAGCCCGGTCGACCCGGCAACAGTTAGCTGGTTGATGCTTGAACAAATGATAGACATGAAATTGGCCGAGAGAGGCGACGGGGATCAGACGCCATTCGACGTCTACCGGGTGCCCTACCCGGCTCACTATGCCGCAAAGAAGCTGTCGGTTGGCGTCACCAAGCCGCCGAAGTTTGAAAAGTTCAATGGGCAAGGGTCTCCCAGGGAGCACATTGCCTATTATGTGAATGTCATGGGGGACCTGGCTGCTGATGAGGCTTACCTCCTAAAGTTTTTCGGCTCGACACTTACCGGGCTTGCCTTTGAGTGGTACTCCAGCTTGCCACCCGGGTCTGTGGCTGACTGGCCCGACATGCAGAAGAAGTTCAAAGAAAGATTCTACGTTGCAGAACGGGAAGTCACTGTGGCAGAACTTTACGCCACAAGGTAGAAGAATGATGAGTCGGCCCTCGACTACATCAAAAGATGGAGGAACCTTAGCATGAGGTGCAGGCGTCCCCCCCACCAGGAGGATGCGGTGCAGATCTGCAAGCAGAACCTGAAGAAAGAAATCCTGGAAAGAATGATTGGCACCGAAGTCAAGACATTTGATCGCCTGAATAATGTGGTAGCAGAGATTGAGGCATTTATTACCCGATATTCCTCCACTCCGGTCGTGTCAAGCCAGAGAGCCAGGCAGGCCGAGAAGAAGCCAGCTCCCCTTGAGGTGCACACACTAGATTTCCAGGCCTTTGAGAAACAGAAGGAGAAAGCCAAGGGGGCTGCCAACCTTCCCCCGCCTAGAACTACAGAATGGCGGGAGGGCCCCTCACTGAGGGAGAAAATGAGAAACAGAAGGAGAAAGCCAAGGGGGCTGCCAACCTTCCCCCGCCTAGAACTACAGAATGGCGGGAGGGCCCCTCACTGAGGGAGAAAATGAGAAACAAGCTATATTCCTTCTCCCGAGACAAGTCCAAGCTCCTGTTTGAGTGGGCAACCAGTTACAAGAAAATCACACTGCCAGAGCCGAAGAGGCCCGGTGACCTGAAGAAGAAAGATGACCCGCGTTTCTGCCTGTACCACCGGATGCTCAGGCATACCATTGAGGACTGCTATGTCTTCAAGGACGTTATTGAGTCCTTAATCAAGAATGAGGAGCTAGACATGGGGGAGCACAAGGTAGACCCCCCGCAGCCGTATGAACTGCCCAGCATAACCTCCACCGTCAACATGGTCTCGTTATATCAGGAATTGCCTGAGGAGTGGGCGGAGGCCATCACCCGCGCCACTTATGAGACTTTTATCATGACCCCGGCTCCAGACCAAGGGGATTGGCAGACTCTACCCATGAAGAACAGAAGGGCACGTGTCCCTCGGCCCACCCCAGGAGTTCACCTGAGGGGTGTGACACTCCTGCCTGCACCACCCCCGGTGAGCCCGGTCTGGCACGACACGGCCCCTCGGCTGGTCGTGAGGCGGCCCACTCACAACAAAAAGAGTTGTGTCCCGCTGCGGATGCATAAGAAGACCAGCCCGGTGGTTGAAAGACTCCAGGCTATTATTAATGGGCTTGAAGATTATGAACAGCCCGAAATCTAGCCCGTGGAACTGAAGGAGTATGTCCCCTGGGAGGAGTTTGAATTACTCCAACTGGCTCCAGGAACAGAAGCTGAAGCAGAGAAAGAGCCTCCCCTATGGGGTGAACTTCCCCAAGAGCAGCCGCTGGCTACAGCAGGAAAGAAGAAGAAGAAGAGAAGACCCAGGAGCAAGAAGAAAAAGGAGGTCGTCATCACCTGCAACACCCTCTCGGCGCTGTTCGACACTGCCCTCTCCCTGGAAGAAAAAGAAGAAGAGTTACCCCATGAACCGATGGAGGTGAGCCAGGCTGAAGTGTCCACTCCCCAACACGCCGCCAGGTTGGGAAGGAAGTGGGGGCGCCCTCCTCAGGATAACCTCAACATCATGCTCATGGGAGAACAACCATACCAGGTACCCGACCCCGAGGTCCGAGGCACAAAGATCCCTCCTCCGTCAGGTCTCTATCCCGGAGAGACCAGAAGCCGAGGCACCCCTTCATTCGTCGAATTCCTGTCAGCACGAGCAGGGGGGCAGGCACGCTCCCAAGGGTCTCCTTCGACCAGAGGAGCAAGCAGTCCTCAAGCTCCATCGGCGGTGACTCCTCCTCAGCTAGAAGAAGAATTTAACGGCATCCCAAACCTTGCCCAATTCATGCAAGAAATGGGGGAAGCCCAGCAGTCCACACAGGCTCAACAGGCTGTGACAGAACCCGCAAAGGAGGCATCCCCTGATCTGACACCCCAGCCCCAAGGTGGGGGCAGGCGCGACAAGGCCGAAGAGATGAAGTTACTCAAGGTGCGGGCTGCCGACCGAATAGTCAGACACCTCAAAAAGATCCCGGCTCGATTCACCGTATGGGAGATGCTGTCTTTGGATGAAGAAACACGGCAAGCCATCATTGCCGCACTCCAGACGCCAGCACACCTTGAAGCATGTCTGGCAAAAATATCACCTGAAGTAGCTGTGGCTTTCACAGAAGATGACATGCTCCTGCCCACCTGCAGTCATAACAGACCCCTCTACATGAAAGGGCAGCTGAATGGCCAGCCTATCAACAGGGTATTGATTGACCCAGGGGCGGCAGTGAATATACTCCCCTACCGGGTGTACCAAAAGCACTACTTTGACGTACACCTGGTTGAGGTCAAGAATGTCAAGATTTCTGATTTTAACCAGAAATGCAAGGTGCCCATGGGGGTCGCAGAATTCAACATGACCTTTGATGATTTCACCACCAAGGTCCAGTTCCACGTCATCAACTCCAACACCTCCTATAAGGCGCTACTTGGCCGGCCCTGGTTACACCAGAACAGAGTAGTACCTTCCACCTTGCACCAATGTATCAAGTACCCCTGCGAGGGAAAGGAAGTCACAATCTTCGCCGACCTCCACCCGTTCGAGGTGTTCGAGTGTCATTTGTCAGATGCCAATCTGTACTTAGAGAAGGCGAAGCAAGCTCCTGAAGCCGCCCAAGACAAGGGAACGAAGAGGGTCAAGGAAGGCAGCTGGTTTCCTCCACCACCCCCAGGCTATGTGGCTCCCCCACATGTACCATTCATCGCACAAGAAGGGGGGGTATTCAAGGCAGCTCCTCTCGCCATCTATCCTACACCGGGGACGCCTTGCCTCGAAGACCTGTTAGAGGATGTCAGAGTCCTGCCAGGGATCGTCAAGCCTATAACACGAATTGAATGTCAAGCAGCCGAGCAGCTGAAAACTTTTGAGGTGCCTAACCCTGAGGGGCAACCCACTATCTTTTATGTTGCTGGGAAAAAACCAGTCAGGGAAGATGATGATTGCCGGTTTCTTGACGAGTTGTATGACTCACACGTCCCCATCGCGGGACTTCCTTACATGACTGACCGGGCAGCCAGAATGGTCAGAAAGCAAAAGATTCCCCCTTATCAACCCTCCGGCCGGAAGAAAATGTTTGAAAGGATGTGGAACCCACCAAACCTGGATCGGCGGCTGCTGCAAATTACCAAGCACCCCGGTCTTGGCTTTTCACTAGAAGATTATTACGAAACTGATGTTATATCAGTTTTGGCTCTGTCCGGCGATGACCCCGCGGAAGCTGCAGACTTGCGGGAAGCCCACCAAGATGTACATTTCACGCCTCTGACTGAGGAGGCGCAAGACGAAGAAGTGTTCCTTTGGAACCCTCTCCGCCGCCGCTGCATGGGGAAGACATCCTCCTTTTCCGAGGTACTAACCTCAAAGGGTCATATCACCGAGGCGCCCTCACTCCGGCCTGCTGGTGAAGCATGGAGTAGTAGCATGGGCCATGCTCCGGACTCTCCTTGATACGACCCCGTCATGTACGCCTTGTACCATAGGCAGCAACGGGAGATCGGGATGTTAAAGACACGACTGGCTGAGTTGACCTCGCTAGTGACCGACCTGATCCAAGGTTCTCTCCGCCCGTGGGGTGGCCATATGTCTTGGCCCCGAGACACCAGCCCTGATGCCTCTGTCCGGTCAAGAAGGGAAAAAAGAGATACGGCAAGCCCATTAACCGGGCGGCCAGCCAGGCGAGGCATGACACTCCAAGAGAAGCTGCAGAAGCCCTACTCCTTCCCAAGAGAGAAGACTCGGGGTATCTTTGACTAGGCCTACCATTACGGCAAAGTCTCCCTCCCAGGGTCCAAGAGGGCGCAGGACACCCAAAGAAGTGGGGACCCACTGTTTTGTCCCTATCACCAGATATTGGGCCACGCCATCGAAGACTGCTATGTCTTCAAAGACATTGCTCAAGACCTCATTGACAGGGATGAGCTCAGAATGGGAGACTATGTGGTGGCCCCGCCGTGCCCCCACGTGACGAACAACCCCAGAAGAGGAGCCTACACAGTATCTATCCAGTACCAGGCGCCTGAAGATGCCCCGGCCCCCGCCAGAGTTGTCTATGATGAATACACAGAAGACCCCGAGGTGGCCCTGTGCCTTTCTGTGCCAGCGGACCCCGCGGACCCAGCGGCTACGGCCCAGGAGGAATGCGCGGTGAACGCAGCCTCCGTGCCCAGTCACGAGAAACAAGAAGAGGGGGATGGCGTCCTCGAGCCCGAGGATAATGAAGACCAAGACTTTGTCGATTTGTTGCCAGCCCCGCCGAAAATTGAAAATGGCGGCCAGGCCACTGTCGACGAATTGATTGAGATCAATCTCGGCATAGAAGGCGACCCCAGGGCGACCTTTCTGAGTGCTCTTATGCCCCCGCAGGAGAGGGAACAATACACAAAGCTGCTACAAGAATTCCGGGATTACTTTGCCTGGAAATACAAAGAAATGCCCAGGCTCAGCCCCGAAGTAACTCAGCACATTTTGGCCATTGATCCCAAGGTGGAGCCAGTGAAGCAGCCTCCCCGGCGTATGAGGCCAGAATTGATCAGCCAGATCTGCAAGGAGGTCGACAAGCTCATAGACGTCGACTTCGTGGCGGAAAACCAGTACACTACTTGGTTGGCCAACATCGTACCGGTGAAGAAGAAGAATGGACAGATCAGGATTTACGTGGATTTCTGCGACTTGAATAAAGCCTGCCCGAAAGATGACTTCCCGGTACCTATCACCGAAGTGATGATTGATGCAACCACTGGTCACGAGGCCCTGTCTTTTATGGATGGATCATCCGGTTATAACCAAATTTGGATAGCCGACCACGACCGGATCCACCCGGCCTTCAGATCGCCAAAGGGGATATTCCACTACAAGAGGATGCCCTTCGGCCTCAAGAATGCCGGTGCTACATATCAGCGGGCGATGACCAAGATCTTCGACGAGCTGCTATATAGCAAGGTCGAATGCTACATTGATGATCTAGTCATCAAGACTAAGAAAAGAGATGAGCATCTGAGTGACCTTAGGGTCATCTTCCAAAGGCTCCGGCTGTACAGGCTGAAAATGAACCCCATGAAGTGCGCCTTCGGCGTGTCCAGCGGGAAGTTCCTCGGCTTCATTGTCCAGCATAGAGAGATCGAGATTGACCCCTTCAAAATAAAAGCCATCCAGGAGCTGCCCCCTCCGAAGAATCTGGGAGAGCTAAGGTCCCTACAGGGCCGTCTAGCTTACATCCGCAGGTTCATTTCCAACTTGTCGGGGCGTTGCCAACCATTTCACAGACTAATGATGAAGAGTGCACCCTTCAGTTGGGGTCACGAATGCCAGCACGCGTTCGACCAGCTAAAGGAGTACCTGAAGACCCCGCCAGTCCTGGGGGCACCTGTCAAAGGCAGACCGCTTATTCTCTATATAGCGGCCACCGAATATTCACTGGGGGCAATGCTCGCCCAAAATAATGATGAGGGAAAGGAGCAGGCTCTCTACTACCTCAGTTGGAGATTGGTGGGGGCAGAGGCCAAGTATACCCCGATCGAGAAAGTCTGCCTTGCCTTGGTCTTCGCAGTCAAGAAGCTGAGGCACTATATGCTGTCCCATGAAGTAAATTTAATATCCAGAGCCGATCCCATCAAGCACATTCTCTCCCAGCCAGTCCCGAAGGGGCGCCTGGGAAAATGGGCCGTGCTGCTCATGGAGTTTGACATCACCTACGTGCCACAGAGGGCCGTTAAGGGACAAGCCGTCGCGGACTTCTTCGCAGCACACCCAATGCCCGAAGACTCTCCGTTGGCCACCGAGCTACCCGAAGATGAAACACTGGAGGTAGACCAAGCCCAACAAGTCATCTGGCAGTTGTATTTCGACGGGGCCTCGAGAACAGAAGTTACCCCGTCCGAATGCACCAAGGTACGGGCCAGAGCCGGCATCATCCTCAAATCTCCAAACGGAGAAGTGCTGCACACTTCTGTGGACGCGGGATTTTGGTCTCTTTTCTTTTTATTTTATTTTTATTTTTTGATATTTGATTATATTATTATTTATTCGGGAATTTCTCTTATTTGTATTTATTAGGCGTGCCAGTCACATGCGTGATGATTTCATTGTGCGCTCGACTTGACTTGGTCAGTCGATTGTGAAGTCCGAGTCGGGACCAGAAGTCCGCCATACCATAAAGGCTATGGCGTTAATTACGCCCTTCCAAGGAAGGACAACCCTTGATTAAACGCCGGAATAGGAGGCCTCATAAGGTGAACAGATGTTCACATGCTTAATTTTAAACTTCATACCAGGGCCAGGGAGGCGGGTAAGATAATAACATCAACCACAGAAACAGACCATATCGTTGAATCGGCGGTTCAAAACAATTATGCTTAGGGGGGAACTAGGAGATGGAAGATATCAATCACGGTCGAGGTGAGCCACGACCATGATGTAGGTTTAAAGCATCGATCAATATTTCGACAGCATTTCCTCTTAATCTGGATTATGCCGAGAGGGAAATAGGCTATCACTCACGGAGTGTCGGGATGAAAGCCGAGAGAAAGAGAGAGGTCCAACCTCCCAACCCGTATATATAGGATATAGGGCAATGTATGATTTTCCCTTTGTGGAAAGCCGGCAGGACTCATGCAGTGACAGAATCCTCGCAAGCAAAAGGGGTTGTTCATAAGTCCGATATAGGATAGCGGAGCATAAGGGAGTCTAACTTCCTTTTAAATTTATCCCCGGGCCAGATATGATGACTCATGGGCGTCCCTGGATTGGCTTGATTAAAGTGACGGGGGGTTCAATTGTATGGAGGAGTAGGCTCCTGGGGCAGGTTGGGTGTGCATGTAGGTTCTCGGCGCGAAAACCACCGTGCCGGGAAGGGTTCTTCATGAGGTACTGTTTGAGGTGCCGGGAAGTTGGTGTTAATGCCATTCTGCATGAAGGAGGAGAGTGTTCTCGGCGCCATGCGATGCCAAGGAGGGGTTAGGTCCTCGGCGCCATAAGATGCCAAGGAGTTAGGGTTCCTGGTGCCAGAAAGATACCAGTGGGTTAGGCTCTCGGCGCATGAAGATGCCAAGGGGGGATCCCGGCGCGCAGGGGAGAAGGCCAAGCCGGTTCTCGGTGCGGCCAAGGTGCAGGGGCTTCCGACGCGCAGGGGAGGAGGTCAAGATGGTTCTCGGCGCCTGAAAAGTGGCGCCGAGAGCTGTTCATCCAGTTCCCTGTAAGCGGGGCCGAGAGGTGTGAGGGCTCCGGGATAAGAACAGAGCTTACGGTACTCTGTTTTGGGGTTTCATGATGATCGGGTTGAAGCAAATGGGCCATAAGGAGTCAAAATGGCTCAATTCACTGGACTTCAACCTATTTCGGTGTAGGTTCCCAAGGAAGGCCAGGAACATAGAAAAGTTTGGGAGGGGAACAATGAAGTATAGGGAGCCTCTGTCACCATTGATAGATAAGGTCCCGGGGATAGGTTTCATGTCATCTCTGTCATCCTGGGATAATTTTGACAGCACCTCCCCTAGACTTGATATTTGCCAGAGAATGATATACGATCACCCACGGAATGCCGGGGTGAAAGCCAAAAACAGAGGGGTATAGGGCCCCTGACGCCTGTATGTGCTTGCAGCACTATCTTGATATTCCTTTTGAGACCGTAGACGCTTATGCAGTGGCAGAGCTTCCTTGGTCCTTAAGGTTATAAAAGCCGATCGAGTTCGGGAAACCACGTGGAAAAAGGGGAGTCGTTCCCACTAATTGTCGCCCCTGAAGTGCATGTGATGACTCAAGGCATTCTTGATAGAATGTAGGGTATACTGAGCAGTTCACAAGGGTATCTGTGGGGTTTCTTCAATGATAGCAAGGATTTTCGTCCAAGGTTCAAGAGATGGAGGGTTCACGGCTTAAGGAGGCCCTCGGCTTGGAAAAGGGTGGTTCCCGGCGCCAAAACCATCGCGCCGGGAAGGGTTCTTCATAGGATACTATTCGGCGCGCCGGGAAGCAAACACAAGCGGGGGTTCTCGGCGCATGAAGCTTCGCGCTGGGAAGGCCGCTTTGTGGGGGACTGTTTGGGCGCCGGGAACTGGCAAAGGGGAGCTCTCGGCGCAGGTGAGGTGGGGTTATCGGCGCGGGAAGACTCGCGCCGAGGGCTATTCACTTGCTTTACTGTTTACGGGGCCGAGATGGATGAGGGCACCGAGATGGGTTTAGGGTTTTACGACACTCTGTTTTGGATTTAATGATGATCCAGGCCGAAACAAACAGGTTCTATGGAATCGAAACTGATCAGGTTATCAAATCTGAGCTGGATTAGGTTTGGGCTTCATAGAGGCATCAGGGTTCAGGAGGGATTTGGGGAGGCCGAGGTCTGGAGGCCCCCATCTATCGCCATTATCACGCAGGGCCCTGGGGACAACCTTGATATGGTCATTCATCGCCCTGGGAGCCAAGAGATGACTGTCTCTGGACCCAGAGGTGATTTCGACGATGCCAACGGACAAAGTATAAGCACTTAGAACTCCGGAGTCTCACAATCTTCGATCATTGCATAGCACGGCATCATCCCGGAAGCCAAGGGATGGTCTGTCCCGGGCTCTGAGATAAGCACGGACAGTGCTGCAACGAAAAGAAAACAGACGAATCGGCGGATCATTAATCCACTGGGGAAGGGGATCAGCATGCTACTAGTCTGAGAGTAGACAGATAACACGAAGAAAGATGATAGAGCTTCAGAGGAATCAAAATCAGGCTTGAACTGTAGCCCATCATATTTATTCGTTTTACGACATCCATCAGGGAAGATACATAGTAAGAAAACCCAGGCGATACATCATTCCAAGACTCAGACCGATCACAGGGAGAGAGTGAGGGAAAGGGGATAAGACAGACGCCGAGATATCCTGGCTACATTCAAGGAATCGAAACAAAACTTGAACGATTACATGAAGCAGAAGAAAAGAAAACATGGGGGAGGGCGGAGCATTGACTCCTCTCCCTTCCCGGATGCCCACCTGGAGCTTCTTCCCTTGGGATTGATCTCTTCTCTCTTTCTTTTTTTTCAGCGGAGGAGGCTCTCTCTCTCTGTAGGTTTCTTCTCTTTTCTTTCTTTTTGATCCACCGCCCGACCTCGATCCCCTTTTCATTCAAAGAGGGTTTGTTTTTATAGACCCCATCCTCCCGTCCTCTCGGTGGAGGACAGTCGGCATGGCTCGTTCCGTTCGACACAGCTCCCGGCGCGACAAGTGGCCCCTTGTTGAGGTTCCCGGCGCTAATCTCAGAAGCCCAAACGGCCGGCCCATCTGGTGCCTTTAGGCCTCACACGTGCCTTAGGATTCTCTTTCTTATTTGAATTGATTTCCATCAAGACCGAATAAGGCCTCTTTAGTAGCGACATGACTTTGTTGAGATCTTCTTGAGGTTCCATCAGTGAACAAACTGGGGTTTAATCAGTATTGCCATCTGAACGATGACAAAATCGGGTATGTTTCATCAGCATTGTCAGCCGAACGGTGACAAGATCAGACATCAGCTTCAGTTCGAAAAGACTTCGGCCGGTTAGATGGTTGACGAGCTTCATCAGTGATCTTTCACTGTAGGTCTGACTTCCCTTTTCAATTCTGCTTCCACCTCTGTTCATTTTCAAGGTGTCAACAAATGCCCCCCATCTGCGGGCGACGTAAGCACAGAATAAGCGACACAGGGTCTGCAGGTGTCTTTCATCATTCGAGGGTATCTTCCTCAGTTTTATCTTTGACATTGTCCTTTAGCTTGATCATGTTGCTGTAGTAACATCCTGCATATGCATCTTTCATTTCCATGTTTTTCATGTTTTTTCATTTTCTGACTTCATTGTCACCATTCGGGGATTTTGAGGCATTGCCTTGGACCTCTCGGCATGGCGCTCTCGGCGCGGCCGTTGTCGGCGCGGCCACTTCGGCAGGGGCCTCTTTGGCAGGGTCTTATCGGCGCGGGCGCTCTTGGCGGTAGCTTCTCGACGCGGGTGTCCTCGGCGAGGGCTTCTCGATGCGCATGTCTTCGGCGTGGGCTTCTTGGTGGATGGGTTCTTGGCGCGCCCCCTTTTTCTTCCGGCCGACGGGGGGCTCTCGGCGCGCTTTTCTTTGCGCCGAGAAGCCCCTCTTTCTTCTTCTTTTTAACCCCCCGAGAGGGTTTTCCCCTCATTTCTTACTTCTCCCTTCTCTCTCTTCATCTCGGCGGCAGCGGTGAGCTCCCCCCTCCTCCGAGAGCCTTGTCGCCTCCCCCCTGTCGACCCATTCATTCTCGGGTAGGTTTCATTATGTGGGATTGAGTCCCATTTTATGCTCGAGATCACTCCCTCTTGGTGGGTGACTCCCTATTTTTCTTGGGCAGACCCCGGACAAGAGGAGATGCTACCGAAATTTTTGAGAATTGTTTGTCTTATTGTTTCATGCCCATTCATCTTTCTGATGCTTCTTTTCTTGTCTTTCCCTGACTGCAGGTGCTGACATGGCTTCCGGCACTTCTGCTGCGGCCTCCATGACTGTTGGGGCGAGTTTATCGGCTCAGCCGGATATATCTCGGGCTAAAGTCAACTGGCTGAATGTGTACACCCTGAGCTTCTGCTATGACCAGATTGCTAGTGTCGATGAATCCTCTGATTCCGAGACTGATACAGTGCCGTCTTCCGGAGTCTATTCTTCCACATAGGGTATTGATTTCAGAAGGGCTGCTGACTACCATCCGGACCTGCCGAAGGATCATCATCTGCTGCCATTTATCCGGACCTTCACCATAGGCAGAATGAGGGATTTCCTGCTTGCTCGGTCCGTGGAAGCGGCAATACTTGCTGACAGAGACAGCCTGAAGGGTTCTGTTTATCGCGCCCGAGCTATATATCTCCCGGGTGAGCAGAGGGACTGGAATGCCGTACTGGGCACTTCTGATTTAGAACCGGAGAAGAAGATGCTAACCCGGGCCCCAGAATTTACCCCTGCAAGGTGGGACCATACCACCGGTCGTGTCCATCGAGAGAAGACCTCCTTTGGACTCTTTTTGGCACCCGCGAAGTGGGGCTATAGAGACGAACCATTTGTTCTTAATTGTCTGGCCGTTCAGTTTAAATATCAGCTGGCTGCTGGTTGGTTTGGAGATGCCAAATTGACAGACGCCCATCTTTTCAGGGTCGGAGCAGTGGAGTTCACAGAATATGTTTTGAAGGAATATGCCCCTCTATTGGTTAGAGCTGGGGTATATCATAGTGTATTTGCCTCCAGGTTCCGCTATCCCATCTCTCGGGGATTATGTTGCGGCATGCTCGAAGTGTTCTGCCCACAGTTTAATACGTTCTATACAGCAGAAGGCGAGACTTCTCTCGATCTTCGGAGTCTTGCGCAGCTTTCAGGCCTGCCTATAGATGGCGAGCCATACGAGGAGGTCTGTCTAGACGACTCTGTAAAGGACACCTCTGATGGAGAGGGCAGATATTCTTTTGGCTACGCATATCGGTACTTGATGAAGGCTTATCGCACCATCTGTCTGGCCTACAGCAGGGGATCTTCCAAAGGATATCAACCCCGGGAAAAAAGCAGCAGATTGAGAGTCCGTGTAGGACAGTGGATACAGTACTTCTTCGGGGGTCCTTTGAAGCATACAGACTTCCCTTCCGTGGGACCGACTCCCAGTAAGCAGATCAGGGCCCCTCGTTATAAATCAGCATTGCCGCTTCACTGCGCCGAGCAGGTGTAGATGGCCCGAACCCAGCAGGGGTTGACCCCATCACCCATTGTGCAGCTTATTTGACTTTCTAGCTATGCACTTTCGCTCTCCCTCAAGGGGATGAGACGACTATCAGACCGGAGGCTATCTATCCGGCCTGTCAGATGGCCTGGGGGATGAGACTATCTCTGTGCCCGGTGGCTTTGTGTTTAGTTTACAAATCGCTGGGAGATTTGCATAGACATCGGGTTCCCCGTTCCTTACGGACTGTAGGTCCATTTCATTTCTTCAATGCTTGGGTTTGCAGCATTTTCCCCGAGCTGGCCCCGAGAACTTTGCAGTCAGACACACTGTTCCCTCGGATGATTGAGTTTGCTAGTGCCGAACCTGATCTTTTCTCAGAGCAACTGTTTAAGATAAGGGGCAGGTTGACAAAAGTGCCTGTAGATGCTCCTGGCAGCATTCACTTCTGGAGCTTAGCAGCAGGTTCGGCTCCTTTAGTAGACCCTCAGAGGGAGTGCAAAGTGGAAGAGGTAGAAGTTTATGTCCATCCGGTTTCGGGGGCCAATGCCACCCAGCCCATATTAGAACCAGAACTGGTAAGGTGGGCTATGGCTATCCGACCCAGTGTATTGGTCTTCAGGAAGGGAGGCTTGCTCATCTTGGAGCCCTATTACCCATTCCGTTTTACTAGAAACTTCGGCTACGATCAGCATATTCCTTCATCAGCCGCTCAGTTCCCTTTGGACAGCCGTGCCAAGCATGGGTCCTCCATTGCCAGTGACGGTCGGATATGGTGGGATTTCTTTCATCGCCGAGAGGGCGTAACTTTCAGGATCCCGACCGTTTCTAATCGTATTCCCCGGGTCACATCAGAATACATCAAGTGGTGGAATACCCGCACCAATTTTTACAAGGATGGCAGAGGCGCCTTCTGGGACGTGGCCGAGCGCTCTTTCTTAAAGCGACAATCAGGGCCTGTATTTGAGATTGATGAGGTTCACCTGAAAAGGCTCTATTCACAGCATCCGAGGGAGGCGGACTCATACATCACCAGGCGTTGGTCCTTAAAAGAGGAAGGCTCTAAATACCCATGCCTGTATTTTCTGAGATCAATGAAGATGCTTTTACAAAGGACCTGAGGCAGCTGGGCCACATAGGGAGCATTCAGGTGGAGGTGCAGTATCCATTTCCCCCGGAGGAGCCTCTCCCGACAGCAGCCCCCTGGAGGGGCCCGGTAGACAGATTTCACCCTTATCGGACATTTGTGCGGAGGGAAGACCGCACCAACACATATTATCAGCACACTTCTTAGCTTTTCGTGCTGCTGAATGTTCACGGGCTGTCAGTAGAGAACCCGATAGCCGGTATTCTGAATAAGCCGCTTTTTATCTCTTTTCATTATGTCGACGGCTGGTGCATGGATTACCTCGGCCTGTTTCATTGCCTTGACTTCCACGGCCACCAAGATTTAGCTGCCTTGACAGAGAAATGCCAGACCATAGGTGACGTGTGCTGGCTCGTGAAGGAGGCTGCTTCCCGCTAGAAGGAGGTGGCTTATCTGTATTGGCCGCTTTCTACCTTCTATGACGGCCCAGCAGGTATGACCCTTCCTGTGTGCTCATGGCGTCTTTCTTTTATTGTCATGTTATGCATCTGTCGACTATGACTGCCTTTCTTGTGTCTTGCACAGATAGACCGGACATAAAACGGCAGGGACTTTACAGGAAGATTATTGCACAGGCTGAAATGCCTGCTTACTTTGAAATTCCTGCAGCAGCACCCACGACCACTCCCCTGCCTCCGGGCAAGAGGAGGAAGCCTTCTGCGGTGAAAACTGCAGTTGTCAAGGCCAAGAGGGCCAAAGTTGTTCGGGTCCAGCAGTCAGCTCCAGTTGCGACGGACGCCGGGACCCCTCTTCCAGACATCCCCTCTTTTGACGAGTTCAGGTCTCAGAGGGAGGCTGCTCAGGAACCCGCCGAGAGTAGCGGTAAATATCTTACAGATGCAATCCTCACTGTTTTCTTGACTGTTCTTTTAAGGCGCCTTTCGAGACTGAGCTTCTCTTTATCTGATACAGCCCCGGAGCAGGTTGCAGTGCCTGCGGAGAGGGACACGAGGCTGCCTTCTCCTACCCCGGCTGGCGAGGAGGAGGGTAAATGTGCTCTCTCATCTTTTCTCTTTATACTTTTACTGTTATTCTTTTTCATTATATCCCTCAGAGTTCCCCTTTTGTTGAGGTGGCAGTCAGGGAGCCGACTGGGGCTACACTAGCAGTGGGAGAGCCGTCTCAGCCGCAGGAAAGTGAAAGGACTCAAACAAAAGAGAGCCCTATTCCGGCCCGACGCATAATCACCCGGTCTGCATCGCGGCATGCTCTAGAGGCGACCTCGCAGCACATAGCTAGAGTGGAGATATCCTCGGGCAGCTCCGAGACCGTGCCTGATAATGAGGAGGAAGTGACCTTAAGTGGCAGCGAGGAGGAAGTCCAAAAATCAGAAGCCCTGCCTGTGCTAGCGAAAGGCCTTCCGCCCTTTCAGCCTCCTAAACTGTTGATGCTATCTTCTGAGGAGGAATTGCAAGAGGAGTTTGCCGGGCTTGACACTGAGGTCGACATAACCCCTCCATTTGTTGCTTCAACTACGGAGCTTGCTCCTCTTTTGTCTCATCTTGAGGTACAGACCTCACTTTAAAGGTAAGCTTCTTTCTTTTTTTTTTTTGCTTGCTGTTCTATTTATTTTCTTCCATCCATTGATGAGGATCATTCTGCCTTGTCCTCAGGACCCTGTCACTATCAGCTCTGATGCGGCCGCAGTCTCCATGGATGTCTCATCTGCAGATTCGATCATCATCCCTGCTTTACCTTCAACTTGCATGGAAATTTCTGAGGTTATTCGCCCCGTGCCAGTGAGAATACAATCTTCAACTGACTTAACATCACTGGACTTGGGCTCATCAAGAGAGATTTCCATCCCCGTCAGGGCCTCAGAGTTCAGAGCCGAAGTAGACCCAGCCAGAAGCTCCACTTTTATACCGGCTGCCATAATGTCAAGTGCACCCGAGTCAGCAGTCCCTGCCACAGTGGCTATAGAGACTGGATTTCTGCCTTCACAGTCTAGGGCACCTTTGTCTCCATCATCAGAAAGAGTAGCTGAAGGTGCAGCCTCCATTGAAGAGATAACTCCTTTATTTATTGATTCTCCTCCCGTGGATGTTCAAGCCGTAGCTCCCGAGGCAGCAACCGAGGAGGAGTCTTCAACCCAGCAGGAGAGTACAAAGAGGGATCGACTAGCTCTTTCAGCAGATTTGCCTTCTTCGTCCTCCCAAGCAGACATTGGATTGTGGGCAGATATTGACGGAGAGGTGACTTTTGAGGTCGTCACGTCTGCTTCTTTTGGCTTTACTTCTCCTGACAGCTTCGTCTGGCAGCATCTGGACATGTTACGCCAGTTAGTAGAATCCCAACCTGGCTTGACATATCTGCAACTGAAGAAGATTGCCAATCGCTTCACCGCTGGCCTGCAAGCCATGGGCTGCCCTTTGGACTTATGGGCTCAGCGGGTCTTGCTTCTGTTGAAATTCGTGCATCGGAGAGATTTCCTAGCACGGACCATGGTTGACAAGCTGACGGCATTGAAGTTGCAGAGGTCAGAATGCAGATCTGAACTGGGGAAGCTGATGCTGACACTCGACGAACGCCAGGCCGAGCTACAGAGCGTTGTTCAGCGGGAGGAGGCCGTCCAGAACCGGGTAGCCATTCTAGAGGCGGAACTCACCGAACTTAGGGCCGAGCTTCAGCAATTATCTTCTATTCGGCCACAGTCCGCCGAGGAGGTGGCTTTGTTGGAGGGACGGGTGATGTCTTTCCAGGACATGTCCATGAGGCTTCAGGAGGAGGAAGCGCGCCTTCATGAGCTAGGAGCCGCCCCTATGTAGGTCTTCTGGCCTTTGAAGATATCTTTCGGCGGCCATGAATTATCTTCTCTTTATTTTCTTTTCTTTTGTGATACAATGTCCCCTCGGGGCCCTCTATGTACTCCCCTTTTTTAATGAAAAGGAATATCCGGCTTCATATGTATCCATCTTCTTTTCCCTGTGGTTTCATTGCTTCGGGAAGCGGGATAGTGGTTTTAGCGATCCCTCATGCGAACGGCTCGTACTTGGCAGGAGAGCGTCCACCCCTTCAGAGAAAGGATGGGGGACTTGCTCCACCGCGTGACGGCATCCGAAGAGGTGCTTAAACCGGATTTTGTGAGTGACAGCAAAAATCCTTCTGGCCATGTGCGCCGCAAAGGAGACAATTTGCAGGAGTGTGAAAGGAGAGGTTCCATCAGAATAGACGTGAGGTCTAGACTGGGTAGAGGTTATAGTAGGTGGAACAATTAAAGGATATGTGATTTTCATCAGGACAGACGTAGGGTCTGAACTGGATAGGGTTTCATCATTGATCGGGCAAAATGCCAGTCGATCAATAGTTGGTTTCATCATCGATATTGAGTTGATATCGATGCAAACAAAGGGTTCAAGTTTCATCAGAAAAGGCGAAAGGTCTAAACTGGGTAGGGTTTCATCATTGATCAGGCGATGTGCCAGTCGATCAATGGCTGGTTTCATCATCGATATTGGGTTTATATCGACGCAAGGAAGAGTTTAAGTTTCATCAGGATAGACGAAAGGTCTAAACTGGGTAGGGTTTCATCTATTCCGGCAGGCTTTATCGCGGGTGGGACTTTGCCAAGAAATATGCAGGTTTCATCAGGATAGACGTAGGGTCTAGCCTGGGTAGGGTCTATTAGAATGGTGATGGGTTTCATTGTCAGTGGGACGTTAAAAAAAAGGGTATGTAGATTTCATCAGGGTAAACGTAAGGTCTATCCCGGAAAGGCTTTATCATCGGTGGGGCATGGAACCAGATGACCGACGGATGGCTTCATCAATGAAGGAGAGGTAAAGACAGCGTGCCGGTTGGCATGGAACTTTTGAATTACCACTTTACTGACCCAAGTGCCCTTTCGGGTTTTCACCGGAGCCAGCCCCCTCTTGCTTTTGCCCACGCGCCCTTTCGGGTTTTCACGTGGCGGGGTACCCGATTTTGCCTACAGTGCCCTTTCGGGTTTTCACCGCAGCTGGGTTTTAGCCATTTTTTTTGCCCTTGTTCAGAATGCCTGAACAAGACTGGCGGGGTATCTCTATTTTAACCCCCTTTTGTCTCTTCTTCTCTTTTCTTCTTCTCTTTTTTTTATTGAAACTTTGGTTTTGTAGCCCATGTGGGCAGCTTGAGCATGTATCATCATTGATGTGGGTGCTAACATCAATGCAAGGGGTATATGGTTTCATCATCCACCCAGGCGGAAGGTCTAGGTTGACTTGAGTGTATTTTGCGGCTTAGGCGTGAAGCCGTTCGCCGGGAGCATGGTTGTATCATTGATGTGGGGATTGCCATCAACGCAAGGGGATAGAATTTCATTGTCCACCTAGACGGAAGGTCTAGTTTGACTCAAGAATGTGTGTAGTAGCTTGAGCACGAAGCCATTCGCTGGAGAGGTGGGTTTCATCGCTAATGTGGGGTTTAACATTGGCGCAAAGGGATGAGGCTTTATCATCTATCCGGGTGGAAGGTCCGGGTTGATTTGTAGTATTTTCATCAGAGTAGACGGAAAGTCTACCCCGAACGGGTTTTAGCATTGATCCAGCGGTGTGCCGCTTCATTAATGGCTGCTTTTATCATCGGCATTGGGTCGATACCAATGCAAGGATTTAAGAGGTTTCATCAGGATAGACGTAAGGTCTAAACTGGATAGGTTTCATCACTGATCGGGCAGTGTGCCAATCGATCAAGAAGTTTCATCAACGGTATTGGGTTTATACCAATGCAAGGGAATTCATAGGTTTCATCGGGATAGACGTAGGGTCTAAACCGAACAAGTTTCATCATTGATCGGGCAGTGTGCCAATCGATCAATAGCAGGTTTCATCAACGGTATTGGGTTTATACCAATGCAAGGATTTCATAGGTTTCATCGGGATAGACGTAGGGTCTAAACCGGACAAGTTTCATCATTGATCGGGCAGTGTGCCAATCGATCAATAGCAGGTTTCATCATCGGTATTGGGTTTATACCAATGCAAGGATTTCATAGGTTTCATCGGGATAGACGTAGGGTCTAAACCGGACAAGTTTCATCATTGATCGAGCAATGTGCCAATCGATCAATAGTGAATTTCGCCATGGTGGGACTTTGGATAGGGTGAATGGGGGTTTTATCAGGATAGACGTAGGGTCTATACTGAGTGGGTTTAATCGTTGATCGGGCGAGGTGCCGGTCGATCGACAAGGAGTTTATGATGGGAGATGAGGCTTTCTTTGGAATTACCACATTACTGACCCAAGTGCCCTTTCGGGTTTTCACCGGAGCCAGCTCCCTCTTGCTTTTGCCCACGCGCCCTTTCGGGTTTTCACGTGGCGGGGTACCGGATTTTGCCTGCAGTGCCCTTTCGGGTTTTCACCACAGTTGGGTTTTAGCCATTTTTGCTCTTGCTCAGAATGCCTGAACAAGCCTGGCGGGGTATCATTATTTTTAACCCCATTTTTATATTCTCTTTCATTTCTTCTCTCTCTCTTTTTTTATTAAGAGGGCGTTAGACCGTAATGCCATAAGATCAAGACGAGTGGTAGCTTGGATAGGGCGGAGTGCCGCTAGACCAAGGAGGAGGTAGCTTGGTTAGGGCGGAGTGCCACTAGACCAAGGATGTCACGCCCCGAACAAGGCGGAAATATAGGGACGTACAGTTAGAGACACGCTGGCAAGAGAGAGAACTAATCTAAAATAATACACAAGTGCTACAAGATGGAAATACTAAATGATCATTAACAAACCACAACTGATACAATAACCTCAAGTTCAACTTAATACAACTGGAATAATCAACCACTAAAACTCAATAACATGACTGAGACTAAAAGCTCTCCAAAACACAACTAAAGAAAGATAACACACTACTAACACACTAGAACTGATACACTCAAGACATCACTTCTGCCCTTCCCCATCGGTAAGCGCGACACCTGAAAAGCCTGGAAAGGGGGGAAAACACAACTATGAGCTGACGCTCAATAGGAAATAACATACAGGTATAAGTGATTAACAGTTTAATTACATTTTTAAAATGTCATGCTACAAATGATAAAAATAATAAAAAGATAACGGTGATATCACGAAACAGAATTCAAAGATCTTGCAAGGTCAAGAAATATAATGAATAGAATAGTAAGACAAGAATTTACTACAGGAGATAATGATAAAAAGTTGGCCATATCAAGATAATTCAAGTCATGTCAAGCACGTATGTAATTTCATTTCCACGTCCAAGTAATCAACAAGTAAAGTAACAACAAGTAGTGTATAGAACAGTGAAGAGTGGAAAGTGAAAAGTAGTAGAAAGTAATGTAGAGAGTAGTGGAGAGAGTAGTGGACAGTCCTAGATTTAACACATGTCAAGTACTGGTGCCAAATGCCACACCTAGTCATTCACCTCCCCGGGGGTACACGTAGTGTTCGGGCGCTCTTCCCAGGACCAGACCGAGCCCTTAATTGTTTGCCAGGCATTGATTTCTTTGGATCAAAGATCCCACGAATCTAGACTTCCACAGTTTATGGCCAGAATTCCAAGGTTTAAACTAAGTAGCAATAACAACTTCACGTAGGAAAGAGATTCATTTCCAGAATTTCAAGGTAAGTATAATCATCAAGGAGATCGAAACCAAGTCACAACAAGAGTTAATCGTGCTGCGCTACTGTAAAACAGCAGCAATCAAACAAGCTAATCAACATATTAATCCTAATCACCAAGTTAAGATATCATGATTAACCATTATCATTTGCATTAAGACAATTGCCAAGAAGCTGATTCAAGATGATAAGGCAAAGAACAACTCCCACAGGAGTGAAATAGAATGCATTAACAGAGATTTAGTTACACCATTAACCACTAATTATGTGGGTTTCTATTTAATCTTGTATGCATTGAAATGAAGATGATAAACGGTGTGTTTTTACACTAAGTTTGCATGTATGGACCAATGTTAATTGAAACTAAAAAGGGTACATGAATAGGTCATTAGTTCCTCAAAAATGTAGTTTTCAATGTGATTAGGTTGAATGGATTGATTCTCCAATGATCCGGATTGATCCCTGGGTCAAAAACATCATTAATGAGGTCATACAGGGCATGGGTCGACCCATTGGGTCGACCCCTGGCATTCCAGGAGCCTTCCTGGGTGTGGGTCGACCCATTGGGTCGACTCCTCAAAAAAAAAGCTTCATGGGTCGACCCATTGGGTCGACCCCCTTCACTGGGTGCATGGGTCGACCCCATGGGTCGACCCCTACACTTCCAGAAGCGACGGGTGATTTCGTAAACCATGAAAACTCAATGATTTGGGGTCTAAATGAGTTGGGATTTTAACCAAATGCTATAGGGTTCTTAATATACATACTAAGGTCATAAAACAAGAGATTGAAACAAGAAATTTGCTGAAAACTCAATCGAATCACAACCTATTTATGATGAATACATGAAGAACCTAGTTCTTGACATGCGTCTACTAAAACGTAGATTTCTCTCAATATACACAAAGGAATTTGGGGCTTTTTATATCAAAAGAAAGCTAACTTAATGATGAATCCAACCATATACTATAAGCCATATGTGGATCAAGTTATCTAATCCAAAAATAGCCCGAAAATCAAGCTTCTACTTGAAGAACATAATATACATCAAATTCTAGACATGCTCTTACTAAAAATCAAAATTCTCCAAGTATGCTCAATGAAATTTGGGGCTTCCTACGTTAAATGAAAGCTAACAACATGCTGATTACATCATGTAAGTTAATTAGAGTTTGGTTGTTAGATCCTACCTCAAATCGGAGAGAGAAAACTCAAACCCTAGGATGAAGAACACTTGGACAGCACCTCACAAAAAACTCGATTTCTCCACGGACACCTAATGAAAATTGGGGCTTTTGCCACCAATGGATAGAGCTCGATGAGAGGAACAATTTTCTATACTCATGATCAAGATTTGGTTGAGAATTCCTACCTCAATCGATGGATCAAAGAAGGATGAAGGAAAGCCAACGGCCTGCTGACCCACCTCCACAAATCGAGCTAGATCTCTCCAGATCTGAAACTTCAGCGAACCCCACAGCAGCCAAATGAAAGAAGACTCGTAGGGCTTCATTTTGATAGCTCATAGAGCTTCTGGAGCCTTCGGAATTGGGAGTATTCGCTGCTGCAAGCTACGTGTTTAGAAACGGCGCCGAAATCCTTGACTTGACCAAACTATGTCGGCAGCACGTTTTGGGGCTAGGTTTACCTCAAATTGATTGAGGGTAAATGTTCCTTACATTGTGGCCTTCCATTTGCCCTTGATTTCAGATCATTTGGTCGAGTATTGAGGTCGAATTTCGTGTTTTAAACTAAGGGTTAGGTATGGGTCAAAAGTGTGCACTTTTGAGTTTAAACTCTAAATAGATCTTACCACGGATTTATAATGGCCTAATGCCAGAAGGAAAAGTTGTTATCTACATCGACCTAAATCTATTTACTATTTTTACAGACTTTTCTAAGATAGTCGGATTATTACTTATACTATTCCGTAAATAGTTAAATGTTAAGTTCGGAAAACTAAGTTCACTAATTCGGCATAATAAATGATTTTCTTAGGCTTAAATGTAGAAGACAAAGTTGCTAAACAAAATTAATTCTATAAGATGTGATTTTTGGGGATTTTTAGAAAATAGTTGAAAAATGACTTATTCTATTAATTAATTAATTAATCTAATTAATTTGGATAATTCTCATTAATTCGAATAACTTCAAATAAATTCTAAATAATTACAAATAACTTTCTAAATAAATTTCTAAAGAATTTGGGGTCTTACACCCTCCCCTACTTAAAGGAATTTGGTCCTCCAAATTCACTGCACTAAAACTGAGAGTAGAAAAAGATCGCTCACCTAGAATAGATCGGGATACCGCTTTCGCATAGTCTCTTCAGACTCCCATGTAGCTTCTTCGGTCCCACGCCGACTCCACTGAATCTTGACCATCGGTATCGAATGATTCCGGAGTTGCTGTTGCTTCCGGTCCAGAATCTTGACAAGTCTTTCCTCATAGGTCAAATCTTCCTTCAGTTCAAAATCCACCTGCTGAATGATATGAGTGGGATCGTACACATATTTCCGCAACATAGACACATGGAAAACATTGTGTACGCCAGACAAATGCGGTGGTAAAGCCAGTCTGTATGCCACCTCTCCCACTCTATCTAGAATCTCGAATGGACCAATGTACCTCGGACTCAGCTTGCCATGAATGCCAAATCTTCGGATCCCGCTCGTCGAGAGACCTTTAAGAACACATGCTCGCCAACCTGAAATTCCAATGCTCTTCTCCTGTTGTCGGCATAACTCTTCTGTCTCGACTGGGCTACTTGTAACCGGTCTCGGATAACACGGATGTTCTGTGATGATTCGAAACAAGATCTGGTCCAAGCCACTGTTTCACACCTACCTCGTCCCAACACAACGGGGAACGACAACTTCTACCATATAGTGCTTCAAAAGGAGCCATCTGAATGCTAGACTGATAGCTGTTATTGTAAGCGAATTCAATTAATGCCAAATGCTCACTCCAATTACCACCGAAATCAATCATGCAAGCTCGCAACATATCTTCCACTATCTGATTGGTTCTTTCAGTCTGTCCATCTGTCTGTGGATGAAAAGCAGTACTGAAATTCAGACGAGTACCCAAAGACTCTTGCAGTCCCTTCCAGAAATGTGAAGTAAATCTGGGGTCTCGATCAGATACTATATTCACTGGGGTACCATGCAATCTCACCACTTCCTTTATATACAAGGCAGCCAATACATCAATCGTCCACTTGGACTTAATTGGTAAGAAATGAGCCGACTTTGTCAATCGATCGACAATCACCCATATCGCATCAAATCCACCACGAGTCCTAGGTAGACCCATAATGAAATCCATGCCAATGCTTTCCCACTTCCATTGGGGTATGTCGAGTGGTTTCAATTTCCCTGCTGGTCTGAAATGTTCGGCCTTAACTTGCTGACATACCAAACATCTGCTCACAAAATCAGCAACTTCTCTTTTCATATTCGGCCACCAAAAGGACCTTTTCAAATCTCGGTACATCTTAGTGCCTCCAGGATGAATGGTATATCTGGATCTATGAGCTTCCTCAAGAATTTTGTTCTTTATTGTAGCCTCATCCGGAACACAAGTTCTGCCTTTAAATAATAATCTACCATCATCGGCCAACATGAAGTCAGGTCTGCTGCTCAAGCTTCCCTTGATCTCTACCAACTCGGGGTCATTATCTTGCAAGGACTTGATCTCTATCAATAATTCAGGTTTAAGTTGAATCTGAGCAATCAAGATCCGATCATTGTCAATATTAAGATCCAGACTAGATAATTGTTCCAACAACCTCCATTCTTGTAACATGAGACTTGACAATCTAGCTACCGGCTTCCGCTTAATGCATCTGCCACAACATTACCTTTGCTAGGATGATACTCAATCGAGAAGTCGAAGTCTTTCAAGTACTCCAACCATCTCCGCTGCCTCATGTTGAGTTCCTTCTGAGAAAATAAATACTTCAAACTCTTATGATCTGAGAACACTGTAAAGGTTTCTCCATACAAGTAATGCCTCCATATCTTCAAAGCAAACACGACTGCAGCAAGTTCCAAATCATGAACAGGATAATTATCTTCGTGCTTCCTCAACTGTCTAGAGGAATAGGCAATCACCTTCCCATGCTGCATGAGTACACAGCCTAAGCCAATACCTGATGCATCAGTATAAACAACAAATCCTCCTTCACCAGAAGGTAAAGCCAAAACAGGTGCAGTAGTCAAACACTCCTTCAGAGTCTGAAAGCTTCGCTGACAATCATCTGACCAATCAAACTTATTCTCCTTGCGGGTTAATCTTGTCATAGGTACTGCAATCTTGGAGAAATCTTGAATAAATCTTCGATAATAACCTGCCAGGCCTAGAAAACTTCTAACTTCTGTCACACTGGTAGGCTGTTCCCAATTCTTCACTGCCTCAACCTTCGAAGGATCAACAGAAATACCGTTCTTCGTAATGATATGTCCTAGAAAGGACACCTCTTGCAGCCAGAATTCACACTTACTGAACTTAGCATATAGTTGATGATCTCTCAACAATTACAATGCCATTCTCAGATGTTCAGCATGTTCCTCCTCATTCTTAGAATAAATCAGGATGTCATCAATAAAGACCACGACCCATTGATCAAGATAGGGCCGAAATGCATCGTTCATCAACTGCATGAAAGCCGCTGGTGCATTCGTTAGACCAAAAGGCATAACGACAAACTCAAAATGACCATACCTGCTGCGGAAAGCCGTTTTATAAATATCCTCTTTCTTAATCCGCAACTGGTGATATCCAGATCGAAGATCGATCTTAGAGAAATATTGAGCTCCCGCTATCTGGTCAAATAACTCGTCAATCCTCGACAAGGGATATTTATTCTTGACAGTCTGCTGGTTTAATTGCCGATAATCAATGCACAGCCTCATCGAACCATCTTTCTTCCTGAAAAATAGTACAGGGGCTCCCCACGGAGAAGTACTAGGACGAATAAAACCCTTCTCAAGTAATTCCATCAGTTGCTGCTTCAGTTCCCTCAGTTCCGCAGGAGACATACGATAAGGAGCCTTAGAAATAGGAGCTGTGCCAGGAATAAGATCAATAGAAAAGATAACTTCCCGCTCAGGCGGAAGTCCTAGTAGTTCTTCTGGAAAGACATCAGGAAAATCTCGGACAACAGGAATGTCCTTGATCTCCATCTGCTACTCAGGAGTTGCACAAACAAAGGCTAGAAAAGCCTCACACCCATGCCTCAAAAGCTTATCAGCTCGAAGAGCCGAGATGAGCGGTACGGAGTTATGGTGCTTGACTCCCGTAAAAGATAAACCAGAATGTCCAGTAAAAGTCACTGAGCTAGAACTACAGTGAACATTGGCCTCATACTTGGCCAACCAATCTGCTTCTAGGATTACATCATAATCCTTCATGTCCATGCAGACCAAATCTGCTGGAAAGTTCTGTTCACCAATCATAACTTTACTAGAAGGATAGAAATACTGGATTGTTGATCTAGTGCCAATAGGGGTTGAAATCTCTAACGGAGTATTCATCAAAACAAGTTCCACAACTAATGACTTAGTAAATCTCCGAGAAATAAATGAATGTGTTGCACCAGTATCAAAGAGAGCAAATGCGGGCTTATCAATTATAGTAAGGGTACCTTCGACGAGTCCGCCATAATCAGAAATCCCAGTTTCATCTTCATGTAAAGCTTGAAGCTTGCCTTGTGGTTTCTTGAAGACTAGAGGTTTTGCCGGTGTAGCTTGTTCCGATATGAGAGGACAATTGGGGATACGGTGCTCCTTGCTTCCACATCGCAAACAGGCGCCTTGCTTGCGCCAGCACTCCTCTATCTTGTGACCCGGACGATCACAATAGTTGCACACGCCCTTGAATGGAACAATAGGGCCAGGCTTCTTGTCTTCATGCCTCGGCATCTTGCCCTTCCACGATCCGGACTCGCTCCACGAACCAGGTCCACTAACAGGCCTCTTCTTGGTATACCCGGGTTTGACACTCCCGGAACCCGTAGGTAATTCTTTCTTGGTGCCTTTCCCACGGATTCTCTCCGTCATCTCAAGAGTATCCTCTAGAACTTGCGCTTTCCTTACCATCTCAGAATAAGTGAAAATCTCCATCGGTGCCAATTGGTTGATATAATGAAGCTTCAATCCATTGAGAAAGCGCTTCGCCTTCATTTTCTCGGTGGAAATGAGATGAGTAGCATAACGAGAAAGCCGTGCAAATTGAGCCTCATACTCTGCCACAGACAAACCTCGCTGTTTCAAGGTCGCGAACTCTGCCGCTTTCTTCTCTTGCACTCTATCCGAAAAATACTTGCTGTTGAAGAGTTCTTCGAACTCTTCCCACATAACTTGCCGATCACCGAGAGTTGCCTTGATAGAATCCCACCAAGTACGTGCATCATGTTCCAGTTGAAATGTGGACAAAAGGACACGCTCCTGGTTGGTGCATTGCATAACTTCAAAGATTCTCCCCATCTCATCTAGCTAGTGCTCGGCTTGGTCAGGGTCAATCGAACCAGCGAATCTTGGCGGGTTCATTCCGCGGAAGTTCCGGTATAGATCACCGGTGCCATGCGGTGCCACTCCTGCCTGAGCTACTTGCTGAAGGGCCTGAGTAAGGCCTTGCACCATACGCTGTAGGTTCCTCTATTCAGCACGATCAGCTGCCATCTACACGAGAAATAGATTACTTAGGTTTAATCAAGATAAATAATTACACGATTAAGAAACGATCTTAACCCAAGTTTCTACCCATACTCACCAGGTCAGGTCCTAGACTTTTACAAGGTTAGGGATCTAATGCACCTAGACACGACCAAAAACTCGGTACCTGGCGGAGGTAATCGGTCCGAAGACCACTCGCGCAAGTGTGCGACCTTCCCGATAGGCGTAGCCTAACGTTCGGACAACACCTTTTGATATATCGATTATTGGGATGTAATACAAGAAAACCTAAAACTTAAGAAACCTAGGAATGTGAAACCTAGGCTCTGATACCAACTAAACTGTCACGCCCCGAACAAGGCGGAAATATCGGGACGTACAGTTAGAGACACGCTGGCAAGAGAGAGAACTAATCTAAAATAATACACAAGTGCTACAAGATGGAAATACTAAATGATCATTAACAAACCACAACTGATACAATAACCTCAAGTTCAACTTAATACAACTGGAATAATCAACCACTAAAACTCAATAACATGACTGAGACTAAAAGCTCTCCAAAACACAACTAAAGAAAGATAACACACTACTAACACACTAGAACTGATACACTCAAGACATCACTCCTGCCCTTCCCCATCGGTAAGCGCGTCACCTGAAAAGCCTGGAAAGGGGGGAAAACACAACTATGAGCTGACGCTCAGTAGGAAATAACATACAGGTATAAGTGATTAACAGTTTAATTACATTTTTAAAATGTCATGCTACAAATGATAAAAACAATAAAAAGATAACGGTGATATCACGAAACAGAATTCAAAGATCTTGCAAGGTCAAGAAATATAATGAATAGAATAGTAAGACAAGAATTTACTACATGAGATAATGATAAAAAGTTGGCCATATCAAGATAATTCAAGTCATGTCAAGCACGTATGTAATTTCATTTCCACGTCCAAGTAATCAACAAGTAAAGTAACAACAAGTAGCGTATAGAACAGTGAAGAGTGGAAAGTGAAAAGTAGTAGAAAGTAATGTAGAGAGTAGTGGAGAGAGTAGTGGACAGTCCTAGATTTAACACATGTCAAGTACTGGTGCCAAATGCCACACCTAGTCATTCACCTCCCCGGGGGTACACGTAGTGTTCGGGCGCTCTTCCCAGGACCAGACCGAGCCCTTAATTGTTTGCCATGCATTGATTTCTTTGGATCAAAGATCCCACGAATCTAGACTTCCACAGTTTATGGCCAGAATTCCAAGGTTTAAACTAAGTAGCAATAACAACTTCACGTAGGAAAGAGATTCATTTCCAGAATTTCAAGGTAAGTATAATCATCAAGGAGATCGAAACCAAGTCACAACAAGAGTTAATCGTGCTGCGCTACTGTAAAACAGCAGCAATCAAACAAGCTAATCAACATATTAATCCTAATCACCAAGTTAAGATATCATGATTAACCATTATCATTTGCATTAAGACAATTGCCAAGAAGCTGATTCAAGATGATAAGGCAAAGAACAACTCCCACAGGAGTGAAATAGAATGCATTAACAGAGATTTAGTTACACCATTAACCACTAATTATGTGGGTTTCTATTTAATCTTGTATGCATTGAAATGAAGATGATAAACGGTGTGTTTTTACACTAAGTTTGCATGTATGGACCAATGTTAATTGAAACTAAAAAGGGTACATGAATAGGTCATTAGTTCCTCAAAAATGTAGTTTTCAATGTGATTAGGTTGAATGGATTGATTCCCCAGTGATCCGGATTGATCCCCGGGTCAAAAACATCATTAATGAGGTCATACAGGGCATGGGTCGACCCCCTTCACTGGGTGCATGGGTCGACCCCATGGGTCGACCCCTACACTTCCAGAAGCGACGGGTGATTTCGTAAACCATGAAAACTCAATGATTTGGGGTCTAAATGAGTTGGGATTTTAACCAAATGCTCTAGGGTTCTTAATATACATACTAAGGTCATAAAACAAGAGATTGAAACAAGAAATTTGCTGAAAACTCAATCGAATCACAACCTATTTATGATGAATACATGAAGAACCTAGTTCTTGACATGCGTCTACTAAAACGTAGATTTCTCTCAATATACACAACGGAATTTGGGGCTTTGTATATCAAAAGAAAGCTAACTTAATGATGAATCCAACCATATACTATAAGCCATATGTGGATCAAGTTATCTAATCCAAAAATAGCCCAAAAAGCAAGCTTCTACTTGAAGAACATAATATACATCAAATTCTAGACATGCTCTTACTAAAAATCAAAATTCTCCAAGTATGCTCAATGAAATTTGGGGCTTCCTACGTTAAATGAAAGCTAACAACATGCTGATTACATCATGTAAGTTAATTAGAGTTTGGTTGTTAGATCCTACCTCAAATCGGAGAGAGAAAACTCAAACCCTAGGATGAAGAACACTTGGACAGCACCTCACAAAAAGCTCGATTTCTCCACAGACACCTAATGAAAATTGGGGCTTTTGCCACCAATGGATAGAGCTCGATGAGAGGAAAAATTTGCTATACTCATGATCAAGATTTGGTTGAGAATTCCTACCTCAATCGATGGATCAAAGAAGGATGAAGGAAAGCCAACGGCCTGCTGACCCACCTCCACAAATCGAGCTAGATCTCTCCAGATCTGAAACTTCAGCGAACCCCACAGCAGCCAAATGAAAGAAGACTCGTAGGGCTTCATTTTGATAGCTCATAGAGCTTCTGAAGCCTTCGGAATTGGGAGTATTTGCTGCTGCAAGCTACGTGTTTAGAAACGGCGCCGAAATCCTTGACTTGACCAAACTATGTCGGCAGCACGTTTTGGGGCTAGGTTTACCTCAAATTGATTGAGGGTAAATGTTCCTTACATTGTGGCCTTCCATTTGCCCTTGATTTCAGATCATTTGGTCGAGTATTGAGGTCGAATTTCGTGTTTTAAACTAAGGGTTAGGTATGGGTCAAAAGTGTGCACTTTTGGGTTTAAACTCTAAATAGATCTTACCACGGAATTACAATGGCCTAATGCCAGAAGGAAAAGTTGTTATCTACATCGACCTAAATCTATTTACTATTTTTACAGATTTTTCTAAGGTAGTCGGATTATTACTTATACTATTCCGTAAATAGTTAAATGTTAAGTTCGGAAAACTAAGTTCACTAATTCGGCATAATAAATGATTTTCTTAGGCTTAAATGTAGAAGACAAAGTTGCTAAACAAAATTAATTCTACAAGATGTGATTTTTGGGGATTTTTATAAAATAGT
Source organism: Amorphophallus konjac (assembly GCA_022559845.1). NCBI lineage: Eukaryota > Viridiplantae > Streptophyta > Magnoliopsida > Alismatales > Araceae > Amorphophallus > Amorphophallus konjac. The sequence goes on along the minus strand of CM040128.1, from coordinate 74,313,647 downwards.
TGAAAAATGACTTATTCTATTAATTAATTAATTAATCTAATTAATTTGGATAATTCTCATTAATTCGAATAACTTCAAATAAATTCTAAATAATTACAAATAACTTTCTAAATAAATTTCTAAAGAATTTGGGGTCTTACAAAGGAGAAGGGCAACTTGGTTAGGGCGGAGTGCCACTAGACCAAGGAGAAGGGTAGCTCGGTTAGGACAGAGTGCCGCTAGACCAAGGAAGAGGTAGCTCGGTTAGGACGGAGTGCCGCTAGACCAAGGAAAAGGGTGGCTTGGTTAGGGTGGAGTGCCGCTAGACCAAGGAAGAGGTAGCTCGGTTAGGACGGAGTGCCGCTAGACCAAGGAAAAGGGTGGCTTGGTTAGGGCGGAGTGCCGCTAGACCAAGGAAGAGGTTAGCTCGGTTAGGACGGAGTGCCGCTAGACCAAGGAAGAGGTAGCTCGGTTAGGACGGAGTGCCGCTAGACCAAGGAAGAGGTTAGCTTTTTGCCCGATTACTCGGGGAATATTGGTTGGGCAGCATGATACAGCTTTAGGTGTCTACCGTTGAGTGGTGAGAATTGGATTTCCCCTCGATGGTTAACGACCATGTAGGCCCCTCCTTCGTAGACCCTATGTATCACATAAGGACCTTCCCAATTAGGATTTAGCTTTCCTTTTGGGTTGGACGCCATGACTTCTCTTTTCTTGACCATGACAAGGTCACCTTTCTTAAATTCTCGTCCTTTTACGAGTTTGTTGAATGCAGTGGCCATGCGGGCCTGATACATCTGGACATTCTTCTGAGCTTGGAGGTGCTTCCCTTCCAATTCAGCCAATTCTTGTAATCTTCTTTCTACATTGGTTTGTTCGCCATGGGCCAGGTCATATTGGACTGCCACTCTGAGTGACGGGACTTCCAGCTCTAGTGGAACTACTGCCTCTGAGCCGTATACCAGTGAGTATGGCGAGCACCCTGTAGGTGTCTTGAAGACAGTGCGGTATGCCCATAGAGCTTCATACATCTTTTCTTCCCAGTCCTTATTAGAACTGACGACTTTAGCCAGCAAGGTGCATAAAGTTTTATTGAAGGCTTCTGCCAATCCATTTTCCTGTGGATTGTAAGGAGTGGAAGTCCTCCATTCGATCTTATACTTTTCGGCAAGCCGATAGATCTTTTGATTTCTGAAATGACTTCCATTATCAGATATTATCCGGCTGGGGATCCCAAATCGGAAGATAATGTTCTGCTTGATGAATCTGGCGACCAGTTCACCAGTCACTTCTCGTAGTGCTACAGCCTCCGCCCATCAGGAGAAGTAATCTGTTATTGCCAGTATGTACTTATGTCCGGCCGAGGAGGTCGGTAGTGGGCCGACTACATCAGTTCCCCATTGTGCAAACGGCCAGCTAGGGACTGTAGGGTGCAAAACGGCAGGTGGCCTTCTAGGCACAACAGCATGCTCCTGACATTTCTGGCATGACTTTGCAAACTTGCAACAGTCTTCAAACATAGTGGGCCAATAGTAGCCCAGCTTCTTGATTTCTATCTTCATCTTAGGGCCAGCTTGATGAGCACCTGCCGTCCCAGCATGTATTTCTTTCATTGCTTGCCAAGCTTCCTCAGTAGACAGGCAGCGGAGCAAAATCTTCTTGCGTGCATCTGCCATTATTCGGAACAGAGTTCCATTTCTGAATTCATAAGAATCTTTGATCCTTAGAAGTTTCATTTTTTCTTCTCTTTTCTGCGGCAGCTGTTGGTGTAAAAACCATTGTAGCAGGTGTTGTCTCCAATCAGATGCATGTTCTGTACTGATCGTGGTGACTTCATTTTCTTCGGGGCAGCCTTCTAGCATGCTGGGGACTTGCCGCTGGTTTATAACAACAATGTTCAGTGTCTCATCTGGTGGGACTGCTATTGAGCTGGCTAGCTTTGCCAATGCATCAGCCTGGGCATTATGTGCACGGCCCACATGCTTGAGCTCAATATGATAGAATTTCGCCATGAGGCGCATAGCTTTTTGGTGGTAGGGGTTCAAGTCCGGCTTTCGCACTTCGAACTCCCCTTGGATTTGCTTTATTATCAACATTGAATCCCCGAATACCTGAAGCATCTGGATACCCATGTTGAGGCTGATGTGCAATCCGATTATCAGAGCTTCATACTCGGCTTCATTATTAGTGCAGGGCTTGTTTATAGAACATGAAGTATGCACAACCTCCCCTTCTGGTGATCTTAGCACAATACCGGCTCCGGCCCGTATTCTGGTCTTTCCATCGGAGTCCGTCTCTGTTCTAGATGCTCCATCAATGAATAGCTGCCACATAGTTGACTGAGCCTGGCAGGCTTCTAGTGTCTCATCATCGGGTAACTCAGTCCCCAACATATCATTTTCCGGCACAGGATGCTCTGCAAAGAAATCAGCCACGGCCTGTCCTTTTATCGCCCTCTGGGGTGTGTAGGTAATATCGAATTCCATCAGAATTACTGCCCATTTACCCAATCGGCCCTTCAGTACCGGCTGAGTCAATATGTATTTGAGCGGATCTACTGCAGATATCAATCTGACTTCATGTGACAACATATAGTGTCGGAGCTTCTTGACGGCAAAGACTAGCGCCAAGCATGTCTTTTCTATGTAGCTGTAGCTTTCTTCGATTCTGATCAGCCTCCTACTCAGGTAGTATAGAGCCTGCTCTTTGCCTTCTTCATTTATCTGTGCTAGCATTGCCCCCAGGGAACAGTGTGTGGCTGCAATGTACAGTATCAGGGGTTTGCCCTTAATAGGTGCCCCCAGCACTGGAGGGGTCTTGAGATATTCTTTCAGCTTCTCAAAGGCTTCCTGACAGCCATCGTCCCAGAGGAACGGTACATCTTTCATCATGAGCTTGTGAAAAGGGTGGCATCTCCCCGACAGATTTGATATGAATCGTCGGATATAGGCCAAACGCCCTTGTAGAGATCTCAGCTCGTGGAGATTCCTTGGTGGAGGGAGCTCCTGGATAGCTTTAATCTTGGATGGGTCGATCTCAATGCCCCTATGACGGACAATGAACCCAAGGAATTTTCCAATGGACACGCCGAAGGCACATTTCATAGGATTCATCTTGAGTTCATATTTGCGCAGCCTCTGGAACACTATCCTCAGGTCTTGCAGATGATCTTCTCTTCTGCTGGTTTTCACCACCAGGTCATCAATGTAGCACTCCACTTTCTTGAAGAGCAAATCATCAAAGATCTTTGTCATAGCTCTTTGATAGGTAGCACCGAAATTCTTAAGGCCGAACGACATTCTTTTATAATGAAATATCCCCTTCGGGGTGCGGAATGCAGTGTGCACTCTGTCTTCTTCAGCAATCCAAATCTGGTTGTATCCGGATGACCCATCCATGAATGACAGGGCTTCATGGCCAGTGGTTGCATCGATCATTACTTCAGTGATTGGCACTGGGAAATCATCTTTCGGGCAAGCCTTATTCAGGTCCCTGAAATCTACACATATTCTGATCTGCCCATTTTTCTTCTTCACGGGCACTATATTGGCCAGCCATGTAGTATACTGGTTCTCTTCAACAAAGCCCACATCGATCAGCTTGTCGACCTCTTTGTTGATCTGATTTATCAGTTCGGGACGCATTCTCCTGGAAGGCTGCTTCACAGGGCTTGCCTCTGGGTTTATCGCCAATCGGTGCTGTGCCACATCAGAACTCAGTCCTGGCATTTCATCATATGTCCATGCGAAGCAGTCTCGGAATTCTTTCAAAAATTGAATATACTGTTCTTTGACAGCTGGCTCCAGCAGTGCACTGAGGAATGTCGGCCTTGGCTCATCTGCTGACCCCAGATTCACTTCTATCAGCTCATCGACGGTGGCTTGGCCTCCATCTTCAACTTCGGGTGGGGCTTCTTGCAAATCAATAAAGCCTCCCGGGATATAATCTTCTTCATTCTCATGATTTTCTGTTTCATCATACTGATCATCGACAGATGCTGGTGCATCGTATAAGGCCAATATGGCCAGATTCTGTTCAGTCTGCCCCGAGGACGTGACTGGCTCAGCGGAAAACTTCGAAGTGGAGTCTTCCGTGCTTAGAGGCTCTTCTGATGTGGGCTCCCCTGAGAGGTCATCATTATGTAGAGCTCGGAATTCTTCTAGAATGCGCCCAAACTCCAGGCACTCTTGCAGCTCTCTGGCTACTTGATCTTCATCCGGGGTTCCCGTATCAAATTTCGCTTCATCCTGGAACAGATCCTCCTTGCAAGATAGATCCTCCCAGTACCAATCTCTCTTTGTCTCGTCAGGTGTCCCCGTCCCCGGCTGATTGTCTGGGACTTCATTGTCCACTACGGACTGATAAATGATTTCTTCATCTTCCGAAGGGTATTGGTCATAGTCCATCCCAGGGGAATCTTCATGCTGGTAGAAGGCAGAGATGACATCTACCTCAGCTTCATAGTATTCTTGCAGGGTATAACCCAGTCCCGGGTGCTGTGTGATCTTCCTCGGTTCTTTATTATCTCGAGGTGGATCCCATAGCTCCTTGAATGCTTTCTTCTGGGCTGCAGACTGTATCGATGGCATTTGCATCTTGGAGAACATCTGCGAAACCCGTTGGGTAGTGTACTCCAGGCCTGTAATTGGCACCATCCGGTTTGCGGCTTCTTCAGGGACCATGCAATCTTGATCATCTTCTTCGACTGCCTCCCCGGTGTAGAATATGATAGGAGGCTCGCAGAAGCGAGGGATTTCCATAGTCCTCAGTGGCAGCACCATCTGGTATTCTATGCTGGCTATGGGCTTGACTAGACCCTGAGGAACTTCCACCTGTGTGTATTTTTCTTTCATTTTTTCTTCAGTATCATCTGGGTGTATGCCAGGAGGAGTGATCCGAGCAAAATCACCAGCATAAGAGATGTGAGATACCCCATGCTTTCTAATGTAGCCCTTTGGCGGCGGCGGAGACCAATTTCTTATTTTTGTCGCCGACTTTTTCTGTCTGACCACAGCTTCTTTTTCTTTATCCCTTTGTGACACCTCGGTGTAGTAGGATGCATCGAGCATATGGCACTCGAACACTTCGAAGGGATGTAGGTCTGCAAACACCCTTTCTTCTTTTCCTTCATGGCAGTATTTTATGCATTGGTGTAGCGTGGATGGCACTATCTGATATTCGTGCAGCCACGGTCTTCCCAGCAGGGCCTTATACATGGTGTTGGAGTCGATTACATAGAATCGTACCACGGTAGTGAGGTCGCCCAGTGTGAGGTTGAAATCAGCCACCCCGAGAGGTGTTTCACATTTCTGGTTGAACCCCGCAATCTTCATATCTCTGACCTTGGTAAGCTGCAGGTCAAAGTAGTATTTCTGATAGATGCGATACGGGAGAATATTTACAGCAGCCCCGGGATCTATCAGTATCCTGCTCAGCGACTGACAGTTCAGGGAGCCCCTCATATACAGCGGTCTGTTATGACCGGCATTTGGGATTAGCATATCATCTTCCGTGAAGGTGACCGATGGCCCAGCATTCACTTCTGCCAGGAGTGCTTCACATTGTGCCGGGGACTGCAGGGCATCCACGATTGCTTGGCGAGCTTCTTCACTCAGAGAGAGAATTTCCCAGATGGAGAATCTGGTAGGGAGCTTCTTCAGCATTTTCATGACTCGACTGCCCACCCGGACATTAGATAGTCTCATCTCCTCTGCCCATCGGGGTCTTGGAGGTTCATGTGGTGCCTGTGGCCTTTGCTGCCCAGTCCCAATTTCATCTTCTTCATCGGTCTCCCGGAAGGCTTCTTCTGTAGCGACTGCCCTTGGTTTTTCTAGAGGGTTTGATGAGGACATCATGAGCTTATGGGATGAGTATTAGTGTATATTAGCTTGTATAGGTGTGTATTATGGGTTGTATTGGCTTGAAAGTGTGTAATTTTTGATTTCTTTCATTTGGGCTCTCTTTGTAAGGCTTCATTAAGCCATTGGGCCACATTTCTAGGAAGAGTCCATTACTAGGTTGCCTTAGTAGAGTCTATTAGGAGTGATTATCATATTGGACCTTATGCCACCCTTATGGACCATAATAGCCATTTAAGGCCCAATTGGGCCACTCCCTCTCATGGGCTATCTAGATGGGAGAATCCATGGACCAAGCATGGGTTATGGATTGGGTTGGCTGGCCTTGGACCAGCCTAGGCCCAAGAGAGGCCCATGAAGGGGGCGCCCCCTCTTTTGGCCTTATTAGGCTTGGTTGGTGTGTATTAGGTGGAGTTTGAATGTAATTAGTCTAAGGTTGAATGGAGATGGTCAAGGTAGATTAAAAAATTGTATTTGGTGTGTTATTCACACCTCATATCAGCCATTCAATCCCCAACCCTTGATCCAAGGGTCCATATTAGATTTGATTGGAGTCATATATAATGTTGTATTTTCATGAGAAATTCAAGGAAAAATCAGAAAATTTGTGAGTGTTCTTGAAGCTTGGTGCGCCCCTCTCTCCTCCCTTGGTGTTCTTCCTTCCCCAACCCCAGATCTAGAGTGGATTCTATCTCCTTCCTCCCCTCTCAACCTTCGGTGATCGTTTGTGCCGCCGCCGCCGCCGTTCGTGCCGCCTTCGAGCCGCCACGGGATCATCTTCGGTTTTCTATCCTGCTAGATAAAGGTGTGGTTCGTGAATTCCTGAAGCCAGCCACGAGTTCTGATCGACTTGACATTTTGAGGGTTGGTTCCTATCTTCTATCCCTTTCTCCACAAAAAAATCCAGGTTCAAAAGCCACTGTTTCATATTTTTCCCATTTCGTTCAACCCTCTATCTCAGATCTGTTCTGTCACTGTCTACAGTGACAGTAGCCTTGCGTTCTCCACCTTAGACCACCCTTTTGATTTATGTTAGACCTCCCAATTTAACTGGGTTTTCTGTCCATCGTCCCCTACCACCACAATTTTTCTTAACTTTTTATCATCCCTCTACCTATTTTTAATAATTCATGTTCTACCGGAGCTACAGTACTTTCAGTCAGATCCCAGATCCGACCTTCATCCAGTGAAAAAATCACAGAAAATCATAGACACATCCAAACGTGTCCAAACCAATTTTGCTGTCTTCCCAACTCAATTTCCCACAACGTTGCTGAAGAACTGAACCCCAGATTCGAATGTCTACCTCACGGTCAAAGGCAATCCACAGTCACATTCTCTGCAGGTCTGAGTCTTCGGTTACTGTACAACAGAAGATTGAAAATTCCATAAGTCAAGTTCCGAGCAGATCCAGGCCAGATCTTTGGGCCTAGGTTGAAGAACTTCAAGCTAGCTTTCCAACGGCGCCAGTCCCGTGTTGATTTGACATTGGGGCTGATCGCAGCGCCCATTCTCGCCGGAGCGCGCGCTGTAAAACAGCAACCACCAGTCCGTGGACAGCAAACCCGACGGGTGCCGATCGGAGCCGCCCGACCTCCGGGCGACGTTCCAGCGTGCCGCCAGTCCGGGGATCACTTCCACCAGTGTCCCCACCACAGTGGTGACACCGGGTCCCACACGGTCCCTCCGGATAGCACGTGGGCCCCACCGTCACTAGTTCGAGTGCTGCCGAAGCTACGCGGAAAGCCGCCCGTCAACCCGTATTCGGTCCTCCCGGGCCCCGTTGTGTCGCCCTTTACCTCCCTGCGTGGAGTGGGTATATTTCCATTGCTGTACTATTCATGTATTAACCGTCCCGGGAGCACGAGTTCGGCCGGGCCCGTCGTCCCCACGCCGAGTGCGTGGAGGTATCGTCTTCGCTCCTACACTTGGCATTTCGCTTATTTCATATATGCTTGTTTATGCCACTGCTAGAGAGCATGTTTTAGGACCTAGATTGCTATAATTTCATATCACCGCTGCTGCGAGAGAGTGAGCGAGACCGTCCCGTGACCCGATCCGGGCACGAAAGTGCGAGCCGACCACCCTAGCTCTTGCCGGTTTCTCAACCGTGCACGTCCGACGCTTCCCTCGTTAAGGGACGATCGCGAGCTTGTCGTGTCCGTGGTCCCATCCCGCATCAGGGTTACTTTCTTCATTTTCTTCATGCTGTTTCTGCTTTCTAGCTGCTGTCTGCTGGCATTTATTACTTTTAGCTGGAGCAGTATGAGCCGGTTGCTCGTTTTCTAAGCTGGACAGGAACTCCAGGAATGAAGGGGCTTCATCTGCCTTCTTTTTGTCTTGGTACAGACTGGCAGGGGGAGGAACCTGGACACCTCGTATCTCTGGTTCCGGGATTTGATAGGGTTGCTCCCCTCTGAACATAATATTATGGTTGGCTGGTGGTGGGCGCCCCCATCTTCTCCCAGAACGTGTTGCATGGGCCGAGGTAGAGGCTTCGGCATGGTTAGCTTCTAGCGGAGCGTTGGATGCTTCTGGCTCATCATCCTCCCCGGGCAAGGAAAAGAGTACCGACAGAGTGTTACATTATACTGTCGTGACCTTCTTTCCTTTCTTGGACTTGGGTCGTTTCTTCTTCTTCTGGGAATTTGGCTTTGCTAGCTCCTACCCCCAGAAGAGTTCATTCTCAGCTTTTTCTTGTTCTGCCTCTGGATGCTCTTTGATTTTCAATTCTTCGTGCTGTTCCTAGAGTATACAGTCTTTCATCAGCAGATGCTTGGGCTTCTTCTGCTCGTACTCATCAAGCTCATTAATATATTGCTGCAGACGCCTGGCTGCAGGGCTTACTTCTTTATGTGTAGGGAGGGGAGTTTGTCTCCTCCGGTTGTGAGTAGGGATCCGGATGACTGGTCCGGTCTCAGCTGTATGCCATATTGGCTTTATTGGAGGCGGCTCGGGCCTTGGGGTAACACCTCGGATAACTGCTCCGCTGGTACTGGCTGCAGGAATCTTCTTTCTGCTTTTTATGGGTATCATCTGCCATCCTTCCTGATCCTTCTGTGGGGTGAGGAAGCAAGCTTCATAGGTATGCTTGGTGCATTCTTCAATGGCTTCCTTGGGCAGCTGTTGGTAGACTGAGACCATATTGGCAGCCATTCTCCAGGGTGGAGGCTCATGTGGATGGGGCGGCTTTACCTGGTAATCTCCCAGCTGCAGCTCACCTTTCTTGACCATTCCTTCCATGATATCTTTGAAGACATAACAATCTTCAATTGCGTGCCCCAGCGCACGGTGAAATGAACAGAACAACGGATCCTCTTTCTTTGCTGCATCTGCTGGTCCTTTGGGTTCAGGCAATGTTACCTTATTGAATTTGTATGCCCAGTTGAACAGTGCGGCCGTCTTATCTTTTGGGAAGGAATATGCTTTTCTCATCTTGTCTCTCAGAGAGACTTTATCTTTTCTTTCTGCTGTATCTGCCAGTGGGGGAGCTTCATCTGCCCCTTTCTTCCCCTTCTGTTGCTCGAAGGTTCTGAAATCGACGGTGTTGGCCTCAGAGTGTGATGGTCGTCGATCACTAGATTTCCCTTTCGGCATAGTTGGAGCATTGGCGGTTGGACGCTTAGACAGGAACGTCTCGACCTCCGCCACTATATTGTTCAATCAGTCAAATGTTCTGACATCTGCACCAATCATCTTTTCTAGCACCTCTCTCCTGAGGCTCTGTTTACATATCTGCACTGCATCTTCTTGATGAGGGGGTCTTCTGCATCTCATGGCTAAGTTCCTCCATCTTTTGATGTAGTCCAGTGCAGTCTCATCTTGCTTCTGCCTGGTTGCATATAGCTCTGCTATTGTGATTTCTCTCTCAGTGACATGAAATCTATCGCGGAATTTTCTCTGCATATCAGGCCAATCAACCACCGATCCAGCTGGCAGGCTTGAATACCATTCAAAGGCTAACCCAGTAAGGGATGAGCCAAAGAACTTAAGCAGATAAGCTTCGTCGACTGCCAGGTCGCCCATGATTGTGGTGTAGTAAGCTATATGCTCTCTGGGGGAGCCCTGGCCGTTAAATTTTTCGAACTTAGGCGGCTTACTGACGCCTGGAGGTAGTCTCTTAGCAGCATATTGGAGAGGATATGGCACCTTGTACACATCATAGGTACTAACATCATCACCAGTCTTCTCAGACAGCTTCATCTCCACAATTCTTTCAATCATCAGCTTGTGGGCTACGGCTGGATCTATGTCTTCTGGGAAGAAGTGAGCTTGTTGCTGACTATGAGGAGTTGTCATCGCAGTGGCGCGCAAGGTGGGCGCGGTAGGCTGTGTCTGAGACGCAGAGGGCTGAGCTACTATTTGCTGTGGAACAGGTTGGCTCGGTGCTTTGCCCTTATCAGCCAGGAGAGGATTAGCTGGGATAGCCGTATCTGTTGAGCTGGAAGTATGCCCCACAGGCTTGGCTTGCTTGGAGACCGGTGTGGCTTCCTGCCTCTCATTTAGCTGTCTTCTGAGAGCACTGATCTCCTGTTGATATCTTCTAAACATCATCTAGATCATGGGATCCAGAGTCGATGGGATCTGTATATCTTCTGAAGTCCCTTCAGCATCATCAACGAAGGGATTGTCTTCTTCTTCTGTTGTCACCACATTGACCGTCATGGTGGTGATCTTGCGGGTTTCTTCATCATTCTTCATCTTATCTTTTGCAGCCTGACCTCTTCTTGTGACGGGGCCTGGTCTGGTAGCCAGCCTGAGCAGTTCATCTGGCTGAGTTGGTAGCATATTCTGCCCCCTGGCGATTCCAGCCATGTTACAGGCGAAGATTTGCATTCTTCCCTTCTGCCTGCAAACTTTTCTTTTGGCCTGGTCAGGATATTTGAGCCGGTCAAAGACCGATATTCTTTCTTTGGCTTCTTCCCGGTACAGGTCTTCTTTGTCATATCCGGCCCTGAGACCTTCTTCATAGTGATTTGAATCGGAGGAAGAGGCTCCGATCATCATTTCTTGAAGTGTTTCTTCTTTTTCTTCACCTCTGGTGCCCAAGGCACGGGATAGTCTTTGTTGACCGAGGGCAGAGCTCCCCAGGTAGTGGAAGTAGTCTTGGACTATCTGCTTCATCTCTTCAGAATTGTGCCTCTGTGGCTCAGGCTGGAGCATTAGTCTTTCCTGGCTTCTCTGCTGATAGGCCAGTCTTGTTATCTGAGCATTCAAATGCTCGGCTTTGGAATATTTGAACAAGTCGGCCTGTCTGGCACAGGCCCTCGGTCTTCTTGGGATGGCGACCGTGACTGGTTCGCTCATTCCCACATTGCCGTTTCGGCAGCAGTTGACAGCAGCATCATATTTCTTTCTTTGCCATCTTCTGCCCCCAGCCCTGGGACGGGTGACAGTAAGGTCTTCTTTCTTCTCATCCCTTCTGCCCCTCATCATGGGGCGAGCAGCAGTCAAATTTCTTTCTTCATCATTTCTCTCATCTCTTCTGCCCCAGGCCTTGGGGCGAGCAGCAACAACATTTCTTGTCTCTTTTCCCTCTCTTCTTCGGCTTCCTACCCTGAAGCGGGCAACAGCATCTTCAGCAGCCTTCTCCTCATCTCGAGCTGGAGCCCAGCTCTGAATCCTCTTCGGTCGCCAGACCTGTTTGTATTTTGCTGGCTTGGGCACCAGCGGCTTCCTCTCATCAGCCTCCCAGTTGGCCTGCCTGGTGGCCAGAGTCTGGAATCTGTTGGTAGTGGGCACCATCGGGACGATCACGTCCGGCTTGACCGCCCTTGGGCAACCATTCATGTTTGCCCGGACACCTCCAATCATCATGGTCTTTCCGGAGTTGGAAAGACGACGGTCAACAGCAACATACCGGCTCCTCCGGTTGGTTCTTCTCCCCTTCTGAGCAGCAGCAGGGACCATGTCCCTTTTTTGGACATGATGGACGTAGCAGGCGACGGCCGTGGGGACCGTTTTCTCTGGTAAGATATTCTTCTGGTCAGTGATCTTCACCGGGGCACTTGCAGCAGTGCCTTGCTCATTGTCATCGACCTGCAGAAGGTCGGTGAAGACGACGCCCAAGCAGTTGGGCAGCCCGACAGCTGGGGGCAATGATCCAAACGCCAGTGGTACCGCCAGGTATCCCTCCTGAACGTGCATGTCGACCGGTTGCTTATCGAAGCACACAGACGCGATTTCTGTTGTTATCATAGTTTCTTGAAAATAAGGAAAGCACACGGAATCAGAATTTTGAGGGGGGGGCCCGCTGGGCCTCCTATTTTTGGCGTAGAGATGAAGGGAGACTGGGTCCCACCGGGCGTGCCAGACTTGTGGACGCGGGATTTTGGTCTCTTTTCTTTTTATTTTATTTTTATTTTTTGATATTTGATTATATTATTATTTATTCGGGAATTTCTCTTATTTCTATTTATTAGGCGTGCCAGTCACATGCGTGACGATTTCATTGTGCGCTCGACTTGACTTGGTCAGTCGATTGTGAAGTCTGAGTCGGGATCAGAAGTCCGCCATACCATAAAGGCTATGACGTTAATTACGCCCTTCCAAGGAAGGACAACCCTTGATTAAACGCCGGAATAGGAGGCCTCATAAGGCGAACAGATGTTCACATGCTTAATTTTAAACTTCATACCAGGGCCAGGGAGGCGGGTAAGATAATAACATCAACCACAGAAACAGACCATATCGTTGAATCGGCGGTTCAAAACAATTATGCTTAGGGGGGAACCAGGAGATGGAAGATATCAATCACGGTCGAGGTGAGCCACGACCATGATGTAGGTTTAAAGCATCGATCAATATTTCGACAGCATTTCCTCTTAATCTGGATTATGCCGAGAGGGAAATAGGCTATCACTCACGGAGTGTCGGGATGAAAGCCGAGAGAAAGAGAGAGGTCCAACCTCCCAACCCGTATATATAGGCTATAGGGCAATGTATGATTTTCCCTTTGTGGAAAGCCGGCGGGACTCATGCAGTGACAGAATCCTCGCGAGCAAAAGGGGTTGTTCATAAGTCCGATATAGGATAGCGGAGCATAAGGGAGTCTAACTTCCTTTTAAATTTATCCCCGGGCCAGATATGATGACTCATGGGCGTCCCTGGATTGGCTTGATTAAAGTGACGGGGGGTTCAATTGTATGGAGGAGTAGGCTCCTGGGGCAGGTTGGGTGTGCATGTAGGTTCCCGGCGCGAAAACCACCGTGCCGGGAAGGGTTCTTCATGAGGTACTGTTTGAGGTGCCGGGAAGTTGGTGTTAATGTCATTCTGCATGAAGGAGGGTAGTGTTCTCGGCGCCATGCGATGCCAAGGAGGGGTTAGGTCCTCGGCGCCATAAGATGCCAAGGAGTTAGGGTTCCTGGCGCCAGAAAGATACCAGTGGGTTAGGCTCTCGGCGCATGAAGATGCCAAGGGGGGATCCCGGCGCGCAGGGGAGAAGGCCAAGCCGGTTCTCGGCGCGGCCAAGGTGCAGGGGCTTCCGACGCGCAGGGGAGGAGGTCAAGATGGTTCTCGGCGCCTGAAAAGTGGCGCCGAGAGCTGTTCATCCAGTTCCCTGTAAGCGGGGCCGAGAGGTGTGAGGGCGCCGGGATAAGAACAGAGCTTACGGTACTCTGTTTTGGGGTTTCATGATGATCGGGTTGAAGCAAATGGGCCATAAGGAGTCAAAATGGCTCAATTCACTGGACTTCAACCTATTTCGGTGTAGGTTCCCAAGGAAGGCCAGAAACATAGAAAAGTTTGGGAGGGGAACAATGAAGTATAGGGAGCCTCTGTCACCATTGATAGATAAGGTCCCGGGGATAGGTTTCATGTCATCTCTGTCATCCTGGGATAATTTTGACAGCACCTCCCCTGGACTTGATATTTGCCAGAGAATGATAGACGATCACCCACGGAATGCCGGGGTGAAAGCCAAAAACAGAGGGGTATAGGGCCCCTGACGCCTGTATGTGCTTGCAGCACTATCTTGATATTCCTTTTGAGACCGTAGAAGCTTATGTAGTGGCAGAGCTTCCTTGGTCCTTAAGGTTATAAAAGCTGATCGAGTTCGGGAAACCACGTGGAAAAAGGGGAGTCGTTCCCACTAATTGTCGCCCCTGAAGTGCATGTGATGACTCAAGGCATTCTTGATAGAATGTAGGGTATACTGAGCAGTTCACAAGGGTATCTGTGGGGTTTCTTCAATGATAGCAAGGATTTTCGTCCAAGGTTCAAGAGATGGAGGGTTCACGGCTTAAGGAGGCCCTCGGCTTGGAAAAGGGTGGTTCCCGGCGCCAAAACCATCGCGCCGGGAAGGGTTTTTCTTAGGATACTATTCGGCGCGCCGGGAAGCAAACACAAGTGGGGGTTCTCGGCGCATGAAGCTTCGCGCTGGGAAGGCTGCTTTGTGGGGGACTGTTTGGGCGCCGGGAACTGGCAAAGGGGAGCTCTCGGCGTAGGTGAGGTGGGGTTATCGGCGCGGGAAGACTCACGCCGAGGGCTATTCACTTGCTTTACTGTTTACGGGGTCGAGATGGATGAGGGCACCGAGATGGGTTTAGGGTTTTACGACACTCTGTTTTGGATTTAATGATGATCCAGGCTGAAACAAACAGGTTCTATGGAATCGAAACTGATCAGGTTATCAAATCTGAGCTGGATTAGGTTTGGGCTTCATAGAGGCATCAGGGTTCAGGAGGGATTTGGGGAGGCCGAGGTCTGGAGGCCCCCATCTATCGCCATTATCACGCAGGGCCCTAGGGACAACCTTGATATGGTCATTCATCGCCCTGGGAGCCAACAGATGACTATCTCTGGACCCAGAGGCGATTTCGACGATGCCAACGGACAAAGTATAAGCACTTAGAACTCCGGAGTCTCACAATCTTCGATCATTGCATAGCACGGCATCATCCCGGAAGCCAAGGGATGGTCTGTCCCGGGCTCTGAGATAAGCACGGACAGTGCTGCAACGAAAAGAAAACAAACGAATCGGCAGATCATTAATCCACTGGGGAAGGGGATCAGCATGCTACTAGTCTGAGAGAAGATAGATAACACGAAGAAAGATGATAGAGCTTCAGAGGAATCAAAATCAGGCTTGAACTGTAGCCCATCATATTTATTCATTTTACGACATCCATCAGGGAAGATACATAGTAAGAAAACACAGGCGATACATCATTTCAAGACTTAGACCGATCACAGGGAGAGAGTGAGGGAAAGGGGATAAGACAGACGCCGAGATATCCCGGCTACATTCAAGGAATCGAAACAAAACTTGAATGATTACATGAAGCAGAAGAAAAGAAAACATGGGGGAGGGCGGAGCATTGACTCCTCTCCCTCCCCGGATGCCCACCTGGAGCTTCTTCCCTTGGGATTGATCTCTTCTCTCTTTCTTTTTTTTCAGCGGAGGAGGCTCTCTCTCTCTGTAGGTTTCTTCTCTTTTCTTTCTTTTTGATCCACCGCCCGACCTCGATCCCCTTTTCATTTCAAAGAGGGTTTGTTTTTATAGACCCCATCCTCCCGTCCTCTCGGTGGAGGGCAGTCGGTGTGGCTCATTCCGTTCGACACAGCTCCCGGCACGACAAGTGGCCCCTCGTTGAGGTTCCCGGCGCTAATCTCAGAAGCCCAAACGGCCGGCCCATCTGGTGCCTTTAGGCCTCACACGTGCCTTAGGATTCTCTTTCTTATTTGAATTGATTTCCATCAAGACCGAATAAGGCCTCTTTAGTAGCGACATGACTTTGTTGAGATCTTCTTGAGGTTCCATCAGTGAACAAACTGGGGTTTAATCAGTATTGCCATCTGAACGATGACAAAACCGGGTATGTTTCATCAGCATTGTCAGCCGAACGGTGACAAGACCGGACATCAGCTTCAGTCTGAAAAGACTTCGACCGGGTAGATGGTTGACGAGCTTCATCAGTGATCTTTCACTGTAGGTCTGACTTCCCTTTTCAATTCTGCTTCCACCTCTGTTCATTTTCAAGGTGTCAACAACTTCCTGCTGCATTAGCATGCCTTGAACAAATAATGAAGCAGAGTATGAAGCTCTGATCATCGGCCTCCAGGTGGCCCTCCAAATGGAGATCAAAATGCTCCAAGTATTCGGCGACTCGATGCTGGTCGTCAAGCAGGTCCAGGGGCATTTCCACGTCCAGAAACCTGAGTTGCTCCCTTATCACACTAAGGCAAAGGGGCTCATGGAGCGGTTCTACCTCCTCGAGATAGGCCACGTCGCCAGAGGGGAGAACGCACAAGCCGACGCCTTGGCAAAATTGGCAAGCTCACTAGCAGTGCCGCCAGATTGATCTCTCAATATCCAAGTAATAAATCAACGCCAAGTGCCCAGCATGATAGAAGAAGAACCAGAAGAAGAAGAGCTAGAAGTCACTGTAGCAGAAGCCGTCGGCCTACCTGACTGGAGAGACCCCCTGATGCAGTGGTTCAAATACCGGCAACTACCCAAACGAAGAGAAGAGAAGATCAAGCTAACCAGAACCAAGGACTCCTATGAGTTCTGAAACAGAGTATTATTCTGAATTGTGGTCGACGCCAAACAGAAGCTACTCCTTCGATGTCTCTTCATTGAAGAGGCCTGGAGGGTCATGAAGGAAGTCCATGCCGGGACAGCTGGTGCACACCAAGCGGGACCAAAAATGCAGATTGAAATAAAGAAGCTTGGATACTACTGGCCGACAATGTTTGATGACTGCTACAAATACGCTAAGTCGTGTCAGAAGTGTCAGGAGCATGCCACCATACCCAGAAGGCCACCCGTGCAGCTGCATCCAACCGTGCCCAGTTGGCCGTTTGCCCAGTGGGGAACAGACGTCGTGGGTCCTTTACCCGCGTCATCCGTCGGCTGCAAATACATTCTGGCGGCAACCGACTACTTCTCCCGTTGGACAGAGGATGTCGCCTTAAGGGAGGTCACCGGAGAGATCGTGGCCAGGTTTGTCCGCCGTAACATCATATTCCGGTTTGGCGTGCCTGACAGGATTGTGTCAGACAACGGTAGCCACTTCCGCAACTAGAAGGTCTATCGGCTGGCAGAAAAATATAAAATTGATTGCAGGACATCGACTCCTTACAATCCATAGGCTAATGGGCTGGCCGAAGCTTTTAATAAGACACTCTGCACCCTCCTGGCCAAGATTGTAAGCTCTAACAAAAGGGACTGGGAGGAGAAGATGTATGAGGCGCTATGGGCGTACCGAACCGTATACAAGACCCCAACAGGCTGCTCGCCTTTCTC
This sequence comes from Amorphophallus konjac, assembly GCA_022559845.1. Classification (NCBI taxonomy): domain Eukaryota; kingdom Viridiplantae; phylum Streptophyta; class Magnoliopsida; order Alismatales; family Araceae; genus Amorphophallus; species Amorphophallus konjac. The sequence goes on along the minus strand of CM040128.1, from coordinate 74,296,562 downwards.
TCTAGTATACGGCTCGAAGGAAATCATCCCCATTGAATTGGGGATACCTTCCTCAGAGTCGCCATTCAGCACGGCCTTGTCCATGAAGGGCAGACCAACGTCGAGCGAAGGCTCGAAGAGCTCTCCAGCCTGGAAGGAAAGCGGCTTCAGGCCCAACAGAACATTCAGGTCTACTAGGCCCGAATAGCGCGTGCCTTTGACAAGCTCGTCAAGGAACGTGAATTCAAGAAGGGTGACCTTGTCATGGTCAAGAGAAGAGACGTCATGGCTGCCAACCCCAAGGGAAAACTGAATGAGAACTGGCTCGGACCCTACGTAGTCCAACAAGTCTACGAAGGCTCTCCCTATGTAATTGTCAACCACCGCGGGGAAGTTCAATTCCTGCCTCTTAATGGAAGGCACTTGAGACTGTACCACGCTCCGGTGCCCCCATTCAATCAATAATATTATTCTCCGCCCTATTTTGGGCGGATTCGCGTGATTAATGTCTGAACGACTTGATCGCTATCCATGTGTTCAAAAAAAGAGAAGGGAAGAAAGAAGAAAAAAAAGAGAAAAAAAGAAGAGAAGAGGAAAGTAAAAAGAAGGAAGAGAAAAAGAAAAAAGAAGAGGAGAAAAAGAAAGAAAGAAGAAGAAAAAAAGAGAGAAAAAAAAAGAAGAGGAGGAGAAAAAAAAAGAAAAGAAAAAAAAAGAAGAAGAGGAAAAGAAAAGAAAGAAGAAGAGAAAAGAGCAAGGGAAGAATAAAAGCTAAGAAGAAGGGGGGACGCCCCCCATTTCCAGTCATCACCCCGTATCAGCTGAGATACTAAAAACTAAACAAAATTTTCTCTCCGTCCTCCCCGGGCGGTGAGTACCCCTTTGGTTTGGACCTTCCGTCCAGGCCATTGACTAAACAAACTCTTCTCTCCGTCCTCCCCGGGCGGTGAGTACCCCTCTGGTTTGGACCTTCCGTTCAGGCCATTGACTAAACAGACTCTTCTCTCCGTCCTCTCGGGCGGTGAGTACCCCTTTGGTTTGGACCTTCTGTCCAGGCTATTGGCTAAACAGACTCTTCTCTCCGTCCCCTCCGGGCAACGAAAAAACCCGGTCTCTGACCAAGGCTCCCCGCCTGAGGCCAGTGCGCGGTTCCAACATTATGGCGAGACCGGTAAGTCACCCATTTGGTATGGTGGAGTGGTTCCCTCGTCCTCCCCCTGGGAGGGCAAGCACTCTCCCGTGCCCTGACGTGGGTTCCTGCCTGTTTCTCCCAGAGCGAATCACCGCGAACATTCACACCCTGCCAATGTGTTTTGGCACAGTAAAAGGGAGGAAAGAGGAAGAAGAAGATAATATGCACAAAAGAGAAGGGAGGAGAAAAGAGATCCCCCCTGGGATGAACGCACACTGAAAGGACATGCGAGGTAGTAAATGATCTGTTCTATTCAAGAAAGATTAAACTACATGTGCTTCGGGGCATACCCCTAGGTTACATCTCAAAAAGAAAGAAGAAGAGAAGAGAAAGGAGCAAAGGAGCGGCGCCTAGTCAATGCCCCTGAAGATGTCCTCGAGAGTGAGGATTCCGACGCAAGGGAAGTTTGTCATGTCGCGTAATCAGCCCCTCCGTTCTTCGAGTCGAGCAAGCTCCGCCTCCATGGACGCCGTCTCGACCTGGGCAACGGCAAGAGCCTCGCCTTCCGTCTCGACCACTCTTTCAGCTTTGGCAAGGTCAGACCTAGCCGCAGCAAGGTAGCTCTCCAGCTTTGCGACTCGGCTCTTGAGGGAGCAAACATTGCCCTGGCCTTTCCCCAAAGCCTTCCCACGGTGCTCTTCATCATGGCACCGTGCCTCCAAGGTCTGTAAATACTCGTCTGCCTGGGCATCGAGGGCGGCACATTCGTCGGGAGCCTGGGTCTCGAGGAACTCGTGACGTTTGACATACTTCAGCAGCAACAAGACCCGCCGCGACCATTCCCCCAGTGGACAGCCCAGCACTTGCAGTGCTCCGATCCGCTGCGTCACTATACTCTGCACCTCCCGGTATGACAAAGAAAGATCGGCGAAGAGCATTGTCCGCAGTGTTACCAACATCTGTCGGACCGGTGCGCCTGACGAGGTGTGGCTGACTGAGGGCACAGCCGGAGGGATGAAATCTACAGAGCTGTCCACCTCGGCCCACAAATTAGCATCCACGGTGACTGAAGAAGATGGAAGAGCAAGGGCCAAGTCTCTTGGCCGGCGCAGCTCGACAGAAGACCCCTGGCGGGTCATCGCTAGGGGAGTGGATAAGGCCATCGCCGTATCGCTTGGCGTCGCCGCCATCTTCCTGGACGGGGATGCAGGTGCCGCTGCTACAGGCAATGATGTGACACGACCTAGGGGGTTCTTCACATGATCAAATGACCCTTGGACCTAGCAAGCAACCAACGCACGAACCGGTGACTTTACTCGGGCGGACTCACCCGCTAAGCGCACTCTTGTGCCCGTAGGCAAACCGGTGATAGTGGTGAGGGTCCGGGACGGGCCCTTGCTGCTCCGAGGGTTGGCTAGCTTAGGATTGGACCTCTCAAGGGTCCTAGGATGTCCACTCTCATAGACGGCCAGCACGCCGAGGGCGTGGGTATTAACGGTTCACTCACAACTCACCCGCGGTAATCATTCATTCACAAGCAAATTTGAGTTCGGGCACTCCACTTACCACCGACGGCACTAAGATACAATACTACTCAAGCAAGGAAATTTCAGCAAAGAGGAGTGTGCAGTGGCTCACCTAGTCGGTGTGAAGACACCGATCCCGGTCGGAGACGAGGGCGAGCGAGGAAGCGTGGGCTTACCCGCACGCCGCGCCGGAGAAGCTTCAACCTGAAATTGTAAATTACATGCACTACACCCCATGCAAGGGGGGGGGGGGTTCTTGGGGTGGGGATTAAGGTGTTACAATCAAAACTACCACCACGCAGGGTGGGGCCTTCAGCCGGCCAAGCGGGGTGGGGAAAATAAGGTAAAGAATGTCGGTTGAGTGTGGATGCCGAATCTGCCGGTTATCTGCGAACAGGGACAGTGGGGCGGTGTAATGACCGTAGATCCTTCTCACGAATTTTGCCGATAGCAAGACTGGCGGCAAAAGCTTCGTAATAGGTACAGGAACGCTTCAGATTTTTGTGAATTTCTTCTGAGACCGTGGCTGACCGGAGCAGAGGTTGGAACAGGACATGAGGTTTTCTGATCCACAGTTGCAGACTTCTGGCAGCAGGTTGCAGAGGACGCCGCGCACTCTCCCGAACTCTGATCAGCACGAAACTGGCGGTGACGTCTTCGTGGTCAAAGTAGCTTTCAGCTGAAGGTAACGGGGCTGCAATCAGAGGTTGAGGGCGGTCGGTGTACCCTGAAGAGTTGGCACTGGTCGGAGTAGACAGCAGGAGACAGAACTGGAGAGCTCGGGGGAGAAAATTCGTAACTCCTTTCTCCGGCAGCCGAATGAGGTTCTGTTTCTTGATCTTGGAAGAAGACTAGTAGAGGAAGAACTTTGATGAAGGGGCTTCAGCCTGAATCCGCTAGGGTTCGTCGTGGCAGAGTGATCTCTCAGGTTCTGATGCTTGGCAGGGAGGGTTCCGCGCAGTCGTGGGAGAACGGAGTTCCTGGACAGCCCCGAGCTCCGATGAAGACGAAACCACTTTGGTGTCGAAGAGGACAGGCAGACGCTTCCACGGATGTATCTTGGGCCTTCAGAATCGCCCGGAGGAAGCCGTGGTCACCTCTGCAAGTCGGTACTCTTCTTCTGATCTGCAACTGAAACTGTAGGTTGAAGATGACGGGGGGGAATGGGGTATGTGGGAGGGGAAATGGGGGTGGATGAGTGTAGGAGTGACCCCTGGTTGTAAGGGGGTCTTGGAGGGGGTGTTCCAAGGTGTGTATGAGGGAGAATGGGGTCTAGAAGGTGGTGTTTGCAGTGGGTGAGAGGGGAGCTACGAATTTGGGATGGGTGGGGAAGAGAGAAGGAGAGATCTTTCTCCAAAATTTGAAAATGGACTAATGTGGTTAGTGGGGCTTTGGGAATGGGAAGAGTTGTGTTGGGGAAGGGAATGGGTGCTTGGGGTAGTGGGAAGGGTGCTTGGGGAAGTGGGTGGGGTAGTTGGGGGTTGGGAGGTGGAGCTAGGATTGGTGGAAGCTCCCTTGGGACTAGGGGGTGGAGTAATGGTGGCTTGGGGAAGTGGAGGGTCTTAAATGAGGTGGGTAGCTAGTGGAGGTGGTTGGGGAAGGGAGGAGAGAGAAGCAAATTCGGAATTGGGTGTTGAGGAGAGAGAAAGTGGAGTGAAAAAGAGAGATTAAGAGAGGGAAGGGTGGGGAATCTCTCCCCTAGGGCATCTCACCCAAGAAATGTTGGAATCACTCCACTAAACTAAGCTTTGGACTCTCAAATGGCATTTTTCATTGATTGATTCATTGATTGATTAAGTTCAAATGGAGGAAATGGGGTCCTATATATAGGAAACCCACATTTCTACAAAAGACCCTGACAAAAGCCTCATTGACAAATAACCGAAGGGGTAGGAGAGCTCATTGGGCCAAGCCCAAAGAAATGGGCCCAATTAGCACATTACACAATCTAATGACACTCAAACATAGGAAAATAAATGCTAGACCTAGGGAAATGACTCAAATAAAATGAAAATTACATCAATGACTCAAATAAAAATTACATAGGACTCAAAATTAAATGACTAGACCATGCCTGATGAAATAGGAGGTGATGTTCTCATCATACTCCTGGGGTGCAAAGAACTCGACTCCGTCGAGTATGAGTCCACCGGGGGGAGAAGAGGTCCTCCGACGCAACTCCGAGCAAGCTTCAACCTCCAAACTCAACCTCACGTTCGCAACCAGGGGACGACGCTTCAACTCCTCAAGGTGGCTTGGACACACCCTCTTGCCGATGATAGTACCTTGCTTGCCCAGTATTGCCTCCGTGTGCACACGTCGGGCTCTCAAGTTGTTATGTGGAAGCTCTCTGAGGGTGTCGCTCACAAAGATGGGGGTAGGCTCAAGGTGCTCACTAGGATCTACCGCGGTGCCCTTAGAGGGTGCTAGATCCGTTACATGAAAAGTGAGGTATATCCCAAAATCCCATGAGTAAATCCAACCCATAAGCCAGGTTGCCAAAGCCACTTGGAACATGGAAGGTCCAAGTCCTCGTGCCCTCGATTTGGAGGTGGCCCTAAGGTAGAGCCATTCCAAAACCACCATCGTGAGGTTGCCTTCTTGGAATTCGAAGTGCCACTCGTGAGTTTTTGCCCGCTTATTACGACCCTCACCGCCCATTGCTAGATGCTTGCTTGAATGAGTATGCCTTGAGCTACGGTGCGGTGTGGGTGGGAAGTGTGTGGTATGCAAAGGGGGACCGGGGCAACCAAAAGTAGACCTATCATGTAATGATGCAGTGTAGACTTCGGTCAACCTAGGTGGGCCGGGGCACCCGTAGGTGGCCCTATCATGCAAAGTGGTGATAAATATCGGGGGACCCGGACATCCGTAGATGCCTTTGACATGTGTATGACTAATGTGAAGTGAGGGAGGGCCGGGGCATCCATATGTGTCCCTTTCATGTATGGGTGTGATGAGTGCCGGGGGACCCGGACATCCGTGAATGCTCCTATCATGTTTAAGACTTATGATGAATGACGGTGGCCCATTACATCCGAATATGGAACTCTCATGCTTAAGACTCATGATGAATGGAGGTGGACCATTACATCCAAAAATGGTCCATTCATGCTTCCTACTTGACATGTGGGTGTTGTGAATGAATGGACCCGTCTTATGAATCATGCCAAGTGATGTGTTATGCCAAGACTTATGCATTCCTTTCCCAAAGATGACTTCCATGTGTATGGGTGTGGGATGGCCTTTGAACTTCCATGTGAAAGGGTCAAAAGGATCTAGGAAGGTGGGCATTATGGAGAGGGGGTCTTCTTTGCTTCCTAGGCATATGTTGTCTATGGTGATGGTTCCCTTTGTGTGGCCCAAGTCTTGGAAGAGGTGTTCTTGGTCCAACATGGTTGGTTGGGGTAGGGAAAGGGGAGTTGTGGGTAAGGTGGGTGTATTACATGGGTACCTAGACTCCCATTGGAAGGGATCAAAGGGGTCATGGACTGGGCTTCCTAGAGGAAGGAACTCTATGTCCACATGGTCCACGCATGGTGGGTCATCCTTCCCCAAGGTAACTGGACCAAGATCTTTAGTGGGCCAGTCGGTCAAGGTACTTGGGATCTTAATGGTAGTGGAGTGGACCATGATGGGTTCTTCATCCATGGGGAGAATGAGAAGGAGGTCACTAGTGTAGCAACCAATGGTGTAGACTGAGGTGATAGAACCAACACATGGGTGGATGAGACTAAGTCTTCTTGGGTGGGCCTCTCCTATGGTCAATAAGCAAGTCAACTTTAGTTGCCATTCTAAACCCTTGATGAGATCATCCCAACTATTTACCTCATAGTAGGATTGGAATGTGGTGTGATAGGAGTTAATGGGTGCTAATTGGAAAGGATGCTCCATGGTTGGGTTTTGAAAGTACAAGGTATGAGGGATGGGATTTTGCTTGAGCCATTTGATGATGAGTTCTCCTAGGGTCACCACCTTTTGCATGAGATTGAGTGGTTTGGGGAGGTATGTGTTTGTTTGGACGGGGATGAGTTGATGTCCTTCTTCCTTATTGATAGGAGTATGAATTTCCTTGAATGTGGGGAAGGGATTTGGATTGGTGTCCAATCTCGGGGATTTGGTCTTGTGGGCCGGGTTTTCCTCATGTTCACTCATGACCTTGTTCATTCTTCGAAGTGGGTTGAGAGGGCATGGTGGCCGGGTATGGGGCCCCGGTGGGTGAGGGAACAAAAGGTTGTTGAAACCATAGGCTCCCGGGAGATGTGGGGGATGAAGTAGGCAAGACCAACGCAATGGGTGGAAGGTGGTATTCCGTTCATCAAGCCATTGTTTCCCTAGGATTATGCAAGGGCCTTCCAAAGTTCCAATTTGACACCAAGCTCCATCAAAGTATTTGGTCTCTCCAAACCTTTTATGGAATTCAATGAAGACTAGGTCTCCATTGTGCACAATTTGTCCGGTCGTAGAGAGGGTGGCTACAATGTCGGGGGATACCCAATTATCTTCTACCATGTAGATGAAGTCAATTTCTGTGGGGCTCCCATTAGGTAGGTATGCTTGGGATATGATGGGAATTGGGGCTTTTTGGTCTGTAGACTCAATGACAATGGGAGGTGGATAATGCATGGAACGATCCGATGAGAACTCTAATGCAAGCGTGCCCATGGACTTGACTTGATAGAGACAAGTCAATGACTTGCTCTGATACCACTTGATGTGACACGACCTAGGGGGTTCTTCACATGATCAAATGACCCTTGGACCTAGCAAGCAACCAACGCACGAACCGGTGACTTTACTCGGGCGGACTCACCCGCTAAGCGCACTCTTGTGCCCGTAGGCAAACCGGTGATAGTGGTGAGGGTCCGGGACGGGCCCTTGCTGCTCCGAGGGTTGGCTAGCTTAGGATTGGACCTCTCAAGGGTCCTAGGATGTCCACTCTCATAGACGGCCAGCACGCCGAGGGCGTGGGTATTAACGGTTCACTCACAACTCACCCGCGGTAATCATTCATTCACAAGCAAATTTGAGTTCGGGCACTCCACTTACCACCGACGGCACTAAGATACAATACTACTCAAGCAAGGAAATTTCAGCAAAGAGGAGTGTGCAGTGGCTCACCTAGTCGGTGTGAAGACACCGATCCCGGTCGGAGACGAGGGCGAGCGAGGAAGCGTGGGCTTACCCGCACGCCGCGCCGGAGAAGCTTCAACCTGAAATTGTAAATTACATGCACTACACCCCATGCAAGGGGGGGGGGGGTTCTTGGGGTGGGGATTAAGGTGTTACAATCAAAACTACCACCACGCAGGGTGGGGCCTTCAGCCGGCCAAGCGGGGTGGGGAAAATAAGGTAAAGAATGTCGGTTGAGTGTGGATGCCGAATCTGCCGGTTATCTGCGAACAGGGACAGTGGGGCGGTGTAATGACCGTAGATCCTTCTCACGAATTTTTCCGATAGCGAGACTGGCGGCAAAAGCTTCGTAACAGGTACAGGAACGCTTCAGATTTTTGTGAATTTCTTCTGAGACCGTGGCTGACCGGAGCAGAGGTTGGAACAGGACATGAGGTTTTCTGATCCACAGTTGCAGACTTCTGGCAGCAGGTTGCAGAGGACGCCACGCACTCTCCCGAACTCCGATCAGCACGAAACCAGCGGTGACGTCTTCGTGGTCAAAGTAGCTTTCAGCCGAAGGTAACGGGGCTGCAATCAGAGGTCGAGGGCGGTCGGTGTACCCTGAAGAGTTGGCACTGGTCGGAGTAGACAGCAGGAGACAGAACTGGAGAGCTCGGGGGAGAAAATTCGTAACTCCTTCCTCCGGCAGCCGAATGAGGTTCTGTTTCTTGATCTTGGAAGAAGACTAGCAGAGGAAGAACTTTGATGAAGGGGCTTCAGCCTGAATCCGCTAGGGTTCGTCGTGGCAGAGTGATCTCTCAGGTTCTGATGCTTGGCAGGGAGGGTTCCGCGCAGTCGTGGGAGAACGGAGTTCCTGGACAGCCCCGAGCTCCGATGAAGACGAAACCACTTTGGTGTCGAAGAGGACAGGCAGACGCTTCCACGGATGTATCTTGGGCCTTCAGAATCGCCCGGAGGAAGCCGTGGTCACCTCTGCAAGTCGGTACTCTTCTTCTGATCTGCAACTGAAACTGTAGGTTGAAGATGACGGGGGGGAATGGGGTATGTGGGAGGGGAAATGGGGGTGGATGAGTGTAGGAGTGACCCCTGGTTGTAAGGGGGTCTTGGAGGGGGTGTTCCAAGGTGTGTATGAGGGAGAATGGGGTCTAGAAGGTGGTGTTTGCAGTGGGTGAGAGGGGAGCTACGAATTTGGGATGGGTGGGGAAGAGAGAAGGAGAGATCTTTCTCCAAAATTTGAAAATGGACTAATGTGGTTAGTGGGGCTTTGGGAATGGGAAGAGTTGTGTTGGGGAAGGGAATGGGTGCTTGGGGTAGTGGGAAGGGTGCTTGGGGAAGTGGGTGGGGTAGTTGGGGGTTGGGAGGTGGAGCTAGGATTGGTGGAAGCTCCCTTGGGACTAGGGGGTGGAGTAATGGTGGCTTGGGGAAGTGGAGGGTCTTAAATGAGGTGGGTAGCTAGTGGAGGTGGTTGGGGAAGGGAGGAGAGAGAAGCAAATTCGGAATTGGGTGTTGAGGAGAGAGAAAGTGGAGTGAAAAAGAGAGATTAAGAGAGGGAAGGGTGGGGAATCTCTCCCCTAGGGCATCTCACCCAAGAAATGTTGGAATCACTCCACTAAACTAAGCTTTGGACTCTCAAATGGCATTTTTCATTGATTGATTCATTGATTGATTAAGTTCAAATGGAGGAAATGGGGTCCTATATATAGGAAACCCACATTTCTACAAAAGACCCTGACAAAAGCCTCATTGACAAATAACCGAAGGGGTAGGAGAGCTCATTGGGCCAAGCCCAAAGAAATGGGCCCAATTAGCACATTACACAATCTAATGACACTCAAACATAGGAAAATAAATGCTAGACCTAGGGAAATGACTCAAATAAAATGAAAATTACATCAATGACTCAAATAAAAATTACATAGGACTCAAAATTAAATGACTAGACCATGCCTGATGAAATAGGAGGTGATGTTCTCATCATACTCCTGGGGTGCAAAGAACTCGACTTCGTCGAGTATGAGTCCACCGGGGGGAGAAGAGGTCCTCCGACACAACTCCGAGCAAGCTTCAACCTCCAAACTCAACCTCACGTTCGCAACCAGGGGACGACGCTTCAACTCCTCAAGGTGGCTTGGACACACCCTCTTGCCGATGATAGTACCTTGCTTGCCCAGTATTGCCTCCGTGTGCACACGTCGGGCTCTCAAGTTGTTATGTGGAAGCTCTCTGAGGGTGTCGCTCACAAAGATGGGGGTAGGCTCAAGGTGCTCACTAGGATCTACCGCGGTGCCCTTAGAGGGTGCTAGATCCGTTACATGAAAAGTGAGGTATATCCCAAAATCCCATGAGTAAATCCAACCCATAAGCCAGGTTGCCAAAGCCACTTGGAACATGGAAGGTCCAAGTCCTCGTGCCCTCGATTTGGAGGTGGCCCTAAGGTAGAGCCATTCCAAAACCACCATCGTGAGGTTGCCTTCTTGGAATTCGAAGTGCCACTCGTGAGTTTTTGCCCGCTTATTACGACCCTCACCGCCCATTGCTAGATGCTTGCTTGAATGAGTATGCCTTGAGCTACGGTGCGGTGTGGGTGGGAAGTGTGTGGTATGCAAAGGGGGACCGGGGCAACCAAAAGTAGACCTATCATGTAATGATGCAGTGTAGACTTCGGTCAACCTAGGTGGGCCGGGGCACCCGTAGGTGGTCCTATCATGCAAAGTGGTGATAAATATCGGGGGACCCGGACATCCGTAGATGCCTTTGACATGTGTATGACTAATGTGAAGTGAGGGAGGGCCGGGGCATCCATATGTGTCCCTTTCATGTATGGGTGTGATGAGTGCCGGGGGACCCGGACATCCGTGAATGCTCCTATCCGTGAATGCTCCTATCATGCTAGACCTAGGGAAATGACTCAAATAAAATGAAAATTACATCAATGACTCAAATAAAAATTACATAGGACTCAAAATTAAATGACTAGACCATGCCTGATGAAATAGGAGGTGATGTTCTCATCAGGCAAAGGAGGGGCTTCTAGCAAAGCCAGGCCCGAAGCCATCGCTGGTCGACCCCTCTCCAGCGCCTGGGACCCCTCCAGATGCGCACGGAGTCCCGTAAATATCCTCTTCAAAAGCGGGTCCTCCATCTGGGCCGGAAGCTTTGGGAGAGGCGGAAGCAAAATCATTTGGTGGGGTATGCCTCCCGCTTGCACAAGTGCTACGAGGCTCTCCGCCCCCGGGCCCGAGACCAGAGCTGACCCCTCCACCTCTATCGGACCAATGGCCGGTCTCTGTTTGGCGACGGCCTTCCGGAAACGGCCAGACGTCTTCCCTGGCATCGGCATTGCCTGACCATGTGGAGAGGAGTCAGCTACTCGCTATCTGGAATAAATCACACGGGATCAAGAGGCAGAAGGGAACCACAAGACCCGCGTACTCACCTCGGCCACCGGGATGATGCTGCCTTCGGGGGCGATCTCCTCCTCCTCCAAGGGCTCGCCCGCCGTTCTGGGAGCACTCGAAGTCTCCGCGGCTGACTCTTGCTGCAAAGCCTCGAACAAGAGGGCCAGCTTACTCAGGCCCGCATCAGCTCCTGTCGAGCGATCGACTGGTTTAGTCGGGATTGTTGGGTTCGGTGAAGTATTCAGAGGGGGGGTGAATGAATATAGCCCTTATAAAAATTTCACCCAATTAAAAACTAGAATGCTAACAAGACAGATTAGACAATCTGAAGGCTAATTAAATCTAATACTAAGAGCTGCGGAATTAAATCTACCTTCTTCAGAAGGACAAAGAACAACAGCGGAATAACCAATCAAAGAATACTCAATACCACAGTCAAGCACATGGTATGCAATCAAGCCATATCGCCCCTATGCAAGCATCTAGCGCCAAACACACAAAGAGATCAAACAACAGTGCACAAGGGGTTTTTAGGTGGTTCGGCCCTGCAGACCTACATCCACCCCACACTCAAACCGAGTGTGGATTCCGCTGACTCACAGCTTGAATAGTTGGGCATCACAGCTTGCCATACAACCGCTGGGCAACACAGCTTGCCGTCCAGAGGATGCACCTCTGCAAACCGCTGGCTAACAGCTTGAAGAAAGGATAAAATGGAAAATGAAAACAAGGACCAAACAGCATCGGAAAGCTGTAAACAGTGAAGCACAAAATGTGGCTCTTAAAGAGCTGACTGGAGTGGATCTGATCCAACTTCCAGTGGGAACGATCTTCTCTGCTTTTCTCTTCTCTCTCTCTCTCTTCTTCTTCTCTTCACACTCTGCTCTCTCGATCTCTCACTCAATCTCTCTTTCTTTCTCTCTCTTTTCTTCTCTTTCTATCCTCTTCCTTTTTCATCTCTGGATCGAAGACCTCTCTGCACTCTACTATTTCTTCACAGCTTCTGCTCTGTCAATTTCGATCAGTCTTCTTCTGTGGAAGAAGGCTCGTATATATAGCGGCAGCAGCCAGGGCGCGTGTGGCTTCCACAGTTCCCGCCCTAAGAATTCGGACCACGTGGCAGCATCCAGCATGCTGTTAGTACACGCGTCCTCATCTGGGCACTCTCCTTATCCTCGGAACACGTGCTCTTCATTAGCCTCACGAGCAGAGCACCTGTCAGACAGAGTATCGGATTAAGTATATGCATTGCAGTGTATAGACTTCGCTGTATAGACTTGTGAAGGCGAAGCAATGTATAGACTTAGTGAAGCTAAAGCAATGTATATACTTCACATAAGGAGAGCTATGACATTGTATAGACTTCACGTTGTGAAGCAATGTATATACTTCAAACTGTATAGACTTTAGATCCCAAAGGCAATGTATAGACATGGTCCCAAACGAATGTACAGGCTTCAGCTTAAGGCCAATGTATAGACTTCAATGCCTTCGTCAAATGCGATGTACAAACTTGCATGAGATGCATGCTCCAGTGTAGTGTATAGACTTGCGTTCAGCAGCAATGTATAGACTTTGCAAACGGAGACGTAAAATGAGACGATGCTTAACCTGCACTGACTGTACAGTCTTATGCATGAGACGCTGAGGAAGACGGTGGATGTACAGACTTCTAAGTGTACAGACTTTCCACCGACCAATGTATGGACTTGCTCAGCCTGCTCGCTGTACATACTTGGGCAATATGAAGACTTGACAGACAATTGACGATGTAGAGACTTCAGGTGTGAAGACCAATGTATAGACTTCAGTTGAGCACAGTCCAATGTATAGACTTGGAAGATTGAACCAATGTATAGACTTGGGGTTCTGAACGTAGGTAAAGGCTGGGAATGTATAGACTTGCCCTTCAGAAACGAATGCATAGACTTGAGAGTCTTTGAAGCCAATGTACAGACTTACTAAACTGAGTGTAGGTAAAAGATATGAGGAATGTATAGACTTACCCAGTTCAGTTCAGAACGTAGGTAATGATCAATGTATAGACTTAACAGTGCTGAATGAACGACTGAGAAATGTATAGACCTTGGACTCAAATGAGAAGCCAATGTACATACTTGTCACCGACCAATGTATAGACTTGGTGGAAGGCATGCACTGTACAGACTTCACGATGAAAGCATGAAAAGTCTGATGTACAGACTTGCCTTAAGCAATGGCTGTACAGACTTGAAGTGAAGACCAATGTATAGACTTTGCATGAGACACTGGCCAAGACGATGGATGCAACAGTGTAATGTCTAGACTTGAAATCCAATGCAAACGGCTGTACAGACTTGAATGAGACGCTGCATGATATGATGCAGCTACAGTGATGTACAGACTTATGAATGACTTGCTGATGCACGATGTATAGACTTAGTTGCTCATGATGCAATGTACAGACTTGGGCTATACAGACTTCACCTCGAGCTATCTACAGTGCATCAATGTGTGGACTTGAATGAAAGTGCATGCATTGTATGGAGTTGTACCATAAAACGATCTATAGACTTCACCAAGACACTGCATGAACAATATGATGCGATGTAGAGACTTGGGCTGTACAGAGTTCATGAACAATGCATGCTATGCATAAATAAGAAGACGATGTACAGACTTTCAACAATACTCTTTACAGACTTACATGATGCACTGACAATGTACAGACATGATTAAGCGTGAACAAGCCGATGTACAAACTAAGCCTGTATAGACTTAGTGCATGAAGCCCTGACAATGTATAGACTTGCTAATGCAATCTAGGATGATGTACAGACTTTGTCCACGAACTGTGCACATGCATGAATGATGTATAGACTATGCTGAGTGTGTAGACTTGTGAAGTGCATAGAACACACAGAGGCTGTCTAGACTTACAGCGTTGACGTTGCAGACTTGAGAATGCAATGTACACTCTTACAGCGTTGACGCTGCATGAGACGTGTGTATAGATTTGTGATCTCAACGATGCCCAAACACAACACAGACACAACACGATGTATAGACTGTGCTGAGTGTGTAGACTTGTGAAATGCATAGAACACACAAAGGCTGTCTAGACTTACAGCGTTGACGCTGTAGACTTGAGAATGCAACGTACACACTTACAGCGTTGACGTTGCATGAGACACTAAGTAAGATGGACAGTTGTATAGACTTGTGTTCTGAGGGAGTCGACCCATCAAGGAAGGGGGTCGACCCATCTAAGTGCACTGATGCAGTATATGCACATAAGAAGCAATGCATGATCTTGATTCAAACACAAAACACATTATGCACTTAGTATGGAACACTGCATGATTTAGCACACTCATGCATTCTCCACAAAATAGATCAGATATAACATACTCAAGCATTCTCCAGAGAATATACCAGTCACAGTCATATGCATTTTCCACAGAGTATATCAATTATGCATTCATATCAGTTATAAACATTCATGTTACTATCATTCAATGTGGTGACTCATTCATGTTGCTATCATTAAAACACCACATCATCAACAAAGCACAAGGGGCACAACAATCTCCCCCTTTTTGATGATGGCAACATAATGAGTCCCACTGACTCGTCAAACTATTCTCCCCCTTTGACATAATCAAAAAGAAGGGAAATGGTTTGAGAGACAAATTTAGTACACAAAGACAGCACATAAATTCAGAGAATGAGTCATGGTTCATTAAAATGAAGTTCTCTCTTATGACAATGAAACAGCTCTCCCCCTATCAACATGCATGATTGACTACAGATAAACCACTCTCCCCTTAACTGCAGATAAACCAAAACACCCCCTGAAGCACATGAATGAACTCTGGTTATCCAATAAATCCAGCTCAAATATGTCAATACAAGGAATCTGAATTCTGGTTACATGAACAGAATGAAATAGAACCAGAGCTGATTGTGAAACAGGATGGAAGATTCCAACAGTGTGGATCAACTGATAATGTAAGATTTAGCCATGGGTAAGGGAGAGAAATAGTCAAAGCACAATACATCTCAATGAATCACTCATTAGCAAGATGTTGATCAGGCTGACTGAAAAGAATCTGATCATGAGAAATTTTAAAGCATCCATCACAACAATAAGTCTTAAGAAGATTAGACTCTTCTATCATAAGGGGTTATGAATTTGCAGCTTAACCAATCTGATTTAATTTTGATGTATACCAAATTTGTCAAATTAAACTCAATATTCATATCTGAATCCAAGTTTTAATAAAGGTGAACCAAATATTCAGAAAGCACTCAAAAACAATCATCTTTTATCTTACACACATGATCTCAATGACTCTTTCAAGAGTTACACAGATTAGTATAGATGTTAAACATTTTTTCCAAGAATATGAGTTGACAGACTTTTCAATATTTTTATTTGAAGCACATTATATTTTTCTTGAGCAATTTAAGTTGATCAACACCTTTTTACATGAGCCACAACAAGTCTTAGTTGAAGTGACCCAATTACTCAGTGTGATAACTGTCATCGCCTCTCAACATTGAGACCAGAGTTAGCAATATAAGTGTTTTTTTGCATGAGGAGACACCTTGATTAGAGGCCAGACTCCCCAGCTACTCAACACAATTTTGCCATTGCTCTGTCAGGTTTTGATAAATTTTTATCAGAGATAACTATGGCACTTCATGACATGAGTTACTTTATTTCATTGACAAAGAACCCAGTTTCTCAGTGACCAAGACATTGCTCTGAATTCACAATTTTTCATTTCGTCAACATTTTTCAAGTTAATGTTTAACCACAGTACTCACTCTATGAATCTCTACCAAAGAGCCTTGATTTCATATTTTCAAATATCAGATGAGAGAGTTTAAGGTTTACTTGACACATGTGGTTAAAGTTTATTAATCCTTATCATTCAGATATTTTCAATTCATTTAATTACAAATCTGAGGATACATTAATCTTATATCAGTCTGGTTTAGTGGTAATTCTTAAACCTATATGATAGGAGTTTCTACAAAATTCTCAGACTGAATTGCATCACATGCAGCTTAAGTTCCTCAGACCAGATCAGTAAATTTAGCTGACCAACAACTCAATAATGGAGCCAAAATAGTCACACCAGCTAAGAGGTATATGAAGAAAGAGTACAAGCTGGTGGAGGAGTCAATCAGCAAGAGAAAAATGTTTCAGAAGGGTGTACATCAACATACAGTGGCTGAGTCTGGAATTCAGACAGATCAGCTGACAGATAGTATCATGAAGGGAGTTGAAAGAAATTCTTCTTTAACAGCTCAACAAAGCAGAATCCTTTTTCAAGAGAGAAAAATATGATATCAGATGAGAGTAGATCAGTTATTAGACAAGAGGTGTTCAAGATGTGACAATCAAAACACCAAGTCTAAATGCTCCCCCTGTCTAGATGCAATGAAATTTCTTTTTAGGTTTTTAAAAAAAAATTTATGATATGCACTGCCCTTCATATGAGAAGTATGCAACAATTCTGATAAGGAGAGCATGATGACCAAGCAGCAGCAAACAAGCTCCCCCTTACAAAATGCATGATATGCAATGAATCATTTCTTTTCAAATTTAATTTTCTTCAAATTGATGATATGTAGTACACTATTCTATATGAAAACTAGACCCATGGTACTGGGCGGATGACTTGGTCCAAGGACCACCTCACACATGGCAGTAGCATCAAGACATACTCCATCTGCCCTTCAGCACTGTTCCATTTAATATACCATGATGGCCATGAATGACAATTGCAGTGCTAATGCAGTTCGATATGTAGACAGCTACTTCTTTTGGAGTTTTCAGTATGATGATGCGCAATGCATTCACTATATGTATGCATATGCAATTTCAGACAATCATCAATATGCAAATCATGTATGAGGAGAATTCAGAAAATCTAAACCTGACAATGCTGAACATGAAAGAATGTGCAAAACTCAAATTCAAAAATCATATTTAACATGCTATGCGGAATGTTTACTCAAACATCAGAGCATTCTTTATTCAAATAGCATCATGAGAAAGTAATCAACTTTTCAAGATAAATCGATTTAGCATAGACAGATCATTATGATATGCAGTCATTGGACACATGCATTGACTGTAGTACTAAATGACCCATTCAAGCTCAGTGCAAGTTATGCATTTAGCAACAATCATACAATTGTATTGACACAAAGTCTATATAATGCATCAACTGTCTGCACTAAAGAATCATTCACGCTTAGTGCAATAGATGGCAAGAGAACATCAATTTGAGCAGAATTTAACTTCAGTAGCTGAGTCTGGAATACAGACTGATCAGCTAGACAAGAAGAGATCATCAAAAATCAAACAAGCAAAAACAACAATTTCAGATGATGAATTTAAAACAAAGTTCAGAACTGACCTGAAGAATTGAATCTTGGGGTTTTCCCTTTTTGAGTGCCTTGGCTAAATTCAACCCCTTTTATTCATTTCCAAGGCACACCTGCAACATTTTAATCAATTTGTTCCAAGGCACACCTGTAACATTTTAATCAATTTGACCCTGCAGGGACCCAAGAAGTCTTGGGTCCTGTATGAGCCCTAACAGGTGTTCTGAACAGTTTCTTAGCAGAATTATCATCATATTCCATCAGAAAATAATTGTCCATGGAATGTCCAAAATTTCCACAATAATGACAAAAACAGTAGATTGTCTGGTCCTATGATGCTTATCAAAAGAAGCATGAGACCTATGAGATTGAACATGAGTTGTTCTGTTGTTTACATGGACATTCTGTTTCTTATTCTTCTTCACCCAACATTCAGCAGATTTGTGACCTTTTTTACCACAGTTAAAGTATGAAAAATTCACAGGTCATTTTGCAGAGAATTTAAAGGCTTTGTCATTAACATGACTTACTTGAGCATGCCAACAGTTCTTGACTGTATGGCCATGCTTCCCACACTCATAGCACCTCAGGTGCTTACTTTTGAAGCCAAGGTTATTCCTATCAAAAGCATTTTTGTTAACATGGAAATTAACAAATTCAGAATTAAATCTCTTTCTCGGATTCTGCCAACATTGAGCAGCAATGTGGCCAAACTTTCCACAACAAAAACAATTTAGATTCTTTCTCCTAGAAACATGATTTCTAGCATGAAATTTTTTAACATTCAGATTACCCTTTTTCTGATCAGACTGAATTTTTTTAGCATACTTTTTGTCATCTTGTTTCATCACAAAACACTCACTCATAAAGTGTCCATGCTTACCAAAATAATGACAAGAACAAGAACCATTAGATTTCTTTAAAACATGGCACTTATCAGATGAGTTTTTAGCATGCAGATTGTTCCTTTGAGTTTTTGGGGTTTTCTGATTTTTATTTCGTTTTTGAATTTCCTGAATAGCATGCACATATGAAGAAGAAGCTGAAGTGCTAGCTAAACCAGAGCTACGAATAAAAGTGGTGTACAGCTGGTTCTTCTTAGCTTGCTTAATTTCAGAAATATTATTAATCTCCTCACATTGATCACTTACTTCATCTTTCGAGGATATTTTCATTTTACCTTTATCCTTAGCAACCTTAGATGAAGTACTATTCAGCTCAATAATTTTACTTTCCAAAGAGATTATAAAATTTTCTGAATGAACTTTCTCCTTCTCATGACCAGCCAGTTTTTCTTTTAACAAACTAATTTCTTTTTCCAAATCAGCAGTGTGTATTAAAAAACTAGCAATTTCTTCATCACTGTAATTGATACACTCTTTCAATACTGATTTCTCCTTTTCAATTGTCATCCATCTTTCAGAGAAAACAGTGTTAAGAACCATTAACTTTTTATTTTTTTCCTTCAGATGAGCATTTTCTTCAACCAACTTTTCTTTACTTTCTTCAGCTTCAGTTTTCTTTTCTAGCAATGATTCATTTTCAGATTTCAAATTATTCATTTCTTTTCTTAATTTTTTATTTTCAGATTTTAATTTCTTGGACACTTTAAACAAATCTTCATACATCACTATCAATTCATCAAAAGTGTATCCATCTGATTCGGAGCTTACCTGAGATGAGGTTTCCTCATCATCACTTCCCCGGTTGGCCATTAAGCATATTGACTTTTCTCCTTCTTCATCACTGTCCGAGGTGTTACCTTTGAGTTTTGAGAATTCTGGATAGTCAGCCTTCGTGTGGCCAACCTTCCTGCATTTGTAGCAAACATTAGAGTCAATAATCTTGGCAGGGTTAGATCTGTACCTTATTTACTTTCTGCCATCACCAAGCTTTCCTTCCTTTTTTCTCAGGAATTTCCTGAAATCACTGATCATCATTGCAATGTGGTCTCCATTAATTTCAGACCCCGAGAAGCTGCTTTTCTCGCATAATGATCCACTGTGGCTGGATCTGTTTGCTTTGATGGAACCAGCCTTCAGCACGATTGGTTCCATTACAAATAATCTGAAAGCTCAGAAAATTACAACACCTAGACCAAATAAACGAGACAAGGCACTAAGTCGGTGAAACTAAACACCGAACACTGAAAAACACACTATGGAATGCACCAAACAGAAATGCAGTAAACCAGATGATCAACGTAAAGCACTAAAACAGTAAATCAAAAATGATTCCAAAAGACCCACTCTGAAATGCACCAACAATTAGCAGGATCCTCTGCAGATTGTTAGATCTGTTCAGTCAGAGATCCGCTCTGATACCAAGTGTTGGGTTCGGTGAAGTATTCAGAGGGGGGGTGAATGAATATAGCCCTTATAAAAATTTCAACCAATTAAAAACTAGAATGCTAACAAGACAGATTGGACAATCTGAAGGCTAATTAAATCTAATATTAAGAGCTGCGGAATTAAATCTACCTTCTTCAGAAGGACAAAGAACAACAGCGGAATAACCAATCAAAGAATACTCAATACCACAGTCAAGCACATGGTATGCAATCAAGCCATATCGCCCCTATGCAAGCATCTAGCGCCAAACACACAAAGAGATCAAACCACAGTGCACAAGGGGTTTTTAGGTGGTTCGGTCCTGCACACCTACATCCACCTCACACTCAAATCGAGTGTGGATTCTGTTGACTCACAGCTTGAACAGCTGGGCATCACAGCTTGTCATACAACCGCTGGGCAACACAGCTTGCCGTCCAGAGGATGCACCTCTGCAAACCGCTGGCTAATAGCTTGAAGAAAGGATAAAATGGAAAATGAAAACAAGAACCAAACAGCACCGGAAAGCTGTAAACAGTGAAGCACAAAATGTGGCTCTTAAAGAGCTGACTGGAGTGGATCTAATCCAACTTCCAGTGGGAACGATCTTCTCTGCTTTTCTCTTCTCTCTCTCTTTCTTCTTCTTCTCTTCACACTCTGCTCTCTCGATCTCTCACTCAATCTCTCTTTCTTTCTCTTCTTCTCTTTCTCTCCTCTTCCTTTTTCTTCTCTGGATCGAAGACCTCTCTACACTCTGCTTTTTCTTCACAGCTTCTGCTCTGTCAATTTCGATCAGTCTTCTTCTGTGGAAGAAGGCTCGTATATATAGCGGCAGCAGCAGCAGCCAGGGCGCGTGTGGCTTCCACAGTTCCCGCCCTAAGAATTCGGACCACGTGGCAGCATCCAGCAGGCTGTCAGTACACGGGTCCTCATCTGGGCACTCTCCTTATCCTCGGAACACGTGCTCTTCATTAGCCTCACGAGCAGAGCACCTGTCAGATAGAGTATCGGATTAAGTATATGCATTGCAGTGTATAGACTTCGCTGTATAGACTTGTGAAGGCGAAGCAATGTATAGACTTAGTGAAGCTAAAGCAATGTATATACTTCACATAAGCAGAGCTATGGCATTGTATAGACTTCACGTTGTGAAGCAATGTATATACTTCAGACTGTATAGACTTTAGATCCCAAAGGCAATGTATAGACATGGTCCCAAACGAATGTACAGGCTTCAGCTTAAGGCCAATGTATAGACTTCAATGCCTTCGTCAAATGCGATGTACAGACTTGCATGAGATGCATGCTCCAGTGCAGTGTATAGACTTGCGTTCAGCAGCAATGAATAGACTTTGCAAACTGAGACGTAAAATGAGAGGATGCTTAACCAGCACTGACTGTACAGACTTTTGCATGAGACGCTGAGGAAGACGGTGGATGTACAGACTTCTAAGTGTACAGACTTTCCACCGACCAATGTATGGACTTGCTCAGCCTGCTCGCTGTACATACTTGGGCAATATGAAGACTTGACAGACAATTGACGATGTAGAGACTTCAGGTGTGAAGACCAATGTATAGACTTCAGTTGAGCACAGTCTAATGTATATGTTGACACCCGTTTTATACCGATAATTTGAGTCGTTTCTCTTACTCCCATTAGTTGATGCCTCGAGTTGTCCATCATTCATTGGGCCATTTTTTATGGCACGTCTTGGGCTCATTTTATGGGTCGTCTCCCTCCTTGGTGAAGCCCGTGGCGATTCAGGGCTTAGTGGGCCTTGGCTTTGGTCAATTGAACGTTTCATAGCATAAACAGCCCAACCTCAGCCGTTCAGAAGATGAGCGGTTGAATACAGACCGTTCATACATTTTGTTAATTTGTGAGGTCTTTTCTGAATATTCACCGTCAGGCTGTGGTGCGGCCCTATTAGGACCGTTCAAACCAATGGACGGGCTTATTACAACTGCCTATACCTCAGAGTCCTATGCACGCCCATTTTCTCAGATAATTATCCAATTATCCGAATTATCACCGACAGAGTGAAACGGTTGGCTATTGGCCGCTCTACACTAGAACGGTCTCACTAGAACCGTTCACCTTTGAGGGTCCAACAGCGGGCGTTTCGGCCAGTTAGAGAGATAATTGGGTTGATTTTCTGATTATCCGAATTTCCACCGACAGTTTGGACGGTCTGAACCAGACCGCCCAAATGTTGCGCGGTCTATCGTAAGACCGCTCATCCCGTCGGATGAGGCTTTTTAACAGACTTTTATCTCTTTTATTCATGGCCTTATCCTCAGTTTGTTTTGATGATTTCTCCGTGGATGCCGTTTCGACTGGATAAGAGATTATGATAATATCTATGATTTATCTTTTATAATCTCGACCTGAAAATACCTAAAAACCCTAATTTCGAGGCTGGCTTTCTAGGCTCTACAAATAGACCCTAGTGGCCGGACGTCGAAAGGGGGAGATTTTTTGGTCGACGGCGAAGCCCTGCCGCATTCCTGAGCGGCATAGCACCAAGGAGGGAGGCTCTCTACGTCCTTACGAGCCTCCGGTTCAGGGAGTAGTCCGCGTGTTGAGTCATAGTGTCGTCTCTCGATTTCTTCATCGTCTGTTGCATGCATTACTTTTCCCCCACGTCTCCCCTCATTTTCATTTCCATGCACACATCCACCCATGCTTTTGTCACCCTAGGGGTTTAAAATCCCACAGGTATTCCCCTTTTCATTAATTTATGCTTAATCCTCCTTATGTGAACATCTACTACGTCTTTTAGTTCTAATTTGGGTGTTTCTCTTATGTCTTTACACTATTTTGCAGGTCAGCACTTCATCAGCACGAGGCCCATCCCCTCTGGCCGGCCGGAGAGGGTGGAGGTCGAACCCTTGTCAGCTTGCTGCGTGAAGGGATTGAGCGGCTTCACTTTGGCCGTTCAACGTGTGGTGCGGTTCATTGACGACCGTTCTTCCTTGGAGTGCGGTCTACCTTCCACCGCCCGTCCCACGGCAGCAGCTCCTCCCGCCTCCTTTGCAGCGTACAAGGACGGTCTGTCGTAAGACCGCGTCAAGTCAAGCGGTTCCTAAAGAACTGTTCATCTCTCCAACGCTGTAGCTCCCTCCTTTCCAAGGTACGGCGTGCCGGTAACGTGCGGCGCCTTGGTGGCGATCACGGTCCTTTCTTTTGTTCTCTACTTTCCTCTCGTTTTCGTTATTTGCCCATTAAGCATTGGTCCACGCACTTGATGTGCCCTGATTCTTAGAGAGAGGAGAGGAAAAATATATATCTACAACCCTTTTGTGGCGATCACGGTGGGATGCCTAATGCCCATCGTGCTGTTGAGATTGCTGACCCTCTTTCTTTGTGTCCAAGTTTTTTGTTCTTCCCGAGAGTGATTTGTAGGTTGGGTTGCGTTTCCGTCCCCTGGGACCTGAGCGGTTCTCCCAGAGCCGCCCAACACAGACACGGTTGACATTCCACCGTTCAACCCTGCAGTCCGAGCCAGCTTCGCTGGTCTTTCCAGTTACAGACGGTGCCATATACACCGTCCAATATTTAGAGCGGTTTGGATCTAGCCGTTCAGTCCTCCAGCACAGGTGCATTTCGCTTTGCTCTTATTGTAGGTACGCGGCTGCTGGGGGACCGTTCGAGATGCCGCACGGTTGCTGATGGACCGTCTGTCTGGTATTATCTTTGCCTCCCGCTGCTGCCCCATGTGTTCAGGTCCTGTGATTACATTGTAGTTTTGCTTTCTCCCTGTATTATACGGTCCCAGACAGACCGTTCTACTGTTGGAGCGGTCGAGGAAGAGCCGTTCATCTGCTGCCACAGCGTACTTACACTATGCTTTGATTATCATATTTCATGTGGTCTGCTATTTCTGGCGCTATTCATTGATCCCCCCGATTTCCTTATCATCATTGCATCACCATGTTTCTTTATTGCTCGTGTGTGTGCTTATTCATTGATTGTTGGCTGCTAGGCTAGATTGTGCATGCACTCCGGTGCGCATAGGAACATTCACCTGTTCTCATATTAGCTGCATTCCTACCGAGGTGGGGTTTCCTCTCGTCTCCATATTCCTTGGAGCCGACTAGGGATCCCGCCGAGGACCTCCGTAAGCCCCCGTGAGCCGTGGATTCCCACACGGACGCCGGGCAGGTTGTACCGTATCCACCCCCAGTATAGGATTGCACTCGCCGGTGAGAAATCCTAGTAGACTCACACAGTTCCCCATTTCCCATCCCAGTTAGGCACCTAGTGGTTGAGAGAATTCATATTGTCATTAATCCACTAAGGTTCGAAAGGGAAATTTTAAGAAATCCGACGAGCATCATTTTAATAACTTGATTGCACAATTGGGGTGATTCTCCTCTCATCTCTTCATTCCATTTTGCATGCTCGTGGTTTGATTTGTTTGTTTGATTCAGTTGGGTTAGGGTTATCTGTCTTTCCCCTCTTCAGGTCTCTTAGTGCATGTGGGGTTGTCTCTGTCCCTCGGGATCATCTCCTAGGGTCCGTTCTCGTTTCCATTCTTACTTCAACCCCTTGTTTGATTCAGCCTACCCGATGTCGTCTTACGACTTCTCTCAGTCTCACGAGGATTCTCTTCCTCATGGCCTTCTCGAGGACCCACCTCAGGTCACCCATATACAAGGGGGAGAGGGGAATGCCCCTCCGCTCCCGACCATTCTTGGTGACGGTTCTCAACCCTCTCTTCTAAATCCCTCCATTCAGAATCCTGCCAGTCAAATTCTCAATATGATGGCTCAGCTGGATCCGACCCAGCTCCACCTCATTCGGCAGGCTTTGCAAGGGGGCGATGCCCCGACCCCAGCTCTTTCTCGTGGCACGACTGTTGTTGCCACCACTTCCCCTGTTAGCGGGACCACCTCTGTGGCACCCATTGATCTCACTCCTCTCCGTCCTCAGATCCTTTGCTCCTCTAACATGGAAATGGGCCAGGCCTCCACCTCGGTCCATCAACGGCTTGATAAGGGGAAATCTCAGATCCCCTCCATTCCTTATCCTGATCCCTACACCACAGCTTCTCCATCGCCGCAAGCCCTCGTGGCCCCGGCGGATTTCGTTAGGTTGCAGCCAGGGGCGGCTCAGCTAGCTCGCGCGGATATGGGCCCCTCCTCAGCCCGTTATCCCTCTTACGCACCGCCCCTTCAGACGGCTCACCCTCCGGCTTCCTATCCAAATATTGCTCTTCCTGCTCCTTCTCCTCCTTCCCGGGAACGGGAGATCCTTGACAAGTGGGCTGCTATGCAGCAACAGATTGATCTCCTCCAAAGGCGGGTTGGTCCGCAATCCCTTGCTGACGTCCCTATCCCTAACTTCAGGGACATTCATTTTCCAGCACAGTCTGAGCTCCCCGTGTACCGTAAATACGACGGGAATGGCAACCCGTTCATCCATGTTCGGGAGTTCTTGTACGAGTCAGCTCAGTTCCAGCAGGACGATCGCCTGATGGCCTATTTGTTCCGCCGGTCATTGGAAGGGGTCGCTCTGGAATGGTTCTACACCATGCCTATGGAGGAGGCTGAGAATTTCAAGACAGTCAAGGAGAGGTTTATACAGATATTTCAGGATCGGGTTGGACCCGAATACTCCTTCACTGATTTAGTGGTAGAGAAGATGAAGTCGGAAGAAGACTTCGCAACCTACGTAGACCGCTGGAGGCAGATGGCCTCACGTGTGCCTGGGCAGATCCCGGAAGAAGAAAAAGTGAAGTTATTAATTTCCAATGCTACACCAACTTTCAGGAACATTTTAGCAATGAATGATATCTCGAGCATGCACCAGTTATACAGCAGGGCTCGGTTCATACAAACCCAGTTCAAAGACTCCCCCATCCATTCTTTATTCGAGGCCCAGAAACCCAAGGCTGCCAAGAAATCCCAGGGCCCCGTTACTGAGGGAGTACAAATTAATGAGCATTTCCAGGCTATTCAGTTTCCCCACCAAGCCGCTCCACCTCGCTTCCCACAGCCTCAGCGCAACCCCCAGTTCGCCACTTCGCAAGTTCCCCAGCCCACCTTCCAAGTCCCACAATACCCTCAACAGGCGCCTCCGCCACCCCAACAGCCTCAACGGCCCCCGCAGTACAATAATGTTCCTCCACCCGCCGCCTACGGCTCTCCTTGACCAGCTCCAAAGAGGGCCCATTACCCTCCTCTTCCAGAAACCTTGCCAGATATCTTCTCTGCTCTAATGTATACTGGTGATCTTCAGTTGCCTCCTGAGCGCCCAAACTGGAATCCGGCAGCCGACCAGTCCCGATATTGCATATTCCATCGGCAGCCCGGGCACACGATAGAACGGTGTTATCAGTTCAGAGATCTGGTATATGACTTGCATGAGGGCCAGAGGATTGATTGGGCCCAGATGCACCAGTTGATTAAGGATATCAAGCAGAGACAGAGACAGGCCAGGCCGCAGTAGGCGGCGCCCCAGCAGCAGCAGCAGCAACAACCCCAGCAGCAACAACAACCCCAGCAACAGCAACAAGACCTCGGGATCCATCAGAATCCCATGCCAGTACATCAACCCGCTCCCCAGCAACAACAACAGCCGCCGGCACCGGCCCCAGCACAAGTAAATATGGTCCAGTGCCCGGCCCCCAACGCTGGGTGGACGTTTGACGATGAAACCCCCGCACACCTCTTGGCCCTCCACCACAACTACTCTCCCGCACCTACTATCCCCTCCATCCTCAGACCCGCTATTTTGACTACCACACCGCTTGTCGCTCCCTCCACGTCGCCCCTTAGACCCATTACATTCCCCTCCGCTCCACCCGTCCTTCCACCACCACCCGCCATACCCTCCGTTATCTCCCCTCTGCTTAACCATTTACCCATTTCCTCTTCACCAGGGCCTATTAAACCCACTTCCGCCATCCTCACCCCCATTTCTACGGCGTTCACCTATCCCACCGGGCCAAGCGGGGGTCCGTCTCAGGCCGTGTCGGCATCACAGTGCGCCCTTCGGAGCGGGCGTCCCTTCCAGAGAATTTTCCCCCCTTCCGGTGCATCTGCACCTAATCTCCAAGTTCATCCCCCCACAGCTAAAACAGAAGAAGCAGACCTCGTGCCAGGCACAAGATATGACTTATTGCAGCATTTAGACCGGATGCTGGCTAAAATCTCAGTGTTAGAATTGATCAAGAGGTCGCCACTCCACCAAGATGCCTTGAAGACCTTCCTGCAGAAAGTTATGGTGAGTGAAGATGTGGCAGTAGACAGCCTGCCCTCGGTCTTGGCAACGATTACTAAGGGGCCTTCTATTTCATTTTTCGAGTCAGAGCTAGCACCCCCTGAGGCCCGACAGATGCCGTTGTGTATAACCATTTCTTTAAACAAAACGGCCGTGGAATCTGCCCTTGTGGACACAGGAGCATCAATAAATGTGTGTCCATTGAGTACCCTCCGTGCCTGCAATATCTCAGAGAACACGCTCAAGCCGACGCTGACCACAATAGTGGCCTATGATAACTCCAGGCGTGCTTGTCACGGGGTCGTGACTGTGTAGGCCGAGCTGGGGCCTTTGGTTATGGACATGGAGTTTTATGTGTTGGACATAGACCCGATGTTTAAAGCTATTCTGGGTCATCCGTGGATGAACAGTTTAAATGTCGTCCCCTCAACCGCCCACCAATGCTTGAAGTTCCCTTTCCAAGGGCGGGTGGTCAAGGTAAAAAGCGTCTCCACAGTCCAAAATGTCGACGCCATAGCAGTCAAGATCCTGCCTACATTATGGCCAAGTAATAAACCAGTTCTGTCAGTAATGGATTTGAATTATTTTTGGGCATATGCGTCACGCAAGCCCGCTACTGCGCCAGTCAATGTGAAAGTCAAATCCAAGATTAGAGATTCCAAAGGATGGCATATGATTTTGAAGTTAGGCTACCAGTCGGGCCGGGGGCTCGGCGCGCAATTGCAGGGCCGGACTAATCCCATCCCCAAAAGCAAGAAAATGGGTCGCCAGGGCCTCGGCTACCATGAAGCCTCGATGTCGATGCTCGGAGACTCTGGGCCCTTAACATGGGATTACCGGCAACATTTTGTGAGGGGTCCATTACAGCCTGGTACCTTGAAGGAATTGCCGTCCAGTTCTAAAGAAAAGGCAGATGAAGTCTGTGCTGTTGTTGATCCACCACCACCGCCGAAAGGGCTAGTTGATGACCCAGAAGATTTCTCTGATGGTTTCATGAAGATGTTTCGTGAAGAAGAAAGCAAGCCGAAGAAGAGGGAGACGCAGCTGGTGAAGCGTCCTCCGAGGCCATTGGTCCGCCAGGGGCCACGAAAGATGGGAAGCTCCATCACTACTTATTCTACATCCTCGTCCCGTCTTGCTTCCTGGTTTCAACAGTTGGACTCTGTTCCCCGTTCCCCTCCACTCATGGTCGACCCGTACTTCGCGGAGAGGCCTAAAATTTTATTCGTTCCATGTGCTTGCGGGCGCTGCCCGCCCATTGATCTATCCACCCTATTCACCCCTCCTCCCCCAGGAGCTCAGCTCCATGAAATGTGGTTCTCCTCTTCTGATCCCTTCTTTGACTGCATTTTCCCTGAGTTGTTTCCTATGCAGCTACCTCCTCCTCCTGCTGCGTGATCACCTCCGGCCTCCAAAAAAAATGCCAATTTCAAAATGGAGGTCTCCATGGAATATTACGCTATGTTCTGCCCAAATTCCCAGGGGCATGAGGCCCCTGTTCCTTTTCCGGTAGACTTCCGCTCCCCTAGATTAGATGTACAGTGTGCATAGTCTCCTAGGATAGTCGAATCAGTCAGGGTAGAATCTAGTTCGTGTCTAGTCAACCCTTCCACGTCTGCGGCGCCTGCCGTAACGCGTCCTCCCAAAAGCATTCCCGATAGATTTCTACAAGATTTGGCCGAAAGATGTCATGCTCTGCTGAAATGTCCAGAATTTGTAGAGACCGCGAATGTCCTGGAAGATGATGAGGGAATTGACGGGGTATGGAGCAATGATGGATTAGGAGTATATGAAATTATGAATGAGAAGGACCCAGCAGATGATGAGGAAAATGAGGTGGATGACGCTGCCGATTTATACGCACAAGGCTTGAAGAAATTTGACGAACCTTCCACGGTAGTGGATGAGCCCACCAAGGAAATTAATCTCGGAACAGAAGTGGATCCCAGGCTCATACTTATTTCTGCTAATCTCCCTCCTCAGGTTGAAGAGGAGCTTGTCAAGGTTTTGAGGGAGTACAGTGATTCATTTGCCTGGTCCTACGAGGACATGCCGGGTCTTGACCCCGCGTTGGTTGAACATAGATTGATTCTCAAACCAGGGGCAATCTCCGTTAAGCAGAAAGCGAGGAGATTCCACCCGCAGATGGCCTTAAGAATTAAGGAAGAGGTTGATAAGTTGCATAAGGCCAGGTTCATTAGAGTTGTGCTATATCCACAATGGGTGGCAAACATAGTCCCAGTAATGAAGAAGGATGGTAAAATCCGGATTTGTATTGACTTCAGGGACTTGAATAAAGCATGTTCGAAGGACGATTTTCCACTTCCTCACATCAATGTCTTGGTCGATAATACAGCTGGGTACAAAGCACTCTCCTTCATGGATGGTTATTCTGGGTATAACCAAATCCTTCTAGCTCCGGAAGATCAAGAAAAGACCTCGTTTACCACACCATGGGGAACATACTGCTACGTCGTTATGCCCTTCGGATTGAAGAATGCAGGTGCCACCTATCAAAGGGCAATGATGGCTATCTTCCACGATATGATGCACGTCTACTTAGAAGCTTATGTGGATGATATTTTGGTCAAATCGAGGTCACGAGAAGAACACCCCGCCAATCTAGCCAAGGTGTTGCAAAGGGCTAGGGAATACAAGTTAAAGATGAATCCAAAGAAATGTGTGTTCGGAGTCGCATCAGGGAAATTGCTCGGGTTTATAGTTAGCAAACGGGGGATTCAGATCGATCCAAACAAAGCGAAGGCCGTTATGGAAATGCCGTCGTCGAAGAACATCACTGAGCTTCTAGGCCTGATCGGGCATTTGTAATTTATTAGGAGATTCATATCTCAACACTCGCAAAGATGCCGCCCGTTTTATGAATTGCTAAAGGTAGGCGTGAAATTTGAATGGAATGAACAGTGTCAGAAGGCCTATGAGGAACTCAAGGTTTACCTCTCTAATCCCCCGGTTCTACAACCACCTGTCCCTGGGAAACCCCTGATCCTGTACATTTCTGTGATTGAGGACTCCCTAGGAGCTGTCCTGGCACAGGTAGACGATGAAGGGAGGGAAAAGGCAGCATACTATCTCTCAAGGTTATTTAATCCCGCTGAATCCAAGTACACTGCCATGGAGAAGACCTGTACGGCGCTGGTGTGGGTAGCTCAGAAGCTTAAACACTATTTCCTCACCCACGAGGTTAGGCTCATCTCTAGAATGGACCCCATTCGTCATCTTTTGGAAAAGCCTGTCCTTTCTAGTCGACTAGCTCGCTGGCAGAGCTTTCTTTCCCAGTTCGACATCACCTTCATCGTGTAGAAAGCAATCAAGGGATATGCTATTGCCGAGCACCTGGCGCATTCTCCTATCCCTCGTACTGATTCCATCCAGGATGAATTCCCCGATGAACACCTGGCGGTGATCACTCATCTTCCTTTCTGGTCTCTTCATTTCGATGGTGCCCTTAATTCCCAGGGCAGCGGAATTGGCACCGTTCTTCTCACTCCGGAAGGGGTAACTATCCCCGTGGCATATCAACTCTCATTTTCTACCACTAACAATATAGCTGAGTATGAGGCTCTCCTTGCCGGCCTGAAGCACGCCTACATCTTGGGTGCGCGATACCTTAACATCATAGGAGATTCTCAATTGGTGCTGCGCCAAGTTTTGTCAACTTACCGCACCCGTGACCCTAAGCTTAAACCCTATCAAGATCTGATCACGCTCTTGGCTAGGCAATTCAGGAAACTCGTCTACATTCATACTCCTCGTTCTCAGAACATCTTGGCTGATGCCCTTGCATCGCTCGCTTCTTCCCTATCATTTCCCCTAAGTCGTGCCACTGAGACCATTGTGGTCCAACGGCTAGATGCTCCTTCTCTTCAGGATCCCTGGTTCGACAACCTTCGAAAGTCCGTAGAGAGGAAGATAGAAAGAGAGGAAGTGAAGGAAGTATCGTTAGCTGAGCTCGAGGAGATCACCGAAGAAGAAGAATTGCCGTGGTTTTATGAAATTGAGCAGTATTGCAAGGACGGTACATTTTCGGAAGAGGCAAACGCTGGGCAGCGAAAGGCCATTAGAAGAGTTGCCGCGAGATACACTATCATTGCTGGTGAATTATATAGGCGGGCTCTGAATGGAGTTCTAATGAGGTGCCTAGATGACGAAGAGGCTTGGAAAGTCGTGGAAGCAGCCCACTCCAGTGAGTGTGGTGGACATGTGAATGGACAGGCGTTGGCGAAAAAGATTCTTAGGCAGGGCTACTACTGGCCAACCCTAGAAGAAGATTGTTCACCTATGTCCGTAGGTGCCTTCAGTGCCAGATCCACGCTGACAAAATCCACGCTCCCGCTTCTTCTCTTCACCCCCTGTCTGCGCCTTGGCCATTCTCCATGTGGGCCTTTGATATTATCGGACCCCTTGGTGATCCAAATTCCGCAGTTAAGCAGAAGTCCTTCATTTTGATGGCTACGGAGTACTTCACCAAGTGGGCGGAAGCTGAAGCTTATGCAGAAATCAAAGCCACCACGGTATGCCGCTTCATTATGAAGAACATCATCTCGCGATTTGGAGTGCCAAGCGACATCGTCACCGACAACGGGCCTCAATTCGTCTCACAAGAACTCCAGGACCTCTGTAAGAAATTCAACATAGCTCTGCATCATTCATCACCATACTACCCCCAAGGGAATGGCCAGGTTGAGGCCACGAATAAAACCCTTCTTAAAATTATCAAGAAAACATGCGAATCACATAAATTTGCTGATTGGGCCGACAAACTGATAGAAGCTCTATGGGCTTACCGCACCTCCGTCCGCACTCCCACAGGGCAGACTCCTTTTGCCCTCACGTATGGGATGGAAGCGGTACTCCCGTATGAGATTCCGATCCCTTCCCTAAGAGTGCAGCTGGATAAGGAACTTAATCTTGACGAACGTCGAGAGACGTTGCTAGTCCAACTAGAACTCTTAGACGAGAAAAGGTTGAATGCGGCCAATCATGTTTCAGTATATCAAAAGCGTGTCTCGCGATATTTTCAAAAGAAGGTCATTGAAAGGAAATTCCAAGTAGGTAATATGGTTTTGAAACACAAATTCATCAGGTCAGCAGGTCCCAGGTCTAAGCTACAACCCAACTGGGAAGGGCCCTTCGTAATCAAAGAGGCTTATCCAGGTAACGCGTATCGTCTAATCAACGCGGAAGGTGAAGAATTGCCAAACCCATGGAATGGGTTGTATTTAAAACGTTTCTATCCATAAAGTCAAAACCAGCAACGGCTCGATGGCAGGGTATACCCCACCAGATTGCGAAAGGAGGACCTAGGTCCAGCATCTCACACACTACACGATTGCCTGTGGTTCGGTATTCTCTCATGCTACCCGACACCGTTTCTCCTTTGGCCATGCTCGGGGAAGGTGGAAATCCTTGTATTTCCCCTCTCTCGACTGAAGATAGGGGCAAGTGGTGAATAAGGGGGCGAGAACTGACCTAGATCCCCCATTAAAGGAGGTCTCAAATAGGGGCAATCCGTTAAGACCTCACTCCGCAAAGAAAGAAAAGGAAAGCAAGAAGAAAAAAGAAAGAAAAGGGGCAAAATCAAAAGATAAGGCCGAAAGCACAAAGCTCGAAGCTCTCAAAATCCCCAAAAGGATACAACTAGGCATGGCAAGAGTGGCAGTATAGTTTTCCCGCGAGACGTTATGAGCCCGGTCGCATGCGTGCCTAGAGCGGATGAAGGTTCGATAACGGATACAAAGCCCCGGCGCAACAGACCGGATTCTTTGAAAAGGGGGTGTCCTGGGAAAGAACTCAAGCCCTAAAAACCTCTACACCTATCATCAGCTTTCCCACTCGATCCTTTTTTACTTTCCCAATGAATGAATCCCACCCCTGATATGGCCTCGGTAGAAACACCGTTGAGCAAAGTTGACTCCGACCACAGGCAGTCCCCCCTCCTGCACACGCTGGGCTTGGGAAGTCCATGGCAAGATGAGAGATCCCTGCTAGTAAAACCCGAGCTGGTTCAAAACCCAAAAAAATTGAATATTTCAAAACCCAAAAAAATCGAATGTTTCAAAACCCAAAAAAATCGAATATTTCAAAACCCAAAAAAATCGAATATTTCAAAACCCAAGAAAAAAATCGAATATTTCAAAATCCAAAAAAATTGAATATTTCAAAACCCGAAAAAAAAAATCAAATATTCCAAAACTCACAAATCGTATGTTCTCCTCTTGCATTCATAGCATTCATTTGCATTTTTCACATTTTGATATTTGCCTATTTGATAAGGCTTAACCCCTTGACCAAAAATCAAGCAAACGGTCATCTCCTAACTTGCTATAGGCAAGGGGCTAAGCCTAAAATAGATTTAATCTTTTTCATGTTTGCATGTGTACAGGGGCAGATTGGAAGGGCAGTCGGTTCGTGACCACATGAATGTTCAATCCTCGCCTTGACTTATGCAATCACATCATGATCAAACCACAAAGCCCAAATTCAATCAAACTCATCCACTTTATTCCTTTCATATATCAAACTGTCTAAACATAAGTCTCATCCAACAATCATCATCAAACAAGAAAAGGGAAATCACTCAATCCTCCGCTGGGCATCCCCGCGAGGACGTATCTTTCTTCGCTCACCAAGATAGGCCTGGCGTGTCGCCGAGATCTCTTCCACCTCGGCCGGTAGGGTAAGTACCCTGCTCACCTCCCACATAATCAGGGCACTCCTGACTGCCTGCTCGTCCTCCTCCGCGCCGATCCTCCTCGCTTGCAATGCGGGAAGGTGGGGTAGTGCCGGTAGAACCGTCCGGGGTAGCCCGACCTGTAAGTAGCACCGGTGTGGGCTGTACATCGCCAGTGCAGTGTCGCTCACAAGCCTCAAGTCCAAGCCGATCCTCCTGCGAACTCTGACGGTGGTGTCATGAAGGAAGCCCGGGCGCATCACGAACCTGTCCAGGGGCAGCCGATTGATGTACAATCGCCACTCGTCCCTGGTCTTCATCTCAGCTGTCCTGCACTCGACCTGTGGGGAGATCTGAATGCGCCACCTATGAAGAAGAGGGGGTGGCTCCCAAAGATCCTGCTCGCCGAAGTGACCTCCTCCCTATAAATGAATTTCATCCTAACTCCCAACCAGCACTCCAGTAGGATCATGGAACCAAAGAGGGGACCTCCCAAGGCTGCTGAAGTTAGACCCTCGTACAAGTAAGTAAGGATGGCCTGGGAGATGGAAAGTCCCTGCCACAGTCCACTGATGGTACTAAGAAGGGGCATCTCTAGGATGTGGTCGACTGAGGGAAACAAGAGGGCCTCGCATAAACAAATGGAGGCGGCTTTGGCTATAGCTTCGTCCCGCTCACTCATGTTCTTACAATGTTCCACTACCCACTGGCTGAGGGGAAGAAGGTGGATCTGACGCTGGCCTATGAAGGCGTGAACCTCTCTACTGTCCAAGATGAATCCCCCTAGAATGAGTCTCGGGTCTATAGGGGCGACCGTATGACATATTAAGTCTTCCTCCCCCACCTTGGACCTAGGGAACCCAAAGTAGGTCTTCACCTCCTCTAGTAGGATAGTGGCCTCAAAGGATGGGAAGAAGAAGGTATGGGTCTGAGGGTGCCATATTTCAACTATAGCTGAGATGCTGTGCCAGTCAAGGGAAAGTTTTGGATAGTTTTGACCAAGCACTAGGAGAGGTTGCAAATGCCAGGATCGAAGGATGGCCGTCACACCGAGGGGCAAAGCACGGACCATGGGAGCCAGCCACTTCAAGATAGAGTACCGCCTCGCGCCAGGAAGAAGCTGGATGCCAAAAGAGAGGGAAAGGAGGAAATATAAGTGGGAGGAGATGAATTGAACTGAATGTACCGTGATAGGCTTACCTCTCTCATGGGACTTGAGCTCAGATGTCGTGGGATTGCGGTCAGCCGTTGGAGCACTTCCCGCTCTTTTCTGGCCAACTTGGGCCCTTCAAAAAGTGCTCCCTCCATCGAACTCACCTCTAGGGCCCTCTTCATGATGTTTTGGTAGTGAGAATCAAAGATTTCAAGCCTTGAAAGAGAGGGGATGTGTGAGCTACGAGTTTAGGCCCATGTATTACTTATAACACTTGTCAGGAAGCCTGGGCCTTTCAGAATTAGGCTTGGTTAAGTCTAGGATGGGTTAAGATAGGGTTTTGATAAGTTCAAAACGTCTTACCCTCGGGCTGGGGACTCTCCAGGGAGTCCCCGTTCGAGCAGACAGGATGTCCACTTGGACGGTCTTACGATAGACCGTCCATATTCATGAACGGCCCACTATCAACCGTTCCTCTCCCTCAGGAAATCCGAGTCCAGTGACTTGTACGGTCTACAATCCGCCGTTCAAATGTTCTTACGGTTTATATTAAACTGTCCCAATCCAATTGGAGCGGTCTGTGGAGAACCGCTCTTATCTCTAAACGGCTATACAAGAACCGCCCATGTGCTCTGCCCCCCCTATCAACTTACCACTCTCGCCTCACTCAAGCCGGTGTACGTCACTCATCTCACTCAGTCGGCGTGCGTCTCTCGCCTCACTCAGTCGGCGTGCGTCTCTCATCTCACTCAAGTCGGCGTGCGTCTCTCATCTCACTCAGTCGGCGTACGTCTCTCGCCTCACTCAGTCGGTGTGCGTCTCTCATCTCACTCAAGTCGGCGTTCGTCTCTCATCTCACTCAAGTCGGCGTTCGTCTCTCATCTCACTCAGTCGGCGTATGCGTCACTCAACCAGCGTCCCTCTGTCTCGCCCTAGCTGAGCGCATCTCTCAAACTCCCCCGTCTGTCTCACTCTATCTAGTAGTCAAGGCACCTTCATCCATTCATGCATACATACATTCATCCACAAAGCAAGCGAAAAAACAAAAATATGCACATCACTATCATGTCACATCATGTACAAAAGACGGGCCCAGTGCAACAAGTCAAGCAGCTCCCTCTCACTGGCTCCCGTCGCTGTCTCCCTCACCCTCGTGCCTCTTCGGGGGAGGCATCGCTGAGGTCGCCTCGTCACGACAGCGTCACCGGCGCTGCTCATCCTCCTCGTTCCTCCGCTGGCCGGAGGAACCTGTGAAGTAGCTCCTAAAAGAACCATGTGTACCGTGGCTGACGCTCGGGGTCCCGCTGCGTGAGCGCCGACTGATGTCCTTATAAGCTCGCAGCTCCCCGCGTAACTCCGCCGCCTCGGTCCGATACCGCTCAGCCTCGGCCGCACCAGCCCGGAGTCGCTCTAGCTCGGCCTGGAGGAGTGCGGTCTCCACTGTGTCTGCCGGTCGGCTCAGTGTGGCCTCCGCCCGCGCGCGAGCTACCTCCTCTCGAGCCGCTGCTCGGCTCCGCTCCAACTCGATCCGAAGGCGGGTCAACTCTGATGTCTGCATCCACACATCACTTGTCAGTCAGTTGCATGAGCATGTCGTTCATAAGCATAATAAGCAAGAGGAAGTTAGAAGGGTGTACCCTCTCCGTAAGTGCCACCTCGGCCGCCTTGGCCCGCTCCACCATTCGAGTAAAGTCAGCATCCCGCTCGGCACGGTCTGCTGGGGTCTGGGCAGAAGAAGAAGAAGGAGCGTCTGGTCCCTGCCTCTGAGTCCCCTCAGCACGCTGCATCCAAATACTCCAGGTCAGTCACATGCATGCATAATCATATAAAATTGCATAATTTAAATAGTCTAAGGTTTAGAAAACTCACCAGTAGGGCCAGGGCCTGCCGGGCCTCGTCTCTCTCCCGGATGGTGGAGTGCAGGAGTCCCTGCAACTCTGCCACTCGTCCTGCGGGGTCGACCTACATTTAGAAGTCCATGTGTCAGTGCATCATCATAAGCATAATAGACAAAGTTTAAGTTTAGAAGTCGTACCGGTCGGTGGGCGCCCCGGAACACCTGGTCCCGGTAGTGCCGTGCGTACGCAGTGTAGTATGCGCTGTCGCTCTCTGCCCGGGCGTTCACCACTCACCCACGCACGGTCCAGTCAGCGACCTGCTCGGCGTTCCTCGCTGTCCAATCAAACGCCTCGCGGAGTCCCTGGGTCGTCCTCGTCACCTGTTCCCCCGCCTTCTCAGGCGTAGGGAACTCAACAGCTAGCTGGTGGACCCCGATGGTCCTCAGCACCAACCTGAAGTACAGTGGCTCCACCACATTCATGCAGTGAAGCCACACGTCTCGTCCAGAGAAGGCCAGAGCCTCGGCCACCCACGGCTGGCCCTCCGAGCTCTCCTCTGTGTAAGGAGTCCACCACACCTGTAAAAGATAGGAAACTGCATCAGCATCATAATCATGAAAGAATTGCATTTAACTAAGGAGTCTGAGTTTAGAAGCATACCGAAGTGTACGGTAGGGTGTCCAGGTCATCCTGCAGCTCCCGAACCTGCCGTCTCAGGGCTGTCATCTCTCGAGGTGCTGTCCACCTCCGCGTAATCGGCAGGAGCCCAAGACGGGTCTCCTCGCCTCTGCCCAGCCCACGTAGGCGTACGTAGGCCCACACCTGCATCACAAGTCGTGTCAACATTCAGCAAGCATGTAGGATAGCATAACCGAGTCTAGGGTAGAAAGTTGTACCTGGAGTAAGGGGGAGAAGCCCCCAAGCATCGTCCGGCGTGCCGTCGAGCTGAGCGTGTCGAATAGGAAAGTGAGAACTACCGCTCCCCAAGCGTAGTCACCCACGTGCTCAAGCTCCTGGAGGAAGGGAAGGAACCTACAGCTCATCACGTCCGCCCGCGTGGAGAAGAGAAGCCGCCCGAACAGCAGCATCAGGAACCGTCGTAGAACTCTGTCCGCCTCAGCTCCCGGTCCTGCAGCAACTCTCGACCTCGCCAGCCCCACGAGCCGCTTCAAGTGCTCCTCCGGTCGCTCCCCGATCGCAACTCCCGCACGTCGTAGACCCAGGCTGTCCTGGAGAGCAGCCCGGGGAAGGAGGGTCGACTGCCTCTCGGGGCGCCGCAGCTGTAAGCCGAGTAACTCCCGAGCCATCCCCCGGAAGTCAGGAAAGGTAGTCCCGCTGACCGGTGACCCGTGCACGCGTAGGCCAGTGAGCCTGGCCACGTCCTCTAGCGTGGGGACCATGTGGCCCCACGGGAAAAGGAACGCGCGACTCACTGGATCCCAGCGGTCGTGCAGGGCGTAGAGCAGAGCCGCGTCGAAGCGACACACCTCAATGCTCAGGAAGGGGGCGAACCCCATGGCGGTCAACCGCTCCCTCTGGAAGTCCGGCAGTGCCAAGTACACTGCACGGACCTGCAGCCACGAGGTGCGGGTCCTACGCTTCCCCTGCATGCATTTCATTCATATTAATGATTTAGTCTTGCATATTGATTCGTTTAAATAAAAATTCTCAAGATCCAATTCTTAGTTTGAAGAACAGTTATCCACTGACCGCTCGTCAATTGAGCGGTCCCCTTCCAACCGTTCTGATTCTTCAGGTTCTGTGTTTGAACGGGCTACCCTTAACCGTTCCTATCCTGGACGGATCACTTCGAACCGTCTGTCTGCCCATCTTCCTAAGGAGAAGCGGTCCCCCTTGGTCCGCATGACTTGTGGACGATCCTATGGGGACCGTATTGTTTTGCCTCGGTTGAATGATTGAACGGACCAATGCGGTCCGTTTACTGTTTGAACGGTGATACCCTCACCGTGTCTGTTTAAGATTGTTCGTTTGCTGTGTGGGTTTGAACGGTGTTTCCTAAGCCGTGTAAATTTGGACGGTCCTATGTGGACCGCATTGTTCGGTTCGGGCGGTTTCTGTTGAACCGTTCTACCGTCGTCGTCCCCGACGACGGTGAACGTCCCCAGCCGGCTGGGGAGATCGCCGTGGCCCCCTAACTAACCCCTAAACACCTAGACCCCCCTAAAAAGGTTTCTAAACTGGCATGCACTAATGGAAATTGAATGAAAAATAAAATTTAGGGAGGGAGGCCTACCTTGGGGTCGCGGGGTTTCTTGGCCGCCCTCGTCGGTACTTGTTCTCTGGCGAGCTCTTCCTCTCCGGCGGGGGCCTCTTCCTCGGCGGTGACGATGGCGAGTTCCTCCATCGTCACTCCGGGCGTCCCTCCTTCCTCGGACGGCGGCGGTGGTGGCGGTTGCGGTGGCGACGGCGAGCCCTCATCGGTGGCCGGTGGCCTCGTCCGTGTCATCGAGAAGACGGGGAGGGTTTGAGAGAAGGGCTTAAGGCTTAGAAAAAGGGGGGGTTTGCAAAAGAGAGAGTGAGGAAATGGGAGAATGTGGATTTTTAGCCCCCCTTCGTCCCTTCCACCGTCGGTTACGGTGGAGGGAGACGAGGGGGTTTCAGTTTTTTGAGGTTACAGAGAAGAACGGTCTATCATTAGACCGTTTGTATATTGGGCGGTTCCAATGTGACCGTACATCACTAGTGATCGTTAACTTTAAGTCGGTTGAAATTCCAGGCCCAAGCGGTTCTCATAGAGCCGTTCTCTCATAAACGGTATTATGTGGACCGTTCATCCCTGGCAACCGGCCCCTTTAGAATCGGTTAAAGGTCAGGTATACACGGTTAACATAGAGCCGTTTGGAATATTGCACGGTTACAATAAGGCCGTTTATCTGGATGGTGTATTTAGATCATGAATATTGATATTTTCTTTGGAAATTATCTCTTAACCATCTTATGCAGCATCATTTCCTCCAGTCTCGCCGTTTCGCCTGCACAGGTAAGTCAGGTATGGCCTTCTATCCCTAATCCCTTATTGCATTAATTATACGGTATTATGTTATATTATTTCAAGAGCCGGCAGGTTATCTA
Source organism: Amorphophallus konjac (assembly GCA_022559845.1). Classification (NCBI taxonomy): domain Eukaryota; kingdom Viridiplantae; phylum Streptophyta; class Magnoliopsida; order Alismatales; family Araceae; genus Amorphophallus; species Amorphophallus konjac. The sequence goes on along the minus strand of CM040128.1, from coordinate 74,256,674 downwards.
CGTGTCCCAGGATCTGATGTTTCCCTTCAACAAAAACGATGATGATCCAGGCTCATGTACTTAACCTTCGGATAGGCCGTTAAGTTGGGATGTCATGAGGAGGACGGTTCTATCCGCACGCTGTGGTTGCGGACGGTGTCTTGACTCTGACGTTCCCAGCTTAGCAATACTACTCTTAAATATTTTATATTTCAATCTTTCTTGGCATTTGTTTTAATGATTTCCTTTATTTTAGCCCAGCATGCATCATACGCATCCTTTTGAGCTTTCATGCCCCATGGTTTGCTTAAGAAACGTCCCGTCGGTAATGGTCAGCTACGTGTTCGAACGCTCGAGTAAGAGGAACTAATTCCACTCTGAATTCGAAGGTTTTCTTTGGTCGATTCGTTTGGTCCGGTTGATTGAAAGGTCCCCGTCTGGAGCTTTAGCCTTTTTCTTTTGTGGCCCCCTTATTGGACAGCGGGATTGTGTCCCCCATGAGGTCGATCTTGTCGATTTGTTTTATTTAGTTTAGTTTCTCCAGATTTGGCGTCACTTTCAGTTAACTATTCCCGACGTTTGGTTCAAGGTTTTCCGGAAGATTCTCATCACTTGTTGGTAAAAACGGGTGTCGTTTTACCTTAACGCCCGCTTCTTCGGTCCACTCCGCTGCATTTCCGCTCCACCTCCATGTTCCATGTCACTTCCGCTTCACCTCCGCTCACTCCCTGGTAAAGAGGACATTAAGGAGGGGCATCTGTTGACACCCGTTTTATACCAATAATTTGAGTCGTTTCTCTTACTCCCATTAGTTGATGTCTCGAGTTGTCCATCATTCATTGGGCCATTTTTTTGGCACGTCTTGGGCTCATTTTATGGGTCGTCTCCCTCCTTGGTGAAGCTCGTGGCGATTCAGGGCTTAGTGGGCCTTGGCTTTGGTCAATTGAACGTTTCATAGCATAAACGGCCCAACCTCAGCCGTTTAGAAGATGAGCGGTTGAATACAGACCATTCATACATTTTGTTAATTTCTGAGGGCTTTTCTGAATATTCACCGACATGCTGTGGTGCGGCCCTATTAGGACCGTTCAAACCAATGGACGGGCTTATTACAACCGCCTATACCTCAGAGTCCTACGCACGCCCATTTTCTCAGATAATTATCCAATTATCCGAATTATCACCGATAGAGTGAAACAGTTGGCTATTGGCCGCTCTACACTAGAACGGTCTCACTAGAACCGTTCACCTTTGAGGGTCCAACGGCGGGCGTTTCGGCCAGTTAGAGAGATAATTGGGTTGATTTTCTGATTATCCGAATTTCCACCGACAGTTTGGACGGTCTGAACCAAACCGCCCAAATGTTGCGCGGTCTATCGTAAGACCGCTCATCCCGTCGGATGAGGCTTTTTAACAGACTTTTATCTCTTTTATTCATGGCCTTATCCCCAGTTTGTTTTGATGATTTCTCCGTGGATGCCGTTTCGACTGGATAAGAGATTATCATAATATCTATGATTTATCTTTTATAATCTAGACCTGAAAATACCTAAAAACCCTAATTTCGAGGCTGGCTTTCTAGGCTCTATAAATAGACCCTAGTGGCCGAACGTCGAAAGGGGGAGATTTTTTGGTCGACGACGAAGCCCTGCCGCATTCCTGAGCGGCATAGCACCAAGGAGGGAGGCTCTCTACGTCCTTACGAGCCTCCGGTTCAGGGAGTAGTCCGCGTGTTGAATCATAGTGTCATCTCTCGATTTCTTCGTCGTCTGTTGCATGCATTGCTTTTCCCCCACGTCTCCCCTCATTTTCGTTTCCATGCACACATCCACCCATGCTTTTGTCACCCTAGGGGTTTAAAATCCCCCAGGTATTCCCCTTTTCATTAATTTATGCTTAATCCTCCTTATGTGAACATCTACTACGTCTTTTAGTTCTAATTTGGGTGTTTCTCTTGTGTCTTTACACTGTTTTGCAGGTCAGCACTTCATCAGCACGAGGCCCATCCCATCTAGCCGGCCGGAGAGGGTGGAGGTCGAACCCTTGTCAGCTTGCTGCGTGAAGGGATTGAGCGGCTTCACTTTGGCCGTTCAACGTGTGGTGCGGTTCATTGACGACCGTTCTTCCTTGGAGTGCGGTCTACCTTCCACCGCCCGTCCCACGGCAGCAGCTCCTCCCCCTCCTTTGTAGCGTACAAGGACGGTCTGTCGTAAGACCGCGTCAAGTCAAGCGGTTCCTAAAGAACCGTTCATCTCTCCAGCGCTGTAGCTTCCTCCTTTCCAAGGTACGGCGTGCCGGTAACGTGCGGCGCCTTGGTGGCGATCACGGTCCTTTCTTTTGTTCTCTACTTTCCTCTCGTTTTCGTTATTTGCCCATTAAGCATTGGTCCACGCACTTGATGCGCCCTGATTCTTAGAGAGATGAGAGGAAAAATATATATCTACAGTATAGACTTGGAAGATTGAACCAATGTATAGACTTGGGGTTCTGAACGTAGGTAAAGGCTGGGAATGTATAGACTTGCCCTTTGATGCGCACCGACTAGTGTCGTTAAGAAAGCCGTGCCACAATTTCAAAATATCCACACTCACTCACTTTAAAAGATTGAAAAATCAAATTATATAGTGGTAAGCGGAGTCGATCCCACGAGGAGGAAAAATCCTTATTTTATCAAGTTGGAAAAACACCTTATGCTTTGAAAATCGAATTTTGAGTGAGATTAATCTAAGGAAAGACAAATTGCATGAAAACTATTTAAAGAACATGAGAGGGTTTAAGAAGAGAAATTAGAGGAGATAGAGAGAGAAACACAATTTCACAAATGATGAATTTCATTAAGATGATAGTGGAAAGTCACACTAGAAAAATAAGAATTACAACATGGGAACATCAAAGATAAGAAAATATAGCCAATGCATGAAGAATAACGTCGCCTCCTTGCCAAGCCTTGGATGAAGATCGCCTCGCCTTGGATGCCGACGCCGTGAGAAGACTAATGGATGAAGATCTGCCTTGGGAAATGAGAGGAAAATAGAGGAAGAAAGAAATAGATGGAGGAAATTTGAAAACAATGCAAAAGGGTGTATGTGTGTGTTGGTGTGTTTTGAGAAGAAACAGTGAAAAACTAGATTGAAAACAGAGGGTGATTTGGAGGAAAAATAACTTTAAAATCAGAAGGAATTAGGAAAAGTGGAAAACATGAAAGTTGTAGAGCTTGCGAAGATGAAGAAGATTGATGAAGACTTCAGAGTTTAAAAACGAGAGGAAGATGGAGAAAACGGAGGATGAACAGGAGGTGGTCGCGGATGAACAGTGTAGAACTCTAAAAATCTGAACTTTAGAAAATTGATTATAGCTTTAAAACGGTGAGGAATTGGAAGATGAGGTAGAAGAAGAAGTTGAAGAACTTTCAAAAACGCACAACGTTTGTGAAGACAGCAGAAAGAGATGAGGATCAGAAGAGGGAGAAAAATGATGAAGAACAGAAAGTATGAAAATCGGGTGAACAGTAAAAACCGTAGACAGAGCTTTGAAAAACTAATTATAGCATAAAAACGAGAAAGAATTAGGAGAAGAGGAAGAAGAAGAATTTGTATAAGACTGGAAAACGAAGAACTTTGATGAAGAACTTAACTGCAAAAGATGAAAAGAAAGGCTTCGAAATTAATCCCTAAGGCAAATCTCCAAACTGTTCTCCCCGTAACCCTGCGACCATGGCATCCTTTTATAGGGTTTTTGGTCTCTCACGATCGTGGACTTCCCAAATCCACTCAAATCCAAGTTTTTAGCAATGCAACTTGATCCATTAGACTCCTTTCCATCATTAAACTCCTCCTTTTCATAAAAGGTTGCTTAGATAAGAGCAAACATGGAATAACAGTTCGATCGGGAGCCTACAGCTGCCTTTTCTGGTTCAACTTTGAATAGCGACTTATATTGGGGCGTCCTTTCTTTAAATGACGCCTTAAGCTGGGGCGTCCTTTCCTGAAGTAGCGACTGCATCTCGGGCGTCAGTTTCTTATTTCCTTATTTTGCTATTTCCACATTTTTCGTAAAATAGGAATTGACGACCTTCACTTTGGGCGTCCTTTCAATGATTAGCGACCTCATCTCGGGCGCTAATTCTTTTCTCTCTTTTTTTCTTTTTCTACTTTCTTTTATCAACTGAATTGACGCCCTGGGAGCTGTCGCTTCTTTCTGAAGACGCGCTCTTGCATATGTCGTTATTTAAATAGCGCCTTGATCTAGGTCACTTTTTCCTGAAAATTAAAATATCAATCTATTTAATTCCAAAATAATTATGTAAATATTTAAATATTTCTCACATGGTCTTTTAAGCTAAAAAAGATGATAAAATGCATGAAGACTCAAATAATGTGTGAGAATATAATTAATGCTCATGTTGCACAAATATACTCAAATAATGCTCGAAGATGACGGATGTGATGTAAATTATGATGTAAAATATAGCACTTATCACACCCCCCAACTTACTCATTGCTAGACCCTTAGCAATGCAATTAAATTAAAATTTAGGACCAACAAGAGTTCACAAAGATGATACTCTTATATCCAGCTCTCCCTTCATAGAATCAACTGAAGATTAGGAATCCAGAATCATTAATGCTCATATTAGCCTTAGATTGGAAATTAAAGCACCAGACTTAAGAATACAACTCAAAGTTCAATAGCACTTGTGCATGTGTAATTCTAAATCTGCAGTTAAGACAATTGCATCTCCCATTTGTTATTCCAAGTAAGTACCTTTCAACCCTGCACCTCTCAGATCAGAGCATTTAAGCATACTAGCTTTTGTCTGCCTTTTTCTTTTGTTCCTTTGGAACTTTTTTTCTCATTTGCACAACCATAATGCTGCACTACCCTTCACCTTTTTACGCGAACCTCAACACGTCTTAGGTGAAGCAGGCCCGGTTACTCAGATCAGGGGCATTTTTCATGGCATGATCTTTCTATTTCATCATTTCTTTCTTCTTCAACAATATGCCTTTGCATTTTCTTCTTTTTTTTTATAGAACTTGGCAGAAAGTTTTTTCTTGAAATAGATCTCATCCTCAAGAAATGCAGAGTATCAGATACAGTTCCCAAAATAACAGAGGGCTTGTCTTATTTTGCTTCATCAGAGTGCATAGTGAATATTTTTCTAATAGTGCGCATGAACTTTAAAAAGATTCTTATATCAGTTTTCCATGGCTAGATCGAACTTAATTTTCCTTCAACCTTCTCCCTAGCCTTTTCTAATCTAGAATTACTTTTAATTCAAGCATGAAACAATAAAACTCAGTCGGGAATTTCATCTTTTCATTTTCATGCAAATTGTAATAATTTCATGTAAAAACCCTACCAAATTGTATTATATGCAATGATGAAATTTTTCTCTGCCCCCCCTACTTAAATGACATTGTCCTCAATGACATGGAAAGTTGAAATGAAAGAACAATGTAATAATAAAGTTTGCTGAGCAGGAAAGAGACAACCTGGTGTGCGGGGCATAATCTCCTTTGGCGATAACTTCCTCTCCTTGGCTTGAATCTAATAACTAAAACACACTGAAACAAAAGCATCAAAAATCTTGGGTTGCCTCCCAAAAGTGCTAAGTTTTCCGTCTTCAGCCAGACGCATGAAAAATCTTACTCCGGATCACTTAAAGCAATTGATTCTTTTAACAGCTGCTCACTTTCCACGTAAGGTTTTAATCGTTGACCGTTGACAGTGAAAATGTGACCATTTTTAGGATCCAAAATCTTAACAGCACCATGGTCAAAAACTTTAACAATAATGAATGGTCCATCCCATCTGGACTTTAGCTTACCGGGGAACAAACGCAGCCTTGCATTAAATAGCCAAACCTTTTGATTTCTTGAAAACTCTTTCTGTGAATGTGTTTATCATGAAATGCTTTGGTTTTAGCTTTATAAATCTTCGCATTTTCATAGGCTTCGTTCCTTAATTCCTCCAGTTCATTAATTTGTAGAGCTCTTTGGGCACCAGCTTGATTAAGATCAAAATTAACTTGCTTAATAGCCCAATAAGCTCTATGTTCCAATTCTACGGGCAAGTGGCAGGCTTTACCAAAGATCAAGCGATATGGTGACATACCAATGGGAGTTTTGAAAGCAGTCCTATAGGCCCATAATGCATCATCCAGTCTTTCGGACCAGTCTTTTCTATCTGGCCTAACAGTTTTATGCAGAATATTTTTAATCTCCCGGTTTGACACTTCAACCTGACCACTAGTTTGGGGATGATAGGGGGTAGCAAGCTTGTGAGTGATACCATACTTACGAAGCAAAGCTTGGAATTGAAAATGAGTGAAATGAGAACCCCCATCACTAATCAGAGCTCTAGGACAACCAAACCTAGAAAAGATATTCTTCTTCACAAATTTCATAACCACCTTATGGTCATTTGTCCTAGTAGCAATGGCTTCAATCCATTTGGAAACATAATCGACCGCCACCAAGATATATTCATTACCAAATGAAGATGGAAACGGTCCCATGAAATCTATTCCCCAAACATCAAAAATTTCAACCACCAAAATGGGATTTAGCGGCATCATATCTTTCTTCGAATTATTGCCCACAGCTTGGCATCTCAAACATGATTTAGAAAATTCATAAGCATCCTTAAATAACGTGAGCCAATAAAATCCACTTTGTAGCACTTTTGCCGCTGTCTTCTTTCCAGAGAAGTGTCCCCCACAAGCTAAGTTATGACAAAAATTCAAAAATGATTGATGTTCTTCCTTAGGGACACATCTTCTAATGATCTGATCGGGACCCATATGAAACAGCTTAGAGTCCTCCCAGCAATAGTGTTTTACTTTAGAAAAGAAATGATCCTTCTCCTGCTTAGTCCACCCTCCCGGGATCTGACCTACCGCCAGGTAGTTAACAATGTTAGCATACCAAGGAGTTGAAGAATGAGAGAGGGAAAGAATCTGTTCACCGGGAAAAGAATCGGACATTGGAGTACTTTCAGGGATCACTATCCTGGATAAATGATCAGCAACTACATTGGCCAACCCCTTCTTGTCTCTAATCTCTAAATCAAACTCTTGTAATAATAGAATCCATCTAATGAGACGGGGCTTAGCATCCTTCTTGGAAAGTAAGTATTTTAAGGCAGAATGATCGGAGTAAACAATAACCTTAGCCCCTAAAAGATAGGATCGAAATTTTTCTAGGGCAAAAACAACAGCTAGCAGCTCCTTCTCCGTGGTGGTGTAATTCAACTGAGCATCAGCAAGGGTGCGACTTGCATAATATATTACCACGGGCTTCTTATCTACCCTTTGTCCTAGGACAGCTCCAACAGCATAGTCCGAGGCATCACACATAATCTCGAAAGGAAGCGACCAATCTGGAGATTGAAGAATCGGAGCTTGAGTAAGGGTCGCTTTCAAAGAATTAAAGGCCTTGAGATAAGAATCATCGAAATGGAATGGAGTATCTTTAGCAAGCAACTGTGTGAGGGGACGAGCAATGGTGGAGAAGTTCTGAATAAATCTGCGGTAAAATCCAGCATGGCCAAGAAAGGATCTGATTTGCTTGACAGATGTAGGGGGAGGAAGATTGGAAATCAAGTCTACTTTGGCTTTATCGACCTCTATTCCCCTTTCCGAAATCACATGGCCTAAAACTATGCCTTCCCTCACCATAAAGTGGCTATTCTCCCAACTTAACACAAGATTAGCATCAATGCACCTCTTCAAAACCTAAGTCAAATTTTCTAAGCACCCCTCAAAAGAATCGCCAAACACCGAAAAATCATCCATGAAAACTTCCAAAGTCTCCCCCACCATGTCAGAAAATATCGACATCATACACCTTTGAAAAGTAGCAGGGGCATTACACAGTCCAAACGGCATCCTTCTAAACGCAAACGTGCCATAGGGGCATGTAAAAGTGGTTTTTTCTTGATCCTCCGGATAGATAGAAACTTGATTATATCCGGAATAACCATCCAAGAAACAAAAATATTTTTGTCCAGCCAACCTTTCCAGAATTTGATCAACAAACGGGAGTGGAAAATGATCTTTCTTTGTTACTGAATTTAATTTCCTGTAATCAATACAAACCCTCCATCCTGTCTGTAATCGCATCGGCACCTCTTCTCCTCTTTCATTTGTAACCACTGTCAGCCCCGACTTCTTAGGAACCACTTGTGTCGGGCTAACCCATTTGCTATCAGAAATAGGATAAATTATCCCAGCATCTAACCACTTAACAACTTCCTTCTTCACCACCTCTTTCATATTTGGATTCAGCCGACGTTGCATCTCTCTACTCGGCTTGGCATTGTCCTCCAAATAGATATGATGCATACAAACATCTGGACTTATACCCTTCAAATCTGCCACAGACCATCCTATCGCCCCCCTATGCTCCTTAAGAACTTCTAAGAGTTTAGATTCCTGAGCAGAGGTAAGATTAGAAGCAATGATTACAGGCAAGGTATGATCCGGGCCTAGATAAGCATATTTCAATGAATCCGGTAGAGGCTTAAGTTCCAAAATGGGCGGCTGATCAAGAGATGGAAGAATAGGTTCAGCTTGAAGTGGAGGGAGTGGTTCAACTCTAGAATAGGGTGCATAAGAAAGAGGTGAATCTTGAAGCAAATTACCTTCTTCAATCACATCATCATTCATATCCGTATTTTCTTCAATTATTTCATCAAAAATATCAATGACATTACATTCTCCCTCATGATCCTGGTATTGTGAAGCTTTAAAAACATTCAGTGAGACCTTCTCTCCTCCAAAGGTAATATTCATCATCCCTGTGGCACAATTAATATTGGCCTTCGCCGTAGCCAAAAACGGGCGTCCCAAAATGATTGGTGTATGTTTTAACTCTTGGGATGAGGCCATATCCAAGATTAAAAAGTCCACTGGGAAATAGCATTCATGAATTTTCACTATCACATCCTCCAACAAACCCTTTGGTGTTTTAACAGACCGATCCGCTAGTTGAAGGATAATAGAAGTGGACTTTAATTCCCCTAAATCAAATTGCTCATAAATGCAGGTGGGTAACAAATTAACACTTGCTCCAAGATCTAGCAAAGCTTTATCAAATGTCACCCCACCTATATCACATGAAATTAATGGAACACTAGGGTCCTTCAACTTCTTTGGTAAAGAATTCATTAAAACAGCACTAACATCTTCAGATAGACGGATCTTCTGTGTTGCTGCCTTCGGCTCCCTTCTTGGTGTACAAAGCTCTTTCAAAAACTTCACATACGCCGGCACATGTTTAATAGCATCTAAGAGTGGAATATTAATATTGACTTGTTTAAATAATTCCAACATCTCTTCTTGATGGACCGGCTTCTTTTGAGCTTTTGGCTTAATGCATCCGAAAAGAGATCTTAGGAACATATCCTTGTAAACCTTCATCAACCTTGACCTTTCCTTTGTCCATTGTCTTCTCTCCCCCATCCGGCTTCTTTTTCTTTTGCACAATTATCGGCTCTTCTTCCTCATTATCACTTTCCTCTTGGGTATCTTGGCCCGAACTACCACCCGCATCCTTAGCCTGATATGGATCATTGAGAACCTTACCACTCCTAAGGGTAGAGATAGCTTTGGCATTCTCGAATTGAGGCACGATAGGAGGGGGTGGCTGAGGTTGATTGGGCTGATTTGGAGGGGGAAGAATATGAGCTCTTTGCTGAAAACCTGGAGGTTGTTGATTGAGGGAATTAGCTATGGGTTGACTAGGTAACTGCCCAACATCTCTCCTCATATTACTAGCCGCCAACTGACCTATTTGACCTTCTAACTTTGCAATTGATTGTTGTTGAGAGAGAATAAGTTGTTGAAGTTGGTCAAATTTATCCTCAAAATGAGGCTGAGGGGGTTGAGGAGGCGGTTGATAAGGAGCTTGAAATGGAGCTTGGGGTTGATAACGATGTGATGGAAATTGATTATATTGGCCCTGAAATGATGAAGCTTGTTGATATGGGGCCTGAGCATGATGGAATGACGATGGCTGAAATGGAGGTTGTTGTTGTTGATTATGTTGAAAAGGATTTTGAAGATGTTGGTGAGACTGGTTCGGAACTTGAAAAGATTGTTTTGGAATTGAGGGATTGACTTGAGTAGATGGACCTTGTTGTGATTTCCAAGAAAAATTTGGATGATTTCTCCAGCCCGGGTTATAGGTATTGGAATATGGATCATAGGTGGGCTTAGAGACACCCTGAGCAGTAAAGACTTGTTCTTGGATAAATGGGGGAAGTTGGGCCGCCGTGGGGAAATCAATGACAGCATGATTTGGGCTAGAACATAGAGCACAAAGTTCTTGAAGGTTGGAATCTGAGAAAGATTGATTTTTTTGGATAGAAGGAAAAGAAGGTTCTTGTTTATTCATGGATAATAATTGATCAAGTTTTTGTGCTACCAAATCTACCTTTTCCATCCTTTGTGCCAACAAGTCCACTTTATTCAACTTTTGAGTAAGCGCATTAATATCCATCCTATTCTCCAACTCTCCTTGACTTTTGACTTCATATAGCCCACCCTTCTTAGCAGGTCCAATCATCCTTTCATAGGAGGAAAGTGAAGCATGACTAATAGAATTTTCACTTAACATCTCAAATAAATCATAAGCTTCATCCTCACTTTTACTCATGAAAGCACCCCCACATGAGGCATCCACCATCTGTCTATAGTTTTCCGTTAATCCCTCATAAAATGCTTGCACAATTTGCCATCTAGATAGGCCATGATGGGGACATTTTCTCAATAGATCTTTCAACCTGTCCTAAGCCTCATGAATTTGCTCCCCAGAATTTTGTGTAAATCCAGTGATGGCCCTTCTCATGGTATTAGTCCTACCAATGGGGTAGAATTTCTTCAAGAACTCTTTTTGCATCTCTCCCCATGTGTCAATTGTTCTACCCAAGGCTCCCAACCAATATTTAGCTTTGTCCTTAAGGGAGAATGGGAAGAGAGTAAGCTTAATGGCATCATCTGAGATGTTTTAAATTTTGACAGTTGAACATATCTGGAGAAACTCATCGAGATGTTTATATGGATCTTCATTAGTATTACCATAGAAGGATGGCAACATCTGGATGGTACTAGATTTGATCTCATAATGAACCGCCTGGTTCTGAGGTGCTTGAACATAGAAGGATGGTTGATATTGGTTCGGTATGAAATAATCCTTCATTTGCTTGGGGGCTTGTTGCACTTGTTGGTTTTGATTTTGATTCTCCATGAGGTTAGGTTGGGGTTGGGACTTAGAATGCACTAACCTTTCAACTTCACTAATGGGTCCTATCAAATGAGGGTGGAGGGATCTCCTACCTTGCATGTAATGCAAAGGGCCCAAAAGGTAATGATGCCTTTTTTTTTTTCAAAATACAATGAATCCCTATATGAATGAGTTATGCAAGGATTAACTATATGAATGCAAGAATGATGATTTTTATTTTTTTATTTTTTTGGAAAACCTTCTAAGGGCACTCTAACTCTAAGGTGCTTTGTGGTACAACCTGCCCGACGTCCGTGAGGGAATCCACGGGTACGGGGACTTATGGAGGTCTTAGAAATGGAATTTCAAGTCCAAAGAGACGGAATGCTCAATGGAGTGTCCTTCCAATCTAAGAGGGGTGTAAAGATCCTAATACCCTTAAGGAGGGGAAATAGATGAGAAGAGAATTTTTTTTTTCAAAAGATGTTGTGAATAAAGAATGAAAAATAAAAAGAGCAACTAAATGCACAAATGCATGAAAGTAATGCAACTAAGATGGAGATATGCTAGCATGATGAATTTTTTTTTTGTTTATGTTTTCTGATTTTTATTTTATTTTTAGAGAATTTTTAGATTTTTTTTTCAATTTTCAAATAGAGATATGAATGAAATAGTCTATAAACTAAAAATACCACACAATATGCAAAACTACTGCAAAATAAAATCTAAAAGCATGTTTTTTGTGTTTTCTGGATTTTTGACTTATTTGAAATTTTTCAAAATTTTTCTGATTTTTTCAGATTTTTTTCAGAAATTAGCAAAACATGAGCTTTACCTACGTTTCTGACCTTTCAGCGACGCTTGATTTTCTCATATTTTTCTGAATTTCTGCTTTCTGTGACAGATCTGGGCTTTAGCGACGCTTCCTGTGACAGATTTTTTTTCTTGGAATTTCGGGTCTGAATTTCTTTAAATTTTCTGATTTTCTGATTTTCTGATTTTTTTGATTTTTCGCCTGCAAAATAAAATAGAAAAATATTTAAAACTATATACAAATCAAACACAAGGAATTTCCCAACATAAAAATTAATTTTCTCCCCGGCAACGGCGCCAAAAATTGATGCGCACCGACTAGTGTCGTTAAGAAAGTCGTGCCACAATTTCAAAATATTCACACTCACTCACTTTAAAAGATTGAAAAATCAAATTATATAGTGGTAAGCGGAGTCGATCCCACGAGGAGGAAAAATCCTTATTTTATCAAGTTGGAAAAACACATTATGCTTTGAAAATCGAATTTTGAGTGAGATTAATCTAAGGAAAGACAAATTGTATGAAAACTATTTAAAGAACATGAGAGGGTTTAAGAAGAGAAATTAGAGGAGATAGAGAGAGAAACACAATTTCACAAATGATGAATTTCATAAAGATGACAGTGGAAAGTCACACTATAAAAATAAGAATTACAACATGGGAACATCAAAGATAAGAAAATATAGCCAATGCATGAAGAATAACGCCGCCTCCTTGCCAAGCCTTGGATGAAGATCGCCTCGCCTTGGATGCCGACGCCGTGAGAAGACTAATGGATGAAGATCCGCCTTGGGATATGAGAGGAAAATAGAGGAAGAAAGAAATAGATGGAGGAAATTTGAAAACAACGCAAAAGGGTGTGTGTGTGTGTGTTGGTGTGTTTTGAGAAGAAACAGTGAAAAACTAGATTGAAAACAGAGGGTGATTTGGAGGGAAAATAACTTTAAAATCAGAAGGAATTAGGAAAAGTGAAAAACATGAAAGTTGTAGAGATTGAGAAGATGAAGAAGATTGATGAAGACTTCAGAGTTTAAAAATGAGAGGAACATGGAGAAAATGGAGGATGAACAGGAAGTGGTTGCGGATGAACAGTGCAGAACTCTAAAAATCTGAACTTTAGCAAATTGATTATAGCTTTAAAACGGTGAGGAATTGGAAGATGAGGTAGAAGAAGAAGTTGAAGAACTTTCAAAAACGCACAACTTTTGTGAAGACAGCAGAAAGAGATGAGGATCAGAAGAGGGAGAAAAACGATGAAGAACAGAAAGTATGAAAATCTGGTGAACAGTAAAAACCGTAGATAGAGCTTTGAAAAATTAATTATAGCATAAAAATGAGAAAGAATTAGGAGACGAGGAAGAAGACGAATTTGTATAAGACTGGAAAATGAAGAACTTTGATGAAGAACTTAACTGCAAACGATGAAAAGAAAGGCTTCGAAAATAATCCCTAAGGCAGATCTCCAAACTGTTCTCCCCGTAACCCTGCGACCATGGCATCCTTTTATAGGGTTTTTGGTCTCTCACGATCGTGGACTTCCCAAATCCACTCAAATCCAGGTTTTTAGCAATGCAACTTGATCCATTAGACTCCTTTCCATCACTAAACTGCTCCTTTCCATAAAAGGTTGCTTAGATAAGAGCAAACATGGAATAACAGTTCAATTGGGAGCCTGTAGCTGCCTTTTCTGGTTCAACTTTGAATAGCGACTTATATTGGGGCGTCCTTTCTTTAAATGACGTCTTAAGCTGAGGCGTCCTTTCAATGATTAGCGACCTCATCTCGGGCGCTAATTCTTTTCTCTCTTTTTTTCTTTTTCTACTTTCTTTTATCAACTGAATTGACGCCCTGGGAGCTGTCGCTTCTTTCTGAAGACGCGCTCTTGCATATGTCGTTATTTAAATAGCGCCTTGATCTAGGTCACTTTTTCCTGAAAATTAAAATATCAATCTATTTAATTCCAAAATAATTATGTAAATATTTAAATATTTCTCACATGGTCTTTTAAGCTAAAAAAGATGATAAAATGCATGAAGACTCAAATAATGTGTGAGAATGTAATTAATGCTCATGTTGCACAAATATACTCAAATAATACTCAAAGATGACGGATGTGATGTAAATTTAGATGTAAAATATAGCACTTATCACCCTTCAGAAACGAATGTATAGACTTGAGAGTCTTTGAAGCCAATGTACAGACTTACTGAACTGAGTGTAGGTAAAAGATATGAGGAATGTATAGACTTACCCAGTTCAGTTAAGAACGTAGGTAATGATCAATGTATAGACTTAACAGTGCTGAATGAATGACTGAGCAATGTATAGACATTGGACTCAAATGAGAAGCCAATGTACAGACTTGCCACCGACCAATGTATAGACTTGGTGGAAGGCATGCACTGTACAGACTTCACGATGAAAGCATGAACAGTCCGATGTACAGACTTGCCTTAAGCAATGGCTGTACAGACTTGAAGTAAAGACCAATGTATAGACTTTGCATGAGACACTGGCCAAGACGATGGTTGCAACAATGCAATGTCTAGACTTGAAATCCAATGCAAACGGCTGTACAGACTTGAATGAGACGCTGCATGATACGATGCAGCTACAGTGATGTACAGACTTATGAATGACTTGCTGATGCACGATGTATAGACTTAGTTGCTCATGATGCAATGTACATACTTGGGCTATACAGACTTCACCTCGAGCTATCTATAGTGTATCAATGTGTGGACTTGAATGAAAGTGCATGCATTGTATGGACTTGTACAGTGAAACGATGTATAGACTTCACCAAGACACTGCATGAACAATATGATGCGATGTACAGACTTGGGCTGTACAGAGTTCATGAACAATGCATGCTATGCATGAATAAGAAGATGATGTACAGACTTTCAACAATACTCTGTACAGACTTACATGATACACTGACAATGTACATACATGATTAAGCGTGAACAAGCCGATGTACAAACTAAGCATGTATAGACTTAGTGCATGAAGCCCTGACAATGTATAGACTTGCTAAAGCAATCTAGGACGATGTACAGACTTTGTCCACGAACTGTGCACATGCATGAACGATGTATAGACTATGCTGAGTGTGTAGACTTGTGAAGTGCATAGAACACATAGAGGCTATCTAGACTTATAGCGTTGACGTTGCAGACTTGAGAATGCAATGTACACTCTTACAGCGTTGACGCTGCATGAGACGAGTGTATAGACTTGTGATCTCAACGATGCCCAAACACAACACAGACACAACACGATGTATAGACTGTGCTGAGTGTGTAGACTTGTGAAATGCATAGAACACACAAAGGCTGTCTAGACTTACAGCGTTAACGCTGCAGACTTGAGAATGCAACGTACACACTTACAGCGTTGACGCTGCATGAGACACTAAGTAAGATGGACAGTTGTATAGACTTGTGTTCTGAGGGAGTCGACCCATCAAGGAAGGGGGTCGACCCATCTAAGTGCACTGATGCAGTATATGCACATAAGAAGCAATGCATGATCTTGATTCAAACACAAAACACATTATGCACTTAGTATGGAACACTGCATGATTTAGAACACTCATGCATTCTCCACAAAATAGATCAGATATAACATACTCAAGCATTCTCCAGAGAATATACCAGTCACAGTCATATGCATTTTCCACAGAGTATATCAATTATGCATTCATATCAATTATAAACATTCATGTTACTATCATTCAATGTGGTGACTCATTCATGTTGCTATCATTAAAACACCACATCATCAACAAAGCACAAGGGGCACAACAGGGATAGCCCCCTCCACGGCCTCCGGCTCGATTGGTTCCTGAAGATCAAGGGATGACAGAAATAAAGTCACGGATGGCCACGAGGGAGGTTCCATACGAGCAAGCCCACACTTACAGTAGCCTCCTCCATCAGGCTTAGAGAGCTAGCGAGTGAAGGGACCTTAAAGATCGACTTGGGCGGCCCAGATGGCTCAGGTACGCCTTCGCCAGAAGCCATCTCCTCAGAAGAGTAATCATAATCTACCTCTTCGCTCGACGAAGACTCGACCGCCACGAGTTCTTCCCTTGCTAGCAAGGGGGCCTCCACTTCGAGATCGATGATCGGCGCTGTTGGGTCCCAAACGGTGGCAATCAAGAGGGGAGGGGTGAATTGATTGGCAAATAAAATTTATTTTCTAAAGAACTTGTGAGACAAATATAAAGCGATCAAGCGCTCAGTCTTACTCGTGCATGATCACACATGAATGCATGTGAAAGATGGTGAGTGTGTGTGAAGAAGAAGATGGTGAACACTCAACTCACCGTGAAGACCACTCGACAAGGGATGCAAACGAACAAACCACGAGAGACACACAAAGATTTTAGGTGGTTCGGGTACACCGCAATGTCCCCTACGTCCACCCCTCACTCATGAGGATTAACGACTTCACTATGATGTGAGCCAAGCACACACACGTTGTTATGAACAGCTTACACACACACACGGTACCCATTCTAGGCACCCCAATCACACACACACACACACACGAGCTTGTGTCCATACACGAACAACACAAACTCAATGGTCTTTCTTGGCCGTTACACACACACACACACTCGTGTCACAGATCACGAGCACACACTCACAAATCTGTTTCAAGATAGTTTAGAGTACAACACTTTTCCAGATTCAACAATAAGCAACAAAGAGGATCAGAGTAGAAAAGATTTCTTGATAGAACTCCCCCTTTGTGTTCTTCGAATCTCCTTTGATACTCCAGCAGGAGGATGAACGAATTTGGAGGAGATTTGAGGCAAGACAGCATGAATGGATGTAGAAGCTTGATGTTCGATGTAGCTCTTTGATGTATATGATCTTGGGCTTGGATTCTAGCTCCTTCCTTTGGATTTCAGCTTCAGAGCAAGGTGGAATGGGGCTTGAAGGCTGCAACTCCGAACCTGCACATACACAATAGAACACTTGTCAATCCATCGGATCTCACATCTCTCATATATATTTAATGCCATTAGGGTTTGATTAAATGATTAAAACAGTCAAAGACAGCTTGGGAACCAGATCCACAAATTGTGGAGAGGTTTGTGGAAAGTCTAGAGGTGATTAGACATAAATTGGAGGACATTCGGAACAAGAAAACGACGGTCAAGGAAGTCGGCTGGGCATCCGACCGGAAAGGGTCGACCCATGGGTCGATCCTCGAAGAGGGTAACAACCCAGCTGGAATAATGGGTCGACCCTGGGGTCGACCCTCAAGAAAACAAGATCTGGTACAAAAGGGGTCGACCCCAGGGTCGATCCTCTCATGCACAATTCACTTCTGTTTGGACTAAAGTTACAGGGGTCGACCCTTGGGGTCGACCCTTGTCCAGCCAGGGGCTGGAATGCAAGTACCGTCCAGGGGTCGACCCATTCGCCAGGTAACACTAAAATGTGGTAAAAACCACTCCAATACCATTCCAACCTAGTGGGTTCAAAGGATAGAAAGAATACTTATGAAATGCAAGAATTCTAGGACTAGAAAAATAAAAACCAAGGCGAATGTCATGAAACCCCAATAGAATGATTACCTTGGTTTCTGAGACTTGCTTTCATTCCCACTTACCAAACAAACTATGAATTCACCCATGGTATTTGAACAATTTTGATCTTACCAAATATCCTTGCTTTATTCCAATCTTGAAATGCCAACTTTTGAACTATCAGGACATACATTTTGAGTTAGTGTTGGCGTTTATAAATTTCAGAGTAACCTTCTTACCAACAGAATGATTCCTCCACTTTGAAAGTTCCTTATCTCCACTTATAAGCTGACATGGCACACACACGTTGGATCATGATAATATGCAAGTATGTAGTGTTTGGTCATCATCAAAATGAATTAAATACACTTACAAAGAAGGGGTTCAACAATCTCCCCCTTTTTGATGATGACTAAATACTATAATGCATAACTCAAATTGGTCTCTTTATGCCAAGAATGCCGAAGCAATAGCAATATAAAAATGTGCCAGAACATCATGAGAAGCAATAGTCCGATCAACATACAACCATGAGCCAACTTAGAACCGTTGTGAGATTGATCAAAAAGGCTTACCGACAATCATCTTGGAATAGCAACAACAGCCATACTCGGATTACATTAAACAAGTGAGACAAGTACAATGCATCAAGATGCCATGCTATGAGTACAAGGATAATGCAACATTCCTAACCACTAAATATGCAAGTACAATATGAGATAATGCAACACACATTCATGCAAACATACAACACGCATAAACTATAATAGCCGGGATAAACTGGTAGACTTCTCCCCCTTTGGCATCATCAAAAAGAAGGGGTGAAAGTGATAGGGAAGAAGCCATGTGGAGGAGAGACCAGGGCCTAGTCATCAGTCGGAGGTGGTGGACGGGGAGCACGACGGATATATTCCATAATCTCGTGGCACATGAGGTGTTGTTGGGCCAAGGCATCGGTGAAGGTTTGAGTGCTTTCGTGGTGAGATAGCTTAAGATCATGAAGTTCATTTTGAATAACATCCAATGTCTCGCCATACCGATCCAACCATTCATCAATGCAGTCCAAACGATCAATGAATAGCCTGGCCATCTCGGAGGGAATATCAATCGCAGGAGCACCATGATTTTCATCACTATCTTCAGTGTCTGCATCAGCATCATTATCTGCAGCACGTGCACCGGGAACAACTGTTTTCAACTGCCGAACTAATTCACCATCACGAAGAACATAGCCCATGTTGTGACAAATAGAGTGAATAGTATATATGTCGGCAGAGCGCATTGTTTGTGAAGATTCGACTGACAGATCTATCTTCTTATATTGAAAAATGGCAGTGAGGGCGGCAGCATAAGGTAAAGTTCTGTTTCGGTGCTGCATACTAGACCTCATATGATCCAAAAAGAGAGCCAGAAAATTAATATGTATCCCATCCAAAAGACAGTAAAGTAAGAACATGTGAATTACAGTGACTTTGTCATGACCGCCTCCTCTTGGAAGTAAAATAGTAGTGATCAACCTGTGAAGAATGTGTTGTACCGGAGGAAAGAGATTGGCATTTAACTCAGCAACAGAACGACCAGCGCGGTCTTCGGAAGTTAGGTAGAGATATAGCTTATCTTCACGAACCAAAACGTCACCAAAAGCATATCCCTCGGAAGGAAGCTGAAATGCCACGCCGAGAAGCTCGGCGGAGAGAAGTATTTGCACTCCATTAACCTTGGTAACCGGAGTGTCATTTGCCAAGGACATGTTGCTGTAGAACTGATGTACTAATGTGGGATACATCCTATGGTGTTTAGACATGAATCCATCCAGGTTGGGCTGACTACAGAGCACATCAACAAGACTCGGGATTGATAAGTACAATATGAAGTGATCTAGAAGGGGAGGGGATGAATAGATCACTTTTTTCGTAGATTTAAAAACTTATTGCAGAGTATATTGCTAAACAGAGCTAACCTCGAGTTCTGACTATCGTAAAAGATGCAGTGCAGTTAATAGCTCAAGCAAATAGAAGGCATACCACAATATTATCACGATCAATCACACAAGGGCTCAGAGGATTTTAAGGTGGTTCGGTCCTTCAGACCTACATCCACCCCACACTCAACCTGAGTGTGGCTTCACTAAAGGCTGGGCAACACAGCTTGCCAAACAACTGCTGATGCACAGCTTCCCAGGAGAACAACCTCTCCTCTTCCTCCTACCCGGAGGGAACCTCTAGCGATCAGCAGTCACTAGAACCCAGAGACTCACGTCTCTCTTCCTCTTTACCAAGAGGGAAACCCCACTAGTAGCAGCCCTGCTACTAGTGAACCAGAGGTCGAAGACCCCTCTTCCTCCCAACCCGGAGGGTACCTACAAGCAGCTCACCTGCTGCTTGCAAACCGGAGATTGACTCTCCCTACTCCTGATCTCACAGGAGGACCCCGACCTCAGTCCAGAGGATCGGAAACACAAACAATAACGGTTGAAGAAAGATAAGAACAAGAAATGAAAAATACGAACGAAGGAAATCAAATGCCAGACAATGGAAACAATGTAGCTCAATATAGAGCAATAGACTTCGGATTTGATCCGCAAGTCAGAACAATTCTTCTGAACACTCTTCTGCTCTCTTTCTATTTCTCTCTGCTATTCTTTCTTCTTTCTTTTCTTTTTCCTGGATCGAAGGGCTCTCTGTTTCCCTGTTTTCTTCTATGCCTCTCTACTTCGATAACTTTCATCTGAGGACGAAGGATTCTATTTATAGCATCAACAGCAGATGGATAGGGCATGAAATGCGTGTGCCTCCCACGCTCGATCCAGAAGTATCCTGTCACGTGCCTTTATCAAATTGGTTCCTCTTGTCTCGGATCACGTGCAGCCCTGGAGTGTGGAATGTTCTTCCTCGGACCTGTAATGAGATTAAGTCCATTAATACGCTGCATGGCTATTAAAACCAAAACTGCATGAGGTATAGTAACAACAACACGACGTGACTATTTCTCGAGATGTCATAAGAACGACACGAGAAATTCTGTAACAGATCAGATATACAGAAGATAATGACACGAGGTGAGGTTATACGCAAGAGAGACACGAGGTTACGAATGCAAAAACAACACGAGGACAATACGGGCTTACGACAGAAGCCGACATGAAGACTAAAGCGAGAGACCAACACGAGGACAGAGTATAAGGAAACGACTCGAGGTGAAAAACAACACGAAGTGAAGTTAGACACGAAGTAAGAAGCAACGACACGAAGTATAGTGGTGACAAACACACACTACACAGAAAAACGACACGAAATAAAAATAATGCTAAGTGAAAACAGTAATCGACATGCGGTGAGAACAACACGAGGATAGTGAAAACAGCACGAGATGAAAGCAACACGGGCTGATAACGACACAAGGTCGAAACAGTAAATGACACGGGATAACACTGCACGAGGTAAAACGACACGAAGACTTAATAATAAAAACGACACGAGGTGGCAATAAAAGAGAACGACATGAAAACAACATGGACTGTAACCGAAACCGACACGAAGTCAAACAGTACAACACGAGGTGTTGTAACCAAGACGAAGTGCCAATCGACCACGAAGACAGTATGCAAAGAAACGACTCGAAGACAGGAATACAAAGGATGACATGGAAACAACACAGTAATCAAAGACTGCACGAGGTGAAAGAACAACACTCAAACAGACGACAACATGGCTAATTCGACACGAGGTGAAAACGCGAAGCAAGAACTACATGATGTTTGAGGAAAAACAGCACGAAGACAGAACATGAACGAACACACGAAGTGTTACCTCTTTAGCAGTTATTTCATATAAAACCATGGATAACTCAAGTGCAAGATATCTGATCAAAAATAACAAGAACAATTAACATAGTGTTGCTCATCATCAAAATACTTAGGGAAGACACACAATCCAACAATCTCCCCCTTTTTGATGATGGCAACACTATATTAAGTGTGAGAGATAAGTTCAAAAGAGATCAATTCAGGATATTTAATGCAGACAACTTAAAGCATACTTGCTTCCTTACTTCCCTTGATGAAACCTGAACACTCCCCCTCACCTGAACACTCCCCTCACTCCCCCTGAACACAGCAACAGTTTACCTCAGACTTGATAACTAACTCAATTCTCTCCCCCTTTGACATCATCAAAACTAGGGTCAAATCTGAAGATACAGAGAAGGGAAAATTGCTGACTATAGAGAGAAAACAGGACAGAGTAAGGCAGATAAATGGAGACTATTGAGATGTTTAGTCAATCAAGAAAGCCATTAATTTTATGTGAGGATTTTTGAGGTACAGTTAGTCAGACTGTGCAAAAACTGTGACTAAGGATTTGCTCCATACACAGAACCAGATTCTAAGCAAGTGAGGTACAAGATACCAGTTTGATCAAAATAAGTCTTTACTGAGAGAGTATTATGTAAGACAGCCAGAAGACAATGACCTGTGGTATTGAGAACAAACAAATCAAAAGCTATACTTCAAGTGAGCAGGATCTTTAAAAATGGTCAAGATCAGAGATAAGTCTGTCAAGTACACCTTTGACATTAAGGAGACACCTTGTTTAGAGGCAAGAATCCCCAGTTACTCGGTGGCAGGACCACATTACCCCTTCTGATAAGAAGACAGAGATAGTATTCTAGCTGGTGTTGACATTAAGGTGACACCTTTATCTGAGGCCAGACACCCCAGTTACTAACCAGATATGTACCATAGCTCTGTATGATCAAGACAACTATTAAGACCAGATGATTACTGCCATCTCATGACATGGGAAGCTTTCACTTCATTGATGAAAATCCCAGTTTCTCAATGAGCAGTTAACAAAGTTGATAACCCTTTTATGAATTTTGTTTTTATTTACCAGCTCTTAAAACCTTGTTAATGAAGCTTGAGTCCGTTTGAGAACAATACACCAGATCCAAGGTGATTCAGACTAAAACACACAATACCTCATTTTGGACTCACCATTGACTAAGTAGGTATGCTGTACTGACTAGATCAGAAGACAGTTACAGTGTATGAAGATTAATCTTGAATTCAGATTTTGATCTCAGTGGGACTAACAGCTGAAAATTCCAACAAGAAATTAGATGAACAGCCTTAAAGAGTAAAGCATCCAACATTTTCTTTTATACACCTAATCAACCTGATTCTCTTATGATGTCAGCAAAATGTCGTTCAGAGTATGTTCAAATTAGGTCAAAGATCAAGACACCTATTATAAATCATCTCCCCCTGAGAACTTGACCCCAATACAGACTTAGCCAAGACAACCCTCAATGCACTTCAAAAAGAACACCATGATGAATATGATAAGCATAATAACACAGGACATGGTATTCAGAAATCAAATCTTCAATCATGAAATTCTGTAAATACCTAGTTCTCTGCGCATAGTGCTAAATTTTTCAGTATCCAGTGGCTTAGTAAAGATATCTGCAATTTGTGAGTTAGTGCCAACATGGATCAACTCAAAAGTTTTCCTTGCTACTTCATCTCGAATAAAATGATGCCTGATTTCAATGTGTTTAGTTCGAGAATGAAGTACAGGATTCTTTGCAATGTTTATTGCACTAGTATTGTCACAAAAGATAGAAGTACAACCTAGCTCAACCGAGTAATCCAGAAGCTGGTGTTTTATCCATATAACCTGTGTGCCACAGCTCCCTGCTGCCACATATTCAGCTTCAGCAGTAGAGAGAGCCACAGAGTGTTGCTTCTTGGATCCCCAAGAGACTAAGCACCCTCCTAGAAATTCGCAGTGACCACTAGTGCTCTTCCTGTCCAATTTACATCCTGCATAATCTGCATCAGTGTATGCAATGAGATCTAAGTTACATGATGCAGGATACCAGAGACCTAGATCATGAGTGGCAGATAAGTATCTAAAGATTCTCTTTACAGCTGCCAGATGCAATTCAGTAGGTCTAGCCTGGTATCTGGCACACATCCCTACACTAAATTGAATGTCGGGCCTGGATGCAGTTAAGTAGAGGAGTGAACCGATCATACCTCTATATAGTTTAGCATCCACCTCTTTACCTTTTTCGTCTGAATCCAGTGAGGAGCTGGTACTCATGGGTGTTGAGATTGTCTTGAGGTTGGTCATTCCAAACCTTTTCAGCATCTCCAGAGTATACTTGGTTTGATTTATGAAACAACCATCCTCCATTTGTTTGACCTGCAGCCCAAGAAAATATTTTAGTTCCCCAACTAGACTCATTTCAAATTCTTGGGACATAGACTCAGAAAAATCTTTACATAATTTTGAGTTGTTAGATCCGAAAATGATATCATCAACATATACCTGGACCACAATTAACTCCTTTCCGAGACTTTTGGTGAAGAGAGTTTGGTCAACCTTACCTCGAGTGTAGCCCTTGCTCACAAGGAACTCAGAAAGTCTCTCATACCAGGCTCTGGGAGCCTGCTTCAATCCATAGAGGGCTTTATTCAACCTAAAAACCATGTTAGGCTGAACAGAGAAATTAAACCCAGGAGGTTGTTCAACATATACCTCTTCCTTCAATAACCCATTTAAGAATGCGCTTTTGACATCCATTTGCTGTAGCCGAATTTTTCTAGAGCATGCAAATGCAAACAGAATTCTTATAGCTTCCATCCTAGCTACTGGTGCATAGGATTCATCAAAATCCACACCAAATTCCTGACTGTAGCCTTGAGCTACAAGTCTTGCTTTGTTTCTAGAGATAGCACCATTTTCATCAATCTTATTTTTGAAAACCCATTTAGTGCCAATGACATGAGTGTTTTCAGGTCTAGGAACTAGTTTCCATACATTATTTTTCTCAAATTGATTTAATTCTTCACCCATGGAGGATACCCAAGAATCATGCTTTAAAGCCTCTTCCACAGTCTTGGGTTCTACCTGAGATGTCAAAGCAGCTAAGTCCTGTTCTTGGACAGTTCTAAAGTGAGACCTTGTCCTAGTGGGATCATGCAAATTACCTATGACATTTTCACTAGGATGATCTTTGTGAAATATTACCTCACCTGAGGGTTCACCTACCTCAGTTGCTCCTTCTTGTTGTAAGTTTTCTGGTTGTGCAGTTTGCTGCATCTCTCCTACTTCAATTTTCTCCAAGAAATCTCCCTCATCAGGTGACTCCCTGTCATCATTTGTCCTTTTGTCAGATAGAACATTCTCATCAAACACCACATGAGGTGTTTCTTCAACAGTTTGCTCATCTTTATTGAAGACTCTGTAAGCCCTAGAGGTTTCTGAATATCCGAGAAAAATTCCAGGAGAGCTTCTTGCTTCAAACTTATCCAAACCATTCTTACCATTATTGTGGATAAAGCATTTGGAACCAAAAATTTTAAAGTAAGAAATGTTTGGCAGCTTACCCTTGAGGAGTTCATAAGGAGTTTTCTTATGAGTAGGTCTTACCAAGGCTCGATTTAAAATGTAGCATGCTGTATTTGCAGCTTCTGCCCAAAATCTCCTTGGAAGTCCACTCTCAATTAGCATAGTCCTGGCCATTTCAATTATTGACCTGTTTCTTCTCTCAACAATTCCATTCTGCTCCGGTGTCCTGGGAGAAGAAAATCTGTGAGTCACTCCCTCTCTTGAGCAAAATTCAGAGAACGAAGAGTTTTCAAACTCTCCTCCATGGTCAGACTGAATTGTAATGATATTATGTTCACCTTGCAGTTTGATTTTATTAAAAAGTTCTTCAAAGTGAACAAAAGCATCATTTTTATTTGCTAAACAGAACAACCAGGAAAATCTAGTGAAGTCATCAACTATGACTAGACCATATCTCTTACCTGACAGGCTTTGTATTCGAGTAGGACCAAAGAGATCCATGTGCAAGTGCTGTAGTGGTTTAGATGAGAGACCCTCAGTTCTCAACTTAAAAGTTGCACGAGTCTGTTTACCTTGAGCACAAGCATCACAGAGCTTGGACCCTAACTGGAATTTTATTTTGGGCAAACCTCTGACTAGGTTATAATTAGACAGTTTATTCAAGGTAGACACACTAGCGTGGCCTAGACGCCTATGCCAGTCAAAAGCAACCTGTTCAGAATTAGCAGACAGACACAAGTTTGTTTCAGAATTATCATCAAGATCAACGATGTACACATTATTTACTCTATGACCTTTGAACATGATGTTATCAGAATTCAGCTCAAAAACAGTGCACGAGTTGTGGTCAAAGAGTACCTTGTGTCCTTTGTCACAAAGTTGACTTATACTTACCAAGTTGTGCTGAAGTCCTTCTACAAGATACACATCTTCAATGGAGTTAGTGGAGGACTTACCAACCGTGCCAATTCCAATTATTCTTCCTCTGTTATTTCCTCCGAATTTGACCAAGCCCCCAGACTTCATTTTTAGTTTGCTGAATTTGGACCGGTCTCCTGTCATGTGCCTGCTACAGCCGCTGTCAAGATACCACTTGTTATGCTCAGCTGCCAGGCTGACCTGCAAAAATTCAGACAGAGTAATGTGGGACCCAATTCAAATTGG
The DNA here is from genome assembly GCA_022559845.1 of Amorphophallus konjac. Lineage (NCBI taxonomy): Eukaryota > Viridiplantae > Streptophyta > Magnoliopsida > Alismatales > Araceae > Amorphophallus > Amorphophallus konjac. The sequence continues at coordinate 74,230,584 of CM040128.1, read as the reverse complement.
GTCCAAAACCAGTTTTCTGATTATGCAGAAAGCACTTGGGAATCCACATTTGTTTTATAGTTCTCTTCAGTGGATTTATGTGGGTTGATTCTTCCCTTTTGTTATTTCTTGGTGGGTGTTGAATAAGCTTATTCCTATTTGAACTATGCTGTTTCTGAACAAAGACATTGTTGGTTGGCCTCTTAGAAGATGTGCGTGTGTGTTGAGCATAATTCATGTAAGCATTTTTACTCCAATAAAATTTGTGCTGAAACTGATGATCGTTGCCATGCTCTACTTGATAATTAGCATGATGAGTTTTCTTAACAAAACTTTTCGCTCTTTTTGTGGCCTCTATAGGACTGGTCCTGTGAGGACCTTTGTTCCACGCCTGCTGTACATGAGCAGTGCTTGTCTCAGGATTTCCTGACTTAGACTGCTGACCAGTGGAGTGAATGAATTTACTGGTCGAAGACTTCATTGTAGAGACAGATTTGGAACCGGATGGTGTTTCCAGTTTCTCCTTGCCTTTGGCGGGGCAGAACGTGATAGTCTTAAATTCAAAGGGTTTTTTACTAGTAGGATTGTATCCTAATCCCTCCCTATTGAAGTTTACCCTCGACCCCAGAAGGACATTCAGGTTGTTTCTCCCCTCTGTAAACTTTTCAAGCACTTTTTCTTTGTCCTCAATCTCCTTCTGAAATTCATTGCATTGGTCCTGGAGTTCCTGATTAACTGTTCTAACTGCCTCATATTTTTCAGCCATCAGTCTAATCTCTCCTTTAGACTCTTCAGCTTTACACTTCAGCTCATCTATTCTAGCTAGATTCTCTTCTCTTTCCATTCTCAACCTCTCAATCTCACCTTTAACCTGATCTAGCTCAGTGGCCATCTCCTTGGTTTTCATGCTATTAGTGACAATAGAAGAGTGTTCTTCAGACAGAGAATGAAACTTACGTCTAAGCATTCTATGCTCCTTGTTTAAACAATTATATTTACTTAACAGGTCGCCATAGGCGTCCTCCCAATCATCCAAAGTAAAATTCTCAAATAAATTTGTTACCTCTTTCTCATGGTCGGCCATGAGGCAGGTCTTCTCTTCATTTTCACTGGACGAAGTGGCTTCTGGGTCCTCCTCCTCATCGCTCCATGTGCACAGCATGGCCTTCTTCTTCTTGTGCACCACATTCTTCTGGTGTCCTGGAGCCTTAGCTTGTAGCTCTGGACATTCACTTTTCATGTGACCGGATTTCTGACAATGATAGCAAGTGATCTTCTTAGCAGACCGGTTCTTCTCAAATCTTCGTTCAGGAGACTTCATTGCAGCATTAAATTTCTTCCTCCTGTAGAATTTTCCTTTTGTTCTTAGGAACTTTCTGAACTGCCTGGTGAGCATAGCTCGCTCATCCTTGTCCAAGTCTGAGAATCCATCAGACCCTTCGCTGCTATCATCACTGCTGCTGCTGCTGCTGTTGTTGCTCTTCTTAGTATGTCGTGAAACCTTCAGAGCAACATTCTTTCCCTTTCTGTCATGCCCATCGTTTCCTCGTGTGAAATTCATTTCATGGGTCATGAGAGAACCAATCAGCTGGGTTACTGTCATGATGGATAAATCTCTTGATTCCTCTATTACAGTCACCTTGGTATCCCAGACGGGAGTTAGAGACCTAAGGATCTTCCTGACTATGTCTTCTTGTTGAATATCCTTTCCAAGGCCTTTCAGACTGTTGATGATCACAGATAATCTGGCATACATTTCTGTGATCGGCTCCTCTGGCTTCATCTTAAATAACTCATATTGAGTTGTAAGTATGTTGATCTTGGTAGCCTTCACCTGAGATGTGCCCTCATGAATTAACTGCAAATCATCCCACATATTCTTTGCAGTCTTGCACGCTGAGATCCTTGAATATTCTTCCGGATGGACGGCGCACTGTATGATGTTAAGAGCTGTCCAATTCAGTGCGGAGAGTTTGACCTGATCTTCTGTCCACATATCTTCATTCGGTGGAAGGGTGTATGGACCATCTGTAATGACTTTCCATAGCTTGTTGCTTTGGGCCCTGATAAAGACCTCCATCCTGTTCTTCCAGAAGAAGTAATTATTACCATCAAAGAAAGGGGGGCGGGTGATAGACTGCCCATCAGCTATGAAACTGCGCGGACCATTGGATCCGTTTCCCTGGCCGTTGGACCACATTCTGGGAAAAACCTGCTCTGATACCAACTGATAAGTACAATATGAAGTGATCTAGAAGGGGAGGGGATGAATAGATCACTGTTTTCGTAGATTTAAAAACTTATTGCAGAGTATATTGCTAAACAGAGCTAACCTCGAGTTCTGACTATCGTAAAAGATGCAGTGCAGTTAATAGCTCAAGCAAATAGAAGGCATACCACAATATTATCACGATCAATCACACAAGGGCTCAGAGGATTTTAAGGTGGTTCGGTCCTTCAGACCTACATCCACCCCACACTCAACCTGAGTGTGGCTTCACTAAAGGCTGGGCAACACAGCTTGCCAAACAACTGCTGATACACAGCTTCCCAGGAGAACAACCTCTCCTCTTCCTCCTACCCGGAGGGAACCTCTAGCGATCAGCAGTCACTAGAACCCAGAGACTCACGTCTCTCTTCCTCTTTACCAAGAGGGAAACCCCACTAGTAGCAGCCCTGCTACTAGTGAACCAGAGGTCGAAGACCCCTCTTCCTCCCAACCCGGAGGGTACCTACAAGCAGCTCACCTGCTGCTTGCAAACCGGAGATTGACTCTCCCTACTCCTGATCTCACAGGAGGACCCCGACCTCAGTCCAGAGGATCGGAAACACAAACGATAACGGTTGAAGAAAGATAAGAACAAGAAATGAAAAATACGAACGAAGGAAATCAAATGCCAGACAATGGAAACAATGTAGCTCAATATAGAGCAATAGACTTCGGATTTGATCCGCAAGTCAGAACAATTCTTCTGAACACTCTTCTGCTCTCTTTCTATTTCTCTCTGCTATTCTTTCTTCTTTCTTTTCTTTTTCCTGGATCGAAGGGCTCTCTGTTTCCCTGTTTTCTTCTATGCCTCTCTACTTCGATAACTTTCATCTGAGGACGAAGGATTCTATTTATAGCATCAACAGCAGATGGATAGGGCATGAAATGCGTGTGCCTCCCACGCTCGATCCAGAAGTATCCTGTCACGTGCCTTTATCAAATTGGTTCCTCTTGTCTCGGATCACGTGCAGCCCTGGAGTGTGGAATGTTCTTCCTCGGACCTGTAATGAGATTAAGTCCATTAATACGCTGCATGGCTATTAAAACCAAAACTGCATGAGGTATAGTAACAACAACACGACGTGACTATTTCTCGAGATGTCATAAGAACGACACGAGAAATTCTGTAACAGATCAGATATACAGAAGATAATGACACGAGGTGAGGTTATACGCAAGAGAGACACGAGGTTACGAATGCAAAAACAACACGAGGACAATACGGGCTTACGACAGAAGCCGACATGAAGACTAAAGCGAGAGACCAACACGAGGACAGAGTATAAGGAAACGACTCGAGGTGAAAAACAACACGAAGTGAAGTTAGACACGAAGTAAGAAGCAACGACACGAAGTATAGTGGTGACAAACACACACTACACAGAAAAACGACACGAAAATAAAAATAATGCTAAGTGAAAACAGTAATCGACATGCAGTGAGAACAACACGAGGATAGTGAAAACAGCATGAGATGAAAGCAACACGGGCTGATAACGACACAAGGTCGAAACAGTAAATGACACGGGATAACACTGCACGAGGTAAAACGACACGAAGACTTAATAATAAAAACGACACGAGGTGGCAATAAAAGAGAACGACATGAAAACAACATGGACTGTAACCGAAACCGACACGAAGTCAAACAGTACAACACGAGGTGTTGTAACCAAGACGAAGTGCCAATCGACCACGAAGACAGTATGCAAAGAAACGACTCGAAGACAGGAATACAAAGGATGACATGGAAACAACACAGTAATCAAAGACTGCACGAGGTGAAAGAACAACACTCAAACAGACGACAACATGGCTAATTCGACACGAGGTGAAAACGCGAAGCAAGAACTACATGATGTTTGAGGAAAAACAGCACGAAGACAGAACATGAACGAACACACGAAGTGTTACCTCTTTAGCAGTTATTTCATATAAAACCATGGATAACTCAAGTGCAAGATATCTGATCAAAAATAACAAGAACAATTAACATAGTGTTGCTCATCATCAAAATACTTAGGGAAGACACACAATCCAACAGGGATGTGGTTGCTCAGATTTCCAAAGTCGACTGCCCTCGGACGAAGAACCTTCCGGTCTAATACACTGCTAGAATGGCCGCGAAGAGATGCAACTTGTTCAGCTCGTTTGGATCTAAGTTCTTGAGACCTGCTAGATTCAGCGCCACTGCGAGACAAACGTCTCTTTGGGGCCATCTAGACAAGGAACGAAAGGAAACCACATGATGGGGGAAGGATTAATAGGGGTTAACCATAGATGAAATGAATGATACATGAATCCATGATCCTCCACAAACACCAAAAGCTTACCTCAAGAGAAAGGAGAAGCAAGAGATGATCCTTGGAGCCGGTTGAAGAAAACATGCGTGGATAGCCACCCGGAGAACTGCGGCTAGGTTTGGAAGAAATGGGAGCCAAGAAGATGGTTTTAGGGCTTGAAAGGGGTGGTGGCTGGCCTTGGAGGAGGTTATGAGATGATATATAGTCATAGGAGGGGCAACCATAGGGTTTAGAACCCCATTCATGGATGGCCGATCGCGGGGATCCGCGATTTGCGGAAATGGGTCGACCCATGGGTCGACCCCTGTACTCATAACCCCAAGTAGTGAACGGATCCGCGAGGGTCGACCCTTGGGGTCGACCCCTGCGAGGGTCGACCCAAGGGTCGACCCCTTTCAATCAATTTTAGATAAATGAAGATGCAAATGACCGGAGGGCCAAGAAGGCTAATAGGCTCGAGTCCCCAATGTAGAAATATGATTGAAATAAAGAAATTAAGATTATTATAGGGGTTGAAAACATTTGGGGATATGCCACATCAAATTTAGGATCACATCCAGTCATGCTTTTATCCATAGTTTCGAAAATCAGATTTTGGCCAGATTTGCTCCTTTTATGGCATAAGAGTGTATACAAGGGTATAAAAAGGCCATAGAAGTGAAAACGAACAGGTGTATATAACCAGTATAAATAGAAGAAACACACAAGCACACGAAGGCAAATGACCATGCAAGTTGTTTTTGTTATTTTTGTTTCACACATCAAAATGTGCATGTATGACAAGAAAAAAATGCAAACTAGCATGTAACGAATGCAAATACTTAAAATGCAATGATCTATACACACAGTAACTCAGATGGTTATGAAGAAGACTCATCTATTCTGCATACCCCTAATTCTCTTCTAAAGGTTGTAAACTTCTCTTCACAAAGAGGTTTAGTGAAAATATCAGCAATTTGACGATCTGTCTCAATGAAGTTGATTACTACATCACCCTTGCCAACATGATCTCGAATAAAATGATGTATTATCTCAATATGCTTGGTGCGAGAATGATGGACAGGGTTTTTGGATAGATTAATGGTTGAAGTGTTATCACACAGAATTTCGGTATTTCTGAAAGAGTCTCCATAATCAATCATTTGTTGTTGAATCCACAGCACCTGGGCAACACAACTGCATACGGCCACATACTCGGCTTCAGCGGTTGATAATGCCACTGAATTTTGTTTCTTGGAGGTCCATGAAACCATGCAACCTCTGAGGAACTGGCAATACCTGCTGGTGCTTTTCCGATCCACTTTGCAACCCGCATAATTGGCGTCGGAATAGGTAATTAAATCAAGGTTCCAAGTACGCGGAAACCATAACCCCAAGTCTACTGAGCCAGCAATATATCTAAATATCCTTTTCATAGCTGACAAGTGTGACTCCTTAGGATTGGACTGAAAATGAGCACACAAACATACTACAAATTGAATATCAGGCCGACTGGCAGTTAAGTACAACAAGGAACCTATCATGCTTCTGAAAAGTTTTTGGTCCACAGATTTACCTTTTTCATCTTGATCAATTTTTATTGATGTGGACATAGGTGTGGGTTGTGGTTTGGTAGATGTCAAGTCGAACTTTTTCAGCAGCTCCATTGCATATTTTTTCTGATGTACGAACAACCCATTGGCCGTTTGTGTGACCTACAATCCCAAAAAGAATGTCAGCTCTCCCATCAGGCTCATTTCAAATTCACTTTGCATCAATTTTACAAAGTCCTTGCTGAGAGTATCCTTGGTGGAGCCAAATATAATGTCATCAACATAGACTTGAACAACTAAGATTTCCTTACCATTCAACCTTGTGAAAAGGGTTTGATCCACATTACCTCGTTTGAATCCATTTTGTATGAGGAAATCATTTAACCGTTCATACCATGCTCGGGGTGCTTGTTTAAGACCGTAGAGTGCCTTGTCTAACTTGTACACATGGTCAGGATACTTTGTATCCTCATACCCCGGTGGTTGCCCCACGTATACGTCCTCCGGAATAAAACCATTTAAGAATGCACTTTTCACATCCATCTGAAACAGTTTAATATTATTGCAACATGCAAATGCCAAAAGAATTCTCACTGCCTCGAGTCTTGCTACAGGAGCAAAAGACTCATCAAACTCAATTCCTAACTCCTGGCTATAACCTTTGGCTACCAGCCTTGCCTTGTTCCTAGTTACCACCCCTTGATCGTTTATTTTGTTTCAAAAGATCCATTTGGTTCCGATCACAGAGTGGTTTCTAGGGCGAGGCACAAGGAACCACACTTTGTTCCTCTGGAATTGGTGTAGTTCCTCTTGCATAGCCAAGATCCAGGAATCATCTTTTAAGGCATCTTCTATTGAGTGAGGTTCAGATTGTGAGAGTAATGCAATATAATCCAGATTTTCAACTTCCCTGAATGAGGAACGTGTTCTTATTCCTTCTTCCACATTCCCAATGATGACTTCTGGTGGGTGATCTTTTGCAAAAGTCCATTGTCTAGGCAGCTGTAGTTCACTTAGAGTTTGTGATTTTCATCATCCTTTTGTTGTTCTTCATCTCCAGATTTGTTTGCTTCCTTTGAGAGCTTTTTGGTGGTATCCTCTTCTGATTCTTCTTCCTGGAAGACATGCTTTTCATCAGGATCCTTGAATGATGATTCATCAACAATGACATGGGGACTTTCCTCAACTACAAGAGTTCTCAAGTTATACACTCGATAGGCTCGTGAGTTAATGGAGTATCCGAGAAATATCCCCTTGTCACTCTTGGGGTCAAACTTAGCCAAATCCACCTTAACTTTATTATGGATGTAACAAATAGAGCCAAATGGTTTAAAGTAAGAGATATTTGGTTTCTTACCTCGATATAGCTCATAAGGTGTTTTCTTTAAGAATGGCCTTACCATGGCTCAGTTTATTATGTAGCATGCTGTATTGACGGCTTCAGCCCAGAAATACCCTGGAAGGTTGTTTTCATTTAGCATGGTTCTAGCCATTTCAACAAGTGTCCTGTTCTTCCTCTCCACGACCCCATTTTGTTCTGGGGTCCTTGGTGCGGAGAAGTTGTGTATATAACCTTGATCCCTGCAAAAATTACTGAACTCATGGTTATCAAATTCCCTACCATGATCACTTCTCACTGTCCTGATGCACCAACCTTTTTCATTCTGAACCATCCTGCAAAACACCTCAAATTCCATCAAAGCATCACTTTTGTTTGAGAGAAAATACACCCAGCTATATCTAGTAAAATCATCCACAATCACAAATCCATAAAGCTTACCACCCAAGCTATGTGTTCGGCTTGGTCCAAAGAGATCTATATGGATCAATTCAAGGGGCTTAGATGTGGTCACATCACTTTTACTTTTAAAGGATGTTCTTGTCTGTTTGCCCTTGCTGCATGCCCCACATATTCCTTCATTGACTAGCTTCAAATTGGGTAAGCCAACAACCAGATTTTTCCTGAGCAACTTCATCATCACATTGAAACTAGCATGCCCAAGACGGCGATGCCATAACCATGCATCATCAGAACTTTTAGCAACTAAGCAAAGATTTTTGTTTGAAACATCATCAAGATCAATCATATAAACATTGTTGTGTATAACCCCTATGAACTTGATTTCATTGGTGTTTCTATCTACCACAGTGCAGTGAGTAGAATCAAAAGACACATTGCAACCTTTGTCACAGAGTTGACTTATGCTTAGAAGATTGTGATGCAGCCCTTTGACAAGCAAAACTTTTTCAATGACTTGAGTTTGGTTCTTACCTATATTACCTTCTCCAACAATTTTTCCTTTGTCTTTACCTCCAAAAGCTACCACCCCACCATCCTTGTCTTGCATGTCTGCAAACATTTCCTTGTTTCCCGTCATATGCCTTGAACATCTACTATCCAAGTACCATTTGTTCTTTTGAGCTCCCAGGCAGACCTGCAAATACAAAGAGAATACTTATGGGGTTTTTGGTACCCAAGCAAGCTTGGGTCCTCGGTGGTTAGACATAAGAGGCCTGTATGATCTATTCATCATTCTAACAAAATATTCATCATCAAACCTCATAATTCTGCACTCATACAGATCATGGCCTAATCTTCCACAATAAAAGCAAGTAGAGATTCTTTTCTCACGGTTTCTTCTCCTGTTCACATTCATATATGAACTGTGCATCTGTGTGTTAGATGATGAGGCAAATGTGCTTCTTGAAGCCCATGGAGATGAATCGGAAGAAAGATGGATGGTCCGGAGGTTCCGGGGGAATGAGATGACGAGGGATGCGGTACCCAGGGAAGAGTGGATGAAAAGGATCAGGAGGTTCCGGAGGGATGGAATCAGAAGGGTCGGGATGCCCCGAAAGAAGATAAAGAGAATAATATGGAGAATCCGGAGGTTCCGAAGGAAGAGAATCAGAAAGGGCGCGATGCCCTGGGAGGAAGGAAAGAGAGTCCGGCGGTTCTAGAGGGGGAAGGTACCATGGGACGCGATGCCCAAGGAGAAGAGAAAGATCCAGAGGTTCCGGAGGAAGAAGACAGAAAGGGGCGCGATGCCCAAGGGATAAAGAGAGGGGTGAAAGATCCGGAGGTTCCGGAGGAAGAAGATAGAAAAGAGCGCGATGCCCTGGGAGAAAGTCCGGAGGTTCCGGAGGAAGAAGACGGAAAGGGGCACGATGCCCAGGGAGAATCAGTAAGAAGCCCAGAAGATCCGGACTTGAGGGTGTGTAGGGGCGCAATGCCCAAAGAACAGGATCCGGAGGTTCCGGAGGAGGAAGATACCATGGGACGCGATGCCCAGGGAGGACGGGGGAGAAATTCGGGGAGTCCGGATGCAATGGTTGGAAAGGGGCGCGATGCCCTGAGGAAAGATTGGAGAGGGTGCAATGCCCGGGCAGTGTAAGAGGACCTGGAGATCCCGAAGATAGAGGCGGAAGATATGGGAAACGTGGGAGATCCGGAGATTTTGGAAGGCTGGGAAGATACGGGTTTTGAAACCCGAGAAAGAAGAAGTGTAAATGCATGTGGATGCAATAGAAGGGATGCGATGAATGCATGGATGCAACAGAATGGATGAGATGAAAAGAATATGACGAACATGAAGGGCGAGAGGATGAGATCCTCCTCTTTACCCTTGGAGTGGCCCATGAAGAAAATGTGACAGACAAGAATGTAGATGGAGTTGAATAGAAGGTGGATAAAATAGTGGAAGGCCCTTTAGCACCAAGATAACCGCCCCTCCATGGCAGTGAAAGTGTATAGCCAATTGGCCCAATGGATGAAGCTTCAATGATAAGTGACAACTCCCTTGAAGAGTGAAAAGTACTAGTGTGAGAGAGTTGAACAGTTGGGATAGGAAGCATTGTGTTGCCCAGGGGGTGTGGCGTATATGGAGTGTTGAATAGAATAGGCATTCGCCCCTTGTATGGAAGAAAAGGTTCAAGATTTGAAAGTTGGAACAAGGGGTGCCCTTCCCGGCCTTTGGGCACAAGCCTACATGGCATCAAAGCTTGACATTCTCTCTTAGTGAGCAGTGGCGGCGACTTGGCCTCTTCGACCATGCTTGGCACAACAACCCGGATTGGCATCTGGCAAATAAACTCTTGCATCTTGAATAGCTCGGCCGTATCCAAATCCTTCTTGCCCAGCTCTTGATCATCTTCGGTACAAGTACTTGCAGAAGCACTCCCATTCCGAGTAGTAAAGGGGGGTGAAGCGGAGGCGAAAGGCTCCATAGTTGGTGATGGTGTAATGGAAAGTGTTGGATAAAGGATGAGTGGAAGTGGAGATTCAAACACGTCGAGCTTCCCCCTTTGCTCGGAGACAGTTGGGGTTGGCTCGAGTGCAAAAAGAGACAGATTCTGCTCAGGATTAACCATGGGTAAAAGTGAAGGGTTAAGTGGTGGAATAGGAGTGGCTAGGTTTGGGGTTAAAGGTGTAATGGAGGGCCGAGGTGGCGGTAATAGGAGGTTAGCTGATGAAGTGGAGGCTAATGGTATAGCAGGTGGAGGTTTAGCGGAGGCCGGTGCTGTGGAGGCTGATGGTATAGCAGGAGGTGTAAAAGTATCAGGTTTGGTCCGGAGGAAACGCCGGATGGGGCGAGCGGTGTCTGGGGTAGGAGACATGTCTTGGTGCGCCGACATGGGTGATTGGAGTATTGATCCCTCGTCATAACACCAATAAGTCTTAGAAGCGGGGGTTATATTAAGGACGATGGCATCGTCTTGAGCAGGGGGTTCACCCAGTGGTAGCGGAGGGAGAGGAAAACGAAGAAAACTCAGAAGGGATGCCTGCAGAGCTTCATCATCATGTGCCGTCTTGAATTCTTCAATTGCCGGTTCTTCATTATCGAGTTCAAGTGGATGCCATGGTGGAGATGTATTAGTAGGTGGTGGAATGTAATGGTATTGCAGATGATGTGGTGAATGCAAGTGTGAATGCGTAGGCGGAGGGCCATATGAATGAACGGGGTGAATGGGTGGAGGATGGGCAGCGTCCACTTGAACGTTGAAATCTGCCGGCTCTTGCTTGCTAGAACTGTCGACGCCGTAGCCGTCTCTCCTATCCTTCCAATCTTTCTCCATCTTTGTAATGTCATTTAGAGCCGCATAAAGGGGATTGACTAGAGTAGGAGGAGCGGGCCGTGGGCTCGTAACCCTCTTTAATTGTTCCTCCAACAAAGTGACTTTGTCGAGAAGAGTTCGTTGGAGGGGTGTGACTTGAGCAACAGAGGGTCGGCAGGGCCTTGAAGGAGGGGCCGCACAAAAAGGCCGTGGAAGGGGATTAATGGGATGACCCATAGAAGAACCCGGATGGGCCGGGTTGCAAGGAATAAATGGGCCTTGGGGCCGCGGTGGAGGAGGAATAAAAGGAGGCGGGTGACGGGCCATCCGAATAGGGGTAGGTGTGGACGAAGGAGGCGGGTATTGGACCACCCAGGGAGAAGTGTGAATAGGAGGAGATGGGTGATGGGCTACCCGGGTAGGAATGTGAATAGAGGAGGGAAGTGGGTGATGGGCCACCCGCGTAGGATTGGAAGGAGGATGAGGGGAATGAGGTGCACCCTCAACAACGGCCTTAAGGGCTTGGATTTGTTGAGGGGTGAGATGATCTAATGCATGCAAGATCTGGGAGACCTTCTCATCTTCGGGAGGAGACGGTCCCGTAGGAGTAGTGGCTCGCGATTGAGGCGAGGGACCATGGGATTGGATATTGCCCATGGGTGGGGCAAAACCGTGAAGATGAGGGCGTGGTCCCTTTAAAAGAGTATGGTGAGAGTTGTGATGAATATGTTGAAATTGAAGGGAATAAGATGTGCTAGGTTGATCACCCTCATGAACATTAATTGAGTTAAACATATTGACTTTCTTATCAAGGTATCCCAAACAATTCAATGTGCAATCAAAACAGCTCACATAGATAGCAAACAAGCTAGGATGGGGTTACCTTTGATTTCTTTTATTTGAACCTTGGCAAATTAATTGATTTTATGCAAATTGATGTGATCACTCAAGGGGGGAACCTAGTTTCAAATGTGGTTTTCTCCGATGCCAACTAGGAACACTCTCTCACCATGCATAGGCCAACTAAACCCGGGACTTCAAAGGTACAACCTGCCCAGCGTCCGTGAGGGAATCCACGGGTGCGGGGACTTATGGAGGCTTGGTTTAGGAATTTCCGGTCCAATGAGACGGAGTGCTCAATGGAGGGTCCTTCCTTCACCAAGAGGGTGGTGTGACTCCTAAAAGTGTGGGGAGAGGAGGTTTCCCAAACCAATGCAAGGATGAATGCAGCAGACAGTATCAAGCAGATAACAACACAGAACAAAAACAAATGACGACCTGGGAAGGGACGTTACATCCATAAATCGCGTCTGAGCGTCAGTCGCTAGTCACTGTAAAAAGTGCAAGCAGAGTAAAATAGCGCCTTAGGGTGAGGCGCTTTCTCTAGAATGGACGCCCGGGAGCAGGGGCGTCAAATGGCAGTAATCAGCACGAATAAACAATGATAATAAAAATGACGCCTTACAGTAAGACGCTATTCAAGTGAAAGACACCTTGATGTGAGGCGTTATACTGATAAAAGACGCCTCTGAGAGGGGCGTTAATTACTTCAATACTTCAACGGCCATAGGGCTCAAACAGTGGAAAATACCGACAGAAATGAAAAACACTCACAATCTCAGTATAAGAATCATGGCAATCAAACATGACAAGGGATATAGCATGCTCATCATTTTTTTTTTAAAAAAAAGAGATGGATAAATGGAATTTCTAAAAACCTATCAAACTGACAAATCAAGGGAGAGTGCTACATGGAGCACAAAGGGAGACGCACCGTGGGTGTAAAAGGGGAGATGGCACACGTGGGTGCCCAAGGGGAAAGGGTAATCAAAAGAAAAATGAAAGGGGTCCCACCGTGATCGCCAATTTGTAGATTCTAAGAAATCCACTTAGAACAATTAAAAGGAAAAAGAAAATGAATAGAAGAATGGGAAAAGAGGAAGAAAACGGGAGCATGAGAGGATGCTAAGGGGAATGTGATCGCCAGAGACGCGAGGGCCTCAAAGGATATAACAAATAATCAATGGAGAGATCGCGATATAAATACCTTAAATGCGGGGGAGATTGTGAGTGCACCTTCTCTTTCTATCGGCCGGCCGATGAAGAGAGTTTTCCTTGATTGATTACCCTTGTAAAATTAACAAACACCAATAAACAAACATGGATTAGAAACCAAGATGTGTAGCATCAAATCCAAATGTAAATATGGACATAGAAAGCATGGATATGAACACACATTATTGGTGTTTGACCTTTAAACCCCTATGCAAAAGGGTAGGTAAAAGATGATGTATGATGAAGAATAGAGGGAGATGTGCAAGTGTTGCACTATGGAGATGTGCTAGAGTGCACAATAGGGGAAGATCTCAATAAAGAAATAAAATAAAAAATGATATGATGCATGCAATTAACTAAAGCAAAAATAAGAGATAGGAGGGGAAAGCTTAGTGGTTTTCTCCAATTTGGCTTCAAGCTAGGATGAAGATCTTCAATGGAGGAAGAAGATGATGTAGAACTCCATGGATGTAGAGGCTTCAAATCTTCAATAGAGGAAGAAGAACTCCATGGATGAAGCTTTTAGGTGCATGGGAGTCTTCCTCCTTGAGCCTTTGGTCTGGCAGCACCTCCTCTTGAATTGATCTTGATTGATTTTTCACAAGGGAGAGAGAGATTCTATTTATAGGGTTGAAATTCGGAATTAATTCCAAGGGAAATTAGAAAAACATGTTTTAGTGGGATTTGGAAGAGATAAACATTAGGCAAGTGTCCTTTCAACATTGGAAAGTCATAGGAACCCTTTCCCAAGTGAAAAAGGAGGTTAAATGAGGAAAGGAAGGGAAATTCAGAATTAATTCCATAAAAAATTAGAAAACTTAGTTTTGGTAGGATGGAAAGGGGGATCCTTCCTCCAAGTGTCCTTTCAATATTAGGAAGCCATTGGAACCCTCTCGCAAGTGAAAAAGGAGTGTAAGTGAGGAAAGGAAGGGGTGCTGTTGGAGTTCGGAATTGAACAAGAATTGACGACCTTGGTCAAGGCGTTAATTGAAATCACGACTGGGACAAAGGCGTTAATTCACGGATTTAATTTTAGCAATAAAAACTTTCTGTATTTAAAAATGATGAAGAGACGCCTGAGGGAGAGGCGTTATTTAAAAACACGACCCAAGGAGGGTCGTTAATTCATATTTTTCTGTTTTAGAAACCAAAAAATTTCAGAAACTGACGCCTTTGCCTCTAGTCGTCCTTTCTTCAAAACGCGCCTCAGACCAGGCCGTTAATTAAAACACGCCCCACTTCAAGTCGTGAATTCCAAAAAATAGAGAAAACTGCCCAAAAAATCCAGAAAAATAGGGAAAAATAAGAAGAGGGAAAAAAAGGAAAAATCCAAGAAAATTGGGAAAAATAACTCAAACAAAGTTAATTGGAGGGTCAATTGGGGCATTATAAGGTAATACGAGATGCACTCATAGTAACGTCAATTTTGGCGTGTCTACACTCGGGTCAAGCGGAGATGCTGTCGAATTTTTGTTAGAAAATAACAACACATAAAAAGGCAAAAGGATGCAACAAACGAATGGGATAAGAAGTACATATCAAAAGACAACAAAACCATCAAACGAATGGAACAACAGATTGCAAGAAGGAGGAGGAAAGATTTGTATAAAACTACGCAAAACTCAAAGAAAAGAAGAAAAGAAAAGCCTTAAAAAAAGTAGCGGAGGAGTGGTCATTCATCGGCATGTCTGTCCAGCCCTCGTCGGTACACCCTATTAGCCCTCCAGCGGCACACCCTATCAGCCCTTCAACGACGCACCTTCTTGGCCCCTCACCGGCACACTCCTCCCCCGTCTCAACCTTCCCTTCGTCGGTACACTCCCACCGTCTCTCTCACCAGTACACACCTCCTCACCGTTTCACTCTCTTTCTCACTCTCCCTCTCACCGGTACACCTTCCTGGCACCTCACCGGTACACTCCCACCGTTTCTTTCCCACCGGTACACTTCCTTTCCCCCTTACCGGCACACCCTCATCTACCTTTCCATCTCACCTCTTCTTCCACTATCTCTCCGAAGTGGAACCCAATGTACAGACTTTAAGGAACAATGTAAAGACTTTGAGCTGGCCAATGTACAGACTTTGAACTGCAGTCAAGGGACAATGTATAGACTTTGAGCTGAACAATGTATAGACTTTGAGTTGGCCAACGTACAGACTTTGGGCTGGCCAATGTACATACTTTGAACTGCAGCCAAGGGACAATGTATAGACTTTGAGCTGAACAATGTATAGACTTTGAGTTGGCCAATGTACAGACTTTGGGCTGGCCAATG
Organism: Amorphophallus konjac; assembly: GCA_022559845.1. NCBI lineage: Eukaryota > Viridiplantae > Streptophyta > Magnoliopsida > Alismatales > Araceae > Amorphophallus > Amorphophallus konjac. The sequence goes on along the minus strand of CM040128.1, from coordinate 74,215,114 downwards.
TACAGACTTTGAACTGCTGTCAAGGGACAATGTATAGACTTTGAGCTGAACAATGTATAGACTTTGAGTTGGCAAACATACAGACTTTGGGCTGGCCAATGTACAGACTTTGAACTGCAGCCAAGGGACAATGTATAGACTTTGAGCTGAACAATGTATAGACTTTGAGTTGGCCAATGTACAGACTTTGGGCTGGCCAATGTACAGACTTTGAACTGCAGCCAAGGGACAATGTATAGACTTTGAGCTGAACAATGTATAGACTTTGAGTTGGCCAACGTACAGACTTTGGGCTGGCCAATGCACGGACTTTGAACTGCAGCCAAGGGACAATGTATAGACTTTGAGCTGAACAATGTATAGACTTTGAGTTGGCCAACATACAGACTTTGGGCTGGTCAATGTATAGACTTTGAACTGCAGTCAAGGAACAATGTATAGACTTTGAGCTGGACGATGTACAAACTTTGAGCTGAACAATGTATAGACTTTGAGTTGGCCAACGTACAGACTTTGGGCTGGCCAATGTATAGACTTTGAACTGCAGCCAAGGAACAATGTATAGACTTTCACGGACAATGTACATACTTTGAGCTGGCCAATGTATAGACTTTAACGGACGATGTATAGACTTTGAGCTGGCCAATGTATAGACTCTAATAGACAATGTACAGACTTTGAGCTGACCAATGTATAGACTTTAATGAATAACGTACAGACTATGAGCTGAAGGATGTATAGACTTTGTGTGCTACAAACAGCCGATGTATAGACTTTGTGTCGCAGTGACCCGTCAATGTATAGACTTTGGGCTGAGGGACGTACAGACTTCGGGTGTGCTAGCAGCCAGTGTATAGATTCTGAGTTGTAGCCAATGGATAATGTGCAGACTCGAACAGGCGATGTACAGACTTTGAGTTTCCCCCGGCACACCCTCATCTACCTTCGCCGGCACACTCTTCTTGGTGCCTTCCCCGGAGCATCCTCTTCTCCCTTCACCGGTACACCTTGGGACGCCCTCATCGGCACGCCCCCCCATACCCCTTGCCGGTACACTCTCCAGCGTCTCTCTCTCTCTCTATGGGAAACATGTACATATAACATATAATGATGATGATATTGGTAATAATAATAATGATAATAAATAAATTAATAAAAATTATGATAAATAAAGAAATCCGAATATATATAGGAAACAAACCAAAAATGTGCAATAGTGATAATAATAGTAAAAAAGGGAGAGAACAATAATAATAATAATAAACAAAAAAGGAAATCATTCGAAACAAATGCATAAAGAAGTAATAAACAGCAAAAGGAAAGAGAGGAACATATAATTAAAAACCCCAGATAAAAAAATGCTAGGGTCCACATTGCAGCCCCGTCTCTCCCCGTGACTCGACACAAAAGGAACAATAATGCCGCCTGTGGACGTCAAAAAAAAAAGAGAGAAGACAAAGAATGTTCCTGTGGCACGGACGTCTCGACATCTCAAGAGCAAGTCAAAGATGAAAAGGCCGAATAAATTCCATACCCCATCTAAGCCAGACGAGTACGTACTGGGTGCTCCGCAGTCTGATAAGGAAGCGCCTCGAGCAAAAGGGATGGCCACAGCTCCCCGACTGGCGATGCCGAAAATCGAATCAGGAAGAAACCCAGTGATCCAGACACGGGTTCAGCACGTGCCGGAAACTACTCAGAGTCCTAAACCGGGACTCGGAGGCTTCAAGCTGAACACCTCAAAGCAGGTGCATTGCAGTCGAAGTTTTCTGAGAGCATAAATGTTCATCCGAATGGCCATGAAGTCAAGACAAAGTCTAAACCGGCGCGCCCCTTGCATTTTGGGTTAAACCGACGCGCCCCCTTGCATTTTTGGGTTAAACCAGCGTGCCCCTTCATCTTGGGTTAAACCGGCGCACCCCCTTCTTCTTGGGTTAAACCGGCGCCCCCCTTTTCCCCTTCATATGGGTTAAACCGACGCGCCCTTTTTCCCCTTCATCATGTGTGAACTCGGCGCGCAAATGAGCCGTCCCATCTACATTCCAATGCTCTGTTTTGCATCATTATGGCGTGCAGAGAACATTCAATGCCCATGGCTCTGCTTCTACCTTCGTTCGACAGCACACATGCAGTAGCAGCAAGGCAAGCTCCGGCAGATCTCTGAGCGTCCCATCCTCAAACTAGCAGCAGTGCACGGGACAAATGAACAGCGTCCAGCACAGCCAGTCAACTCCCGACTTCGTTGCGGACGAGGTGGAAATGGCAGGAATGCTCCAAGGCTGGCTGATATATATAAGGGGCAGCATTGTGAAAGAAGAGGAGAGAGGCACCAATAGAAGGGAACAGAAGAAGAGAGAAGAGGAAGAAGGGAGAGGCAAAAGGGAAGGCTGCTGGTTCGGCTAAGGTCCCTAACGTCCGAAGAGAAGAGGAAGCTACATCCATCCCCATCTGCAAGGTGAAGAAGAAAAAGAGAGAGGGTGAGAAAGAGAGAGGGGAGAGAGGGGGAAGAGCTTGTGCTCTGTTCCTCCTTCTCCCCCACCGATGTATCTTCTTTTCCCACCTCAACACTTAGCTTCTCTTTTATTTTCTCTGTTGTATTCTTCCTTTCCTTTCCCTTGAGGATGAATAAAAGAATGACTTTGTAAGCATGCACAGTATTCTATGGCTCTGATCCTTTCCCCCCTTTTCTTCCGTTTCATTTCTCTGGTTCTCTGAATCACCTGGGGTCCTCGGAAGCTTGCCCTTCTGTGGCATGAACTCTGAGGGAACCCGTTCGAAGGGTGAACAGTCATGGCCACCTACGGCCTACATCCATCCCGTTCCACAAAGTCATCACCCGTGAGTTGTGAGAGCTCTTGAAGGCTAGTCCTCGAGCTCTCCAACACTCACATTTGGGATTTTGGACCGCCATGAGGTCTAGATTTGAGGTGTACCCCGGAGTTATCCGTTTGGTGCCCCTTATTTTGCTCTGGCAACTCCCAGTCCGGGGGAGGTGCTGCCCAATCTTCGCCAGAATAAGAACACTCAAGAACAGACGAACAGGATGAGTTCTCCGAACACGAGAGCAGACGAACAGAATGAACTCTGTGGGTAAAAGAACAGACGAACAACTAAGCCCCTAAATCAAGCTAAATTCATGAGTCCCTGCATAACAAACTCTGCCAGTAAAGCATTCGATCATACGTACTCATTCACCTCAACAAATGTTAAGAAGCATTCCATTGGTTTAAAGTGCCAATTGAACAAACAATCTGCCCATTTGGTTAATCTGCAAGTTGAAGAAACAAGAACATAAGCAATAAGAATCAAATAGATTGAAATAAAACCCCGCAGAAGCTTAACCCGGCGCGCCCTAATCCGGCGTGGGCTAACCCGGCGCGCTACCCCCCCGTGCCGGATTAGTGCCACACTCAAAACCACTTTCAAATTCTTTGCCTTGATCCGGCGCGCACTCCTTCTTTTGGACCTACTAGATCGGCGCGCCCCGTTTCAAGCCCTATTCCGGCGCGCCCTCATGGCATCCCCATTACCCGGCGCGCTCCCCTTTCTCCCCTTACATGATCCCTATTCCGGCGCGCCTCCCTTCTTGGCCTTATCCGGCGCGCCCCCCCCTTCTTGCACCCATTAAACCGGCGTGCCCCTATTCTCTCTTGGTATCTTCCTAAACCGGCATGCCTGAAAGGGAGAAAATGATTAATCAAAGGAGAGAAAGGACTTAAGGCTAATGAATAAAACTAATAAAAAAGTTTCCCCCTTCCATAAGAAAATGATTAATCAAATGAACCCCGCGACCTGACCGCGCAGGTCGATCCGCGTGCGAGGGCGCACGTTGGCGAGTTCGGGCTTCACACTTAACAATCCGCTTCCCTCGGACTGCGTATGAAGAAAAAAATGATGATGCCCCACTAGATCGGACTTGGATCTCAGGAGCTTTCGCCCGAACATGACCACGATCCGATCTTATTCCGGGCCGATAGTTCGTTAGCTCGACCCGTCTTTTTCGGGATCCGATCCCGCACCCACATTAAACTTGTCGTACCTACGGCAGACATCCGTACGGTTTTATCGTCATCCTCGACGCTACTAATACGGACTTCCGTCCGAATAATGAATGGTCCGTTAGTGACCGACATATATGCCGGGATCCAATCCCGCACCCACATGAAGCTTGCCGTACCTACGGCAGATATTCACATGGCTTTATCGTCGTCTTCGATGCTTCAAATGCGGGCTTTCGTCCGAATACTGAATGGTCCGTTAGTGACCGACACGCATATACTGGGATCTGATCCCGCATTTGCATTAAACTTGCCGTACTCATGGTAGGTATTTGTATGATTTGCCACCGACTCTTACGCTACAAACATGGACCTTTTTCCGAACATAAAATGGTCCGTGTATGATCGACAAAATCCGAATGGAACGAGGTGGCCTCTCGTCCTCCCCGAACCCTACGCACGGGAACATCGATAAGACCGTCGTGACTGGCACGTCCACGCACTTAATAAACACAAATAAACAAATAAACAACGATTAATAAATAAAAAGTGCATCCACACCGCCCTCTCATGCCGGGCCCGAGTCTTGGGAATCATCCTGACATGGCCAGGCCCCGACCTGGTCTTGGGCCGACATTCCAATCATACCAGATTCGTTTCTCGCCCCGGATCCCTTCCGAGCCATTATTAAAATTGCCGCGTGTTAGGCAGACATTTGAACGGGTTCACCTCGATTCCCGCCGCGTTCCTGTTACGTACCTGTGTCCGAACATGAAAAGGTCCATGAGTGACCGACGTGGCCGACGGCTCCCACCGACATGGTCGTAACCCGGCATTGCTTTGGGCCAATAGCCTGTCAGATCAGATTCATCCTAATGGGATTTGTTCCCGCTCTTTCATCGAAGTTGCAGCGAACCCGGCATACATTTGTACGGGGTTGTTTCCATTTGCGTCGCACCTTCAATATGGACCCTTGTCCGAATATCATGTGGTCCGCAAGTGACCGACAGAAATCTGAATAGAATGAGATGGCTCCTGTCATCCCTGGACCCTATACATGGGAATATCAATAAGGCCTCTGTGGGCTGTGCTTGGACCTCGGGTCCGTCCCGATTATGGTCATCGTCTGACCCATATCCTTGGCCTATAGCCCGCTTCCTTTGATCACGTTTTGGTTTTGGAATCTAGTCCCGGGACTCCTCCCCATTACCCTCTGGCACTGGGAACATTAATGATGCCCACGCAAGCCCCGTTTGGACCGCGGGAGGTGCCCCCGGTATGGTCCCAACTCGACCTCGCACCGGGCCAATAAATTCGCTAGTTTCCTGTTACACTAACCGAGATTTAACCGAATGTTTTCAATGCCTCGGAATAATGTATTTGCCGTACCACGGCATACATATGTTCCAGGCCCTCCTGCGATGATTATGATATTCCCAAGCCGGACACCCGTCTGAATATTAAACGGTCTCTCGAGTGACTGACGCGTTTCAAACATTTGCTTCCCTAGACTCAGGGCTTTTCAGCCGACTCAAGGGATATTCCCCATTGCCCCTTGGCACCGGAAATATTAATTATGCATGCAAGTCTTATTTCGACCGCGGGGGGGGCCCACCGCAGTATGGTCGCAGCTTGCCCTTGCACCGGGCCAACAGACTTACTGGTTTCCTACCGCTCTAACCAAGGTTTGGCCGAACGTTCTCCGTCCTTCTGGATAATAAAATTGCCATATCCTGGCATACATATGCTCCGATTTTCCCGTGGCAATTGCGCTTTTCTCGAGCCGGACATTCGTCCGAACATGAAAAGGTCCATGAGTGACCGACATGACCGCGAATGGTTTTCTTCTCGCCCTCGCGTGAGGATTCCAATACCTCGTAATAGACTTTTCATGCAATTAATTTCTTGGCCACGAGGCCCTAATTTTGGCAATTAATCAAGGGTGTTCCCTCGTATGGGGGATGTAAATGACGTCGTGACCTTTACGGTACGACGGGATCTGGTCCCGACATGAACCACACAATCGTCTGACGAAGTCAGGTCGAGCGCACCATGGGCTCTTCGGGGCCCGAATAAATTGTCACTTCGGTGACTGGCACGCCCACGCACTCAATAGATGAATCGACCACTCCCGAATAACCGAACAGCACGACGAGTGTGTCGAAAAGTGCGTCCGCAGGCCCCGATTGTGTTGCGTTGGGCAGAGGTTGCCAGCAAGTGTGTCTCTGCGGTGTTGCGTTTGAGGTGTTTTCAGCGAGGTCAGGTGGCTGGTGCGGAGTGTTTGTGGTTAAGTGGCCGTAAACATGCTCTGAGGGAGCTGTTCTTGCGTTTGGCCACTCTGGCGTTGGTTTTTGTCCAGCCCCTGAGGTGCTGAGGTTGTGGTTTGAGGTGTTGGAGTGGGTGCTCTAGTCGAGGATTGTGCTCGGGTGAGCGGAAGGTTTTCTGTTGAGCTGCAGATTTGACGAGCCCGATGTCCTTGTCATGCTCAGTGGTGTCAGAAATGATGTGTCAGTCCCGATTATTCTTGCGAGTTTCGAGGCAGGATTGGGCTGTGGTGTCCCAGTAAGTTCTCGCTCCTACATTTCTGTGTGTGAATGGGTTGTGTTCGCCTAGGATTTGGCTCGAGATGAGAAGGTTCCGTGGCGAGTTCGGGACTCGAGGATGAGCGTCGGAGGTTGCCGGTTATGGCTCGTGTTGCGGCTCTTGGCATGGCGTGTTACAGTTTGGGGAATTGTAACGGTGGTGCATCGAGAGATGTTGTGATCATGGTCTGACGTGACACTTACTGAGTGTGTCAGAGGCGCTGACCTGATGTGGTGATGGTTTTCTTAGTGTTGGAAGGTGTTGTTCCCAGCATGCACGAGGCTCAAGGTCAGGTCGAGTATGGAGGTTTCCTTCCGTTGGTCGGAGGTGTGATTGGGTTCTCCTTTTGGTTGGAGGGAATTGTGTTGGGCTAAGGTTCATCATTTTGCATTGTGTGTTTGGATTGGTTGGCCTTGTATGCCATGAAGTCCGTGCGAGACGTGCTCCTTGTCTTGGTAAGGTGGCTGCCTGTGAGAAGTTGCGCCCATTCCCTTGTTGTGTAAGGGTGTTGGCACTGTTCCGGAAGGACGAGTGCCGGCTGGGCGGTGTTTTTGAGATTTGCGGTTGGTGTTGTGGTTCCCGAGATGCGGAGGATCGGAGTATGCGGGGTTGCAGATGGTTGTCGAGTTGGTGGATCCCGAGTTGTCGTTGTGGTGGTTGTGCGTGTGGATCAGAGTGCGTGGATCGTAGCGTTGGTTGCCGCGGGTGGATTTCTGAGGAAGGGTAGAGCAGCGGAGGGTTGGTTCATCAGTGTGTGTTGTCTCCGGTGACGTGAGACGTATTGTTGCCATACCGTTGCTTGAGATATTATGGTTTATGGCACTGGCAGGTGGAGAGTTGGGGAAATATGCTAGCGAGGTTGCCGCATGAGTACCCTATTTTTGCGTTAGAGGTTGCGTTCGCGGATGAGATCGTGTTTTGAAGAAGTGTGCCAGAGATCGTAAGAGGTTGTGTCCCGTGGCTCTGTGATAAGAGCGGGAGTCGAGATTGGTAGGCGTCCTCTTGGATTAATTGAGATGGAGGTTTCGATGAGATAGGATTCGATGAGACAGGACAGTGGTCGATGCCTGTGCGTGGAGGTCTCTAAGACGTTGACGTGGGATATTGATCCTCAATCTGTGGCCAGCAAGGGAGGATCCCCGTAAGTCTGAGTCGAGTGACGTGAAGACCGAGGGGAGATGGAGTCTTTGGGTCCCGCCGTGCTCCCCTGAAGGGTAGAGTTGGCGCGGGGATCCATCTAGATGTGGTGGTGGTTTATGCGAGAGTCAACGGATGGCTTGTCGAGGTTTAGAATGTTCCCTTCGGATCTGGTGGAGGACCAGGAAAGAAGGAAGAACCTGAGCAAGCGGAGGTTTCCCGTTGACGAATGTCTGGTGACCAGTGGATGGTCTTTCATGGACAGAAGATGCTGGTTGTAGGGGCTCGAGGATGGAGAGAGCCACGTGCCAGCGATGCATTTTGGTGGCCGTTTCTGAGGTGTGTTTTCCCAGATGGGATCTGAGCTTTGTCGAAGTTTGAGTTCTGACAGAGTTGGTCCCGTGCTGTTGTGGCGTTCGGCTTGCCGAGTGTGGAGTGGTCCTCGGCGCGGAGCCAATGGATTTGTGGTGGTCAGCAGGCAGAGAAGCTGGTGTTTGGTTGGTCCGCCGAGCGTGGGCGTTGACCGGTGGATTGGTTCTTGTGGCGAGGATTGTGTTCCCTCGGTGAGCGAGAGGGTGGCAGCGATGCCGTGAGTGGTTTCCGTTGTGTCTGAGGTGATACCAGACTGGTGCCTTTGTGTTATGCCTGCTCTGGTGGCCGATGTGTGTGCGGTGTGTGGAGCGTGGCATTGTTCATGATTATGGTCTGGCCGTATCCCTCCTGATTGGTGCTTTCACGTGAATCGAGTTTTTTTCTGTGCTGGGGCCCTGACAACGTTGTCAGTTGGTTGAGGCATTCTTCCCCTGTGGCTAGGTGCTAGTCCTGAATTTCGAGGATGAAATTTCTTAAAGGGGGGAGGGCTGTAATGCCCCGGATTTTTTGGATCCTTGTTCGTGGGTCTTGGATCTGGTTTCTCGGAGTGTCCAACTCCGTTGTGTCTGAAATTTCGTTTCGGACATCTTTCGTGTACGGATCGGCGTGATCCGGAGTTGTTTCGGAGGCCCGAAAGCGTTCCGCGACTTTTTCGCGTGTGTTTTTTGATTCCCGGTGTGTATTTCAGTAATTCCTTCGGAACGTCGTTGCGGGTGAACCGGGCCGTTCACCTAGGTGAGTGTGGTACTGTTGCGATCGGTGCATTCCGAGGATCGCAAAAACGTGATTTTCTATTTTTCGGTATTTTCCGGATTTTCCGGATTTTCCTATATCTATAACCCTTTTCTCTCTCTCCCCTCTCATTTCTCTCTTCTCTCTCTCTATCTTCTCACGCTCTCTCCTCTCTCCCTCTCTCTCTCCGACGGCCGACGGGGTGGAGCGTGGGTGAGGTGGGGATGGCGCGGGCGAGGCACGGGCGAGGATGGGTGAGGATCGAGGAGGTGGAGGCGCGGTGAAGCTCGGCCGTGGGTTCGTGAAACGGCGAGGCTGCAATGGCATTTTCTTCGTGGATCGGCATCCACGATGCGTCGAATCTTCGGTGGAGGTAGGGAGATGTACCCCCAGCTCGTGTACTTCCTTGCCCGTGAGTTTTGTAGGCCGTGGTGAGCCGAGCGGGCAAATCGGGGTGATTTGGAAAAAATGCATGTTTTTGGGGAGTGAGCCGGATCTCTCATTTTACGGTGTTTTTAGCCAATCCAGGGGTTTAGATGCATGCCTAGGGACTTGGGGATGGATTCCCCTTTGTTTCCCCATCACCCGGGGGTGATCGGGGCGTGGATCGGATTTTTGGGCATTTTCCCGCCGTTCTCGATTTTCTGAAATGATCGCGGTCCACCAGTAACCGCTTTCATTGGTCGCGGTCCTAGGAGAACCGCGTTTACCTTCATGTTTTGGTCGATAAGACTGGTAAGAGTCGCGGTCTGGCGACAGACCGCTTTAGTCTAGTCGCGGTCATGTGGTGACCATGATTGTATGGTCGCGGTCCTCCTGTGACCGCTACCATCATTTTTGCGTCGGGTTAGTCGCGGTCATGAGGTGACCGTGACTGCGTAGTCGCGGTCGCCAGGTGACCATGACTGTGTAGTCGCGGTCCCCAGGTGACCGTGACTATGTTACATGTTCCGTTCGCGTGGAATTGACCTCCGGTCAACCCGGTTGTGACCCAGTGGTTGACTTTAGGTATCGTGAGTGTCCCGGACACCTCGTGGAGTTCTGTGACCGTGTCTTTGGGTGTCTGGAGGTCCGTTTACCTCGATTAGCATGCCCGTGAGTTTAAGGGTCCGGGTGACCTTGTAGCGTTCGATTGTGTTGTGTTGGTCTCCGGTCGACCCGGTTGTGACCCAGTGGTCGACCTTTGGCCTCGTGAGTCTTCCCATCGTTGTTTTGGACCTAGGGATTAGGCCAGATTGACGGCTTAGCGTTGTCATGTGCAACGGTCTCGACTCCGAGTCTTGTGACTCAAAGGCCGTTGGGTTTTGTAGGTCTAGTGGGCCGTCCAGAGTCGGGTGGCTTTGAGCCACCTGTTACTCCGTGTTACTCGCAATGGGTGCGTGCGTGGTTTCCAGTGTTCACGTTCTGTGACACGTCCACTAGTTGTAGCTTCCTGCGCACGCGAGTGCGGACCCACCTGGGAGTGGTGGAGAGCGAGACCCAGTGAGAGGCGATTTTAGGCTGGTTTCCATAGGGCCCCTTGCCTTTGCCACCAGAGTCCGGTGGGGGGGAAAACCAGGTAGAGGACCCGACCTAGTGCAGATGGTCTGTGTGTGCACACGTAGTTGGGGGCTTAGGACACGTGCTGACGAGCGTGACCCCAGCTAGTCTTTGTTGTTGTACTTGTTGCGTGTCTGAGTCTCACGCCCGGGGCGTCGTAGCTAGACACTTGTGACGCGGTGTAAGATGTCAGGGGACGCATCCGGTCGTTCTTCTAGTGGGTGGTGCTTCTGTCACGTGACGTGAGTTGTCATGCACCGGGTTCTGTTTCCGTCCGCGAGATGGGACTTCGTTAGTGGTTTCGGGAGTGTTCCTGGAGTTGAGGTCTGGGGTTTCCGGTGAGCGTCACCGAGGGTCTTTCTCTAGACAGCATTGTGTTCACGACGGTGAGGTCGTGACCGTGTTCCCTGACCGTGTGGTTTTGGCTCGGGCCCTTGTGAGGGCAGGCTTCCGTTACAGAGGTATCGTGGCGTTTTTCCTAGTAGCGTGGCTAGGGCGGTTCGTGTCTGGTGGTCCCCGATCATGGAATCGGGTGGTCGGGAGTGTGGCTTGGTTGTCCCCCGACGGGAGACTAGGTCATGTTTTCTGTTACAGTAGGAATAGCTGTAGAGCCGAGGTTTTGCCGGCCACCGTAGTTACTTTCCTGCTTTCATAGTTACTGCTTGTGTTCCGCCGTTGTTCTGAGTTGGGGTTCCGCGGGATCCCTACTGGGCCAGTGACAGGAGGCTCACCCCTGTGTTTTAGGTGCGGCAGTTCTTCCTCAAGGTTTGAGGGTGCAGTACGGAGGTTCTTGGTTGCCAGCTTGCCGGGCTGAGTGTTCACTTGGCATGTGGTACGTTTTACTGCTTTAGATTGTACTTTCTGTTGGACTGGACTCTACTGTAGTTGTTTATTTATTTCTGTTACTTGTTGAATTATCCTGCCTTATTTCCTATTTCTTTGTACCTCCACACTCCTTTTTAGCCCTTCCGAGCCCTCCTGGCTCGTGGGCGGCGGTTCAAGATTCGAATGGTATCGGGCTCCTCCCGGTATCCGGATCTCGGGTCATCACACTATCTCTTAAGAAGATAAGATCAACGGGGAGAATTTGCAAACAGTTGGACTCTGAAGAATGTAACGGCCATGGGTAGACGCGTTAGAGGAATATAACGGCCGCACGACAGACCGTTAGAATCAACGGATAGGCAAAAGGATAAGCATTGGCAACATGCCTTAAGCTGTAGGATTCTTCAAAATGTAACGGCCCAGGGCCAATGCGTCAGAAAGATGTAACGCGCCTGTTATAGACCGTTAAAGACAATAAGGATCCAAAAAGGAAAGCTTTCTAAGCTTCATTGAATGCAAGAAATCAAGGAATCATACCCAACCAAGGAATCAAGACCCATGAAATAAACCTCCAACTGATCAAGAAGGCTCAATGAAAGAGTGAACAACTCATAGCATCATATAGAATGAACAAGGAGATGACCCGACTTATTGGTCACAAAACGGGTGTCAACAGATGCCCCTCCTTAACGTCCTCTTCGCAGGGGAGCGAGCGGAGGTGAAGCGAAAGCGAAATGGAACTTGGAGATGAAGCGGAAATGAAGCGGAGTGGACCCAAAAGCGGGCGTTAAGGTAAACGACACCCGTTCAACCAACAAGCGACAGCAATTTTTTGGAAAACTTCGAACTACTCACAAGGAAATAACCAACCAAAGGACGCATGTCTGGAGGAACTAACAACTAAGGAAAGGAAAACACGGCTAGCCTCCGGAGGCAACGGAAAGGAAAGAGACAACTGACTAAACTCTAGATAGGGATCTCCAGCCAACCAAATCAAGCGAATAGACCGAAGGAATCCTTCTAATTCAGAGTGGAATGATTCTCCTTATTCGAGATCAAAAACACAACTATTCACCATCACTGAGATGCCTTGAACAGATGAAGATTCATGAATGCTCAAAGAATGCGCATGATGCATGCTGGGCTAAAATAAAGAAATCATCAAAACGAATGCAAAGAAAGAATAAAATAACAAGATACTCGAGAATAATATTGCTAGACCGGAGAAATCAGGGTCAGGACACCATCTGCAACCACGGAGTGCAAGATAGAACCATCGTCCCCAATTTTTTCCAACCTAACGGCCTATCCAACGATTAAACATGTGCACCTAGATCATCATCATTTTTGTTTAAGGGGAACATCAGATCCTGGAACACATGAATGACCAGTCGGTTCTCGAGAAAATATATCATAGATAACATATAGTAATGCATTAAAGGGACAAAGGATTCAGGATACTGTACTTGACTTACCTGCCTGATGAACGGCAAAGCATGATGTTGTTCATAACTTCATCCATGAACAAAAGATTAGCCAATGATAATTAATATGAGCATGAAACAAGGCATAACCATTTGTACGCATGAGAAGCATTAATAATATACACCATGGAAGAAAATGCAATCATTCAAACATCAAATAAGCCATTTTATTCATCAAGAAATCTTCAAATTGTGACGGTTTAGAAATGGTGCATCACACCACGTAACGGTCTAGGACTGGACCGTTAGATATTGGCGGTTCAAATTCTTCAATGAAATAATTCAACTGACCTGACGGTCTAAGAAAGCCGCGTCAGAGAATGTAACGGTTTGGCGATAGACCGTCACATTTCTTGAGCGTTCAAAAAAAAAACAAACCGAACGGTCACAAACCATCATTCATGCTTCATTCGCCCAAACACTCAAAAAAAACCCCAACCGAGAGCTACCAAGGACCACCGGCGACCACCCACTGGAGATGGCGGCGACGAGGCCCAATGGCCACTAAAGAGAAGGGAAAAGGGGATGAAGAGGAAGGCGATACGCCGCCTCCACCGTCGGATAGAACAAGAGGTGGTTCCACCGCCCGTGGAAGAAGAAACGACGACGAGGGAGCCAACGGCGGAAGGAGAAGCTCCAACGGCTGAGGAGGATCAAGGGGAAGCACCCCAGGATGAAGGAGAACCCAAAGCACAAGAAAAGAAGAGGAAGAGGAGCCAAGATCGAGAGGTAAGCCCACCCGCCCTCATCTTCAATTTTTAATTTTTATGAGTTTTTAAGTGCATGCATGGACGATGGGGGGTAGAAAATGGGTCTATGAACCCATTAGGAACACATGTAGGCCATTTGGCCACAGTGGGAAGCCAAGGGAAACAAAAGGGGAGAACGCCCTTTAGCAGAGAGCGTGACGGTCCTTCCAGCGACCGTCACGAGCCTAACGCATCACCCCCGACGCGTTAGAACCGTGTGACGCCGCACCCCAGGGCCGGCACAATCACCAGAGATTAGAACTGATTTTTAGGTTTTTAATTATTCAATTTTTTGTTTGTTTTTATTATATGAATGTTATGCGATGTTTTTATGATGCAATTGACTAACTTATGATCTAAATGCATGCAGGGAAAAAGAAGAACAAGAATATCATGGCTTCAGATCCGGGCGGTCTACCAAGCACTGCCCGACTACCAGAGAGAGCGACTCGCAGCAATGGGATTCGCCGAGGTGCTGAGCATCGAGGCGATCAGGATGGACACTCCGCTGCTATACGCATTGCACGAGAGATGGGATCCAATCAGCAGAGCATTCATCTTCCCGTGGGGCCACATGATCCCCACACTGGAAGCCATAGTGCGGATTACGGGATTGAGGGTCCACGTAGCGGCAGTGACCGGGTGGACTTACGGGAATTACAGGGAGTTCGCCCAGGAGCTGCTGGGCTTGGATTTGATCAGACCGGGCCAGACTTCATCCCAGCTGTCGAGATCGAGACTGCAGGAGAGCCTGGGGCTGAAAGGAGCAGCGATAGAAGTGGGAGAGCTACCTGAGGAGCATATAGGCCGAGTGATAGAGCAGGTGCACCCACAAGTGGCCGCAGAGGCGGGACCAGAGGGAGATCGTGTCCTGAGACGGTTCCTCATGCTACTGTTCGGGAAGCTGCTATTCGCGACCCTAGTAGACGTGATCAGCTGCAGACTGCTGCCATTGCTTGAGGACTTAGGTAGAGTCGGGAAGTACGCATGAGGGGCAGCGGTCCTGGCCTTCCTGTTCGAGTCGCTCTGCACAACAGACCGACAAACCATGCTGGGCGGCTTCTCACCTTTTCTACAGGTAAATATGACTTAAATGCTTTCTATTATGATTATGCAAATGATAATGCAATGCAAATGACTGACATGACTCTTGAATGCAGATCTCGAGCTTCATATACCTCCCCAGAATAGGGAGAGGCACATTACTCCACCCCGAGCGGATCCCGATCGCCAGACGATGGGTAGTTGCGAGGGACTCAGGGTCGATCACTCGATTGACCCGGGCGATCCAGGACGAGCTGGATTCTTTCCCGCATACGGCGGTAAGCCCAGAACTCTAAATGCTCTCTAAATGCTTTTAGATGCTCCTATATGCTTATGAATGCTGACAAACTAACTAACATGATTTCCAGGTGAGATGGACCCCGTACCGGGACGAGAGTACCGAGGGACAGCCATGGGTCCAAATAGCCCTATCATACCATGGGCGAGACGTGTGGTTGCACTGCATCAACGTCATCAAGCCACTCTACTACCGCTTGATTTTGCGGACCCAGGGACTACACCAGCCAGAGGTGACCTTCCCACACCGAGATGATGAACGCCCGGGAAAGTCATCAAAGGGGATTAGCGGCAATGTGGATTGGTGCGCCCGTAAGGCAAAATACGTCCATGATTGGAACAAGAGAGGTCGGGCGGTAAAGGAGCGGGCCGAGAGCAATGAGGCGTATTTGAAAGCCTTCGCCCGGCGGTACGGGGACCAGGTGTACCGAGGTACCCGACGACCGGTATGAACTTCTAAACCCTATTTCTAAATGCTTTTACATGAAAATTTCCTATATGCACTGACTCATATGCTTTCTAAATGCAGCTAGACCCCGAGGGGAGGATAGCTGAGCTTGAGGGGCTACTCCACGCAACCATCCAGCAGCGGGACGAGTACCGGACCGCCCTGGAGCTTCTGGTAAGATTCTAAAACCTGATACTTAAATGATTTTTGATCATGATTGACTAACTCTAATTCTAAATGCAACAGGCTGAGGGATCCCAAAGAGCCGGACCGAATGCCCCGTCATCTTCATCACAGCCTGCCAAGGGCAGAGCTGAGCGGGATGCCGAGTTCGCTCGAGCGGTTGCTCGGGCCGAGGAGGCAGAGGCCACCCTCGTGGAGCGGGTAAAAAACTAAATGCTTCTTTAGACCTAAATGCTTTTGATTTATGTAAATGCTTAATATCCTGACAATGCAAAATGTAGGCGAGAGAGTTGACCGCAGCGGCGGTCGAGGCGGAACATGCTCGAGCGGAGGCAGAGCGAGGACGATCGGAGCCAGAGTGACTCCGGACAGAGCTGGCTCAGGCACGAGCCGAGGTGGAGAGACTCCAGACCGGGACAGCGGACTTGGAGCGCTACCGGACCGAGGCCCGGGAGACACGGCGTCAGATCTTCGAGTTGAAGATCGAACTGCAGACGATGGAGCGCATAGTGAGGATGATGGGCCGAGGACCGGAGCGGAGCACCTCTCAAAGCGGGGCACGAAGGAGCGTTGCTCAGAGCGGATCAGTAGCAGATTTCCTCGCCAGCTCTTTCGGCGAGTGGAGGAACGAGAGGGCAGAGAGCGGACAGTAGGAGGAGAGTGCCTCCATAGCGCCACCGGCGAGGAGACCCGAGGATGGTGATGACAAGGGTGCCCCGGGAGACACGCCAGCCGAGTGAGCTTGTTTTTTTGTTTTTCCTTCTTACTTGTACATGACTTATATAAATGGAAATGAATGCAGATTCTTTTTTTTGTGTTTTTATTGTTTTATGTGAATGAATGCATGCGTGAATGTAATGCAGATGACATGGAATGGATGTGGATGTGAAGATGGATAGATGGTAGGAATGCGGCATGGATGTGTGAATGTGTGGAATGAATGGAATGAAATAGAAATGCATGTGGAAATGTGTGAAATGGCATGAAGGGGATGACTGAAGTCATGTAAATGGAACGGGACATGTGTAAATGAAGAACTATAGGCAGAAAGGAATAGCACAAACCCAGCAGCAGAGAATGTGACGGTCTACGAAAGACGGGTTAGAGTTATGTAATGCACAAGCTGAAGTCCGTCAGAGATGACAGAGACCAGACTGTAACCTGATCAGTAGGAAATGTGACGATCCACTGGGGAGCGTCAGAATGATGTAACGGCCAGATCCAGGCCGTTAGGGACGATAGAACAATGCTGGATTGAAGTAGCGTGCAGAAAATGTGACGGCTCGAATGTGGAGCGTCAGAGCCAAGTAACGGCCGTAACCAGACCGTCAGGAATGATTGAGCGAGAAGAAGCCAAGATCGAATAGCAGAAAAATGTGACGGCTTAGGGACCCCGCGTCACATAAGGTAACGGTCATAGATCAGACCCTTAGGCTTGATAGAACGAGATTGGGCCAAAAATAAACCCACAGGAAATGTGACGGCCCAGAATTGGAGCGTCAGAGACAAGTGACGGTCCTATGATAGACCGTTAGAGAACGAGGTGTACTCCGAGACGGATTGCGCCGTGAGAGCCCAAACCCGAAGGTTAACCATCTAAACCCCCACTAGAACTCTCCCAGACTTAAGATAAGGTCTCTTAACCCAAATCTTATCATCCTAGAGCCAAAAGCAAGCCTTAAAAACTCAGGAACTCTGCCAAAAAACGTAGCTTTCCTTAATTCTCTGCTACAAGGGCTGAAGAACCTCTCCTAAGGGCAGAAACACCGTGAAGAGAAGCTGTGAAGTGATCGTCATGGAGGAGAAGGTCTACACCGGACCAAAAGCAGCAAGGAAGGAACATGGGGATTTTCAAAGGCTGACATCAATCCCCAAACATCTGAGTTCAAGTGCTCAAAGGGTGGTAAGTTCTAATGGTTCAAAAGTTATTAAATTCTGCACTTCAACTTCTCATGATTTCTTCTTCTTCTTCTAGCCTCTTCCCGGTCCAAGATGTTACTCCAACTTGAAGTGGGTGGCTCCCATGATCAAAGAACTCCCTTTAGAAGTCTTCGCAATCCTTAGGGCATGGCACCTCCAACCTTTATTGGTCTTAGGCAAGAACCTTCAGAAATTATCTTTAGATTGGCCAAGCATTTTAGCTCTCATAGAATTGTGGCATCCTCAAACACATACCTTCATCTTCCCTTCCTTTGAAGCTTCAGTCCTATTAGAGGAGGTGGAAACCTACCTAGCCCTTCTTAAGACTAAGGTGGGGGATAAAGACCTAGTTTGCTATACGGTGGAGCCTATTGACTCGTTCTTGATCTTGAGCGATTTCATTCACAATCCAAAGGACGTGAGGACCATGATCAGCCCACACCACATTCACTTAATACCCATGGCTCAATGGATAGTCTCTCATTGCAAGAACAAGTGGGAGAGACATGAAGCAATAGCCAAGGCGGCGTCGGTTTGCTTATGCGGAGTCTTCCTTTTCACCACTACCGACCACCTCTTAGATACCCAAAATCTCAACATTATTAGCGGGTTGTGGCGGGGAATGTCCATCTCTCAAGCGATCCTTTCATACCTTTATGAAGGACTAAGCTCCGCTTGCTTAGGGGTACCTCTATTTGGTTCCATGATACTCCTTGAGTGTTGGATGAGAGTGAGAGTCAAATTCCAACCCAAGGAAGATATAACTTTTGCTAGTCGGATCTTTGGGAGCCACCCTTTGTTCTTTATTGGAGGTGCCTTTGGATTTTCTTCTCAGGTTGAATGCAAGACGACGGACAAGAAAACACGGGATGAATGGCGCCTCTTCTTCAACACTTTGCCATTAGAGAATGTAGTGCCCCAGAACTTCATAAATAATAAAGGACTAAACAAATTTATAAATAGTTTATTTGATTAATAAGTCATTATAAGGCCAAGTAGTGTTGATCAATTAACCCAACCCACTTAATTAAAGTCTAAAAGGTTTTTAACTCAGGCCCATTAAGTTAGGCCCATATTCTAGAAGGTATTCAAGCCTATCCACGGATTTTAGGATAAGTATTAATTATATATATATATAATGATGTGGATAATTAACAAAAGAGTTTTAATGATTTAGAAATTCTACCTACGATGACTGTAACGGTCTATCGTAAGACCGCTACATCCATGTAACGCGTGGTCTCCAGACCGTTACATGCCTGTAAGTTTCGTGAGTGAAGGAACTCATGAAAAGATTGGAACTTGATGTTGCTATCCACTATGGATCAACTTGGGAAGGCTTGTAATGTTACTAAGGACTCTTAGAGATTGGGATTTGATGAAATAAGGACTCTAAACTCGATCTAATCCTTAAACCCTAGCCTAAACTCTATAAATAGGGCATAGTTCTGAACTGTGCGACCCCTACTTTTAGGACGTAAAGAAGCAAGGTAAGGAGTCATTATCTCAGGTAAGTTCTTTAGAGGTATTTGTTTACAATACTTTAGACTAACTCCCCTCCGAATTTCACATCTTTAGGTCAAGAGGGCGTGGAGTTCGAGCCTAAAGAAGTTGCTGAAAAAGTCACAAGAGAAGGAAGGGATCTAGGGCAAGGTTCTCAACCAAATTCAGAAACTACAGTCTAAGTAAGAGGTAGGTTATCTCATGAATGGCAAAAATAGCCTGATAGGACTAAAAGCCCTCTGGTTTGATTGAATTCCATGCATTATAGAGTATTGATTTCATGTTTTATTTGTTCTATGCACATCATGCACCTCTTAGCCAAATTAAGAAATTAAAACATGAGTATTCATCTATTCATGATTACCTATACATGTAGATGGCCTTACTTCGTTAACATGACTAGAAACTCATCATGTTTTGATAAAAGATATGATGTGAGTTGATCTCTTAGTTTCTATGATTATTTTCTGTTAACAGATACTGTAACGCACTAGCATAGGACCGTCACTTTCAAGTAACGTCCCTACTACAGACTGTTACAAACCCTGTAGTATTTGAATTGCACTGATGTTTCTAACGCGCTTGGACAGACGCGTTACATTAATGTAACGGCGGGGTCCTGACCGTCACAATAACAGTGACGCCCCATCTCCAGACCGTTATATCATGTGTTCTGTCAACCCTATGACAGAATACAACCTGCCAATCTTATTATGGTTAAAACCTAGTTACCTAAGTTTTAAACTTAATCATGTGATTTTAAGGATATTTGATTATTCATGATAGGTATTGCATGATTTGTCATCACTTCTACTTAAGTTATGTTAACCCAAATTCTATAGTTTTGTACTATAAAGCATGACTTTTTAACATTGTATTGATTGAGTTTTTATCATGATTTTCACATTGATTATACATATCTCTCTCTGTCAATAGAGTCAATTCTATAAGTACATGGCACATATTCCGGTATGTTGTCATTAGTTGACGCTTTGCACTATCGGAACACAATCTTGGACATGAGGACCTCTCTATTGGATATTCCTTCCAATGGACTAGAAATCATTATTTCAAGGCCTCCGTAATTCTCCGCGAGCCTGGGATTCCCACTAGGATGTCGAGTTGGTTGTACCATTAAAGCCCATTAACTAGAATACACTATAGTTATTTTCTGGATCTAGTAATGTAACGGCCTTGCATTGGACCGTCAGGCTCACGTAACGGTCCATTGCATGACCGTCACATTTCTCTGAGTCTATTTTTATCTTTCTGGACTCGGATCACTGTAACGGCCCACTGCTAGCGCGTCACATGATGTAACGGCCCAGCAGATGACCGTCACACAGTTGTATGTATTAACCCAAGGTTTGACCAAAGGGTTGATTTTCTAAGGTTCTAGATGGACTAATGATAATCTAGAACTTATCATATTGATCAAGGAACTTAATGTAATGAATGAAAAATAAAGAATGTATTGTTATGCTGCCGATTTATTTCCATAAGCATATATAGTATAGTCTAAGTCATTCTTGATCTCATATATTCAAATTGAAGCGTTCATTCATTGATTTTCATTATTTGGAATTGTTATATTCTTGGCCATACTTTACTGTTACATGTGTGGAAGTAACTTAATTTATAACTGAAGATGCGATCGAGCACTGATTGTGTTCAAGGGCTCTATGCTAGTCCCCTCGGCTGATTGCCAGAAACATACTATTTTATAAACCATAGGGTATGATGCTACTAGCGTCACATTGCGCTGGGAGTACTATTTCTATAAATAAGTGAAGATCCACGACACGACATGACATTCTTGTACATGACATTCTTGCTTGATATTCCACAGAAATTCACGAACTATGTACTCAAAAGAGACTAGTGTGATGAATATGTGGCTTGCTCGTACATTCTCGTTCCATGCTTGCTCGTTAAAAGGCCAAATATCAAGTTCATGTTATATTCTTGCTAGTTCATTCTTGATTATTCTATCTTATCTTGTTACTTTAATTTAATCACATGATCATCGCATTGCATGATTTTACCTTATTTATTTAGAGCAAAAATGTTAATCACTTTAATAATGCCTTCATGTTGATGCGAAGATACCTACTGGGCAAGTGTGCTCATTACCTATTTCCAATATTTTTCAGGAGATGGAAATAGTTCGAATTCGGATTCGGGTGATTCAAGTAGCGGGTCCGAGAGCGATTAAATGTTATTATGACAAGAGTGAAGACATAGGAAGTCTAAATTGTCTATATTCAGTCAATGTAATTTTCCTATTTCTTGAGTCTAGTAGAATGGAAATCAAATTAGTGATTGTATCTTGAATATTGAGCATTATGAAATATAGTTGAAGTTTGATTAAATCTTGTGCAATTTCATTTACTTGTGTGATTGTCTTGCGCTCTGTTTGATTCTTGCTTGTAAGAGGCTTACCATGCCGGCTGTTCGCGCTTCCCGAGCGAGTCTTCCGCTACAATTAAAGGCTCGGGGCGTGACAGTTAAGCTGGTATCAGAGCCTAAGTCTCAAGACTTAGGGAAAAGAGTCATGTCATAGGATAAGTCCCAGGTTAAGGACCCCTACCTATGAACTAAGGAAGAAATTCCGTACCCATGTGAGAATTGGGTAGAGCCCGGGATAAGGTAATTAATTAGCTTTAGGATTTGGTTTCATGAGAAATAACGAGTGTTATTTTTCTCTCTCAGGTACCTTATTATTCTTATCATGGCTCATCACGTAGATTGGGACGGTATGTAACAAACCGTTGCCGGCCTCACCCAGGCACTGCAAACTATCGCACAAGGCGGTGCAGGGGCAAGGGCAGAAGATCTTCATCGCAACTTCCGGAGTCTAAATCCTCCGCGTTTCTATGGATCTTCTAATCCAGACGAAGCAGAAAATTGGATCGACGAGATGAATAGGATATTTGATGTCATACAATGCACTGATCAGGAGAAAGTCCATCTAAGGACGTTTAGTTAAATAAGGACGCCCGTACTTGGTGGAAATCGATTCCGGCACCTCCGGTCGATGCGCCTCACACATGGGATGGTTTTCTCACCTTATTCCGTTCCAAATACTTTTCCGAACATGTTAAGGAAAGGAAGGCTATGGAGTTTGCCTCCCTTCGTCAAGGGATGATGTCAGTAGCAGAGTATGAGCTATAGTTTTCAAGGCTAGCACCGTATGCACCACATTTGATTAGTACAGAATTATTAAAAGCGAACCGATTTATGGATGGGTTACGGACCGGTTTCATTCAACAACTGGGGACACAGAATATCCGCACTTATGCGGAGATGGTTCAGAGGGCATATTTATGTGAGAGGACCTTAGAGAAGGTCGAAAGGTTGAAGGGTAAAGGAGAAGAATCCAGCCGACGAACTGATCGACATTACAAGAAAGAGAAGTTTAGCATCACGGAACCATACAAAAGCCGTGATTACAAGAAAAGATCAAGGAATGGAAACGGTGGAAGTTCCCAAAAGAATAGTAAAAAGGTGAAGGAAGAGAAGGAGCAAGTCACCTCGGCGTGCACTTTTTGTGAGAAATTCGGCCACTCGGCTGAAGAATGCTGGAAGCGTCTAGGTGCTTGTTTGCATTGTGGGAGTAGGGAGCATCGTGTACCAGATTGCCCCCTTATGAAGGATCAATCAAATAATGGAGGACGTAGGAGGTAGGCTCGCCTCAATGCAGTTATAGATGAAGATGAAGCACCCAGGGATCAAAATGATGGGCTTATGGAAGGTACTCTTCAAATCTGTTCTCGCCCTGCATTCGTGCTATTCGATACTGGTGCCTCTCATTCTTTTATCTCCACCACTTTTACAAAAACCTTACCAACTGCATCAGTTCCCCTACCTTTAGATCTTGCTATTACTACACCTTTAGGATCTGAAACTAAGCTTACCAAGTATTATCCTGATTGTGAGGTGGTAGTAGAAGGACACAATCTCCCCGCAAACTTAGTATGCGTTGATATGAAAGCTTATGATGCCATTTTAGGGGTAGATTGGCTTGTAGACCATGATGCTTACATCAACTGCCGAAATAGGATTATATCTTTCCGAAAATCCGGTCTTCCAAGATTTTCCTTTCTTGGCATCAAATACAAGAAGCATCCTACCATCATCTCTTCTCTTCACGCCTGTAAACTTATCTCAAAAGGTTGTGAAGCTTTTCTTGCTTCAGTCATTGTCAGAGAATCTAAGAAAATTGTCCTAGCAAACATTCCTATTGCAAATGAGTTCACAGACGTGTTCCCAGCTGAACTACCTAGTTTATCACCCGAGAGGGAAGTAAACTTTACCATTGAACTCATTCCAGGTGTGGCACCTGTTTCTATAGCCCCTTACAGGATGTCCCCCACAGAACTCAAGGAACTAAAGAAGCAGTTACAGGAACTTCTAGACAATGGTTTCATTAGACCTAGCACATCCCCTTGGGGTGCGCCTGTTCTATTTGTCAAGAAGAAGGATGGTTCTCTCAGGTTATGCATTGATTACCGGTGATTGAATCAACTTACAATCAAGAACCAGTATCCATTGCCGCGTATTGATGAGCTCTTCGATCAACTTTCGGGAGCTGAGTACTTTTCTAAGATTGACCTAAGATCAGGTTATCATCATCTTAGAATCAAAGAAGAGGACATTTTTAAATCGGCTTTTCGAAGTCGTTATGGCCACTATGAATTCGTGGTGATACCGTTTGGTCTAACTAATGCCCCAGCAACATTTATGCAACTTATGAACAGTGTCTTCCAGCCATATTTAGACCAGTTCATCGTCGTCTTCATCGATGATATCTTGATATACTCCAAGACTAAAGAAGAACATAAAGAACATCTAAGGATAGCCTTGCAAACACCTAGAGAACACAAGCTATATGCCAAACTCAATAAGTGTGAATTCTGGCTCAAGGAAGTCTCATTCCTAGGTCACATTATTTCAAAAGAAGGTATTTCTGTGGATCCTTCTAAGGTAGAAGCTGTCAGAGATTGGAGTCGACCAACGACTATATCTAAAGTCAGAAGCTTTTTGGGTCTAGCAGGTTATTATAGAAGATTCATAAAGGACTTCTCAAAGATCGTGGTTCCTTTAACTAGACTTATTAGAAAAGAAAATCCTTTTATCTGGTCAAAGGACTGTGAAAAGAGTTTCCAAAGTCTTAAGAATCATCTTACGACATCCCCTATTTTGTCACTACCAATAGAGGGTGCTGGATTTGAAGTATATACGTATGCATCTGGAATTGGCTTAGGATGTGTCCTTATGCAGAATGAAAAAGTAATTTGCTATTCTTCAAGACAATTGAAGCGTCACGAAGAAAATTATCATGTACATGATTTAGAATTGGCAGCAGTTATCTTTACCTTGAAAATTTGGCGTCATTACCTTTATGGAGAAAAGTTCACGATCTACACAGACCACAAGAGCTTGAAATATTTATTCTCTCAAAAGGAGCTTAATATGAGACAAAGAAGATGGTTAGAACATCTCAAGGACTTTGATTTTGCTATTCAATATCATCCTGGCAAGGCGAATGCTGTAGCAGATGCACTTAGCAGAAAACCAATTGGTATGTTATCAAGTCTCATGATTAGTGTAACAAACCTTATTCCTAAATTTGCCCAGTTGAATTTAGATGTTGACGTTAAGGAAGAAGATTGCTTCATAGCTAATATCCGAGCTCAACCTACATTGATAGAGGATTTGGCCAAGTTACAAGAGGATGATCCAATTTTACTGGAAATTAAGACCAATGTGGAACAGAGATCGGATTTTTCTATTTCTGAAGATGGAAGATTACTATTCAAGGGCCGAATGTGTATACCGGATCATGAAGATACAAAGAAATTGATCTTAGAAGAAGCACATAAATCAAAGTACTCCATTCATCCAGGAGAAACGAAGATGTATCAAGATCTCAAAAGAAACTTCTGGTGGCCCAATATGAAAAGGGAAGTAGCAGATTTTGTATCTCGTTGTCTTACATGCCAACAAGTTAAGGCGGAACATTTCAGACCTGCAGGTAAATTACATCCCTTAAGTATTCCGGAATGGAAATAGGAGAGCATAGGAATGGATTTCATCATGGGATTACCCAAGACAAGAGATGGGCATGATGGCATATGGGTAATCATAGACCGATTGACTAAATCTGCACATTTCATACCAATTAAAAGTCGATGGTATGTGGATATTCTAGTAGCCTTATACATAAAAAAATTTGTTAAACTACATGGTGTCCCTGTCTCTATTGTATCAGATAGAGATCCTCGATTCACATCACAATTCTGGAAAGGTCTTCAACATTCACTTGGGACTAGGTTAAATTTTAGCACAGCCTTTCATCCACAAATGGATGGTCAGACGGAAAGAACAAATCAGGTAGTAGAAGACATGCTTAGGGCTTGTGTCATTAATTTTGGAGGAAGTTGTCATGATCACTTGCCTCTGGTGAAATTTGCATATAACAACAGTTATCAAGCAAGCATACAAATGGCACCTTTTGAAGCTCTATATGGGAAAAGTTATCGATCACCAATATGTTGGAATGAAATAGGGGAAAGGTAATTTCTAGGCCCCGACCTTATCAGAGATTCTACAGAGAAAATAAAACTCATTCAAGAAAGAATGAAAATGGCACAAGATAGGCAAAAGTCTTATGCTGACAATCGAAGACGTAACTTGGAGTTTCAGGTTGGAGATCATGTATATTTGAAGGTTTCTCCGGGTCGTGGTATTCGAAGATTTAGCATTAAGGAAAAGCTAACCCCTAGATTCATTGGCCCATTTGAAATTCTTGAAAGGGTTGGTGAAGTGGCTTATAGATTAGCTTTACCTCCACAATTGGCAGGAGTTCATGACGTATTTCACATCGCCATGCTGAAGAAGTATGTATATGATCCAGATCATATTTTCACATTTGATAATCTGGAGATTCAGAAAGACTTGACATATGAACAAACACCCATAAAGATTCTGGATCGGGAAGTACGTCAATTAAGGAATAAAGTTATCCCTATGGTCAAGATCCAATGGAAGAAAACATGGCCATATGAAGTAACATGGGAAACCGAAGCAGCTATGAAGAAAAGATTTTCAGAATTATTCGACTGTAAGTACACTCTCCACAATCCATGTATTGAATTTGGGGACCAAATTCTTTTAAGTGGGGGAGGGTGTAGTGCCCTAGAACTTCATAAATAATAAAGGCCTAAATAAATTTATAAATGGTTTATTTGATTAATAAGTCATTATAAGGCCAAGTAGTGTTGATCAATTAACCCAACCCACTTAATTAAATTCTAAAAGGTTTTTAACTCAGGCCCATTAAGTTAGGCCCATATTCTAGAAGGTATTCAAGCCTATCCACGGATTTTAGGATAAGTATTAATTATATATATATATAATGATGTGGATAATTAACAAAAGAGTTTGAATGATTTAGAAATTTTACCTACGATGACTGTAAAGGTCTATCGTAAGACCGCTACATCCATGTAACGCGTGGTCTCCAGACCGTTACATGCCTGTAAGTTTCGTGAGTGAAGGAACTCATGAAAAGATTAGAACTTTGATGTTGCTATCCACTATGGATCGACTTGAGAAGGCTTGTAATGTTACTAAGGACTCTTAGAGATTGGGATTTGATGAAATAAGGACTCTAAACTCGATCTAATCCTTAAACCCTAGCCTAAACTCTATAAATAGGGCATAGTTCTGAACTGTGCGACCCCTACTTTTGGGACGTAAAGAAGCAAGGCAAGGAGTCATTATCTCAGGTAAGTTCTTTAGAGGTATTTATTTACAATACTTTAGATAAACTCCCCTCCGAATTTCACATCTTTAGGTCAAGAGGGCGTGGAGTTAGAGCCTAAAGAAGTTGCTGAAAAAGTCACAAGAGAAGGAAGGGATCTAGGGCAAGGTTCTCAACCAAATTCAGAAACTACAGTCTAAGTAAGATGTAGGTTATCTCATGAACGGCAAAAACAGCATGATAAGACTAAAAGCCCTCTGCTTTGATTGAATTCCATGCATTATAGAGCATTGATTTCATGTTTTATTTGTTCTATGCACATCATGCACCTCTTAGTCAAATTAAGAAATTAAAACATGAGTATTCATCTATTCATGATTACCTATGCATGTAGATGGCCTTACTTCGTTAACATGACTAGAAACTCATCATGTTTTGATAAAAGACATGATGTGAGTTGATCTCTTAGTTTCTATGATTATTTTTTGTTAACAGATACTGTAACGCACTAGCATAGGACCGTCACTTTCAAGTAACGGCCCTACTACAGACCGTTACAAACCCTGTAGTATTTGAATTGCACTGATGTTTCTAACGCGCTTGGACAGACGCGTTACATTAATGTAACGGCGGGGTCCTGGCCGTCACAATAACAATGACGCCCCATCTCCAGACCGTTATATCTTGTGTTCTGTCAACCCTATGAGAGAATACAACCTGTCAATCTTATTATGGTTAAAACCTAGTTACCTAAGTTTTAAACCTAATCATGTGATTTTAAGGATATTTGATTATTCATGATAGGTATTGCATGTTTTGTCATCACTTCTACTTAAGTTATGTTAAACCAAATTCTATAGTTTTGTACTATAAAGCATGACTTTTTAAAATTGTATTGACGGAGTTTTTATCATGATTTTCACATTGATTATGCATATCTCTCTCTGTCAATAGAGTCAATTCTATAAGTACATGGCACATATTCCTGTATGTTGTCATTAGTTCACACTTTGCACTATCGGAACACAATCTTGGACATGAGGACCTCTCTATTGGATATTCCTTCCAATGGACTAGGAAATCATTGTTTCAAGGCCTCCGTAATTCTCCGCGAGCCTGGGATTCCCACTAGGACGCCGAGTTGGTTGTACCATTAAAGCCCATTAACTAGAATACACTATCGTTGTTTTCTAGATCTAGTAATGTAACGGCCTTGCATTGGACCGTCAGGCTCACGTAACGGCCCATTGCATGACCGTCACATTTCTCTGAGTCTATTTTTATCTTTCTACACTCGGATCACTGTAACGGCCCACTGCTAGCGCGTCACATGATGTAATGGCCCAGCAGATGATCGTCACACAGCTGTATGTATTAACCCAAGGTTTGACCAAAGGGTTGATTTTCTAAGGTTCTAGATGGACTAATGATAATCTAGAACTTATCATATTGATCAAGGAACTTAATGTAATGAATGGAAAATAAAGAATGTACTGTTATGCTGCCGATTTATTTCCATAAGCATATATAGTATAGTCTAAGTCATTCTTGATCTCATATATTCAAATTGAAGCGTTCATTCATTGATTTTCATTATTTGGAATTGTTATATTCTTGGCCATACTTTACTGTTACATGCGTGGAAGTAGCTTAATTTATAACTGAAGATACGATCGAGCACTGATTGTGTTCAAGGGCTCTATGCTAGTCCCCTCGGCTGATTGCCGGAAACATACTATTTTATAAACCATGGGGTATGATGCTACTAGCGTCGCATTACGCTGGGAGTACTATTTCTATAAATAAGTGAAGATCCACGACACGACATGACATTCTTGTACATGACATTCTTGCTTGATATTCCACAGAAATTCACGAACTATGTACTCAAAAGAAACTAGTGTGATGAATATGTGGCTTGCTCGTACATTCTCGTTCCATGCTTGCTCGTTAAAAGGCCAAATATCAAGTTCATGTTATATTCTTGCTAGTTCATTCTTGATCATTCTATCTTATCTTGTTACTTTGATTTAATCGCATGATCATCGCATTGCATGATTTTACCTTATTTATTTAGCGCAAAAATGTTAATCACTTTAATAATGCCTTCATGTGTATGCGAAGATACCTACTGGGCAAGTGTGCTCATTACCTATTTCCAATGTTTTTCAGGAGATGGAAATAGTTCGAATTCGGATTCGGGTGATTCAAGTAGCGGGTCCGAGAGCGATTAAATGTTATTATGACAAGAGTGAAGACATAGGAAGTCTAAATTGTCTAGATTGAGTCAATGTAATTTTCCTATTTCTTGAGTCTAGTAGAATGGAAATCAAATTAGTGATTGTATCTTGAATATTGAGCATTATGAAATATAGTTGAACTTTGATTAAATCTTGTGCAATTGCATTTACTTGTGTGATTATCTTACGCTCTGATTGATTCTTGCTTGCAAGAGGCTTACCATGCCGGCTGTTCGCGCTTCCCGAGCGAGTCTTCCGCTGTAATTAAAGGCTCGGGGCATGACAGAGAAATTCATCATGCGACCAAGAATCCTTCAGAGCGCTTTACTTAGAATACCGTGGTGTCAGGGCCTGGACCTCCAGCTAGTGGGGAATACTACCATGGCGATCTACAACCCGCACCGGTGCCATCTTCAGATCAGATTACCTCGAACCGAAGTTCCTGCACTATCACACTACCCTCCCCGTCTACCTAGGAAGATGGGGACCGAGGAGGATGAAAGAGCAGTTCGGAACGCGCTGACCATGTGGGAGATCAGTAAGGTGCGTCCGTGGCAAGAGGAAGTGAAAGAGAACGACGAAGCATGCCGTGGCTACGTGAAAGAATTGAGGGAGATCCGCCCTCTTGCGGATAGGAACTTGAATGTAGCTTGATTTCGTTCATGAAATGATGATGTAAATTGACAATCAGAACTGATGTTGCATTAAGTTTAAGTGAATGAGTTTAAGTGAATGATATGAAAGTGATTTTAATTGAAATGAGCATGAGTTGTTGCTTGATTTGGTTAAAAAAACATGAAAAATAGAGTCTCTGGAGAGTGTAACGGTCCCGCAAAGGGCCGTTACCAGGATGTGACGGTCTAGCGATAGGCCGTCAGGGGAATGGACTGAGAATCCTGTTCTCGGGAGGATGTAACGGTCTAGCGACAGACCGTTAGAAGGATGTGACGGTCTGCATGAAGACCGTTAGAGATGGACCTGCTAAGAGAATGAAGCCAATGCCTTGAAGAAGGTGATGGTCACGGCGTGGACTGTTACATGACTGTGGCGGTCTGGAACTGATGCGTTACAGACCTGGACCTGCATAGTCGTGAGATTTCAACCCGGGTTTGAACCTGCGTTCTGCACACACTTAGACAAGAAACAAGTTAGATATGTTCTTAGACTCAACCCCTTGCCTTAAAACAAGTTAGAGAATGATTTCTTGATATTCGGTCAAGGGGTGGAGCCTTATTAAATAGGCGGAAGAAATAATAGGAATAACGCGATGCATGCAATGCATATGATGGAATTTTTGGAGTTTTTGGGAAATATCTGAATTTTCGTGAGATTCTAGAAATATTTGATTCTTTTAGGTTTTGAAATATGTGATTTTTTTTTGATTTTGGGATATATGATTTTTTTTGGACTTTGGAATATATGATGTTTTTGGGTTTTGAAATATATGATATTTTTGGATTTTGAAATATATGATGTTCTTGGATTTTGAAAATATATGACATTTTTAGATTTTGAAATATTTGATTTTTGTTGGATTTTGAAAATCGATGCTTCCCCCGGCAACGTGGGCCCTCCTTATTACATTGGGAGTTCCCGAGGTTAGCGTGCTACAAGGTGACAACCCCCTGGCCAAGGCTCAACTTGCATGCCGGTGTCTCTACCAGGGCCATACCCAGGGTACTAATCTTGGTCCTAAAAAAGGAAAAAAAGAACACGGGGGTAAGCTTAGGCCAGATATAGAAGTTTTTTAGGACTTGATTTCCTCTCCAGACAATCCATTAGAGATTTGGTCTGTTGCGCCGGGGCTTTGTGTCCGTCATCGAACCTTAGTCCACTCTAGGCATGCATACGACCAGGCTCATTCGTCCCGCGGGGAACTGTACTGCCACTCTTGCCATGCCTAACTTTTCTTTCTTGCCTTTTGGAGCTTTAGGATCATGATCGATAGACTTTTGAGATAATTCTTTTGATTTTGTCACAAAGATTGCTCCTTTGGTTTCTTCTTTTCCTTTGCTCTATGGCGTCAGGTCATAATGGACTGCCCCTATTTGGGACCTCCTCTCGTTAGGGTGCCTGGATCAGTCATCGCCTCCTTATTCACCTCTTGCCCCTGGATTCAGCCGAAGAAAGAAACGGACAGGGACTTCAACCTTCCCCCAAAGCATGGCCAAGGAGAAACGATGTCTACAAAGCGGGACCAGACCAAGGATGTCGTGTAGTGTGTGATTGCCGTACTCGGGACTTCTTTCATGGCGAAGGGAAAGGAACGCGTTGCTGCCGGGGTGGCATGGGTTAGACTCTAAGGAAAGAAACGCTTAAGATACAACCCATTCCAAGCGTGAGAGAGCTCCTCACCTTCTGCATTCACTAGGCGATAAGCATTCCCTGGATAAGCCTCTTTTACAACGAACGGCCCTTCCCAGTTAAGTTGTAATTTAGACCTAGGACCTACAGACCAAATGCATTTACGTTTCAAAACCATATCACCTTTTTAAAATTTACGTTAAATCACCTTCTTTTGAAAATAACACGAAACTCTCTTTTGGTAAACGGATACGTGATCGGCCGCGTTCATCCTCTTCTCATCCAAGAGTTCCAACTGGACGAGCAACGCCTCTCGACGTTCATCGAGATTAAGTTCCTTATCGAGCTGCACTCTAAGGGAAGGGATCAAGATCTCATATGGGAGCACCGCCTCCATCCCGTAGGTAAGAGCGTAGGGAGTCTGCCCCATAGGAGTACGGACGGAGGTGTGGTAAGCCCACAGAGCTTCCACTAATCTTTCTGGCCAATCGGAAAACTTATGAGATTCGCATGTTTTCTTTAAAATTTTAAGAAGGGTTTTGTTAGTGGCCTCGACTTGACCGTTGCCTTGAGGATAATATGGGGATGAATGATGCAATGTAATATTGAACTTCTTACATAGGTCCTTGAGCTCTTGAGAGATGAACTGGGGTCCGTTGTCGGTGAATGCTGCTTGGCACTCCGAACTGCGAGATGATATTCTTCATGATGAAGCGGCACACCGTTGAAGCTTTGATCTCTGAGTACGCCTCTGCTTCGGCCCATTTGGTGAAGTACTCAGTGGCGGTAAGGATAAAGGATTTTTGTTTGATCTGAGAATTAGGATCACCGAGCGGGCCGACAACATCGAAAGCCCACATAGAGAATGACCAAGGAGCGGAAAGAGGATGGAGAGAGGAAGCTGGAGCATGGATTTTATCAGCGTGGAGTTGGCATTTAAGACACCTCCAGACGTAGAGGGAGCAATCTTCCTCTAGAGTGGGCCAATAGTAGCCCTGCCTAAGGATCTTCTTCGCTAGAGCCTGGCCATTGACATGACCTCCACACTCGCTAGAATGGGCTGCTTCAGCCACCTTCCAAGCCTCATCATCATCTAAGCATCTTATGAGCATTCCATTAGTAGCACGCCAGTATAGTTCTCCTGCAACGATGGTATACCTTGAGGTGGCTCTTCTTATTGACTTGCGCTGCTCGGCATTTGCCCCTTCTGGGAATGTTCCGTCTTTGCAAAACAACTCAATTTCATGATACCAAGGCAATTCTTCTTTCTCCAGGATCTCCTCTAGTTCCATCAAAGATACTTCCTTAAGGTCTTCCCTCTCAGCCCTTGCCTCTACAGCTTTCCTGAGGCTGATGTACCAAGGATCTTGGAGAGAGGGTGTATCCATTCTCTGAATGATGATAGTCTCAGTACTCTGACTGAGAGGGAAAGATAGAGAGGAGGCAAGCGATGCTAAGGCATCGGCCAGAATGTTCTGAGACCTAGGAGTATGAATGTAGATCAGCTTACGGAATTGCCTAGCAAGGAGCATGACCAAATATTGATATGGCTTAAGCTTAGGGTCACGAGTGCGGTAAGTGGACAGAACTTGCCGCAAGACGAGCTGAGAGTCTCCTATGACATTCAAGTAACGTGCGCCCAGAAGGTAGGCATGCTTTAATCCAGCTAGGAGAGCTTCATACTCGACGATGTTGTTGGTAGCAGGAAATCGAAGTTGATAAGTAAAGGGAATTGTCA
Source organism: Amorphophallus konjac (assembly GCA_022559845.1). NCBI lineage: Eukaryota > Viridiplantae > Streptophyta > Magnoliopsida > Alismatales > Araceae > Amorphophallus > Amorphophallus konjac. Next base: position 74,182,250 of record CM040128.1, on the reverse strand, counting down.
CTCCCTCTGGAGTGAGCAGAACAGTGCCGATCCCTTGGCCTTGAGAATTGAGTGCACCATCGAAGTGCAGAGACCAGAAGGGATGATGAGAGATAGCAGAGAGATGCTCATCAGGGAAATCATCCTGAATAGAGTCGGTGTGAGGAATGGGGAGATGGGAAAGATGCTCAGCAATGGCGTACCCTTTGACCGCCTTATGAATGACAAATGTGATATCGAATTGGGAGAGGAAGCTCTGCCAGCGAGCTAACCTACTAGAAAGGACATGCTTTTCTAAGAGATAGCGGATCGGGTCCATTCTAGAGATCAACATAACTGGGTGGGCAAGGAAGTAATGTTTAAGCTTCTGAGCTACCCACACTAAGGCGGCACAAGTATTCTCCATGGCGGTGTATTTGGCCTCAGCCGGGTTAAATAACCGAGAGAGGTAATAAGCAGCCCGCTCTTTCCCTTCGTCATCTACTTGTGCTAAGACCGCCCCTAGGGAGTCCTCAATGACCGAGATGTATAGGATCAGGGGTTTCCCAGGGACAGGAGGTTGCAAAACCGGGGGATTGGATATATATTCCTTTAGGTCCTCATAGGCCTTCTGACAGTCTTGATTCCATTCAAACTTAACCCCTGTCTTTAGCAATTCATAAAACGGGCGGCACCTTTGAGAATGTTGGGATATGAATCTTCTGATGAATTGCAATCTTCCAATCAGTCCTCGAAGTTCCATAATGTTCTTCGGCGGAGGCATGTCCATGATGGCCTGTGCTTTGTTAGGATCAATCTGGATCCCCCGTTTGCTCACTATAAAACCTAACAGCTTCCCTGAAGAGACTCCGAAAACACACTTCTTCGGATTCATTTTCAGCTTGTACTCCCTGGCTCTTTGCAATACCTTAGCCAGAATAGAGGGGTGTTCTTCTTTAGTCCTTGACTTCACCAAGATGTCATCCACATAGGCTTCCATATAGATATGCATCATGTCGTGGAAGATGGCCATCATCGCCCTCTGATAGGTGGCACCGGCGTTCTTCAGACCGAACGGCATGACCACATAGCAGTACGTGCCCCAGGGCGTGGTGAAGGAGGTTTTCTCTTGATCTTCAGGAGCGAGATGGATCTGATTATATCTCGAGTATCCATCCATGAATGAAAAAGATTCATACCCGACGGTGCTATCGACCAGGACGTCTATGTGAGGCAGTGGGAAATCATCTTTGGGACATGCTTTGTTAAGATCCCTGAAATTGATGCAAATACGAACCTTTCCATCATTCTTGATAATAGGGACTATGTTCGCCACCCACTGAGGATATAGAACCACTCTAATGAATCTGGCCTTGTACAACTTGTCGACTTCTTCCTTAATCCTCAAGGCCATGTGGGGGTGAAATCTTCTCGACCGTTGTTTCACAGGTGTTGCCCCTGGTTTAAGCACGAGTCGGTGTTCCACTAAGGAGGGGTCAAGACCTGGCATGTCCTCATAAGACCAGGTGAAAGAATCGCTTTACTCCCTCAGAACCTTAATCAAATCTTCTTCTACTTGCGGAGGGAGATTAGCAGCAATCATGATGGGCCTTGGGTCTTCTTCAGTTCCCAAATTTATTTCCTTCGTAGGTTCATCCACTGTCGATGATGGCTCATCAAATTTCTTTAATCCTCGTGAATACAAATCGACAGTGTCATCTACGTTGCTATCCTCATCATCAATCGGGTCCTTTTCATCCAGGATTTCATAGACACCGAGTCCGTCATCGCTCCATATGCCCTCTATTTCCTCTTCATCTTCGATTATGATTGCGGTAGCAATGAATTCTGGGCACCTCAAAAGAGCATGACATCGCTGAGCTAGATCTTGCAGGAACCTATCGGGGATAGATTTTGGCAGGCGCGGCTCAGAGGAGGAAGGGTTGGACGAGCTAGAACAAGACCCTACTTCTCTAGACCTAACTGACTCTACTTCCCTAGACTCGACGGACCCTAATCCTAACCTAAGGGAAAGAAAATCTAGTGGAAGGGAAGGAGCAGGGGACTCGTGCCCCTGGGCGAAGGATGGAGACAGGGTAGCATAATCTTCCACTGAAATCTCCGTTTCAAATTTGATGTTTTTTTTTAGAACAGTGGAGACCGCACAACAGGATGGAGGAGGCGGGAGTTGCATGGGGAACAACTCGGGGAAGATGCAATCGAAGAATGGATCGGAGGATTGAAACCACATCTCGTGGAGTGGAGTGGTGGAGGAAGGAGGAGTGAATAGATAGAACAGATTGATGGGTGGGCAACGCCCACATGCGCAGGGGACAAACAGGATTTCAGGTGGTCTGTCTGTAAAGTATGGATCGACCATCATAGGGGGAGAACGAGGAATGGGTTCTAATAGTTGGAAGAGAGATGTGAGACGGGAAGGAGACCAAGAAATGATAACGGGTGAGCTCCCCTCCTCCCGTGGATGCTGAACTGGCTGCTTCTTCGGCCTCCATTGGACGAGCCGAACCTCTTGATGCTTATGTCGGCGGTCCTCTTCATGAAATAATCTTTCAAAGGCCTGACTATAATCAATCATGTCATCAACTGGCCCTTTTGGTGGTAGAAGGGGACTGGCAACTGGACAAACTAAACCTTTCCTTTCTGGCAGAACTGGCTGTGGGCTCAATGTGCCTGGCTGAAGAGGCCCTCTGACAAAATGCTGACGGTAGTCCCATGTGAGTGGCCCAGAGTCACCCATCATAGATAATGCGGTCTCTCGGTAGCCGAGACCTCTCCTGTTCATTTTTCTTCCCTTGGGGATGAGCTTGGTCCTTCCCTGTAATTGAGCACCGAGGCCTCTCCCCGGTTGGTAGCCTAGTTTCAGTATAATGTCCCAGCCCTTGGAATCTCGGATCTGGGGCTTCATCTTGACATTGACGGGGGTAGAGATGGGCTTGCGGGGTGCATAAGCCCAGGGAAAGTCTAGATCTGGCACAGAGATAACTAGCCGGCTGCTTGGCCATAAGGTGGGAAGAACCTTTTCTGAAATAGCTTTAACAGATTGGACCGTGGATAAGCTCTTAACTTTGACGATCCTCCCTTGGAAAGGGAATTTAATGCAATGATGCGCAGTGGAGGGTACGGCGCTGAGAGTGTCAATCCATGGGCGACCCAAGATAGCTTTGAACATAGGGTCAATGTCTAGCACATAGAACTCCACGGGCATAGTAAGAGGCCCAAGCTCTGCTTGAATAGTGACCACCCCATGACATGCTCTCCTCGAGTTGTCATATGCAGCTATGGTAGTGGGGGTTGGCCATAGCAATTCCTCTGAGATGTTGCAAGCTCGAAGGGTACTGAGCGGGCATACATTAATAGATGCCCCTGTATCAACCAGTGATGCGTCAATATTGACTTTATTCAGAGTGATTGAAATGCAGAGCGGCATTTGCCGAGCCTCTAGAGGAGCTAGCTCGGTTTCAGAAAATGTGATTGCCGGCCCTTTGGAGATTGTTGCCAGTGCCGTAGGTAGACTGTCGACTGCCATATCTTCACTAACCATCACCTTTTGTAGAAAGTTTCTGAGAGCATCCTGGTGAAGGGTAGATCTTTTAATGAGCTCCAGAACAGATATCTTGGTGGGTACCCTATCCAAATGATGTAGCAGGTCGTATTGGGTACCCGGTAGAGGTTCGGTTTCTTCCTGTTCGGCAGCCGGCTGGGAAGACTGGGGATTAGAAGTAGTGGGATAATTTCGATGGAACAGCCGCCCACTCCGTAGGGCGAGGTTTTGTGCCGGCACGGCATCAGGAGACGGTATAATTGGCCCGGTGGCATGGATGAGTGGACTAGGTGGTGTGAGAGAAAGGATTTGGTACGATGTGGTGTTGGTGGAGGTAATAAGTGGTGATGGGCGGATGATGGATGAGGGGTTAGTGGAAGGCGGGGTGGTGATGATGGGTGTTGGTACGGAGGGAGGACAGGCTAGTGGAGGTGTGGTGATGAGTGAAGGGTTGGGTGATGGTGTAATGATGGTGGCGGGGGTAATTGGTGGTGGGTGTGATAGAATCGTGGGCGGTGGCGGAGTTACTGGAGCGGGTGGGAATGGGAGAACAAGTGGTGAAGGTGTCGGGTGTGTAGGTAAAATGTTAGAGGAAGCAAGGGGATTACGGTGATTATGGTGGAGGGCCATTATCTGTGGTGTGGTGCCGTCATCATCAAAAGACCACCCGACGTTAGGAGCCGGGGGTTGGACAACATTGACCTGAGCTGGTGCCGGCTGCTGAGGCTGCGAAGCAGGAGGGTGGTTCGGCATCGGGTTCTGATGAATCCCCAAATCCTGAACCTGTTATTGTTGCTACTGTGGTGGTTACTGCTGCGGCTGCGGTGCCTGTTGCTACTACACTTGCTACCTCGGCGGCTGCCTTCTCTTCTCTTTGATTTCGATAATGGCCTTGTGCATCTCGGCCCAATCAATTCTCTGTCCCTCATGGAGGTCATACACTAGGTCCATGAACTGAAAACATCCTTCGATTGTGTGCCCCGGCTGCCTGTGGAATATGCAATACTTTGTTTAATTAACGGCTGTGTTCCAAATGGGCCATTTCGGAGGAAGTTGTATAGCATTTACTGACATGAGAGCCGAGAAGATATCCGTGAGGGTTTCTGGCAAGGGTAAGTATTGTGCCCTTTTAGGAGTCGGACACTTGCTGCTGTTGTTGTTATATCCATTGGGTGGAGGGACATTGTGATATTACGGAGGTTGTGGTGCTTGCTGTGGTGCGGCGAAGGTATTTTGTAGAGTGGTGAAGGCAGGCGGAGGGTTTTGTGGAGTGACTTGGAAGCTTTGGGGAGTCGGGTTCTGTGGAGTGCAGGGATTTTGGGGGAAGCGGAAGGGTGCGGCTTAGAAGGGGAAAGTAACGGCTTGAACTTGCTCGTTCGTTTGGATCCCCTCGGTAACAGGCCCTTGAGATTTCTTATGATACTTGGGCTTTTGATTTTCAAAGAGCAAATGTATGGGGGAATCCTTGAACTGAGTTTGAATAAAGCATGCTCGGCTGTAAAGTTGATGCATGTTGGCTATATCATTCATGGCTAGAATGTTGCGGAAGGTCGAAGTGGCATTTGAAATAAGCAATTTGACCTTCTCTTCCTCCGGAATGTGGCCGGGCACTCTAGCGGCCATCTGCCTCCATCGGTCTGCGTAGATAGCAAATTCCTCATCAAGCTTCATCTTTTCGGCCACCAGATCTATAAATGAATATTCCGAGCCGACTCTATCTTGGAACCTCTGAATAAACTTATCTTTTACTGTCTTGAAACTCTCGGCATCTTCCAGTGGCAGAAAATAGAACCATTCCAGTGCAACACCATCCAGCGATCGACAAAATAGATACGCCATGAGGTGATCATCGTGCTGAAATTGAGCCGACTCGTATAAGAAGTCCCTCACATGAACAAAAGGATTGCTGTTCCCATCATACTTTCTATAGTTGGGGAGCTCGGACTGTGGAGGGAACCGGATGTTCTGAAAACTCAGGACTAGAACGTCTGCCAATGACTGAGGGCCAACCCGCTTCTAAAGGAAATCGAGTTGTTGCTGCATGACGGCCCATTTATCAAGCAACACCTGCTCTCGGGAGGGAGCAGGGACAAAAAAGGATGAATTTTGAGGAACGGAAGGGTAAACAGATGGAGGAGATGGTCTATAAGAGGGATGGTGGATCAAAGGGTGACCCACATTAGACTGGACCTGGGCTGCCCCTTGCTGAGGGCGCATAAAATCATTGGGACCAAGAAGAACTTGCAGCATAGCTGGGCCTGAGATGTGATGATCCAACGGGAAAGAAGGAGGCATAACTGGGTTGCCCTTATCAAGGCACTGCTGGGCCAAACCAGAAGACTGGCCCATTTCAAGATTGGAGAAGCGGAGGGTCCTAGGTTGGACCGGAGTGAGATCAACGGGCTGCACAGTGGGTCCATCGGCTCTAGGTTGAGCGACGGACGGATTGGAATGACCAAAGACAATAGGAGAAGGCAGGGTGTTTGTAATGCCCCGGATTTTTCGGATATTTTTCAGATCATTTTAGTGGGTCTCGGAGTGTATTTTGTGCTTTACACGTGTTTTTCCCTGATGTGCCTTCGGAACTCTTTGCAGGGCAAACCGTGGCGTTCTCCGACTCCGGGACAGTACCACTGCGTTGTGTTCCTTCCGAGGATCGCGGAGGTAATTTTTCGTAATTTTCTGAATTTATCGAATTTTCGGGTTTTCCTATATATACTAACCCTTTCCTCTCTCCCCCTCTCATTCTCTCTTTCTCACTCTCTCTCTTCTCTCACGCCCTCTTTCTCCCCTCTCTTCTCCGGCGGCCGACGGAGCGAGGCGGGGGCGAGGCGGAGGCGGCGCGGGTGAGGACGCGGGCGAGGATGGGCGAGGATCGAGGCGGTGGAGGCGCGTGGGAGCTCGTGGCGCGGTCGCGAGCCGGCGAGGGTTTCACGGCGTTTCTTCGCGGATCGGCGAGCTCGGGGCGCGAAATCTTCGGTGGAGGTAGGGTGATGGTTCCCCAGCTCGTGCACTTCCTTTCCCGCGAGTTTCGTAGGCCGTGGTGAGCCGAGCGGGTGGAATCGGGGTTTTTGGGCAAAACCCATGTTTTAGGGCTTGTGGGCCGATCTCTCGTTTCAGTGCGTTTTAGGCCGATCCGAGGCCGTAGATGCATGCTAGGGGCTTCTGGGGAGCTTCCCCCTTGTTTTCCCCCTCTCCTGTTGAGGTATGGGGGCGTGGGACGAGTTTTGGGTCGTTTCCCGCCGTAGCGTTCTCGGAAGGAAGTGACGGTCCTTCCAGTGGCCGTCACTTGGTGTAACGCGCCTGGACAGGACCGTTACATCCCCCTTCTGTTGGCCTTTGGTGGTCTGTGGGTGTGGCGGTCCCACGATAGACCGCCAGGTGCTGTGACGCACCAGGGCTAGACCGTTAGAGTCTCTTCCGTTGGTTTTCGGGTCAGGCGTGTGACGCACCAGGGCTGGCGCGTCACAGCCTTGTGACGCCCCAGGGTGGGTGCGTCACATTCCCTGTTACCCAGCTGAGGGCTGGGGGTGTGACGGTGCCCTCTGGACCGTTACATGCTTGTAACGCGCCCAGGGTGGGCCGTCAGAGCTGTTTTATCCGTTGAGGAGGGCAGCGTGTGTGACGCGCCAGGCCAGACGCGCTACATCCGTGTAACGCGTTGGGGCAAGCGCGTTACATCCTGCTTTCACGCTGAGAGCGTGAGGCGTGTAACGCACCAGGGCAAGCGCGTTACATTCGTGTAACGCGCTGGGCCAGGCGCGTTACATCCTGTGTTTCTTCGGGCCGTGTAACGGCCTGCGTTAGGCCGCCAGGTGGATGTGACGGTCTCGCCTAGACCGTTACAACCCTGTGACGGTCTAGGGTTAGACCGTCAGGCTTTGTGTCGTTCCGAGGCGAGTTTTTGTGTTCTCCGCCTTGCCCCGCAATGTGTGGATCCCTAGTCGACCCGGTTGGGACCCAGTGGTCGACCTGCGGTCTTGTGAGTGTCCCTGACACCCGTGGGTTTCTGTGCCCGTGTTTTGAGGGTGTCGGGAGGGACCGTGTTACCTTGATTAGCGTGCCCGTAGGTGTGGTGGGTCCGGGTGACCCCACGTGTTCCGGGCTTTCGTGTTACGCTCGATCGAGTCACCGTGTATCGATGTGTGTGTGCGGTGGGGTCTTCCCCGCATGTCGTGGGTTTCTTTGGAAGGTGATTCCCGTGTGGGCCACGTGTTTGGCCTTAGACTGCGAGTCCAGTTATCCGGCCTGGGGCTGGAGGTTTCCTGCTTGCTACAAGATGGGAAATCGTTGTGGTGGCTTGTGTGCTGCCCTGGGAATCGTGCTTCTGCGTTTTCCGTGTGGCCCGTGTGAGTGGCCTTTGTCCCTTGCGTTCCCTTCTCAAGGGAATGGTCTTGGCAACTTGTGTGTTGTCTCGGTATTCGTGATATCGTGGTTTTGGACCTAGAGATTGGGCTAGATCGACGGCCTTGTGCTGTTGCGTGCAACGGTCTTGACCCCGAGTCTTGTGACTCAAGGACCGTTGGCTGTAGTGTGTCTAGAGGACTGTCCAGAGTCCAGTGGCTTAGCGCCACTTGAGTTTTCTCGACTCTAGTGCACGGTGCGTGCGTGGCCGTGGACTGTGAGTCCTGTTTCTTCTCCGACTGTGGTCACCATGCGACGGGGCCGGTACGTGGGGTGGTCCCCGTACGTCGTCGATTCGGACGTTGTTTTCCGTTGAGTTGAGAGTCTACTCCTTCAGTGACCCTCCACTAGTCGTAGCCCACCAGTACGAGGTGCTGGTCTCACCTGGGAGTGGTGTACGGGCACCCACCTTTCGAGACGGTTTGTGGACCGGTTACCGTAGGCCCCTCGTCGGTAGCCAGAGTCCGGCTACGGGGGAAAACCGGTCAGAGGACCAGACCTAGTGACGCAAGGTCTGTGTGTGCACACGTGGTTGGGGGCGGTTGGACCCACGTCGACGGGCGTGACCCCAGCTAGTTACTTGTTTGTGGTTACTTGTACGGTGTTCGCGCCTCGGGTAGGACCTACCACGTCAGGCGGTTCACCTGCGGTGCGGTGTAAGACGTCAGGGGACGCTACCGGCTGTGCTTCTAGTGGGTGGTACTCCTGTCGAGTACGGAGTGACAGACTGTCAGTCTCTGTGTCTTTGACCTTCGGGTTTTTGGTCGTGTTGACCGGTGAGTTCGGTTGTTTCACCTTGGCGCGTGTGTCGGTTCTTGCGCCGTGAGATTAGTACTAGTGGCTTTACCGAGGTTGGGTCTTGTTGTGCGGTGCCCGCGATCGGGTGGTCGGGGTTGCACCTTGGACAGCGTGTCCAGGTCGGCTGTGTCCGAGGGACAGGCCTCTACGGCGTGGTTGCCGTGTGTTCTTACTTCGGTAGGTGGTACTAGCGTGGTTCGGTAGCTTCGACTGTGTGATCGAGGTCTGCCTTCTTGCAGTAGGAGTAGCTGTAGTGCCGAGTTTTGACCGGCCACCGGTTTGCTGTTCCTGCTGTAGTTGTAGCTTCCTTTCCGCTACCGCCGTTGTTTCCGGTTGGGGTTCCGCGGGATCCCTGCTGAGTCTCTGTTTTGGAGACTCATTCCCTGCTTTTCAGGTGTAGCGGTTCTTCCTCGTGGTTCGAGGGTGCGGAGCGGAGGTTCTCAGTTGCCAGCTTGCCGGGCCGAGTGTTCACTTGGCATGTGGTACGCTTTACTGCTTTAGACTGTACTTTCTGTTGGACTGGACTCTGTTGTAGTTGTTTATTTATTTCTGTTAATTGTTGAGTTGTCCTGCTTTATTTCCTATTTCTTTGTGCCTCCACACTCCTTCTAGCCCTTCCGAGCCCTCCCGGCTCGTGGGCGGCGGTGCGAGTCTCGGGTTATCGGGCCTTCCCGGTAATCGGATTCTCGGGTCGTTACAGCTGGTATCAGAGCGGTGGTTGTGGACGTACATAGGAATTCGAGATATTGCAGTGATCAGAGTCCATAAGGTCCAGTACAGTTGGCAGCTGGCTTAGGGTTTTGTGCTTGTTTTTCGCCTTGTTTCTCGCTTGAGAGCTTGAGTGCGCTGTGCGGCACTGTGAAGGTGGTTGCTGTCCGCGACTTTTGTGCCAGCATGGGGTCTAAGGATCGAGGTCGAGAGCCTTCTCCCTCATCGGTGGTGGCCCTGGTTGTGCTGAGTTGGGCAGAGGTTGCTAGCAGGTGTGAGCTCGCGGTGCTGCATTCGAGGAACCTGCAGCGTGGTCAGGTGTCTGGTGCGGACTGTTCGTGGTTAAGTGGCCGTGAGCGTGCTTCGAGGGAGCTGCTGTCGATTTTGGCCACTCCAGCTTGAGGTTGTCCAGCTCCTGAGGCGTTCTGATCGGGAAGTGTGCTCGGGTGAGCGGAGGATCTTCTCGGTGGGCTGCTGTTTCGTCGAGCCTGACGTTCTTGTCGCGCTCTGTGGCGTCAGAAATGACGTGTCGGTCCTGATCGTTCTGCTGATTTCGAGGCAGGATTTGGAAGAGATGTCCCGTTAAGTCTTTGCTCCTGTGCTTCTGTCAGTGGATGGGTTGTGTTCGCCCTGGAGTTGGTTTGAGATGGGAAGGCTCCGCGGTGAGTTCGGGACTCGAGGATGAGCGTCGGCGGTTGTCGTTATGGCTCGTGATGCGGCTCTTGGCACGCCGTGTTGCAGTTCGAGGAATTGCAGCGCTGGTGCATCGAGAGGTGATGTGATTGTAGTCCGACGTGACACTCGTCGAGTGTGTCGGAGGCGCTGACCTGATGGAAGCAATGGTTTTCCTTGGTGCTGGATGGTGCTGTTTCCAGCGTGCGCGAGGTTCGAGGTCAGGTCGAGCGTGGAGTTCTTCCGTTGGTCGAAGTGCGCTGGTTTCTCCTTTGGTTGGAGAGATTGCGTTCGGCTAAGGATCGTCGTCTTGCGTTGTGTGTTCGGATTGGTTGGCCTTGTGTGCCATGAAGTCCGTGCGAGACGTGCTCCTTGTCTTGGCAGGGTGGTTGCCTGTGAGAAGTCGTGCCCATTCCCTTGTCGTGTGAGGGTGCTGGCGCTGTTCCGGAAGGATGAGTGCTGGGTGGGCGGTGTTTGCTTTCTTGGCTGTGCGCGCGGATTTGAGTGCGCAGCGGAAGCGTGGTGGGCCCATAACCCACTGGTTCAGGATCGTAGCGTTGGTTGCTACGGGTGGATTCCTGAGTTCGCGTTCAGCATCGGAGGATTGGTTCCTTGGTGTGAAACGTGTTGTTGCCGTGCCGTTGCTCGAGGTTTTGTGGTTGTTGGCACGGTGTTGTGTCTGGCTTTCGGCTTGCCATGTGTGAGGTGTTTCTTGGTGTTGAGCCGATGAGCTAGTTGCGGTCCGTTGAGATGACTGCTTGAGCTGGTGGAGGCTCTATTTTGGTTGCTCCCTCGAGGAGGGCGTGCGACCTGTCAGCTGGTTGCGAAGCTGTTGTGCGATTTGTCTGCTGACCATTGGATGGATCAGTAGCTGTTGCTCGTATCGAGGGTTGTGATTCTTCGGTGAGCGAGATCGTGGCTGCGGCGCCATGGTGGATTCTCGCGTTGTCTGAGGTGATGCCAGACTGTGTCCTTTGGTATATGCCTGCTCTGTGGCCGGTGTGCTCGGCGCGAGGAGCGAGGTGTTGTGTGTGATTGTGAGTCTGGCTGTGTTCCTCAGGATCCGTGTTTTCGTGAGAATCGAGGTTTTCTGTGCTGGGGCCCTGACAGCGTGTCAGTTGGTTCAGTGTTCTTCCCCTAGGACGTCGTGCTAGGTCCTGAATTTCGAGGATGAAATTCCTTTAAGGGGGGAGGGCTGTAATGCCCCGGATTTTTCGGATATTTTTCAGATCATTTTAGTGGGTCTCGGAGTGTATTTTGTGCTTTACACGTGTTTTTCCCTGATGTGCCTTCGGAACTCTTTGCAGGGCAAACCGTGGCGTTCTCCGACTCCGGGACAGTACCACTGCGTTGTGTTCCTTCCGAGGATCGCGGAGGTAATTTTTCGTAATTTTCTGAATTTATCGAATTTTCGGGTTTTCCTATATATACTAACCCTTTCCTCTCTCCCCCTCTCATTCTCTCTTTCTCACTCTCTCTCTTCTCTCACGCCCTCTTTCTCCCCTCTCTTCTCCGGCGGCCGACGGAGCGAGGCGGGGGCGAGGCGGAGGCGGCGCGGGTGAGGACGCGGGCGAGGATGGGCGAGGATCGAGGCGGTGGAGGCGCGTGGGAGCTCGTGGCGCGGTCGCGAGCCGGCGAGGGTTTCACGGCGTTTCTTCGCGGATCGGCGAGCTCGGGGCGCGAAATCTTCGGTGGAGGTAGGGTGATGGTTCCCCAGCTCGTGCACTTCCTTTCCCGCGAGTTTCGTAGGCCGTGGTGAGCCGAGCGGGTGGAATCGGGGTTTTTGGGCAAAACCCATGTTTTAGGGCTTGTGGGCCGATCTCTCGTTTCAGTGCGTTTTAGGCCGATCCGAGGCCGTAGATGCATGCTAGGGGCTTCTGGGGAGCTTCCCCCTTGTTTTCCCCCTCTCCTGTTGAGGTATGGGGGCGTGGGACGAGTTTTGGGTCGTTTCCCGCCGTAGCGTTCTCGGAAGGAAGTGACGGTCCTTCCAGTGGCCGTCACTTGGTGTAACGCGCCTGGACAGGACCGTTACATCCCCCTTCTGTTGGCCTTTGGTGGTCTGTGGGTGTGGCGGTCCCACAATAGACCGCCAGGTGCTGTGACGCACCAGGGCTAGACCGTTAGAGTCTCTTCCGTTGGTTTTCGGGTCAGGCGTGTGACGCACCAGGGCTGGCGCGTCACAGCCTTGTGACGCCCCAGGGTGGGTGCGTCACATTCCCTGTTACCCAGCTGAGGGCTGGGGGTGTGACGGTGCCCTCTGGACCGTTACATGCTTGTAACGCGCCCAGGGTGGGCCGTCAGAGCTGTTTTATCCGTTGAGGAGGGCAGCGTGTGTGACGCGCCAGGCCAGACGCGCTACATCCGTGTAACGCGTTGGGGCAAGCGCGTTACATCCTGCTTTCACGCTGAGAGCGTGAGGCGTGTAACGCACCAGGGCAAGCGCGTTACATTCGTGTAACGCGCTGGGCCAGGCGCGTTACATCCTGTGTTTCTTCGGGCCGTGTAACGGCCTGCGTTAGGCCGCCAGGTGGATGTGACGGTCTCGCCTAGACCGTTACAACCCTGTGACGGTCTAGGGTTAGACCGTCAGGCTTTGTGTCGTTCCGAGGCGAGTTTTTGTGTTCTCCGCCTTGCCCTGCAATGTGTGGATCCCTAGTCGACCCGGTTGGGACCCAGTGGTCGACCTGCGGTCTTGTGAGTGTCCCTGACACCCGTGGGTTTCTGTGCCCGTGTTTTGAGGGTGTCGGGAGGGACCGTGTTACCTTGATTAGCGTGCCCGTAGGTGTGGTGGCTCCGGGTGACCCCACGTGTTCCGGGCTTTCGTGTTACGCTCGATCGAGTCACCGTGTATCGATGTGTGTGTGCGGTGGGGTCTTCCCCGCATGTCGTGGGTTTCTTTGGAAGGTGATTCCCGTGTGGGCCACGTGTTTGGCCTTAGACTGCGAGTCCAGTTATCCGGCCTGGGGCTGGAGGTTTCCTGCTTGCTACAAGATGGGAAATCGTTGTGGTGGCTTGTGTGCTGCCCTGGGAATCGTGCTTCTGCGTTTTCCGTGTGGCCCGTGTGAGTGGCCTTTGTCCCTTGCGTTCCCTTCTCAAGGGAATGGTCTTGGCAACTTGTGTGTTGTCTCGGTATTCGTGATATCGTGGTTTTGGACCTAGAGATTGGGCTAGATCGACGGCCTTGTGCTGTTGCGTGCAACGGTCTTGACCCCGAGTCTTGTGACTCAAGGACCGTTGGCTGTAGTGTGTCTAGAGGACTGTCCAGAGTCCAGTGGCTTAGCGCCACTTGAGTTTTCTCGACTCTAGTGCACGGTGCGTGCGTGGCCGTGGACTGTGAGTCCTGTTTCTTCTCCGACTGTGGTCACCATGCGACGGGGCCGGTACGTGGGGTGGTCCCCGTACGTCGTCGGATTCGGACGTTGTTTTCCGTTGAGTTGAGAGTCTACTCCTTCAGTGACCCTCCACTAGTCGTAGCCCACCAATACGAGGTGCTGGTCTCACCTGGGAGTGGTGTACGGGCACCCACCTTTCGAGACGGTTTGTGGACCGGTTACCGTAGGCCCCTCGTCGGTAGCCAGAGTCCGGCTACGGGGGAAAACCGGTCAGAGGACCAGACCTAGTGACGCAAGGTCTGTGTGTGCACACGTGGTTGGGGGCGGTTGGACCCACGTCGACGGGCGTGACCCCAGCTAGTCACTTGTTTGTGGTTACTTGTACGGTGTTCGCGCCTCGGGTAGGACCTACCACGTCAGGCGGTTCACCCGCGGTGCGGTGTAAGACGTCAGGGGACGCTACCGGCTGTGCTTCTAGTGGGTGGTACTCCTGTCGAGTACGGAGTGACAGACTGTCAGTCTCTGTGTCTTTGACCTTCGGGTTTTTGGTCGTGTTGACCGGTGAGTTCGGTTGTTTCACCTTGGCGCGTGTGTCGGTTCTTGCGCCGTGAGATTAGTACTAGTGTCTTTACCGAGGTTGGGTCTTGTTGTGCGGTGCCCGCGATCGGGTGGTCGGGGTTGCACCTTGGACAGCGTGTCCAGGTCGGCTGTGTCCGAGGGACAGGCCTCTACGGCGTGGTTGCCGTGTGTTCTTACTTCGGTAGGTGGTACTAGCGTGGTTCGGTAGCTTCGACTGTGTGATCGAGGTCTGCCTTCTTGCAGTAGGAGTAGCTGTAGTGCCGAGTTTTGACCGGCCACCGGTTTGCTGTTCCTGCTGTAGTTGTAGCTTCCTTTCCGCTACCGCCGTTGTTTCCGGTTGGGGTTCCGCGGGATCCCTGCTGAGTCTCTGTTTTGGAGACTCATTCCCTGCTTTTATGGTGTAGCGGTTCTTCCTCGTGGTTCGAGGGTGCGGAGCGGAGGTTCTCAGTTGCCAGCTTGCCGGGCCGAGTGTTCACTTGGCATGTGGTACGCTTTACTGCTTTAGACTGTACTTTCTGTTGGACTGGACTCTGTTGTAGTTGTTTATTTATTTCTGTTAATTGTTGAGTTGTCCTGCTTTATTTCCTATTTCTTTGTGCCTCCACACTCCTTCTAGCCCTTCCGAGCCCTCCCGGCTCGTGGGCGGCGGTGCGAGTCTCGGGTTATCGGGCCTTCCCGGTAATCGGATTCTCGGGTCGTTACAGTGTTGGACCCCTGCATAACCTGATAGACCGCCTAAAGCTGGGCCTGGTCTAATTGAGGCATCATCTGAAGGACAGAATTGGCGGAAGGAAGAGGAGGATTTTGAGTGGATGGAGCAATCTGCATAGGGATGGAAGATGAGGGAGGAAGGGGTTCCTCCCTGGGCTGTAACGAGACAACCCTAGAGGGATCCTCTAGAAGCCCTTGAGGGAGAGACTCCTCTTGGGACCGAGGGAGATCAAAGGAAGCCATGGTAGATTCGAAGAGTGGGTTGAAATAGGATGAGGAGAGGGACTCACCCCTGGGTGATGATGCTTCTAACGGATGGAGGTGACTCTACATGCAACGGACAACCTTAACAAGATGCAAACAACACACAACAATCACACAATAAGTGACCAAACTTAGATGACTTCTAGCGAAGATGTAAGTGAAAAAGAAATGAAGACACTCCAAGTCAACCAAGTTGCTTAAGATCATGCCACAAGATTTCTATGATTTCTCCTTTGGAACTTTAGTAGATTGATTAAAAATGTGCTCTCGACAACGGGTTCCTAATAGGAGAGGGGTGTGAGGCTTGGTTTGACTTTAAATGTTAATCACTCCTTCACTTATGCAACCCTAGACACGGGGTGGAAAGGTACAACCAGCCCGACGTTCGTGTGGGAATCCACGGCTCGCGGAGACTTATGGAGGTCCCTGGTGTGATTTTCTAGTTGGCCCCAAGGAATATGGAGACGAAAGGTCCACACACCAAGGTAGGAAAATACAATCTAATGTATGAAAATATGAATGAACCTATGAACACCGGAGTGCATGCAAATTCTAACCTATAATCTAGGCAAACAAGTGTGCACACAATGATGTAGATAAGTAGATCAACCAGGGAGGAGACCAGATAACACCCAAGCAAAAAGATCACAGCAAAAACTACGGAAAGAAAATGCACCTTGGGATGCGTACCTGTCTGGAGTATGTAACGGTCTAGGGGACCTGTGTCAGAGAAAAGTGACGGTCGAAGACCAGACCGTCAAAAGCAGTGTAACGCAGGAATTGGAGACCGTCAGAGGAGCCAGGGAACCAGAAACAACAGGAAATAAAAGGGAAATCCGGGGAAAACCAAGACAAGGAAATGATGGCAGGTTTAACAGAGATCAAAACACGATTGGCACAAGTTGTCCCACCGTGATCGCCAAAAAACTATTGATTTGTTTTCTTCCTTTTGTTTATGATATGAAGAATGACAAATATAATGAGCAAATAACAACGATCTCAATCAACCTTTGAACATGTGAACCATGAATCTAGGCAATCAGAACAAGCTCTAGCATGGGCAATGCTATATCAATCAAACTAAACTGAAGAGGGAAAGGAAAAACACACGCCGGGGCGTGGAGCAAAGGAATAAATGAAAACACACCGCGTGGGTGGAACAAGTAAAAGAAATAAGAGATATGAGAAAGAGAAAACCAATTCCCAGTACTAAGAAAGAACGTGATCACCACCAAGGTAAACACAAGCCAAAGACCTGAGAAATACCTTAGAATAGGAAGATGATGCACCCGCCCACGGGAGAGAGAAATCAATAGGAAACTGCAGCTCTGTTGAATGTAACGGCCCAGCACCTATGCGTCACAGGAGTGTGACGGTCGCCCGATGAACCGTTAGAAGAACCTGACGCGCCTGATGAAGACCGTTAGAGTGTCTGCAGAACAAGCTCGTGAATCCTTCAAACTCCAAACCTTCCAGCCGGCCAGAAAGCTTGGGCCTCACCTTATGAACCCTGTAAACCTGCCAAAGAACGTAGAACACAAGAAAATAATCCCAGATTAGCCTTTCACACAACGTAGCATCAATTCTCAAATGAACTTAATATCATTCAAAAGGAAAGGGGAATACCGGGGGAGTTTGATTTTTTAACCCCTCTGGGCGTTTTAAAAGATAGGAAGGATGTTTAGATGATTGAAACAAGTGGAGGAACGTGGAATAAGGAGTGGGACAATGCTATGATGCAAAAGCGAAGGGAAGAACACAAGTTTGCCAATGATTGACTTAAACACTTGAAATCAAAGTACTCCCTTGACTGAGATGTAGATGGACGTAGAAAATCAATTCTCCTTGGTTGAATGTGGCTCCAGAATGCGGCAGCACTTTGACGCAAACTCCAGATTTCTCCTCCCTAGGCCATGAAGTTAAGGGTTCTATTTATAGGCCCTCAAACTCTCCGGTCGAGCAGAGGATAATCTAGCTAAAAGGAGGATGATTCTTAGCAAACTCTTGAAGATAATACTCCCAAGAATCAATAGAAAAAAATAGAAGGTCCTGAGGATCAGATTTGGAAGAGAAATCATAAGATCAAACTCTCAATTCGACCACGGAGTAGCAGAGAAAAGACCAGACTTGCTAGGACTTCTGTTGGATGTAACGGCTGCACGACAGACCGCCACATGGACGTAACGCGCCAGGAGTAGACCGTTACACTACCCTATCTCTTAAAAAGATAAGATCAATGGGGAGAATTTGCAAATAGTTGGACTCTAAAGAATGTGACGGCCATGGGTAGACGCGTTAGAGGAATATAACGGCCGCACGACAGACCATTAGAATCAACAGATAGGCAAAAGGATAAGCATTGGCAACATGCCTTAAGCTGTAGGATTCTTCAAAATGTAATGGCCCAGGGCCAATGCGTCAGAAACACGTAACGCGCCTGTTATAGACTGTTAGAGACAATAAGGATCCAAAAAGGAAAGCTTGCTAAGCTTCATTGAATGCAAGAAATCAAGGAATCATACCCAACCAAGGAATCAAGACCCATGAAATAAACCTCCAACTGATCAAGAAGGCTCAATGAAAGAGTGAACAACTCGGAGCATCATATAGAATGAACACGGAGATGACCCGACTTATTGGTCACAAAACGGGTGTCAACAGCCGGGTTACGCCAGACTAGAAGTCTTTGCTATGCGCGATGGTGGTCTTTGGACCTGTGTCCTCCGCCGCATATTGAGGGTTTCCAACTCAATGAACCATGCCTCTCTTGCATGATAGATAAAGGTATTTCATGTGACCTCGTCATATGCATCCTTTTGCATCTTATTTCGGCCCCGGACGGCCCACTATCTTGGCAATTAATCAAAAGTTTTCTCCCTTATAGGGTATGTAATTAACGTCATAGCCTTTATGGTATGGTGGACTGTTGGTCCCGACCCAAATCTCACTCTCGCCCGACACGGGTCAGAATGAGCGCATAATAAATCTGTCACTTATGTGACTGGCACGCCTGTGTGGTCAACTAATCAATTGATTATTGATTAATTAATTGGTTGTTCGACCCATAATAAAATGACCAAACAAAAATCCCATCAAACATGGTTACTTTGATGAAATTAACTTAGTCAGTGTTAGTCAAGCTTTCAGCATGTATGCTAGTTGTTCTTTAAGCATACTAGGGTAGATGCTAGCTTTCCAATGTCAGTGCATGTTTTCCTCCCTCACACAAAGTCAGTACACATAAGTCTCAAGGTCGGTGCACATTTGCCCTATGCATGTCATGAAGTCTGTGCATGTTTTCTGAAATGAATATATAAGTATATGCACATTCAATTTTAACATACACAAGGTCGGTGCACACTTTATGTCAGCCTTGATTAGAGTCGATGCAAGGTTGTTTTTGCGCTTGACTAAAGTCAGTGTTAGTATGCAGGGCCTTGCATGAAGGTCGGTGCTAGTCTCCAGGGTCGTGCATATAGTCAGTGTGAGTATGCAAGGTCTTGTGCATAAGGTTGGTGCATCTTTTGCTTCGTGCCATATCAAGTCGATGCACGCCTCATAAAACTGCATATAAGGTCTGTGCAGTCTTTTTGTCTTGAGCTAGACAAGGTCAGTGCAGGTTCTATTTTGTACATATGTAGGTCAGTGCATTCTTTGTCTACGCACACACAAGGTCGGTGCTAGTGCGTCAAGCCCTCATATCTAGTCCGTGCATGTTTGTGATGAATGCTTGATAGGTCTGTGCATATTAGCAATAGCTAACACTCTATCTGTTATTCTGCCAGGCCAGCCAATGGTCGAGCATCTACTGAGCAAACTGCACGTGTCATTTAAAGTACCAAGCGAATGGCACCTGATCCGAGGAAAGGCTTATAATAGACGATCCTGCCACGTGGAAAGTAAAAGCCCAGTGATGATAACATGTGGATAAATCTAGATCAGATCTGACATCAAACTTGGGTGGGAATTATGGCTACCACGCGCCCATATCCTGAAGGTTATGCAAGGAGGGCCGATTGCCCAGTTTCATAAGCGAGAGCAGTAGAAGGCTAGCCACAGAAAAAAGAAGCAGAGAAGAGGGTGAGCATCCAGAAAACTGAAATTGAGAATAGAGAAGATTCCTGAGTGACGCTGATCAGTTTGAAGAAGAAAGGATAGAATTGAGGAAGAGCAGTGCGTTGGAGTTCTGTGAGTGAGTGTGTTTTATGTTCTTGGTTCATGGTTCAAAACCAGAACCAGTCTGCTCAATTTAAGAGCTACATTCGCTCAATTCTGAGCTACATTCTCTTGTTTCCTTAGTTTCTTTGATTTGTTTTTACAATCCTTTGTTTACTCAAGTTGTGTGTCAGTGGATTGTTAAAGCTGTAAGTCAGCGGTTGGCTATGCTATATTGCCCAGCGGCAGAGGAAGATTCCTCTGGATAGCTTAAGCTGTAAGGCTCAGTGTCTGTAGGGAACTTGTTCGCCAAAGCTGTGGATCAGCCGTAGCAAGCTGTAAAGCTCAGCAGTGAAGCCTTACTCAGTTGCGTAAGGGGTGGACGTAGATCTCTGGAGGAGATCGAACCACCTAAAAATTCCTTGTGTCCGTGGTTGCCATATTAAGTGTGTTTGCTGCATTTATGCTGTTGGTCTGTCTGAATTAACTACCTGATTTCTTGTTCGTTTATGAGCTAGAAGAAGGTATATAAAAGGATTCCACATAAAGGGTAGGTCAAGCTTACCTGGAAGATGAATCACTTGTGTGAGGAGTCTCCTAGAGTCGAACCTCCGTCAAGTACCTCTTCCAAGTTCATTAATGTGCAATAGATCAATTGGCAATTTAGTCAGTCACTATATCTACTAATATTTTTACAAACTGATATTGATCTATGAGTTGAATGTTCTGTGATTGCTTTGGTTGCTGATAGTAAGTAATTTTAAATTCCGCATATATAGTTTCACTTTGTCAATTTTACGGGGAAAGATCTATTCACCCCCCTCTAGATCTACTCAACACTTGGTATCAGAGCCTAACTCTTCTTCAGGGACTAACAACCTGAAGAGGTAGTCATTATGGATGCTAGAGGATTAACAGCCGAAGGTCATTCAACAAGTAATCCTTTCTACTTTGACGGTTCTAATTATTCCTATTGGAAGAATCGTATGTAGGTATTTCTGAGAGCTAAGGACTATGAAATCTGGAAGGTTGTCAGCAAGGGTCCTTTCAATTTGTCTGAGAACGAGGAATTATGGACACGAGAGGAGATTCGAAAGTCTACACTGAACTGGAGTGCTATCAACGCCATCCAGTGTGCTCTACATCCCACAGAATTTTCTAGGATCTCATCCTGCGCTACAGCGAAAGAGATGTGGGATAAACTAAAGGTGATTTATGAGGGAACTTCACAAGTAAGGGAGACCAAGGCAAACATGCTGGTCTCGGAGTATGAGGCTTTCAAGATGAAGTCAAATGAGAATATTACTGAAATCTATGCTCGCCTTATGGTCATCACCAACAATCTTAGAAGCTTGGGTAAGAATTATAGTGATTACGAGTTGGTGAGGAAAATTCTGCGTTCTCTGACTCCTATATGGCATACCAAGGCCACCGTGATTGAGGAATCTAGGAATTTAGCTTTTAAAACAGTGGATGAGTTGATAGGTTCTCTCTTGGCCTATGAGATGAATCTATCTCGATCAGATGAGATAGAGAAGAAGAAGAAGAAACCCATTGCATTGAAGGCAACATCTAGTAGCAAGGGGTCATCCAATGGAAGTGGCTCCTCTAGATCTGAAATTGAAAATGATCAGTTTTCTATGCTGACCCGTCAGTTAAAAAGATTTCTGAGAAAAGAAGGAAGACAATTCAGAAAGAAAAATCAGGTTGGCAAAAGATATTCAAGGCATAAATCTAGTTTTGCCAAAAAGAATGATACTAATCTTTGTTATCATTGCAGGAGATCTGGTCACATAAAGGCAGATTGTCCAGAGCTTCAAAAGGAAAAGCCAAAAATGAAGAACAATAAAGGAAAGGCTATGATCAGTACTTGGAGTGACGAGGATGAGGGTAGTCACAGTTGCACCTCTGAAAGTGAAGAGGAAAGAAGCCAAATCTGTCTAATGGCCAAGAACAGTGAAAATGATGAAGATGATCAGGTAACCTATCCCTTTGAGAATTACACTATTTCTGATTGGGATGATGCATATGTTGAACTGCTTGATAAATTTGATGGTGTTAAAAAGGAGAATAGGCAATTAAAAATAAAAGTTAATTCTATCATAAATGATACTACATTGTCTGATAAAATTGCCTATCTTCAAACTGAAAATGATGTTTTAAAGAAATCTTGTGATGAATTTAATGAAATAAAAATTGCCTTGATTGATGCTAGAAAAGAAATCGAAATGCTGAAAAATGTTGTTGATGATTTGAAACTTAGATTACAGAATTTTGAAAAGGAAATGAAAATTGTGAATGAAAAATATGATGTTGTGTTGGGAGTTAACACTGAGCTGAAAAAGAATGTAGAGAATCTAGAGAAACAAAACAAGGACAAACAACAAACCATTGAGAACATGACTCAAGGGACTGACAATCTTAATGCTCTCTTGGGGACTAAGGCGAATTTTAGAAAAGAGGGGCTAGGTTTCAATTCTACTGCTAAAAAAGAGTTTTGAAATCAAGATTGTTTCAATTGTGGCAGAAAAGGGAAAAGGACCTCTCATTAAAATGAGCAGTGGAAATACTCCTGAAAAGTCTGCTAATTTCAAAATGCCCAGTGCCAAGGACAAGGGCATATAGAAAATTAATGTGTCTTGTAGCACACACTGTCCCACACCTCAGGGTAGATTTCAGGTTAGAAGTCAACCTTCATATACACCAAAACTCAAGACAAGGTTCACCAAGTCTCCATAGAAAAATCAGAAAAAGACCCAATATGTACCCATGCATACTTCAAGTGGGCCTAAGGTGTTCAGGAGACAAGACTTAAACAAGGGTAACTTAGATCAATCTTATTATCCCAGAGCTCCAACTTACACTCCACACCAATTCATACATTCTCATCAATTCAGTAGGTATGGCAGGGATGGAGCTAGTTTAAGGTCAGCTCATCATTCACACCCTAGTCAGAATTTCATACCTCATGATGGGAAGTGGTATGGGCAAGTCGAATATAGAAATCCAAGAAACCACAGTTACTATATTCAGTCTAGGACCACCACTGGCTACACTACAATGAATGCTCATTGGCCTAGGCACTGGCGCAAACATGATCAATCTGTTAATAACAATAGTGTCAGCACACAGAACAGAACAGGAAAGATTCAAGCTATAAATGTTGAAAAGAAGAATAACAACAAGAAGAAACAAATAACTCCCAAACAGATGTGGATTCCAAAGCATTTGTTGTCATGTTTAAATAGTGTTACTTCTGTTCTGGAGCCCAAATGTTTTTGGGTTCCAAATTCTTCTGCTTAATTGTCATTGCAGGTATGCCTAGCAGCCAAGCATAATATGTGGTACTTGGACAATGGCTGCTCCAGGCACATGACTGGGGACAAGGTAAAATTTTGTATGTTGGTCAAAAAGAGTGCAGGACAGGTCAACTTTGGAGGTAATACCAAAGGAAAAATAATTGGGTCAGGTAAGGTAGGTAAGTGTACTACCTGCTGTATTGATGAAGTATTACTGGTTGAAGGTCTTGCTTATAATCTGCTTAGCGTTAGCCAATTTTATGATAAAGGTCATAGAGTAGTTTTTGATTCTCATAGCTGTAACATCTATGAACCTAATTCTGATATTGTTAAGTTTTCTGGTAAAAGAGTGAATAATATCTACTTGGTAGATTTAGATGACATTGCATATTCCAATTTATGTCTCACATCAAATAAAGATGATTTGGCCTATCTCTGGCATCGTAGAATAGGTCATGCCAGTTACACTGTTCTTCATAAATTGAATAAACACTACATGGTTAGAGGACTCCCTGAAATCTCCTTTAAAAATGAAAATAAAATATGTGATGCATGCACCCAGTCCAAGCAAACCAGGAAGTCATTCAAATCTCGAACTGAGAACCTATCTTCTAGACCTTATGAGCTGATTCATATGAATCTTTTTGGACCTACAAGATCAGTCAGCTTATCATGAAGAAGATATGGATTTGTACTTGTTGATGACTTTTCTAGATTTACTTGGGTGTTTTTCCTCACATACACAAATGATGCTTTTACTGAATTTTAGGAGTTCTATCTGAAAATTAGACAGGAAAATGTCAATTTTATTCTTAACATTCTGTCTGATCATGGTGGTGAGTTTAAAAACTCACAGTTTGAAATCTTTTGCAGGGAAAATGGTATCACGCATAGGTTCTCCTCACCTAGGACACCCGAGCAAAATGGAGTAATGGAGAGGAGAAACTGAACCCTTGTGGAGATGGCTCGGACCATGTTAGTAGAAGGTAACCTACCTAGGAAGTTCTGGGCTGAAGTAGTTAACATTGCATGCCACATTGTCAGCAGAGCTATGGTAAGGCCATTCACCCAGAAAACTCCTTATGAAATTCTCAAGGGTAAGAAACCTTCATTAGCTTATTTCAAGGTTTTCGGATGTAAATGTTTTGTGCATGTTAATAATAAAAGAGACCTTGACAAATTTGAATCTGAAAGTGATCCTGGAATATTTCTAGGATATTCAGAAAAAATCCAGAGCCTATAGGATATATAATTTAAACTCTAAAATAGTAGAAGAATCTCCACGTGTGGTCTTTGATGAAACTATGACTAAATCTGATAATGGTTTGTGCAGGGAAAAGAATAATGGTGAAATTCTGAAAGATGAGGATTCTGAAGATCAAGTTGAAGAAAATAATGCAGAGCAATCTGATGATCGGGAGGAGGTAATAAAGAACCAAAGGAATCAAATTATCAATGTCAGATTTCATAGAGATCATCCCATAGATAACATAATTGGTAATTTGAATGACCCTCCTAGGACCAGATCACACTTTAGAGTTGAAAATGAATTAAATTCTTTTGCACTGATTTCTCAGATTGAACCAAAAGATATTGACAGTGCTCTTAGAGATGTGCATTAGATCAATGTCATGCACGAGGAGTTGAACCAGTTTGAAAGGAACAAGGTATGAAACCTAGTTCCTCCACCTGACCATGGCATTGTCATAGGCACTAAGTGGGTTTTTATGAATAAAACAGATGAGCAGGGAAATATTGTTAGAAATATGGCTAGACTAGTAGCTCAGGGTTATAACCAA
The DNA here is from genome assembly GCA_022559845.1 of Amorphophallus konjac. Lineage (NCBI taxonomy): Eukaryota > Viridiplantae > Streptophyta > Magnoliopsida > Alismatales > Araceae > Amorphophallus > Amorphophallus konjac. The sequence goes on along the minus strand of CM040128.1, from coordinate 74,158,009 downwards.
GAATATGGTATTGATTTTGAAGAATTATATGCCCCTGTAGCTTGGTTAGAGGCCATCAGAATACTCTTAGCCTATGCATGCTCATTAGGAATAATATTGCAGCAGATGGATGTAAAATTTGCTTTTCTAAATGGAGAAATAAAAGAGGATGTGTTTGTTAGACAGCCTCTTAGTTTTGAATGCATTGATTATCCTAACCACGTTTACAAATTGAATAAAGCTCTCTATGGATTGAAACAAGCTCCAAGAACTTGGTATGACAAGCTCAGTTAGTTTCTTACTGAGAAGAAGTTAACAGAAGGTGAGGTTGACCAAATCTTGTTCACTAAGGTATGTAATCCTGACATCATCATTGTGTAAATCTATGTAGATGATATTATCTTTGGCTCAACTAACCCAACTTTATGTGAGGAATTTTCTGATTTAATGATAAAAGAATTTGAGATGAGTTCAATGGGTGAGCTAAAACTGTTTCTTGGACTGCAGGTAACTCAGACTAAGGAAGGTACATTCATAACTCAGTCCAAGTACATCAAAAACCTATTGAAGAAATTCAATTTGGAAAATTTGAAGGAAATTTCAGCACCCATGGGTACATCAATTAATCTTGATGATGACCCAAAAGGTAAATGTGTAGATCCCAAATTATTCAGAGGTATGATCGGATCCCTTCTTTATCTCACTGCCTCTAGGCCTGATATCCAGTTTTCTGTGTGTTTGTGTGTTGGGTTTCAGGCTAGTCCTAAAGAGTCACATCTAAATGTTGTTAAGAAGATTTTTAGGTATCTATCAGGCACCCTAAAACAAGGACTTTGGTATCCTGCTAAGTGTGAGCTAGATCTCATAGCCTACACTGATGCAGATTATGCAGAGTGTAGAGTAGATAGGAAAAGCACTAGTGGGTATTGCCACTACCTAGGTGGTTGTCTGGTGACATGGACTTCTAAAAAGCAACACACTGTTACTCTATCTACAGCTGAGACAGAGTATGTTGCAGCTGGGAACTGTGCAGCCCAGGTTCTCTGGATCAATCACTAACTTATTGATTATCAGATAAAATTAGGATCCATTCCAATTTTATGTGATAATACTAGTGCTATATCACTCACTAAAAATCTTGTTCATCACTTTAGGACTAAGCACATAGAAATCAAACACCATTTTCTTAGGGATGAAGTAAATAAACATCAAATTGAATTGCACTTCATTGAATTTGAAAAATAGATAGCTGATATATTTACTAAACCTCTAGGTAAGGATAGATTCAAATTCTTGAGAAGGGAATTCTGTTTATGTAAATTTCAGTATGATGATTAGTTTCAATTTCATTCATGATTGAGCCTTTTGATGTGATTTGTGTATTGAGTATCCTTGAATAAAATTTAGCTATTGCTCTGAGAATGATGATTTGTCTGTCTGAAAATCTATTTTTGAATAAATTCTATGAATGGATTAGCATCAATTCACTGATCTGAATAAATGATCTGATCTGTTCAATGATTGTCTATTAATTGTTTCTGAATAAAAGTTCAGACCTTATTTTGTGATCACTTCAAAAATTTCATACATTAGTTATCTTGAATTCAGAAGTATATCAAATGCTATGAGATGGAAGGACATATTCAGTCTGTCTGAAAGTCCATACTATGTGTTGAGGATTAACATTCACCTAGTACCTGTTGAGTTATGGTTTTGATGATTGTTGTGATTGTTAAGTTATAGTTTTGATGATAACTAAACTTAATGTGTGATTTAGTGATGATAACTAAACTTGTGGTTGATTGCTCATGCTCCTGTTATCTATGTATGTTTGAGATGGCAAATGGTAACGGTTACATGGTCTTAATGCTTGGTTTGCATATGTTGGTTCTACAAGACGTTTCAAGCCTTTATATGTTTGAACATATGGACTTAAACTTTGATGAACACTTTTGTTCAAATCCTAATCAAACAGTTTGAAACTTGTTTGGTTGATTTTTACGCATACCATACATACATTTGTCAAAGCAACAAGTGTTCCAATCTTATATGTGAAATTGGGTCTCAATGTAAATCACTTCTTGAACTCTAATACATATTTCACATATCATTTTGAGCTTGCATTATGTTGAAACAACTCATGAGAAACTTGCTTGAAAATTGGAATAATGGTACTTATGTCTTGCTCAAACGGTTTACAATAAGCTCTTGTTAATTGATTCAAAGTGCCAAATGACCAAAGGGGTTTCATACATGTACTTCATGCAATTACCACATGAATTATTGATCAAAGTTTTAATCCTTTTTTCTATGGTTTTGTAGGTCAAAACACTCAACATATATTCCCCAAGATCAAAGGAGCTTGAAGCCTCAGACTTAAATGGGTTGCAATGGAGTTCAGGGGTGAAACCTAAAAAGTCTAAAATTTACTGTAGCTTTAGGTCGACCGCCCCAGGTCGACCGATAGCAGCGGTCGACCGCCCCAGGTCGATCAAAAATTCTAGGATCAAATTTCTACAAGTTTCTCAGTAGCGGTCGACCGCCAGTCCCGAGCCAACATATATTGACTTTGTTTTTCACTTCGAGAAGAGCCATTCTCCATGGATTTCTTTAATCCTAAAGTCACCCAATCACCCACAAAATATGGATCTGGTCTGGGGGTTGTCCATGGACCATTCAAGGGCTATAAAACATCTCATTGGAGCCATAAACCCTATCTATCTAAGAGATCCAAAGAGAGGCTGTCCAAGGTGAAAGGAGAGGGTACTGTAACTCCGTGAATAGTACTTCGTGCAGCAAGATCTTCATCCATCTCCAAGGTGTTTCAAGTCAAATCTGAAGCTAACAACCTCCAAGGAAGTGAAGAAGGAAGCAAGCATTCAAGGAAGATCAAGGTGAAGCTGTCTAAGGAAGAAGAAAGGAAGAAGCAAGTAAGCAAGCAAGAGATCAAGGGAAGATTGCCAAAGGTGAAACAACAAGGTTTTCACAACCCATTCAAAGCCATTCAAGCGAAGAAGGAATCAACGCAAGATCTGCATCATATACTCAGGGGGAGCCTAAATCAGGAGCATTCTAAACTATGGTTTAATTATTTTGGTGTCTTGTGCTTTGAGTTTCAAATTTGTGTTTCTCATAAACTGCAAACTCGTGTGTGTATGGATCGTGTTGGATCCGTGGTCGTGTGTGGTCATTATACTTTATTTGTGTGTGTTGTATTTGATTCGTGTGTGCGTAGGTCTTCTTAGATCTACGTGTGTGTGTGGTTTTATCTAGATCTTAGTATTTGTGTGTGTGGAGTGCTGCACTTGTCGCGGCGTGTGTGTGCTTTGTTGATCCGCTTGTTGGATCGTGTTGGAGACCTCGTCTCCATGTGTGTGTGTGTGTTGGGGTGCATCCCCGTGTGTGTGGGCAGGTGTCGTCCTGCGTGTGTGGTTGGAGCATCGTCTCTGTTTGGGGATTTATCCCCGAGTGAAGCCTCACCGGGTTTGGTGAGGGGTGGACGTAGGATTGTCGTCGTTGCATCCGAACCACCTTAAAAACCGCTGTGCATTGTGTGTTTTTTGTGTGGTTTGATTGTTTTCGTTATATGGCCGTGTGGGAATGGAGAGATTGAGAGAATTAGTTAAACAGTTTTTAAATTGCTAATTAACGTTTATCACATATTTTGTAAAAAGCTAAAAGTTTCTTTAAAATTTGTAAACACCCAATTCACCCCCCTCTTGGGTGTCATTGATCGCATGACTTCAATTGGTATCAAAACTAAGGCTTGATTGTTTATAGATCTAACGATCTAGAGTGATCCAGATCAATGACTACCATTATGTATACTTTGAATTCTCCACCGGTGTTTGATGGTTACAATTTTGATTTGTGGTTAGGTAGAATGTGCAGTCTTGTCAACTCATATGACCCTAAGCTATGGAAGCTTGTTTCATATGGTCCTTATGAGTTGCCTAAGGATAAGAATGTCTGGACTGAAAATCAAAAGTTTAAACATGATCAAAATTATTTGGTGTTAAAGTTGCTAACTGCTGCGGTTGTTTCTAATTATTTCCCCTTTGTCTCCCATTGTAGATCTGCGAAGGACATCTTGGATGGATTAACCAAAATTCGGGAAGAGCATGGAGACCAATGTCTTGTGGCAGGCACGAGTGAACAAGGGAGTGATCAGTCAAGTAGATCAAGCTCAAAGGTAAATTCTGATTCTGATAATGAAGATGAATTTAGCTATGAAGATTTGTTGATTGCATATGATGATCTTGCTGATAAATATAAGAAGGTAAAATCTGAAAATAAAAAATTGAAAAAAAATGTCGAACAAAATAATTATAATTCCTCTTGTAAAAAATGCTCACATTTAGAGGAAATGATTGAGTCTTCTATTTTCGATCTTGAATTCCATAAAGATCAAATCTCTTCCTTGAGAAATGAAAATAAAGAGCTGAGAGAGAGAATAAATTCAATGGACAATGGTCAGACTGAATTTGTTTATGATAAGAAACTTGAAAAAGAAAATGAGAAACTGAAGGAATTGAATATGACCATTTCTGAAAGATTGCTTGTTTTTGAAAAAGGAAAATATGTGAATATTGATGAATATGAAAAAGTGCATGCTTTGTTGCAAGAAATTGAAAGTCATAAAACCATCAATGCTACTTTACATGAACAAGTCAATTCGTGTGAAAATAAGATTGTTTCCTATGAACTGCACATTTCATCACTTGAAAAAGAAATCTCGGACTTGAATGCTTCATTGTCTAGATTTGTGGATGGTCAAGGAAATTTAGATAAATTATTGGGGATGAAAGTGAACTTTCAAAGAGAAGGACTGGGGTTTAATCCTGTGAACAAGAAAAAATTTGAAAGCAAGTTATACACTTCATTTGTTCATAGCACATGTACACACAACACCTCTAAATCTAACTCCTAGCAACCCATTGTGCCAAGAACTCAAGTCAATCTGAAAAATAGTGTGAATGTTCAAAATGTGCATGCTAAAAACTTTCATGCGAAATCCCATGCATCCAACAAAAGAAACATGTCTTGTCTTAACTGTGGAAAACTTGGACACCTGATGCATGATTGTTTCACTATAGAGAATGATGACTTGAGAGCATGTAGAAACCAAGCTATTTTGAAAAATGTAAAGAGAGCTTTCACCACAAAATCTTCCATGCATTGTAATCACTGTGGTAAAAGGGGTCATACAACTTCACATTGCTGGTTATTGTTGAAGAGAAAGAACTCCTACTCAACACATCATGCTCACACACACAAATCAATAGAACCCATGAGAAGAAAGAATATGATGCCACGTGTCTTCTACCATCACTTTGGTAAATCTGAGAATGTTAATCATGATTATTTTCTAAAGAAAAATGATGATTTGAATGTTGTCAAAAATTAGAAACCACATGCCCATGTTACTGCTAACCCACAAAGACCCAAGATGGTTTGGGTACCTAAGAATGTCAAATGAGAAATCTGTTTTGCAGGTGTGCCATGTGAATGTAAAATATGAAATCTGTCTTCGTCAAGAAAGTAAGGCACACGAGTCAAGTGGCATAAGTCAGGTTCGAAGAAAAATCAAAAATTGAATTTGAAGATCAGGTGATATCCCTCCTACTTTCTGTAGTGATTGTGTCATGTTTTAACTTACTATGTGTCATATAGTCATGTAATCTTGCATATGTCTGTACATGCATTTCATTCATAGTTGTTTGTATATTTGTGTGCATATCAATTGTCATATAGCATCTTCGTGTAAAGAAGAGCTTGAAGATTCATCAAAGCATGATTTCACCACATACACTGAGTAGGCATATACCTTCACGTGATGTCTTGCAAATATTGAACATTGTGTATTCATGCCATAATGCATTGCAATCCTCCTGCCTTCGTCATCCATGATTACATAGTTTATCAAATGGTGACATGTGGAAGGGCAGGTTACACTACGCGTGAGGTGATCTTCGGATCTAAGTTCTCCGCCTAGTACTATGAGTCAATTAGTTACAGGCTGTACATGGTATCATGACGTTAATGAATATCTTGCATTCATGCACACACTAAGGGGGAGCAACCACATTTGTCATATGAACTTAATGTTTAGGTTCACATATGAGTCATACATTGCATCTAGAGCTGTCTAGATGATGTTGGTTGTTAAAATAATTTATCATACCATTGTCAATAAATTTGAATCGAAATTGACAACTCAAGTCCTCTTGTCCTTGGATGCAGATTATACTCCCAAATCTAAATGATGATGGGCTAGTCATGGCCAAGTTTGAGTAAATGAAAGGAATACCTTGCAAGGATGAAAATGATGAGAACCCTCTCAAATTGCTACAAGAAGATGAGATACTTTATGTAGAACAACCTCCAGGATCAACTCAAGTATAAGGTGGTGAAAGTCCTTGTACGTGCTAAAGTAAGTACCCAAAGCACGGTATGAAAAGCCCGCATCTTTTGATTGAGAACATGTTCAATAGGTAAGGTTGATCAAACACCTCTCACAAGATAAATCAGGTAAAAGACATTTTAGTGGTTCAAGCATACGTGGATGATATCATTTCTAAGCTACTAATAATACCTTTTGTGAACATTTTGTAGGGATTGTGTAAGAAGATTTTAAAATACACTCAATGAGTAAATTGAATTTTATTCTTCTTTTGGATTGCAGGTGGAAGGCTTGGAAGAAAATGTATTCTCAAGGCAAAGGTAAGAAAGAAAAAGCTGAAATATCAACTTTCGTGAGGTTGGTGATTTCAGTGATTGAAGGCTTCCAATCTTGTCTCCTGAACTAAGGTAATTCAACCTTGTCAATTCATGCAATGGCCGTCTTTATCACTTGGTGACACTCTCAAGTGACAGGTATTGATTCTAAAAACTTGAATTGTCATTTACTAGTATGTTGTGATGAATGTGTCGAATTGATTGAATCAAATTGAAAATCTTGAAAGATGTGTATGAAGTGGTTGCATACTGTATATTCTCAATATGAATTGCATGATCACACTTGAATTGAATTGCATATCTAGTATATCAAATGGCGTCTGTGGAAGAGTGGATCATGTCCACTTGGAAGCATTCCCTATACGTGAGCTAAGTCTTCGGACTAAAATCTCTGCCTCGTACCAGATCTTGACGATAGTGACTGACTTGTGAATGGTTGATGTGTGAATGAATTCTTGAGCTGAATGATGTAAATTAAAAATATGTATGTGATTAAATGATTCATACATTTGACTCTTGGATAAATTTTCATTTCAATACTTGTGAATGACATTTAAAAATCTATTTTTGAAAAATTCTGAAAATTGGGTTGCATTGCTTAATTTTGATCTTTTAAGCACCCTTATCTCATAAAGGTCATGTCATGCAAAAGCTTGTTGACACATTGATAAAATGTGAATGCTCTAATGTGGAACTTGTCTCATTGTGTGTAAATCAAAGCCCTCCCTTGCTGCAATTGCATATTTCATCACACTCTCTTCCAGGCATAGGTTGCATGCATTAGAGTTCATGCATTAACTGCAGTTAGCTCATTCATTTGATATCAGAAGTTTTGCACCACATTGCATGTTGTCTTGGCATATTGCATTTCCATTCCACTACTATATGATCAAAGGTTGCATTGCATCAGTACTCATGCATTAGCTGCACTCATTCAAATGAAAATCAAAAGTCTGAATCACTTTGCACATTACATCGCATTCTTATATGCTCATACGTTGTATTGCATTGGAACTCAAGCATTAGTCGCACTTAGTTCATTCATTTGGCATCCATTCAATTGGTATCAAATTATCCATTCCATTGGTATCAAATTGACATCACATTACTCGCATGCATGTCATAGTGCATGTTACATACATTCCCTCTGTATGCTTGCTTGATACTATATGATATTCACCCCCATCATTTGGCATATCTATGGCTGTATATCTCCTTGATAAATATTGCTGCATCTGAGACATTATTGGAGTGTTTCATGTCGTACACTCTTGGGGAGTTCATATTTCATAAGTGCATCTATTTAAGGGGAGTTGTACTGTTATGTATTCATGATATTTTTGGTATACATGCTGAATCAAATTCGCACACTTCATGCACAAAATGTGAAAATAAATGTTAAAGATAAGGATATATGAATTTCTTTTCGATACTATCGAGATGTTAAACTTGCTGCATGTATGTTGAAGAGACAGTTGAGGAAAAAGCTGTCTACCTATCTTTGTTGAAAAATCTGAAATGTAAATGAAAGATAGAGCAATGCTCGGTCTCACTGAGTAAATTGGGCACATGTCACCTGAGACGTGATATGGTTCATATCTGAAAAGTGTTGACTAGTATCTCTGTTCAAATGAGGTGAAATGGTTCAGTATTTTGAGTAACCGGGGATTCTGGCATGAGCTCCATGCGTCTACTCGCGTAAACAGATTTGAACCTGATCACTCTTGAAAAATTCTGACTATCATGTGATATTGGTTGAGTTGAAAAATGTTGGTGAAAACTCATTGTGGTAGAGCGTAGCCTCCAATACGATGTTCTCAAAATTGAAGTGCAGTCTGTAAAATGTCTCATTGTGTTAATCTGAAAATCTGAATATCCATATTGCAACTATCTTTTTTCATGTTACTCACTTACACATCTGGAAATTTGATTCATTATGTATTCAGAAAATTGATTGACTGCTTTAGAAATTGCATGACTCTTCTATCTGATTGCATAATCTCCCATGTGCTACACATGTGCATTCCGATTGTCATGACTCTCATGCACCCTTCTTATACCTATTCTCTCCTAAACAAGTCTGGGGGAGCTGTGTTGCATGTATATATATGTATTTGTTTGATTGTACATCTCATATGGTATCATTTGCATGTATATAGCTTCATGCATTATAACAGAAAATGTCAAAATCTGAAAATGCATCACATTCCAAAAATAGTTTCTGACTTCAAAAATTGGCCTAGTTGTTTTTCATTCTATTGTATGCTTGCATTGAGTTTCATATGATTACATTCATATTGTCATCGTGTCTGTTCAGTTACATTGCATGCATTCATAGTGTCACATGTTTGCATTGAGTTTTTATGCATTTACAGAAAATATAAAAATCAGATAACTTGAAAATCAAAATAAACTCTCTTGTTATGTCCTCCTACTCTTGCATGTTGATAAAATCTGACATGGGTTCTACATTTTGCATGATATCCTACTGAACATATCATCTTGTGAACATCTTTCACCATTGGTTCATATCCAACCTACCAATCACCACCTTCAATTGGTATCAATACATGCTTGACTATATTTACTTTGGATGGTTTCATATTGATTTGTGAGAATAATCACCAATTGGTTTCTTCTGATTGGAATCATATTACTTTATTCATCCATGATTTTCCCTTGCTTCTTCTAGCTTGTTGATATTGTTGATAATGTCACAGGAGGAGAAAGATTTACATTATCCCGCTTTTTGATTATGTCAAAGGGGGAGAAAAATTGATGATTGTGTATGAAAAGTGGAGAAGAACATATGTGCCATTCTTTTGTATCCACTCTGGTGTATCATCACTAAGAACATATGTGCCATTCTTTTGTATCCACTCTGGTGTATCATCACTAATAAATTTCTCATTAAGTTTGTCATCATCAAAAATGGGGAGATTGTTGAGTTATGGTTTTGATGATTGTTGTGATTGTTAAGTTATGGTTTTGATGATAACTAAACTTAATGTGTGATTAAGTGATGATAATTAAACTTGTGGTTGATTGCTCATGCTCCTGTTATCTATGTATGTTTGAGATGGCAAATGGTAACGGTTACATGGTCTTAATGCTTGGTTTGCATATGTTGGTTCTACAAGACGTTTCAAGCCTTTATATGTTTGAACATATGGACTTGAGCTTTAATGAACACTTTTGTTCAAATCCTAATCAAATAGTTTGAAACTTGTTTGGTTGATTTTTACGCATATCATACATGCATTTGTCAAAGCAACAAGTGTTCCAATCTTATATGTAAAATTGGGTCTCAATGTAAATCACTTCTTGAACTCTAATACATATTTCACATATCATTTTGAGCTTGCATTATGTTGAAACAACTCATGAGAAATTTGCTAAAAAATTGGAATAATGGTACTTATATCTTGCTCAAACGGTTTTCAATAAGCTCTTGTTAATTGATTGAAAGTGCCAAATGGCCAAAGGGGTTTCATACATATACTTCATGCAATTACCACATGAATTATTGATCAAAGTTCTAATCCTTTTTTCTATGATTTTGTAGGTCAAAACACTCAACATATATTCCCCAAGATCAAAGGAGCTTGAAGCCTCAGACTTAAATGGGTTGCAATGGAGTTCGGGGGTGAAACCTAAAAAGTCTGAAATTTACTGTAGCTTTAGGTCGACCGCCCCAGGTCGACCGATAGCAGCGGTCGACCGCCCCAGGTCGACTGAAAAATCCAAGGATCAAATTTCTACAGGTTTCTGAGTAGCGGTCGACCGCCAGCGTCCATAGGTCGACCTCCAGTCCCGAGCCAACATATGTTGACTTTGCTTTCCACTTCGAGAAGAGCCATTCTCCATGGATTTCTTTAATCCTAAAGTCACCCAATCACCCACAAAATGTGGATCTGGTCTGGGGGTTATCCATGGACCATTCATGGGCTATAAAACATCTCATTGGAGCCATAAACCCTATCTATCTAAGAGATCCAAAGAGAGGCTGTCCAAGGTGAAAGGAGAGGGTACTGTAGCTCCGTGAACAGTACTTCGTGCAGTAAGATCTTCATCCATCTCCAAGGTATTTCAAGCCAAATCTGAAGCTAATAACCTCCAAGGAAGTGAAGAAGGAAGCAAGCATTCAAGGAAGATCAAGGTGAAGCTGTCTAAGGAAGAAGAAAGGAAGAAGCAAGTAAGCAAGCAAGAGATCAAGGGAAGATTGCCAAAGGTGAAACAACAAGGTTTTCACAACCCATTCAAAGCCATTCAAGCGAAGAAGGAATCAACGCAAGATCTGCATCATACACTCAGGGGGAGTCTAAATCAGGAGCATTCTAAACTATGGTTTAATTGTTTTGGTGTCTTGTGCTTTGAGTTTTAAATTTGTGTTTCTCATAAACTGCAAACTCGTGCGTGTGTGTGGATCGTGTTGGATCCGTGGTTGTGTGTGGTCATTATACTTTATTTGTGTGTGTTGTATTTGATTCATGTGTGCGTAGGTCTTCTTAGATCTACGTGTGTGTGTGGTTTTATCTAGATCTTAGTATTTGTATGTGTGGAGTGCTACACTTGTCGCAGCGTGTGTGTGCTTTGTTGATCCGCTTGTTGGATCGTGTTGGAGACCTCATCTCCGTGTGTGTGTGTGTGTTGGGGTGCATCCCCGTGTGTATGGGTAGGTGTCGTCCTGCGTGTGTGGTTGGAGCGTCGTCTCCGTTTGGAGATTTATCCCCGAGTGAAGCCTCACCGGGTTTGGTGAGGGGTGGACGTAGGATTGTCGTCGTTGCATCTGAACCACCTTAAAATCGCTGTGCATTGTGTGTTTTTTGTGTGGTTTGATTGTTTTCGTTATATGGTCGTGTGGGAACGGAGAGATTGAGAGAATTAGTTAAACAGTTTTCAAATTGCTAATTAACGTTTATCACATATTTTGTAAAAAGCCAAAAGTTTCTTTAAAATTTTTAAACACCCAATTCACCCCCCTCTTGGGTGTCATTGATTGCGGGACTTCAGTACCCTGAATCAAGAGTTTGTCTCAGCACTGCAATTCATTTCATATCATGTCATGCATTATTGCATCTGAACTTCTGCACAGTCATGCATGTAGGATAGGTGATTGCACTGTATTTCACTTCATCATAGTATGTCTAGAGAAGTATACATAATTGTGGTTGAATAACTGAATAAAGATACATGTAGACAGGGGGAGATTTCTAAGAAACAGGGCATATCTATGCATGCTTCAAGGTGTCAGGGAAGTATTGATCATTTTTGTCCATCTGTCATTCAGATCCCTTCTACATCATTCCTGTTCTGACATAATGGTAGTCTGATAATATGTTCATAATTTTAAGCAACAGAAATCAGACATCTTCTATTACAAGAATCTTGCTTGTATCTTGAATGAACTGATGGTTTAAATTTTATAATCTTCAGAATTCAAAGATTACATTCAGTAAATAGGAATGTTGATAACTGATAATAGCTCTCAACCACTTATCTCATTACATGGTTGATAAAGTTTTCTTGTACTTGAAATCTGCTAAGTTGATGAAATCTTGGTTAAGAAAACTAAGTATGTGTATTATTTTTAAACAAGTCTCTCTGAAACATATAAAGGACATCAAATCAAAAGTATGAAAATAAAAATAAAAATATAAATAAAATGGCAGAGCAATAACTAAGCACTGAGAAATTGAGTGCTTCATCAAAGAAATGAAGAACACTTAAGTCATGAAGTGGCTTAGTTTATCTCTATTCATATGGCCAAAATAATAAGCACTGAGAAACTAAGTGCTCCATCAAAGAAATGGAAAACACTTATGTCATGAAGTGTCTTAAGATACTGTGTTCATATGATCAAAATACTGTTCCTTTATCTAAAATTCAGAATTGTCATATTGTTTAACCTCAATACATATCTTGGTCACTTCCACAAATTATCACTGATTTTCAGAAAGTAAGATACCATTAAACAGATTCTCTCATGATCAATGTGATTATGGTTTATTGATATTATCAGACACAGCAGACTTATCCATTGAATGAAGTGCATAAATTCTAATCTTTATCATCTTTAAACAAGAAATCTACCAAGAATGCAATGTATTGATTCATATATTTGAAGACTCTGAACTTTGTAATGCTCAATTCTGAACTATTGAACAAGGTGTCAGTCAGATTTCTCTCCTTCCTTTCTGCTCTATTTTTGGCATACTTCTCTTTCTGGAGGATTCATCACTGCACGGGTGGTAAAAAGGTGAGAATGTCTTCATTGAGCATCTGCATTTCTTTGTTCGCAACCCTTCCTATTTGTTGATGACAAAGGGGGAGAGATTATATGCTTTGGTATCATGAGTGAGATATTTTTGTTAAAATTGAATGCTTTGACTGCATTTTATCATGACTACTCTGACTAAACTGAACTGAATACATTTCATCAAAATACATCTAATATAGTCAGTTGCCATCATCAAAAAGGGGGAGATTGTTGTGACCCCTCTGGTTAAGGAGTCTGTTTGTTTTGAGTGATTGACAAAAGCTTAATTGAGTGGATTAACTTTACTACATTTACTGTTGACTTTGCATTGACTCCTGCATCATTGGTTACTTTGATGAAATTAACTTAGTCAGTGTTAGTCAAGCTTTCAGCATGTATGCTATTTGTTCTTTAAGCATACTAGGGTAGATGCTAGCTTTCCAATGTCAGTGCATGTTTTCCTCCCTCACACAAAGTCAGTACACATAAGTCTCAAGGTCGGAGCACATTTGCCCTATGCATGTCATGAAGTCTGTGCATGTTTTCTGAAATGAATATATAAGTCTATGCACATTCGCTTTTAACATACACAAGGTCGGTGCACACTTTATGTCAGCCTTGATTAGAGTCGATGCAAGGTTGTTTTTGCGCTTGACTAAAGTCGGTGTTAGTATGCAGGGCCTTGCATGAAGGTCGGTGCTAGTCTCCAGGGTCGTGCATATAGTCAGTGTGACTATGCAAGGTCTTGTGCATAAGGTCGGTGCATCTTTTGCTTCGTACCATATCAAGTCGGTGCACGCCTCATAGAACTGCATATAAGGTCTGTGCAGTCTTTTTGTCTTGAGCTAGACAAGGTCAGTGCAGGTTCTATTTTGTACATATGTAGGTCAGTGCATTCTTTGTCTACGCACACACAAGGTCAGTGCTAGTGTGTCAAGCCCTCATATCTAGTTCGTGCATGTTTGTGATGAATGCTTGATAGGTCTGTGCATATTAGCAATAGCTAACACTCTGTCTATTATTCTGCCAGGCCAGCCAATGGTCGAGCATCTACTGAGCAAACTGCACGTGTCATTTAAAGTACCAAGCAAATGGCACCTGATCCGAGGAAAGGCTTATAACAGACGATCCTGCCACGTGGAAAGTAAAAGCCCAGTGATGATAACATGTGGATAAATCTAGATCAGATCTGACATCAAATTTGGGTGGGAATTATGGCTACCACGCGCCCATCTCCTGAAGGTTATGCAAGGAGGGCTGATTGCCCAGTTTCATAAGCGAGAGCAGCAGAAGGCTAGCCACAGAAAAAAGAAGCAAAGAAGAGGGTGAGCATCCAGAAAATTGAAATTGAGAATAGAGAAGATTCCTGAGTGAGGCTGATCAGTTTGAAGAAGAAAGGATAGAATTGAGGAAGAGCAGTGCGTTGGAGTTTTGTGAGTGAGTGTGTTTTATGTTCTTGGTTCCTGGTTCAAAACCAGAACCAGTCTGCTCAATTTAAGAGCTACATTCGCTCAATTCCGAGCTACATTCTTTTGTTTCCTTAGTTTCTTTGATTTGTTTTTACAAACCTTTGTTTACTCAAGCTGTGTGTCAGCGGATTGTTAAAGCTGTAAGTCAGCGGTTGGCTAAGCTGTATTGCCCAGCGACAGAGGAAGATTCCTCTGGATAGCTTAAGCTGTAAGGCTCGGCGTCTGTAGGGAACTTGTTCCCCAAAGCTGTGGATCAGCCGTAGCAAGCTGTAAAGCTCAGCAGTGATGCCTTACTCAGTTGAGTAAGGGGTGGACATAGATCTCTGGAGGAGATCTAACCACCTAAAAAAATTTTGTGTCCATGGTTGCCATATTAAGTGTGTTTGCTGCATTTATACTGCTGGTCTGTCTGAATTAACTGCCTGATTTTTTGTTCGTTTATGAGCTAGAAGAAGGTATATAAAAGGATTCCACACAAAGGGTATGTCAAGCTTATCTGGAAGGTGAATCACTTGTGTGAGGAGTCTCCTAGAGTCGAACCTCTGCCAAGTACCTCTTTCAAGTTCATTAATGTGCAATAGATCAATTGGCAATTAAGTCAGTCACTATATCTGCTAATATTTTTGCAAACTGATACTGATCTATGAGTTGAATGTTCTGTGATTGCTTTGGTGATGCGGAACGGGACTGACAAATGGACTAAACCTATGATGAAGACCAAGTGCGGCCAGCACTCACACGCGACAAGGCAAGCCGATAGATCGACCTCCGTACTGTCCCTCCGAAGAGAGGCGTCTCTCAACAAGAAACCCAAGTCCACGGTCGTCCCTATGAGGGAAGCGAGTGGATCAAAGCGGCAAAGGAGCCGACGCGCAACTATAGGAGTCTAGTCCGAGCTCGGTGCTCGACTAGGGCCACGGAATGGGATACGCTCACTCACGATCTCGCGGTGTTGAATGCTAGCTAGGATCCCTACACTCTCACGCGGCATACAAAATCACATACTAGTAAAGCAAAATGCCAAGGGGGGGAGCGTCGCACGTACCTCCACGCCTATGCGTGGGGAAGGAACCCCGGCCGAGACCGACAACCCCGATACACACAATGAAAGAATAGGTACAAGCCAGCAATGGTGCCCACTCCTCGCAGGGAGATAACAGGCTACAACAACTCCATTCGGGGCGGCCGATACACGGGCTGACGGGCGGCACTCGGTGGAGGGGTTGATCGCGAGGAAGGCCCGGACGCCGACCGGCAGAATCGCAGCAACGCGTGACTCGGCGAAAAGGGCTCTCACGGTCCGCTCCGGGATCCGATTGGGGTGCCGTCAGCGACGGCGCGCAGTTAGGTCGCAGGAGGAAGCCTCGGCCAAAGGGCGCCCTCAGATTCCGATCGAAGTAGCCGTGGCCGCACCTGCAAGTGGGGACAAGAAAACTGCCTCCAGAACCGCGCTGTCGAGCGGGGAAAATGGTAACTCGCTGTTCTGGAAGACGAACGAGGCTCCGCTTGAGGGAGGACGCTGGGGACGCAGAGCAGCAGGTCCGGACAAAAGGGCTCGACCAGATCTGGTCGAGGTTGGACGCCGTGAACTCGGGAAGTCGCCGGGTCTTCTGGCGCTGGGTGGACTGGACAGATCCGCGCGACTTCACGGGAACGGACGCCACGAACAGCTCGGGCGTCGGAAGGAGACGAGGTTGGCGGCGTTGGAAAGAGGACGACGAGAGGTACCAACCCTGAAGAAATCAGCTCCAAACTCGGCGTCGTGCGTCCTGTGGGATTTTTGCAAGGAGGAGGTGGGATCTGGGCGCGCAGAGATGGAGGCTCCTGCGCTAGCTCACGAGGAAATCCGCCACGGGTGGTGCCGACCTCGGATCGAGGCGAAACCAAGACCCACGCGTCGCTGACTTGTAGACGTATCCACAGAAAAAGGAGGGGGTTCAGATTCGATCAGCACCGGACAGGGTCGCCGCTGCAACTCGGGGCTGAATCTGGAACTCGCGAACACGAACCGGAGATGAAGTAGAAAGGAGGGAGAACCTCGGCGTCGCACCGAGGGGATGGGGAGTCGCACCCCGGGGTTGCTCCCGTCGCAGGAGCAGAGGAGGAAGAGAGGGTCGCCCTCTCCAAGGGGTGGCTGCGCCAATGGCTGCTCAATCAATTTTTTTTCATCTATTCATTAATTCTTCATTATCTTTCAAAGGAAAAAATACAAGGTTTATATATGGGGAGGGGAGGTGCTAGGGTTGAAACCCTAGCCAAGAGGGAGGGGAGGGGGATGCGCCACATGGCATGGGGAAAGGGGGGGCGCAACAAGGCAAGGGGGGGGAAGGGCCGCACCCCTCTTCCTATAATCTAGGAGAGGGGCGGCTGCCACCTTCCAAGAGGAGGGAAAAGAGTTGGGGCGCCCAAAACCCTAACCCTAGGTGGGCTAAGCAAGGGAGTGGGTGGCCAGCCCATATGGGCCAGAGATTGAACCAAAAAAATGGCCCAATAGCCCTAACTCCTATCTAATAAGCATAAAATGGTCCAACTAAAGCCTAATTTGCTCCAAATGGCCTACAAAGGTCCACACAACTAATAAAAGTGTCCACGCAGGGACTAATCCAAGGCCCAACATGGCCTAAAGCATAAAATAACTAAAGATAGCTCTACTAGTCTGCCAAGTGGTCGCCGAGCCAAAGGGATGCCGGCATGCTCCGTGTGCTCCGTCGAGTGATGCGGCGCGTGTCCTCACCAATTCTCCCCGGGTGGGAAGAACTCGACCCCGTCGAGTAAGGGTCACGGTCGCTCAAGTAACGCTCCAGCAGGTCCGGGTCGATCCGCTCCAGCTCTCCACGTGTGATCCAGGTGTCGTCTGTCGCAGGGTGCCCTCTCCAACGCACTAGAAAGCGCTGGTAGGCTCCGCTCCTGGTCGTGGTCACCTGCTCATCCAGTATGCAATCTATATGCTCGCGTGTCTGTAAAGGGGCTGGAGGAGGTGGGCGCTCAGAAGGTGAAATGCTCTCAACAGGAGGGGTAGGCCCAAAAAGCTCACTGGGAATCACCGCGGGATCCCGATATGCCACCAGATCTGAAACATTGAACGTCGAACAGATCCCATAGTCGTCTGGCAGCTCAATCTCATACGCATTTGACCCTATTTGCTTCAGAACTCGGAAGGGTCCGGCACCGCGGTCCTGGAGTTTCTTCACGGCCCCCGAAGGGAACCGTTCAGGTCTAACCCTGATCATGACGTACTCTCCCACTTGGAACTCACGGGTGCGTCGATGCGTATCAGCTAAATCCTTATAACGTGCGTTGCTGGCCTCGAGGGGGTGATGATGATGTAGACTCCGAACTAGTGGCGTGGACTCATACCGATATGAATGCATGGGTGGCCCAGGGCATCCAAACATAGACCCAGCATGTCTATGACGCCTACATGACTGGACAACACGGGGAGGACCAGGACAACCGAAGTTGTATCTATCATGCATGGGTGTCCTACGGAATGTGGTAGACTCATGGGGACTAAATTGCCCAAACTCACTCATGACATTCCCTATATGAGACAAACCCCTATATGATGGTGGACATGAAGAAACATGGGGAAGAGACATGTGTCCCTGGCCTCCTAAGCTCGGGCATCTGGATGCCGGTAAGGTGAGGTGTTGACTAGAAGGCCTAGGTGGTGTATGATAGTGGACCTCCTCGACAAGGTGGGGAAAAGAATATGGGTCGAGAGGCTCACTAGGGAGGGGATCGAAAGGGTCAAAGAAATGATGACCCCTCCCGACAGGTCCCTTCACTATACTTGCCCATGTGCGACATTCGCCCAGGTGCAGATAATCACCTTCAGGCACTCTCATGTATGGGGCAAGGGGCTCATGAGGAAGGCAAGGAAGGCAAGGTTCCTCCCTCGGGACCGTGAAACCATAAGCGGGGACAAAATCAACCTCCACGGGTATAGGAAATAATAAAAGGACCTCGGATGTGATATGTCCTATGGTGTAGACCGAGGTAATAGACCCCAAAGCAGGGAGTGTAAAGCTATGACTATAGGGTTGGTCAGACCCTAAGGTCAACATGTAAGTCAACTCCCATTGATAATCTAAACTCCTAAGGAAGTCCTTCACATTTTCAAGAAAGCAGAAGGACCGAAAAGTGGTGTGAAAGGAGTTAAGGGGTATTATTGGGAGGGCTGGTCCCATGGGTGTATAGCAAGGAATGGAGACATCTAGAAGTGGACCCTCCCTTAGCCAGCTAGCTAAAGACTCTCCAATGACCAGTTCACCCTCGGAAGGTAAGAATGTCTCTATATGAGGGTCTAAGGGTGAAGCCTCTCTCTCGGGAGGGGAAACGGAGTCCTCTATGATGTGGAGGGGATCACTCCCTAACTCCTCAACCTCAGTTAGGTACTCCTCAATCAACTCCTGTTCAGCCTCGTAACTCACTGGAACAAACCCAGGTGATGACAGGGAGGTGGTCAGCGTGACGCCGTCATGGAAGACAAACTCACCGGGAAGGTGAGATGGGTGTAAGGTGCAGGTCCTCCTATCCAGGTCGATGGTCGCACTTCTTTCCTCCAACCAAGTTCGCCCTAAAATGATGCATGGACCAGCAAGTGTGCTGATCTTGCACCAAGCGCCATCGAAATATTTAACGGGGCCAAACCACCGTTGAAACTCGATAAAAGCTAAACCATCACGGAGAACAATCTCCCCAGTCTTAGAGAGTGACTCAACAATGTCTTGTGAGACACAGTTAGACGACACCCTACTGATGAAGTCGATCTCCGTATGCATCCCATTAGGTAGGATGGCAGTGGACATGACAGGGCGCTGGAATGACTCGGTCATCGGTATAGGGATCGGGTCTCCCGACGACTGAGTGGTAGGGGCGACACTTAGGGGTCGTACCATAAGAGCATCGAATCGGGCCAATAGGGATGACGATGCATGGGCTCGAGGAATCGCCATGGGGCTGGTGGGAAGCTGGACATGCAAGACTCAACGAGACAAGGACAAAACTCTAACTAGACACAAACCTAACATTACAATGCAATGGTGGGTTACCTAGATGAACTAAGAAACTCAATGCAACCTAGATAACTCTAAGGCCTCAATTGCACCCTAGACAACCTAAAGACTCGAATGACCTAAGACCCCAATTTGTTAGAACAAACTGGTTCCCTAAGCTCTGATACCAAATTTGATGCGGAACGGGACTGACAAATGGACTAAACCTATGATGAAGACCAAGTGCGGCCAGCACTCACACGCGACAAGGCAAGCCGATAGATCGACCTCCGTACTGTCCCTCCGAAGAGAGGCGTCTCTCAACAAGAAACCCAAGTCCACGGTCGTCCCTATGAGGGAAGCGAGTGGATCAAAGCGGCAAAGGAGCCGACGCGCAACTATAGGAGTCTAGTCCGAGCTCGGTGCTCGACTAGGGCCACGGAATGGGATACGCTCACTCACGATCTCGCGGTGTTGAATGCTAGCTAGGATCCCTACACTCTCACGCGGCATACAAAATCACATACTAGTAAAGCAAAATGCCAAGGGGGGGAGCGTCGCACGTACCTCCACGCCTAGGCGTGGGGAAGGAACCCCGGCCGAGACCGACAACCCCGATACACACAATGAAAGAATAGGTACAAGCCAGCAATGGTGCCCACTCCTCGCAGGGAGATAACAGGCTACAACAACTCCATTCGGGGCGGCCGATACACGGGCTGACGGGCGGCACTCGGTGGAGGGGTTGATCGCGAGGAAGGCCCGGACGCCGACCGGCAGAATCGCAGCAACGCGCGACTCGGCGAAAAGGGCTCTCACGGTCCGCTCCGGGATCCGATTGGGGTGCCGTCAGCGACGGCGCGCAGTTAGGTCGCAGGAGGAAGCCTCGGCCAAAGGGCGCCCTCAGATTCCGATCGAAGTAGCCGTGGCCGCACCTGCAAGTGGGGACAAGAAAACTGCCTCCAGAACCGCGCTGTCGAGCGGGGAAAATGGTAACTCGCTGTTCTGGAAGACGAACGAGGCTCCGCTTGAGGGAGGACGCTGGGGACGCAGAGCAGCAGGTCCGGACAAAAGGGCTCGACCAGATCTGGTCGAGGTTGGACGCCGTGAACTCGGGAAGTCGCCGGGTCTTCTGGCGCTGGGTGGACTGGACAGATCCGCGCGACTTCACGGGAACGGACGCCACGAACAGCTCGGGCATCGGAAGGAGACGAGGTTGGCGGCGTTGGAAAGAGGACGACGAGAGGTACCAACCCTGAAGAAATCAGCTCCAAACTCGGCGTCGTGCGTCCTGTGGGATTTTTGCAAGGAGGAGGTGGGATCTGGGCGCGCAGAGATGGAGGCTCCTGCGCTAGCTCACGAGGAAATCCGCCACGGGTGGTGCCGACCTCGGATCGAGGCGAAACCAAGACCCACGCGTCGCTGACTTGTAGACGTATCCACAGAAAAAGGAGGGGGTTCAGATTCGATCAGCACCGGACAGGGTCGCCGCTGCAACTCGGGGCTGAATCTGGAACTCGCGAACACGAACCGGAGACGAAGTAGAAAGGAGGGAGAACCTCGGCGTCGCACCGAGGGGATGGGGAGTCGCACCCCGGGGTTGCTCCCGTCGCAGGAGCAGAGGAGGAAGAGAGGGTCGCCCTCTCCAAGGGGTGGCTGCGCCAATGGCTGCTCAATCAATTTTTTTTCATCTATTCATTAATTCTTCATTATCTTTCAAAGGAAAAAATACAAGGTTTATATATGGGGAGGGGAGGTGCTAGGGTTGAAACCCTAGCCAAGAGGGAGGGGAGGGGGATGCGCCACATGGCATGGGGAAAGGGGGGGCGCAACAAGGCAAGGGGGGGGAAGGGCCGCACCCCTCTTCCTATAATCTAGGAGAGGGGCGGCTGCCACCTTCCAAGAGGAGGGAAAAGAGTTGGGGCGCCCAAAACCCTAACCCTAGGTGGGCTAAGCAAGGGAGTGGGTGGCCAGCCCATATGGGCCAGAGATTGAACCAAAAAAATGGCCCAATAGCCCTAACTCCTATCTAATAAGCATAAAATGGTCCAACTAAAGCCTAATTTGCTCCAAATGGCCTACAAAGGTCCACACAACTAATAAAAGTGTCCACGCAGGGACTAATCCAAGGCCCAACATGGCCTAAAGCATAAAATAACTAAAGATAGCTCTACTAGTCTGCCAAGTGGTCGCCGAGCCAAAGGGATGCCGGCATGCTCCGTGTGCTCCGTCGAGTGATGCGGCGCGTGTCCTCACCATTTGGTTGTTGATAGTAAGTAATTTTAAATTCCGCATATATAGTTTCACTTTGTCAATTTTACGGGGAAAGATCTATTCACTCCCCTCTAGATCTACTTAACATTCGGATCCCGGAGCACCCCGTGACGGCCATCTTCCCCGACGTGCGCAGGCTATCGTTGCCTGGGCCAGATCAAACCCCTCCCTGCTTCCCGGACCACCGCGCTCACCTCCGACCACAGAAAAAGGTCCCGTCAGTTTCTATGCGTCGCCAGCTCATCCAGGGATGTGTCGGCGCCAGTCCCGTCTCTATCAAAGTTCGGTGGATCCCGTGGCAACCTTTTCAACAGCTCGTTGCTATTCTGACCCAGGCAGGAGCAGTCCGGGCCGGCCCAAGGTCCCGGAGTTGCTGCAGCCTCGTTAGGAACCCGAATGGCCCCAAATTACTACTGGGGGTTCCTTGGCCTCCCAGTGACATTTCAGCGCCGGTCCCGCCATCAGTAGTGGCCAGAGGAGCTCGTGGCGCTGTCTTCTTCAGCTTGCTGTCCTTGCTTAGTCTGCGCAGATAGATTCGGGTCTCGTCAATTCCCCGCCCCACGCTTGGCCGACTGAAGGCCCCTCCCTATGTAGAGGTAGTTTTGATTGTAAAATTTACTTCCCCACCCCACGATCACCCTCCTGCGTGAGGTGTAGTGTTGTACGTTTCCCAATTTCAGGTTAGAGCGGCACCGACGCAGCGTGTGGGCGCGTACCCACGCTTCCCTACTCGCCCACGTCTTCAGCCAAGATCGGTGTCTTCACACCAATCAGGTGAGCGCCTGGTTCTTCCCTTGTTGGTTGAGTTTACTTGTTTAGTATCGCTTCTAAATGCCCGTCGGACGGTGAGGTGAGCGCCCGCTCTACATTCGTCTTATCGTGTGCCCACCGCAGAGTGAGACACGAGAGCTTCCCTACACCCGCGCCCACGGCGTGCCGGCCGCCCACAAGTTGGGAATCCTAGCCCCTTAGGGGGTACAGCCCAAGCAAAGCCAAGCCCCTGGAACGATTGGGTCCCACCCTGGATCCTCATCCTCATCTCCCGATTTTCTTCGGGAGATAGTGTGCGCCGCGCAAGTGAGCCGTTTACGTGAGCCCGATGCTCGATCTTATATGCTTGCGAGTTTAAGTCTAAGGTATTTAGGGTCACCCCCCCATCATCTCCAACTGTGTCACATCAAATCAACTTTAATACCTCATATAAGGCATTGCTGGGCCGACCATGGCTGCATCAGAATCAGGTGGTACCCTCTACTCTCCACTAGTGCATAAAATACCCCCAAAATGAGAAAGAAGAGAGAATATTTGCTGACTTACATCCTTTCGAGATGTTTGAATACCATCTATTGGATGCATTGTTGTATCTGGAAAAGCCAAAGCAAACTCCATGCAACCTAGGACAAGGGGAAGAAGATAGCAGAGCCCGGCGATTGGTTCCCTCCACCAATGCGTGATTAGGTAGCCCCACAAGAAGTGTCACATATCTCTTAGGTAGAAGGGGTGCTCAGAGCAGTTCCGTCTGACATTTACCTCGAGCCGGGGGCATCGGGACTCAAAGACTTGCTTGGGGGTGTTAAAGTCCTGCCAGGGATCATCAAGGCCATTGCAGATACAGACTGTCAAACAGTTGAATCATTAAAGACCCTGGAGGTTCCTAATCCTGAAGGCTAGTCCACTATGTTCTACGCGGCTAAGGAGTAGCCGGTAAAAGGGGATGATGATTGTAGATTCCCCAAAGAGACATACGATCCACTCGTCCCGATTATTAGACTCCCTGATATAACTAGCGGTATAGTCAAGATGGCGAGGAAGCAACAAATCCCTTTCTGTCAACCTACAAGCCAGAAGAAAATGTTCAAGGAGTCGTGGTACCCACTTAACATGGATAGGGAGCTACTACAGATCACCTAACACCCGAGTTTGGGCTTCTCTGTAGAAGATTTCTATGAAGCAGACATGACTTCCATTTCCGCTTCCACAAGCGAAAACTCTCTAAGGGAAGTTTATGATGAGTACCTGGGGGATTATGAAGTGGCTGAGCCATCTGATGGGTCGAGGGATCTCTGCCTGCCTTAACTGCAGACATATGAAAATCAAAAAGTTCTTACTCCATGTAGATGCTGGGAATATATTTCTATAGAAGCCACCAAGACTTTCGGCAGTGATCTGCAAGGTCTAGTGGCTGAAGAGATTCCTCTCATATCCAAGGATGTCTTGCTCACGGGTCAGTGTACAGGCCGCCCAGAATTTATACTGTCACCACTGGAAGTATCTCCCCGATGAATTCAAGGGCCAGGCAACCTAGGGAAGGGAGAACTCAAAATTCTTCTGGTAGGCGAAATAAAACAAGAACACCCTTATGATGTCTTCGAAGACGAAGAAGATGACGAAGACTTCATTGACTTGCAACTGGCTCCCCCAGAAATAGAAGGTGGCGGCCAAGCCATTGTTGATGAGCTGGTTGAAGTAAATCTCCGCACGGAAGGTGATCCCAAGCCAACCTTTCTCAGTGCCCTCCTCCCTCTAGAGGAGAGGGAACAATATATACAATTGCTCCAAGAGTTTTGAGACTGCTTTGCTTGGAACTACAAAGAGATGCCATACCTTAGCCCTATAGTAGCGCATCACATACTGGCCATTGACCAAGAGGTCGACAAGCTTATAGACGCCAATTTCGTGGCAGAAAATCAGTATACCACATGGCTGGCCAACATTGTGCCCATCAAGAAGAAGAATGGCCATATCAGAATATGTGTGGACTTTCAGGATCTGAATAAAGCATGTCTGAAGGACAATTTCCCAGTCCCTATCATAGAAGTTATGATTGATGCCACTACTGGCCATGAAGCTCTTCCATTCATGGACGGGTCATCCAGCTACAACCAAATATGGATAGCTGAGCATAAAAGGATCCACACAATCTTCGGCTCGCCCAAGGGGATATTCCACTACAAAAGAATGCCTTTCGACCTTAAGAATGCCGAAGCAACCTATCAGAGGGTGATGACAAGAATATTCGATGAGCTGCTTTACGATAAAGTCGAATGCTACATTGATGACTTAGTTGTCAATACCAAGAAAAGAGAAGATCACCTGGGAGATATCAGGGTCATATTTGAAAGGTTGTGGCAGTACAAACTAAAGATGAATCCGATGAAGTGCGCCTTCGGCATTTCTAGTGGAATGTTCTTGGGCTTCATCGTTAGATATCGGGGGATGGAAGTAGACCCCGCCAAAATAAAAGCTATTCAGGAGCTGCCTCCTCCTAGAAATTTAACGGAATTGTAGTCATTACAAGGTCGGCTAGCCTATATCTGCATATTCATCTCCAATTTGTTTGACCGGTGTCATTTGTTTCATAAGCTGATGATGAAGGATACACCATTCTACTGGATTCAAGAATGTTAGAAGGTGTTTGACCAACTAAAGGAATATCTGAACATCCCGCCAGTGCTTGGGGCACCTGTCAAAGGGCGGCCGCTAATTTTGTACATAGTCGCTACTGAATATTCTCTAGGGGCAATGCTCACCCAAAATAATGATGAAGGGAAGGAACAAGCCCTCTATTACGTCAGCCGCAGATTGGTCGGAGCGAAAGGTAAATACATCCTAATCGAGAAAGTCTGCCTAGCTCTAGTCTTCACAGTCAAGAAGATGATGCACTATATGCTATCGCATGAAGTCAACTGATATCCAGGGCTGATCTAGTCAAATATATACTCTCCTAGCCAACACTAAAGGGGCGATTGGATAAATGGCCTGTCATTTTGATGGAATTTGATATCACCTACGTGCCGCAGAAAGCAATTAAAGGCTAGGCTATTGTAGATTTCTTTGCGGCACACCCGGTGCCTAAAAATTCTCCTTTAATCACGGAGCTCCCCAAAGATGAAACTCTAGAAGTGTACCAAGTCTGGTAAACCACATGGCAGCTATATTTTGATAGGGATTCAAGAATAGAAACATCCCTCTCAGGACAGATGAGAATAAGAGCTGCGGCAGGCATTGTCCTCAAATCCATGGAGGGGGAAGTTCTCAACACTTCCTGCTCGATTAACAAAGCCTGTACAAACAACGAAGCACAATATGAAGCCCTGATTATCGGTCTCCTAGTTGCCACATGGAGATCCAAATGTTGCAGGTGTTTGGGGACTTAATGTTACTTGTCAAGAAAATATAGGGACAATTTGACATCCGGAAGCCCAAACTACTCCCATACCATAGCAAGGCGAAGTAGCTTATGTGGCAGTTCTATTTTATTGAAATAAGCCATGTCAGCTGAGGCCAAAATGCACAAGCGGATGCGCTGGTCAAGCTAGAAAGCTCATTAGTGGTCCCGTCAGATGAATCACTCAATATACTGGTGATAAATCGGCGCCAGGTCCCCAGTATGATAGAAGAGGAGCCAGGTGAAGATGAATGTGAAGCTATGACGGCAGAATTAGTCAACTCACCTGACTCGAGAGAGCCCCTGATGTAGTGGTTTAAATACTAGCAGCTACCCAAGAAGAGAGAAGCAAAGATCAGGTTGATCAGAATGAAAGATTCCTATGAACTCAGGAATGGAACACTGTTCCAGATTATGGAAAATGCTAGAAGGAAGATACTGCTCCAATGTATGTCTATGGAGGAGGCTTGGAAAGTTATGAAGGAAGTACATGCTAGATCAGCTGGTGCACATCAAGCTGGGCCAAAAATAAAAATTGAAATTAAGAAGTTGGGCTATCATTGGCCAACTATGTTTGATGACTGTTGCAAATACGCCAAATCATGTCAGAAGTGCGAGGAGCATGCAACAATCCCAAGAAGGCCCCCAATACAGCTGCACCCGATGGTGCCCAACTGGCCGTTTGCTCATGGGGTACAGATGTCTTGGGTCTGCTTCCAACATCCTTTTCAGGGTGCAAGAACATCTTAGCAGCAACAGATTATTTTTGCCGATGGGCAGAAGCTGTGGCGCTAAAAGAAGTGACGGGACAAATTGTAGCAAAATTTATCCATCGAATATTATATTTCGATTTGGCATGCATGACTGGGTTGTCTCGGATAATGGAAGTCACTTCAAGAATCAAAAAGTCTACAGATTGGCCGAAAAGTACAAAATTGATTGGAGAACCTCCACTCCATACAACCCCCAAGCGAATAGGTTGGCTGAAGCCTTTAATAAAATCCTCTGCACTTTATTGGCCAAGATAGTTAGCTCCAACAAGAAGGACTAGAAAGAAAGAATGCATGAGGTGCTGTGGGCTTATTGTACAATGTACAAAACTCCAACGGGATGTTCACCATTTTCTTTAGTATATGGCTCGGAAGCAGTTGTCCTGATAGAGTTGGAGGTGCCCTCGCTAAGAGTAGCAATTCAACACAGGCAGGTTGAGGACATCTAAACAAACATAGAAAGAAGACTAGAGGAGCTCTCCGATCCGGAAGGGAAGCGACTCTAGGCTCAGCAAAATATATAGGTCTATCAGGCCCACATGGCCCGTGCCTTCGACAAGCTCATCAAGGATCGTGAATTTAAGAAATGGGACCTAGTTATGGTCAAAAGAAAAGAACTCATGGCTGACAATCCCAAAGGCAAATTAAATGAGAACTGGTTAGGACCTTATGTAGTCCAGAAAGTTTATGGAGGTATGTATGTTATTGTCAATCATCGGGAGGAAGTTCAATTTTCCTCCCTCAATGGAAAGTATTTAAAATTTTATCATGCGCCGCTCCCTCATTTCAACGATCAATTCAAGCCTGCATGCCATATTGAGCAAACAAGTGTCTTAGATCTCTTCTGAGACACCGCCGTGTCCGTTAAAAATAAGAAGAAAAAAAGAAACGAAGAAAAAAAAGAAGAAGAAAAGAGAGAAGAAAAGGAAGAAAGAAAACAACAAACAAACAAAAATAATAATACAAAAAAGAAAGAAATGATGATGTTGAGGAACAAAAAATTTAGTCACAGGGATGATTTTGGTGTCACCTTGGTGGCCGCAGAAGTATTTCTCACAGTAGCTTCCTATTGAAATTCCTCCAGGATCCTTTCCCTAACAACCCATGGGTGGACACCAACCCTCGGTCCCACCGGAATTATACCCAAACAGTACCCTTGGCCTAGACCTTCTGTCTAAGCTAGTGAATAAAATGACCCCTTACTTTGACACTAACCCCGTGTCAATGATTAAACCACTTCGACATCAGACGTCTCATTTGAAGCCGACAAACACTACCCTTGGCCTAGACCTTCCGTCTAAGCCAGTGAATAAAATGGCCCCTTGCTTTGGCACTAACCTCATGTGAATGATTAAACCACTTCGACATCAGACGTCTCTTCTGAAGCCGACAAATATACTACCCTTGGCCTAGACCTTCAGTCTAAACCAGTGAATAAAATGACCCCTTACTTTGACACTAACCCTGTGTCAATGATTAAACCACTTTGGCGTCAGACACCTCGTCTATGCCGATGAATATACTACCTTTGACCTAGACATTTCGTCTAAGCCAATGAACAAAATGACCTCCTTGTTTTGGCACTAACCCCGTGCCAATGACTAAACCACCTCGGCATCAAACACCTTGTCTAAGCCGGTGAATATACTACCGTTGGCTTAGACCTTCCGTCTAAGCCAATGAACAAAATGACCTCTTGTTTTGGCACTAACCCCATGCCAATGACTAAACCACGTCGGCACCAGACACCTTGTCTAAAGCTGACGAATACACTACCTTTGGCCTAGATCTTCCGTCTAAGCCAATGAACAAGTGACCTCCTTGCTTTGGCACTAACCCTGGGCCAATGGCTATACCACCTCGACACTAGACACCTTGCCTAAAGCCGATGAATATACTACCTTTGGCCTAGAGCTTCTATCTAAGCCAATGAACAAATGACCTCCTTGCTTTGGCACTAACCTCGTGCCAAAGACTAAACCATCTTGGCACCGGACACCTCGTCTAAAGCCGACAAACATACTACCCTAGGCCTAGACCTTCCGTCTAAGCCAATCAGACAAAATCTCTCGCTTTGGCATTAACTCCATGCCAATGGCCAAACCGTGTCGGTGTCTGACACTCTGTCGGAGCCGATACATACAATCTGTTGGCTTAGACCCTTTCTGTCTATGCCAATGGACAAGCTATACCAACAACAAGCATCATGTCTGAGTTAAAAAATAAAAGAAAAGAAGATAAAGTGGCTTAAAATTGAGGTGCCCCGCCGGACTTGTTTGAATATCCCACCAAGCAAGTGCAAAAATGGGTCGAATCCCAGTCGTGACGAAAACTCGTAAGGGCGCTACGAACAAAATTGGTTACCCTGCCACATGAAAACCTGTAAGGGCGTGTGGGTAAAAACAAGAAAGGGTTAACTTTGGGGAAAACCCGAAAGGGCTCCTGAGTCAGTAATGTGGTTCAAAAAAAGGGACGACGATGAGGCCCTATCGTGGAGCACTAACGCCCATCTTATCAGACAAATAAACTATTTTTGCCATCCAGCATCCTATCCAAGTTAACGCATGAATTCCCTTGGTGTGAACCTGTCTACCACACCAATGACCACCCCTATGAGGATACCAACATGTGGGAATATATTTTTTATTTATTTATTTATATTTATATTTTGTTTTATTTGTTTGTTTATTAGGGGTTTTATTTAAGCGTGGGGCGTGCTAGTCACGGAGTGACGATTTATTGTGCGTACCGTCTGACTAATCAGACAATAGTGGGTGATCGTGTCGAGATCCTAAGTCTGCCATACCATAAGACTATGGCATTAATTACGCCCCTCCGAAAGAAGGACAACCCTTGATTAGTCCCCAAGATAGAACAGCCCTCGGGGCTGAAGGAATACATGAAGGACATGCTCCTTTTATAAAGTAGGAGTATGATTTAATCGCACATGCAAGCACACAATACAGTGATATTTATGATATTTAGCCGGTTCTTGGTACGAGGCGGAGTTATACACTCATACATAGTGAAAGTTTCTAGCCGTATTTAATCCGACCTTCCGCTAATCACTATTTTATATACCAGAGAATCGAGAAATGTAAGCATTCATACGCATGTATTTATGCAGTTGAATACAAATGAATGGGCCTATAGGAGTTTATTTCCTTATTAGAAATCACGTGCAGGAGTTGGGATTAGTTGAACCATGTGTAGAAATCGGCTTCGACTTAGTGCGGGTTGATTGAAAACATACTATCATCACTTTATTTAACTATTTATTCACGTGTTCATTTGATATATTCAGGGAAGATTTCGACAGCACCTCCCCTGTCTCGCAGAATATCGGAGAGGGTATAGGAGGCTCGTCCACGAAATGTCGAGACGATCTCCCGAATGACAGTTATGCCTAACGGCAATCTTGTACCCTATGATAAGTTGAGAACCCGGGGGCTAGCCCTCTACGTAGTCATGATCACTCATAGGGTTATCGATCAGTGGCTGCCTTTTATTATGAGACCGCGTTTAGCATTGCGGTGCATGCATATGGGTCCACGAGGTGAACCTGACATGACCGCATTCAGGCGGACTCGTATATCACCGGGACTATGTATGCCGGGAGGTGGCATTTATTATTAATTTATTCCCCTTATTGGGTACTCTACTCTCATAATTCGGCATGGGTAACCGTGAGGCCGTTACCACCATAAGGGATGAAAATCGAGCGGAAAGCCGAGGAAACATGATGCGGAATTAAATCATGGATTCCCAAGAGAATTTTGGCAGCATCTCCCCCTGTCCCAGAACATGTTGGGGGAGATGTATAAGAGACCCATCCACAGTAGGCTGAGACGGACTGTGTAGAAGACGGGCATGTCAGAATGACAGCCCGGACCCTATAACAAATGACGAATGCTTTTTGCCGAGAGTTTTGACCCATTCTAGCACCACGACATATACATGAAGGCTCAATAGAGTGCCGGTATAACCATGGGACGAGGGGTCTAAAAGTGTTGGGGCACTATTCGCCATTAAGGCAGTTTATATGCTATCCCCCTGCGAGGTCATCAGAGATCACGCCGAGATAAATGGCGAACCGCCCATGCCCCGGTGGGGCGATCGAAAAACCCGAAAGATATAGAAATCATGGTCGAGACAGAGAATATCTATCCACGATGATGTGGGAACTCAGCAAAACTCTCATCAGGATATGGGTTTAACAAAATGGGACTGAAATGCTGGAGAATGCAGGGCTTAGCCAATGACATGGCGGCCCTTACATCTGACCCGGCGGCTAGATGGAGTGGGATGATCCGGCAGCAATAGGGGTGGACAATCCGGCGGCGATAGGAATGGATGACCCGGCAGTCATTACAAATAGGGAGAAGATGCTACACGGCGGCCAGCCCATCATGGTGATCCGACGGCCAGCTTAGAGGGGGAGAGAAATGTGATAGGGTGGCCAAATGAATTAGGAGGGGCTGAAGGCTGATGCGGAGGCTGAGGAAGGATAGGAAGGTAGGGGACCCGACGGCCAAGAATGGGAAAAAGGGGTGATACGACGGCCAACCCAAATGGAGTAATCTGGAGTAAGAAAGGAATTGGGCCACACGCGCCAGATCAGGATGGAAGATAACTACCCCCGCCGGATGGGGATTTGTGAATGAACGGAAGAGTGGGGAGGATAAGTGCAAGTGCAGGGGTGACACTGGGTGCATTGGTATGCCATACGGAGCCAAGAGAATCTTATTGGATCCAGAAGCGACTTAAATTCATGACCAGACTGAGCAAAGCTCAGTGAAAGGACGACCAAAGCATACTTCTATCCCAGACTTAAAGAAGAAAAAGAGTTACAGGGATATCCCTCGTTTGTTCAGGGGGTCCAGAGACCACGCTAGGAGTTCGCGAGCCCCTGGCCTCCGATTGAGGAGATAAATGATGTTTAAAAAACCCGATAAATTTAGACATACGGTACAGAAACTCACCCGATGCTAATGCCACCGGTACAGAGACTTGCAGAAGAGGAGAAAGTGGAATCAACGTATGCCCTTCTTTGGGATGCTCAAGGATCACGTCTGAATGCAGACGAACCCCTGGCGGCCAACAGAGGGGGTTGATTTCAAAGAAAGCAACCAAAAAAGGAGAAATAAAAACACGGTTGATGGGGAATGATATGAATGAGGTATGTAGCCCCGTAGGGCACCTTGCTCAATCCAGAAAGTGTTCTGGCCGCCGTGAAATTGCAGGGGGGAACAAGAATAGACCATACAAAGCAATAATCGCTCAATCGAGCATTAATTCATTCATTGATTACTGGGAAAACAGTACACGATGCTGGAATTCAAGAGAGAAATTATAAATGTTACAGAGGACGAAAAAACGATGGGGGAAGGGGAGCTATGGCCCAAATGGGGCATTTCTGGTGGAAACACACCTACAGACTTGACTCAGGAGCAGCTGATGAGGGGATTCCCTTCCTCGTGCCTCTCCGAGAACGATGGTGGCTACTGTCCTCTTTTTTTTGTCTCCTCTCTCTCGTCTTTCTCTCGTATCTCTTCTCTGGCTCTCGTGTTCTTTTCTCTTCTCTTTGTATCTGCTCTTCTCTGTTTTTTTCTTGTTGTCCCCTCTGTTCTTATCTGATTCTCTCCGTTTGATCGAAGACGAAGGTAGCATTTATATAAGAGTGGGCTTGTGTGCTGATGCGGTGACAGTAGGCGTAGGAGCCACCCGACAGCACCAGGCGGGCTTGGCCTCCGGGTCAGCTGGCCGCCGGGTCAAGGCCGGTGTGGCCGGATCGCATCTGCAAGCCCATTTGATTGTTCTTGGCCCGTTCTGCTTCTTTTGACTCATTTCTTCTTTTCTTCTTCTTTTCTTATTCTTTATTTCTAAAAAATAAGCAAACAGTAATAATGAATTAGCACCGAAGAAGGGGACGTATATTAACATGCATCTGATCGGAGAGGCATAAGTTAGTTTAGCATCATTTTTAGTGTGTCAACAAATACCCCCCACCCGCAGATGGCGCGAATGAGGGACAGGTGAGCAGGGCCTGCGGGTGCAGCCCATCTAAAAATGTTATATGTCTTTTATTCTTTATTTTCATTCATGCAAACATGTAGGCATTCATCAACAGCAGGCAAAAGATAGTCATATAGGATAGCTCCCCTCTATCGGGGATATGATAAGAACAGTGCCCATGATTCATAGACAGAGTGCGGCTCACGAAGCACAACTAAGGGAGATGTGCATTCGTAAAGTGGGCACTGCATAGAATATGTGCAGAGCATAAATCACAATCTACACCCAAGATTATTTCTCCGTGGCGTGATAGTGCAAGTATGTGAGCAGTAAATCTTAAACATAGGGATATGCAGACGTTCTAAGTAACACTAGAGGATTACTCTAGTGCCTACACATACATTTGGGTTTTTCGACTTTCGGTAGCTTCACACAGCCCCCTTGTTTATTTTAAATTTTGGATTTCACCGTTCAATACGAGTCTCCTCATGTGTCTCAATGGGGATTCCTGGCTACTAAGATTCATCCCTTATTGCGATTTTATGGTAGAGTTTGCTTCACCATTCTACACGAGTTTCTCATTTATTTCAGTGGGGATTCCTGACTTCTTTGATCCGCCTTCTCTTATTGCGATTTTATTGTGGAGTTTGCTTCACCATTTCATGCAAGTTTCCTCATTTATTTCAGTGGGGATTCCCGGCTTCCTGAATTCGCATTTCACTTATCATTTTTTTAATGAAGGGGGCAGATAACTTTTTTCTCACGATCACCCTTTGTGCGAGTGTAGAGATTCGAGCATCCATGAAGTGTTAGGAAGAATTTCTAGCATCCCTATGGTTGGAGATCGCTGAACACCTTATGTGTGAAGTGTGAGAGTTTTATCTCGGGTGTATTTCGTGAGCTACGTTAGCAACATAGCTATGACTCTCCCCCTTGACGCATGCACTCACCGCAAATTGGTTTTTAATTCCTTAGTGTATGTCGTGACACACATATATCTAGAATCGGTGCATCGTTATTTAGCAAGGAAGCACGGTCCTAGATGATTCGAAGGAGGTGTATTAAACTATATTGTAGGCAAGCATGTAAGCAGGGTAAGCAAGCATGCAAGCAGGGTAAGCAAGCATTCAAAATTAAAGCATGCAGAAGTTTTTTTTTACACATAGATATGTATATATATATCATTATTATATACATATATCCTATACGTATATCATCATTCCTTTTGTTTATTTATTCATTCACAAGCTTGATATGAACACCTGCAAGTCGGTTGTTCGTGGGTATAAAATCAATGTCAAAGCAAGCGGAATGGTTTTTATGCATTGTGGTGAGTCCCGTCCAGACGAAGGGGTTGGCATTTAGCCAAAAGGGAGTCATTTTGTTCAAATGGTAAGTCTGGGTCAAAGGCAAGACAGCAAGCCTTGACAAGATGTCTTAGCCAAAAGCAAAATAGCGGGTTTTGTCGGGAAGTCTAACCTAAAAGCAGGAGAGCGAGCTTTGCTAAATGGAAGGGTAGCGGGCTGAATTTTGGAGAGCGGGTTGCGAAAGCCAGGGAGTAGTAAGAAAGCGGGCTACAAAAGCCAGAAGGTAGCAGGAAAGTAGGTTACAAAAGCCGAAAGGTAGTAGGAAAGTGGGCTGTGAAAGCCAAAAAATAGCAGGAAAGCGGGCTTTGAAAGCCGGCAAATAGCAAGAGAGCGGGCTGCGAGAGTGGGAGGATAGCAGAGAAGCGGGCCTCGATGGCATGTCTAAGCTAGAGGGAAGCGGGCCTCGACCGAAGGTCTAAGCCGAAAGATAGCCGGGAAGCAGGCTTTGACGGTGTGTCTAAGCTAGAGGGAAGCGAGCCTTGACTGAAGGTCTAAGCCGAAGGATAGCAGGGAAGCGGGCTTCGACGGCATGTCTAAGCCAGAGGGAAGTGGGCCTAGAACGAAGGTCTAAGCCGAACGATAGTAGGGAAGTAGGCTTTGACGGTGTGTCTAAGCCAGAGGGTAGCGGGCTTTGACCGAAGGTCGAAGCCGAAGGGTAGTGGGGAAGCAAGCTTCGACGGTGTGTCTAAGCCAGAGGGAAGCAGGCATGCCTTGACAGAAGGTCTAAGCCGAAAGCTAGTAGGGAAGCAGGTTTTGATGGTGTGTCTAAGCCAGAGGGAAGTGGGCCTTGACCGAAGGTCTAAGCCGAAGGATAGCAAGGAAGTGAGCTTCGACGACATGTTTAAGCCAGAGGGAAGCGGGCTTCAACGGTGTGTCTAAGCCGAAGGGTAGTGGGGAAGCAGGCTACAAGAGCGAGAAGGTAGTAGGAAAGTAGGCTACGAGGGCCGGTGGATAGCAGGGAAGAGGGCTATGAAAGTTGAAAGATAGCAAGGAAGTGGGCTGTGAAAGCCGAGAGATAGCAAGGAAGCAGGCCTTGATGGTACGTCTAAGCCGAAGGGAAAGCGGGCCTTGACCGAAGGTCTAAGCCAAAATTCAGCAAGGAAGCAGGCTTTGACGATATGTCTAAGCCAAAGGGAAGTGGGCCTCGACTGAAGGTCTAAGCCGAAAGATAGTAGGGAAGCAGGCTTTGACGGTGTGTCTAAGCCATAGGGAAGCGGGCCTCGACCGAAGGTCTAACCCGGAGGATAGCAGGGAAGCGGGCTTCGACTGCATGTCTAAGCCAGAGGGAAGCGGGCTTCGACGGTGTGTCTAAGCTGAAGGGTAGTGGGGAAGCAGGATGCAAGAGCCAGAAGGTACTAGGAAAGCAGGTTGCGAGGGCCGGCGGATAGCAAGGAAGAGGGCTATGAAAGTTGAAAGATAGCAAGGAAGCGGGCTGTGAAAGTCGAGAGATAAAGTCGAAGGGAAAGTGGGCCTTGACCGAAGGTCTAAACCAAAATTTAGCAACGAAGCGGGCTTCGACGGTATGTCTGAGCCGAAGGGAAGTGGGCCTCGACCGAAGGTCTAAGTCGAAAGATAGTAGGGAAGCAGGCTTTGACAGTGTGTCTAAGCCAGAGGGTAGTGGGCTTTGACCAAAGGTCTAAGCCGAAGGGTAGTGGGGAAGCAGGCTTCGACGGTATGTCTAAGCTAGAGGGAAGCGGGCCTCGACCGAAGGTCTAAGTTGAAAGATAGTAGGGAAGCAGGCTTTGATGGTGTGTCTAAGCCAGAGGGAAGTGGGCCTTGACCGATGGTCTAAGCTGAAGGATAGCAGGGAAGTGGGCTTCGACGGCATGCCTAAGCCAGAGGGAAGCGGGCTTGAATGGTGTGTCTAAGCCGAAGGGTAGTGGGGAAGCAGGCTTTGACGGTGTGTCTAAGCCAGAGGGAAGCGAGCCTCGACCGAAGGTCTAAGCTGAAAGATAGTAGGGAAGCAGGCTTGGACAGTGTGTCTAAGCCAGAGGGAAGCGGGCCTTGACCGAAGGTCTAAGCAGAAGGATAATAGGGAAGCCAGTTTCGATGATGTGTCTAAGCCAGAGGGAAGCGGGCCTTAACCGAAGGTCGAAGCCGAAGGATAGTAGGGTAGTAGGCTACAAGAGCCAGAAGGTAGTTTAGCTAAATTATGTGATAGCGGGCTTTAACCGAAAAGGCTGAGCCGAGATGTAGGATAACCGAAATATGTGATAGCAAGCTTTGGCCGAAGTGGCTAAGCCAAAAAAATGGGATAGCTGAAAGTCATGATAGCTTGGTTTAGCCGAAATGGATAAGCCGAAATATAGAATAGTTGAAGAATTGTGAAAGAAGGCTTGGACTAAAATGGCTAAGTCGAAAGAAAAGACAGCTGAGATATAAGGTAGCGGGCTTTGGCTGGCATGGCCAAGCCGAAAGATGAGATAGCGAAGTATATTGTAGCGGGCTTTGGCCGGAATGGCTAAGCCGAAAGATAGAATAGCTGAGAAATTACGATAGCGAGCTTTGGCCGAAATGGCTAAGCCGGAAGATAGGATAGTAGCCATGTGCGATAGCGGGCTTTGCCAAGCTGAAATCAGGGAGAGCAGGCTTGTTAGCCAAAATCAAGGGGAGCGAGCTTCCGAGCCGACATCCAGGATAGCGGGCTGTGAGCCGAAATCAAGGAGAGAGAGCTTGTAAACTAAAATCAGGGGAAGTGGGCTTTGACGAAAGGTCTAAGCCATCATGTTGTATTGGTTACCGCGATGGGATGGATGGATTGGTCCTGATAGCGGGCTTTAGCCAAAATGGCTAAGCCAAGGGATAGAGTAGCTGAAAATATGATAGCGGGCCTTGCTAAGCCGAAAGATGAGATAGAGGAAATTATGATAGCGGCTTTGGCTGAAATGGCTAACCCGAAAAGGTAGATTAGATGACAGATATGGTAGCAGGCTTCGGCCAAGATGGCTGAGCCGAAGGATAGAATATCTGAAAGATATGGTAGCGGACTTAGGCTGGGATGGCTGAGCCGAAGGATAGAATAGCTGAAAGATATGGTAGCGGGCTTTAGCCGGGATGGCTAAGTTGAAAGATAGGATAGTTGAAAAATATATGGTAGCGGGCTTTAGCCGAGATGGCTAAGCCAGAAAATAGGATAGTTGAAAAATATATGGTAGCGGACTTTAGCCGAGATGGCTAAGCCAAAAAATAGAATAGCTGAAAGATATGGTATCGGGCTTTAGCTGGGATGGCTAAGCCGAAAGATAGGATAGTTGAAAAATATATATGGCCATGGGCTTTGGCTGGAATGGCTTAGCCGGAAGATAGAATAGCTGAAATGTAAGATAGCAGGCTTTGGCCGGAATGGCTAAGCCGAAAGATAAGATAGCTTAGATATGCAATAGCAGGCTTCGGCCAGAATGGCTAAGCCAAAGATGAGATAGCCGAGATATGTGGCAATGGGCTTTAGCCGAGGATAAAATAGATGAAATATATGATAGGGTAGCTGGCTTTGACTGGACGTCAAAGCCGGAAGATAGGATAGCGGATCTCGATAGGATGCCGAGCTTGGAAGCAGCATGGGATTGATGTTGCCTTGACGGAATGTCGAAGTCAACCAACCTGACTCAGACGGAAGGTCTAGGTCAAGGGCAGAATATAACCGTTAACTCGACAGAATGCCAAGGTCAACTAACTTGGCAAAGACGTGAGGTCTAGGCCAAGGGCCGAATATAGACGTCGACCTAACGAGATGTCAGAGTCAACAAACCTTGCGCAGATGGCAGGTCCGGGACAAGGGCAGAATATGTAGATGTGGATGTCGACCCTGAAGTCCCGCGATCAATGACACCCAAGAGGGGGGTGAATTGGGTGTTTAAAAATTTTATGGAAACTTTTGGCTTTTTCAAATATGTGATAAACACTAATTAGGAAGTTGAAAGTTGTTAAACAAATTCGCTCAAACTCTCCGTTCCCACATGAGCATGAAACAAAATAAAACAATCAAGCCACACACATGCACAACCCAAACCACAATGCACAGCGATTTTAAGGTGGTTCGGATGCAACGACGGCAATCCTATGTCCACCCCTCACCAAACTCGGTGAGGCTTCACTCAGGGATAAATCCCCAAACGGAGACGACGCTCCAAACACACACGCAGGACAATGCCTGCCCACACACACGGGGACGCACCCCAACACACACACACACACACACATGGAGACGATGTCTCCAACACGATCCAACAAGCAGATCAACAAGACACACACATGCTGCGACAAGTGCAACACTCCACACACACAAACACTAAGATCTGGATAAAACCACACACACACACAGATCTAAAAAGACCTACGCACACACGAATCAAAAACGACATGCACACACACGACCACGGATCCAACAATGATCCACACACACACAAGTTCGCAGTTTATATAAAACACGAATATGAACTTGAAACACAATAAGGCACAGTTTAGAATGCTCCTGATTTAGGCTCCTCTGAGTGTATGCTCTGGATGTTTGCGTTGATTCCTTCTTTACTTGAATGGCTTGAGACTCAGCTTGAATGACCTTGTATTTGATGTAGATCTTCTTGCATGGAGTACTATTCATTGCTACAGTACTTCTTTCTTCTTTCACTTGGACAGCCTTCTCTTAAGCTTTTCTTGAGACCATTGCTTGATTGGAACTCCTTGGCTTGAGAAGATGCTTGAATGGATTCAGTTGATGCTAGAACGGCTTCGATCGGATGATGAACTTGTTGAAAGGAATGTTGTTCATGAACATTGCAGTAATCTTCATTTGATAGCTTTCCTCTCGATCTCTCCTTGTTGATTTCTTGCTTCTTCAGTTCTTGGGAGGATGAAGACTTTGAAATGGATCTTGAACCCTCAGCTATGGATGAAGCTTTGCCCACGAATCACTGTTCACGGCTACAGTGATTCTCTCTTCCTTGAGCCACCTTGATCTCTCCTCTTTTGATTTCTTCTCTTGGAGTCTCTTAGGGTTTATGACCTCAAGGAGAGGTTTTATAACCCTTGGAAGGTCTATGGACAATCCCCAGACTAGATCCACTAAATCTGGAGTGTTTGGTGGCTTTGGGATTAAACAATAGCAAGAGGAAATGCTCCTTCCGAGATGGACAAAAGTCAACATTTTGGGCTTATCGGGGCTGGCGGTCGACCGGAACTGGCTGGCGGTCGACCGGAACTCTGCAGGAAACAGAACCGTTGCATCTTGTTATTTTCGGTCGACCGGGATTGGCCTGGCGGTCGACCGCACTACAGTGTCGACCTAGCTACAGTGTCGACCTAGCTGCAGTGAAATTCCTGACTTTAAGATTTTACCCCCAAACTCCATTGCAACCCTTCCAAACTTTGTGGCATCAAGCTCCTTTGATCTTGGAGGGATTATACAAAGAATTTAATCTACAAAACCATGATAAAAATGATTAGAACTTTAGCTTAATAATCAATATGATAAATGTATGAAATGCATACATGAAAGCCCATGTTTAAAGTGCATACAAACACTTGAACCATAAAAGGTTTAAGCTAAAGGTGAAGAATTATTTCTATGCAAGTGAGCAAAGTATGAGAGTAAT
Source organism: Amorphophallus konjac (assembly GCA_022559845.1). Lineage (NCBI taxonomy): Eukaryota > Viridiplantae > Streptophyta > Magnoliopsida > Alismatales > Araceae > Amorphophallus > Amorphophallus konjac. The sequence continues at coordinate 74,118,382 of CM040128.1, read as the reverse complement.
TTAGCCATGCACATATACAAGTGAACACTTTGAAAACATGATTGACTAAAGATCAAGATCAATAGATATGCATTTGTCCAATATGAATATATCATGTAACCAAGCTCCATGAAAAGTATGCATAGGAAGCATTCAATGCACATGTTCAACTCAATCATATTCAACCAATCGATATGAACAATCAGCCATTTAGTTAGCATCAAAACCATAGCAATACACACTAAATTTAGTTATCATCAAAGTCATAGCTCAACAATCTCTCCCTTTTTGATGATGACAAATTTAGTGATGAATGAGGACAAACTTAGTGATGATGATAAACTAAATGACGATACAACATGTTCTTCTCCCCCTTACACATGGCAATCATGAATCTTTTTCTCCTGACAAGGGCAATCAAGAATCATCACAAAGGCAAGCATGAATCATCTTTGTTCTGACAAGGGCAATCAAGTATCATCACAAAGGCAAGCATGAATCATCTTTTTCTCCCCCTTTGACATTATCAAAAAGCGGGATAAGGCAAAGCTGTCTTCCTTAACAACATAACTTGCTCCCCCATTGTCATTAACAACATGCAGGGTAATTCCAAACATTCTCCCACATGAACACTGTCAAGATGAAGGGAGGAAACCACAAAGATTCAAATAGCAGTATGATGAATGAGCAAGGAACAAAGACCCACAATTGAAAGTCTGATGAAGCACCAAATCATGATGAAGGAGAAAATGATAAACAAGTGGGTTCATGGAATGTCTAGGAGGCACCAAATCATGTTTTTGTTGATTTTCATGTTGTAGATTTTTATTTATTTTGGAGATACCAATGGTTGGCATGATAGGATACCAATTGTTGATTATTTGGACGTGCTAGGATGAGTAGAGCTGATTTCACGCTTCTCCCCTTGGTCAAATAGAATCCAAACCTTATTTAACAAGTGTGCAGACTTCATTCAATTTTTTGGGTTTTCATTATTTTCAGATTTTAATTTTTGATTTGTGGTTTGAAATGCATGAGATGCAACATAGGCATGTGATGACATGTGAGATGCATAAACAAACAAACAGACAAATACGTATATATACACGCAACATATCTCCCCCGTACTTATTTAAGAGGGAATGGGTATAAGAAGGGTGCATGAGGGTCATAGCAACTGAAATGTTCACTTATAACACATGGGAGATTGTGCAATCATATAGGAGATTCATGCTATTGATAATGTAGTCAATCAACTTTCTGAACACATATTAAATCAAATTTCCAGATGTGTAAGTAAGTAACATGAAAAATGATAGTTGCAATATGGATATTCAGATTTTCAGATTAACACAAGGAGACATTTTATAAACTACACTTCAATTTTGAGAACAACGTATTGGAGGCTTCGCTCTACCACTGTGAGTTTTCACCATCATTTTTCAACTCAATCAATATCACATGGTAGTCAGAATTTTTCAAGAGTGATCAGGTTCAAATAATTTATTTTTACACGAGTAGACGCATGGAGCTCATGCCAGAATCCTCGGTTACTCAGAATACTGAACCATTTCACCTCATTTTGAACAGAGATACTAGTCAACACTTTTCAGATATGAACCACATCACGTCTCAGGTGATATGTGCCCAGTTTACTCAGTGAGATCGAGCATTGCTCTATCTTTCATTTTCATTTCAGATTTTTCAACAAGGATGGGTAGGCAGCTTTTTCCTCAACTGTCTCTTCAACATGTATGCAGCAAATTTAACATCTCGAGAGTGTTGAAAAGAAATTCATATAACCTTATCATTAACACTCATTTTCACATTTTGTGCATGAAGTGTGCGAATTTGATTCAGCATGTATACTGAAAATATCATGAATACATAATAGAGCAACTCTCCCTAAATAGATGCACTTATGAAATATGAATTCCCCCAGAGTGTACGACATGAAGCACTCCAATAATGACTCAAATGCAACATTATTTATCAAGAAGACATAAGGCCATAGAAATGCCAACGGATGGGGGTGAATAGCATATAATATCACACAAGCACGCAGTGGGAGTTTATGTAAATGCACTATGACATGCATGCGCGCAATGTGATGTCATTTTGATACCAATTGAATAGATGCCAACTGAATGAGTTAAGTGCGACTAATGCATGAGTTCCAATGCAAAATAACATATGAGCATATGAGAATGCGATGCAATGTGCAAAGTGATTCAGACTTAATTTTCATTTGCATGATCTAAAAGCACATTATGCATTGAATTATGATGCATGCAACCTATAACTATGTGAGAGTGAAATGTAAGTGATTTTGGCAAGATAAGAGCTTTGATTTTCAAGCCAGTGTGTCAAAATTCTCATTGAAATCATCCTCATTCTATTCATGAATCAACAAATATTTTTCATGACATGACCTTTATGAATAAGGGTGCTTAGATGATCAAAATTAAGCAATGCAACCCAATTTACAGAATTGTTCAACAACAGATCTTCAAAGGTCATTCACAAGTGTTGAAATGAGAAATCATCCAAAAGCCAAATATATGAATCATTTAACCACAAACATATTCTCAATTTACATAGCTCAGCTCAAGAAATCATTCATACATCAACCAATCCCAATTTTCAAGATCTGGTACGAGGCGGATATTGTAGTCCGAATACCCAGCTCAACGCATAGGGAATGCTTCCAAGTGGACATGATCCACTATTCCACAGACGCCATTTGATATACCATATATGCAATTCAATTCAAGTGTGATCATGTAATTCAAATTAAGAATATTCAATATGCAACCACTTCAAGATTTTCAATTTGATTCAACTAATTCATCACAACATGCTAGTAAATGACAATTCAAGTTTTTATAATCAATACCTGTCACTTAAGGATGTTACCAAGTGACAAAAGGCCATTGCATGATTGTGTGTTTCCATAGCAAAAATGGGTGAATTACCTTAGTTCAGAAGATAAGATTGGAAGCCATCAATCATAAAAATCACCAACCTCACGAAGGTTGATATTTCAGATTTTACTTTCATACCTTTGCCTTGAGAATCCATTTTGATCCAAGCCTTCCACCTGCAATCCAAAGATGAATGAAATTCAGTTCATTCACGAGATTTATACCAAAATCTCCTTGAAAAAAAAACCCTGCAAATTGTTCAGAAAAGGCATTATTAGTAGTTCAGGCATTATTAGTAGTTTAAAGAGTGATATCATCCGCATATGCTCAAACCACTAAAATATCTTTTACCTGATTTATCTTGTGAGAGGTGTTTGATCAACCTTACCGATTTAACCTGTTCTCAATCAAAAGATGCGGACTTTTCATACCATGCCTTGGGTACTTATTTTAGTACGTACAAAGACTTTCACCAGCTTGTGTTTGAGTCGATCCTAGAGGTTATTCAAGTTCTGGTATCCCATCTCCTGGTGGCAATTGAGAATGTTCTCATCAATTTTCATCCTTGCAAGGTATATCTTTAGTTGATTCAAGCCTGACTATGGATGGCCAGCATCACTTGGGCTTGGGGAGTGTAATCTACATCCAAAGATAAAAAAGGTTTGATTTGTCAATTGTGATTTAGATTTATTAGCAATGGCATGACAAATTATTTTAACAACCAACATTCCCTAGACAGCTCTACATGCAATGCATGACTCATATGTGAACCTAAACATTAAGTTCATATGACAAATCTGATGACTCCCCCTCAATGTGTGCATGACTGTGATATGCTCAGTAAGGATCCAATGCCATGTGCAGCATGTGACTGATTGACTCATAGTACCGGGCGGAGAACTTAGATCCGAAGATCACCTCACGTGTAGTGATAACTTTTAGACAGGCAAAACCTGCCCTTCCACATGTCACCATTTGATATACTATGTAATCATGGATGATGAAGGCAGGAGGATTGCAATGCATTATGACATGAATACACAATGTTCAATATTTGCAAGACATCACGTGAAGGTATATGCAATGTCAGTGTTATGTAGTGAAATTGATTTGACGAATTAAAAGAAAATCTACTTCAACACGATGCTATATGAAGATGATATGCACAGGGGTATGCAGACGACTGTGGATGAAATGCATGTACATTCATATGCATTATCACAAGATTCAGCACAAAACAAATCAAGACATAGCACTTTATCTAGAGTAATGAGAGGGATATCACTTGAGCATTCAGATTCAGTTTTTGATTTTTCTTCCAACCTGACTTATGCCAGTAGGCCCGTGTGCCTTACCTTCTTGATTGAAAATAGATTTCATACTTTACACTCCATGGCACACCTGCAAAATAGATTTTTTATTTGACATTCTTAGGTACCCAAATCCTTTTGGGTCCTTGGGGGTTAGCAGTAACATGGGAATGTGATTTCCAATTTCTGACAACATTCAAATCATCAATTTTCTTCAGAAAACAATCATGCATGTTATGCCCTGATTTGCCACAGTAAAGACAACATGACTTTGAATACTTGAAAGCATGAAGATTATTTGAAGCATGTGACTTTTTGGTCCGATATTGTTTCCAATATGCAGGTGATGTGTTGAACACATTGGAGATCCTAGGTCAACCTGCCCTTAGATTTGGGTGAGGATAATGGGTCCAGAACACATGAAGTGTTGACAATATAGGTTGGTAGTGTTGTTTCGCCTTGGGATGCATCGACTTATCCATGCCTTTTCCATTGTTCATTCTATTCCTGCATGCTTCCAAATCATCATTCTTCATAATAAAACAATCATGCATGGCATGTCCATGTCTTCCACAATAAAATCATGAGATTTTCTTTCTAGATGTATGTGTGTGTATGTGGCAGAGGCATGTTTATCATGCATAATGGTCCTAGCAGCATTTTTGGATTTTTGATGCAAGTTGATTTTTTGGTTTTTATTTTCATTTTTAATCTCTTGGATAGAAAACTGCTTTGGGGGTGAAGTAGAGGTACTGGCTGTACTAGAACTTTGAACAAACGAGGTATAAACCTTATTCACAAAAGACTTCTTTTTAACAGGATTGAAGCCAAGCCCTTCCCCTTGAAAATGTACTTTCATTCCCAGCAGTTTGTCCAGATTTTCTTTGCTATCTACAAATCTAGACAGCGAATCATTCAAGTCAAGAATTTTAGATTGAAGAGATGAAATTTACAATTCAGAATTGGCAAGTTCTTCTTCACAAGTGGAAAGACTAACATTCAACATGACATTGGTAGTCTTAAAGCATTCTACTTCTTACCTAAATTCATCCACATTTTCACATTCTCTAACAATCACAGATTTTCCTTTTTCAAGAGTCAACAATCTTTCAGAAATGGCCTTGTTTAATTCCTTCAGTTTCTCATTTTCTTTAACAAGCTTTTCATCATGAATCAGTTCATTTATCAAGGTTTGATCATCGGTCATAGAATTCAGTTTTACAATCATCTCCTTGTTTTCATTTCTTAAGGAACATATTTGATCTTTGTGAAATTCAATGTCAAACACATGAGCCTCAATCATTTCCTCTAGATGCAAGCATTTTTTACAAGAGGAATTGCACTTATTTTATCTGGCATCCTTTTTCAATTTTTTATTTTCAGATTTTAGCTTCTTGTATTTTTCAGCAAGATCATCATATGCAATCAACAAATCTTCATAACTAACTTCATCTTCATTATCAGAATTTACCTTTGAGCTTGATTCAATTTACTGATCACTCCCTTGATCGCTCGTACCTACCACAAGGCATTGGTCTTCAAGCTCTTCCGGACTTTGGTTAAGCCATCCAAGATATCCTTTGCAGACCTGCAATGGGAGACAAAAGGAAACTGATTAGAATTGACTGCAGTAGTGAACAGCTTTAAAACCAACCGATTTTGATCATGTTTATGCTTATGATTTTCAGCCCAGATAGCTTTATCTTTAGGCAATTCATAGGGACCACAAGAGACAAGCTTCCATAGCTTAGGGTCGTATGAATTGACTAAACTGAACATTCTTCCTAACCACAAATCAAAATTGCAACAATCAAACACCGGTGGAGAATTCAAGGTGTACATAATGGTAGTCATTGATCTGGATCACTCTAGATCGTTAGATCTATGCAATTAGAGCCTTGGCTCTGATACCAATTGAAGTCCCGCGATCAATGACACCCAAGAGGGGGGTGAATTGGGTGTTTAAAAATTTTATGGAAACTTTTGACTTTTTCAAATATGTGATAAACACTAATTAGGAAGTTGAAAGTTGTTAAACAAATTCTCTCAAACTCTCCGTTCCCACACGAGCATGAAACGAAATAAAACAATCAAACCACACACATGCATAACCCAAACCACAATGCACAGCGATTTTAAGGTGGTTCAGATGCAACGATAGCAATCCTACGTCCACCCCTCACCAAACTCGGTGAGGCTTCACTCGGGGATAAATCCCCAAATGGAGACGACGCTCCAAACACACACGCAGGACGACGCCTGCCCACACACACGGGGACGCACCCCAACACACACTCACACACACGGAGATGATGTCTCCAACATGATTCAACAAGCAGATCAACAAGACACACACACGCTGCGACAAGTGCAACACTCCACACACACAAACACTAAGATCTGGATAAAACCACACACACACGCATATCTAAAAAGACCTACGCACACATGAATCAAAAATGACATGCACACACACGACCACGGATCTAACAATGATCCACACACACATGACCACGGATCTAACAATGATCCACACACACACAAGTTCGCAGTTTATACAAAACATGAATATGAACTTGAAACACAATAAGGCACAGTTTCGAATGCTCCTGATTTAGGCTCCTCTGAGTGTATGCTCCGGATGTTTGCGTTGATTCCTTCTTTACTTGAATGGCTTGAGACTCAGCTTGAATGACCTTGTATTTGATGTAGATCTTCTTACACGGAGTACTGTTCACTGCTACAGTACTTCTTTCTTCTTTCACTTGGACATCCTTCTCTTAAGCTTTTCTTGATACCATTGCTTGATTGGAACTCCTTGGCTTGAGAAGATGCTTGAATGGCTTCAGTTGATGCTAGAACGGCTTCGATCGGATGATAAACTTGTTGAAAGGAATGTTGTTCATGAACGTTGCAGCAATCTTCATTTGATAGCTTTCCTTTCGATCTCTCCTTGTTGATTTCTTGCTTCTTCAGTTCTTGGGAGGATGAAGACTTCGAAATGGATCTTGAACCCTCAGCTATGGATGAAGCTTTGCCCACGGATCACTGTTCACGGCTACAGTGATTCTCCTCTTCCTTGAGCCATCTTGATCTCTCCTCTTTTGATTTCTTCTCTTGGAGTCTCTTAGGGTTTATGGCCTCAAGGAGAGGTTTTATAACCCTTGGAAGGTCTATGGATAATCCCCAGACTAGATCCACTAAATCTGGAGTGTTTGGTGGCTTTGGGATTAAACAATAGCAAGAGGAAATGCTCCTTCGAGATGGACAAAAGTCAACATTTTGGGCTTATCGGGACTGGCGATCGACCGGAACTCTGCAGAAAGCAGAACCGTTGCATTCTGTTATTTTCGGTCGACCGGGATTGGCCTGACGGTCGACCGCGCTACAGTGTCGACCTAGCTGCAGTGAAATTCCTGACTTTAAGATTTCACCCCCAAACTCCATTGCAACCCTTCCAAACTCTGTGGCATCAAGCTCCTTTGATCTTGGAGGGATTATACAAAGAATTTTACCTACAAAACCATGATAAAAATGATTAGAACTTTAGCTTAATAATCAATATGATAAATATATGAAATGCATACATGAAAGCCCATGTTCAAGGTGCATACAAACACTTGAACCATAAAAGGTTTAAGCTAAAGGTGAAGAATTATTTCTATGCAAGTGAGCAAAGTATGAGAGTAATTTAGCCATGCACATATACAAGTGAACACTTTGAAAATATGATTGACTAAAGATCAAGATCAATAGATATGCATTTGTCCAATATGAATGTATCATGTAACCAAGCTCCATGAAAAGTATGCATAGGAAGCATTCAATGCACATGTTCAACTCAATCATATTCAACCAATCGATATGAACAATCCACCATTTAGTTAGCATAAAAATCATAGCAATACACACTAAATTTAGTTATCATCAAAATCATAGCTCAACAGACTCGATGGTACATCAAGGTCAACCAACCTGGCAGAGACGTGAGGTCTAGGCCAGGGTAGAATATAGACGTCGACCCGATGATACGACGAGGTCGACCAACCTTGCTCAGACAGAAGGTCTGAAACAAGGGCAAAATACATAGACTTAGATGTCGACCTGATGGTACATCAAGGTCAACCAACCTGGTAGAGACGTGAGGTCTAGTCCAGGGCAAAATATAGATGTTGACTGGACAGAATGCCGAAGTCAACCAACTTGGCAAAGACGTGAGGTCTAGGTCAAGGGTAACATATAGTTGTTGACTCGACAGAATGTCGACGTTAATCAACTTGGCAAAGACATGAGGTCTAGGCCAAGGGCAGCATATAGCTGTTGACTCGACAGAATGCCGAAGTCAACCAACTTGGTAAAGATGTGAAGTCTAAGCCAAGGGAGGAATATGGCTGGCTGGCGGGCCCCAAGATTGGTACTCACTAAAAGTGGTCAACTTCTTTTGTTGATCATCATTCCTCATTCATTCATTTTCTATTCATCATTTCATCATCATTTTTTTTAGCAATGCCTCCTGATACAAACTAGCCCATAGTGCGGACCATTTTGTCCTGTGGTACTATTAATGAACTTGACCTCTTTGCTATTGCGGCGATGGGACTGTTGATACAAGCTTTGCAGCTCGGCAAGTGCGTCGGCTTGAGTGATTTAAGCTGGTCCAGCATGGATACTTTGATAGTGGGGGGGGGGGTTGTTGCGCGACCCCCTTTGAGTCAGCATCACCCCAGGGGACAGATGACAGCAGCCGTGCACAGGATCATCGGCTACCCTTTGTGTTATTATCTTCTGCGGGGATATCTCGGAATGTTGTAGCTTGTGCGAGGATAGGCTCCCAAGACTTGCAGCTTGTGCTGGTTTGTTGAACTGCTAAGATTAGTTGTTGTGAATGCGGGGTCTTTTCAGCTCCGGAGACAGTGTCGGTAGTTCTATGCTCCCCCAGTTGTGCACCATGCACTGCTTGTAAGGGCTTCATTTGTAGAAGAGACTACAGGGATTACACCCATTTCATGGTATTCTTTTCTTGCAGGATGCCCAGTCTCGAGTATCAAACCATCTAGAGTAGCTTCCCGGAGAGTGAGAAATCCCACTCTTCTATTTAATAAGATGCAGTAGATGGGTATTCTAAGTAAGGAGCTTGAAATCTTCAGCAATTCAACTATTCAGCATTCACAGCGGGTTATCTAGCTCCTAGCGGGACTTTGACGCGCCCGAATAATTTCATCATCATCATTTTCATCATTTCTTTCCTTTTTATTTTCTTTTTTTTTTTACCCCCAGGCCGAGGTGGATAGCTGGAGATTTCATTCTTTTCCTTCTTCTTCTCTTTTTTTGTGCCCCCAGGCCGGGGTGGATAGCTAGAGAAGAGCTGCTCGGAGTACCTCCTTGCATTGGATAGCTTGCTTTCTTTGCAAAAATTCATGTAGATAGTAACGAGGGGATTCAGTCACCAGACTCCACCATCTTCTTTTCTTTATTTCCAGCTCCCTAGGCGGGGACAACGGTAGCATTTTTTGTTTTCTTCCTTCTTTTCCTTTTTGTTTATATTGGTATCCCTCAAGCGAGGAATAGAATCTTGCTGTGCTCAGTGGCACTTTAAAGTTTAGTTGCAGTTGAATATCTTTTCATTCATGCCCCTTGTCAGGCGTATGTAGCTCTTCTATTGACCCTGGGAAGGGAGTATGATGCTGAGTGTCTCCCGGGTGAACTAGCCCCGTTTGACAATTGTTTATTCAGTTGCCCCCTGTCACGTGGAGTGACCTGTGAGGGGCTTGTAGAGGGTGGGAGTACATCCCCCTCAGAGAGAGTTGAACATTCTTCATCATATGCTGGAGCATGCAGAGCGGTGGTTGCATTGCGCTGGGTCTTTTAATTTGAAGAGAGCACTTGTCATAGATTCTCCTCCATATCTTCATCATTTTGCGGTTAGCCCCGACATTGGTAAACTCCATTCTTAAATTGATCGGCTTAAGTGAAGCCGACAGCGTATTGAGCAGTAGAGGAGCATCTTTTCTTTTTATCTTTGGGCTTATTTCTTCTCTTGTTCTCAGTATTTGCCCCCGGAACGGAGCACCATTTGCATTTGTTTGGCATCTTGCATTATTTTGTTCGGCTTCTTGCCACAATTGAGGGAGTTCGAAATGCACTTCAAAGGATGTGTTGCTCCAGCCGATACAGCGAGGCCGTGTTGGCAGCTATCTTAAAGACGGGCATTTGGTGAGGTCGAGGTGGGTCCACCCTATATTCACATATCTGCAATTCACCATTTTGGATCAGGTCCTCCATGATGTCTTTAAATACATATCAATTCTCGATGAGATGCCCCCTCTTTTGATGATAGGGATAGAATCGAGGATCATCTTTTCTTTTGATGTCATTTGGTCTTTTGAGCTCTGGGAGGACAACCTTGTTATATTTGTAGGTCCACTCGAACAGAATTTGTGTCTTGTCCTTTGGAAAGGAGTATGGTCTTTTCATTCTTCCCCTTAGTGAGGATTTTTGCTCAGCGGGCTTGGTAGAAGAAGGGCCAGCCACCTCTTTTGATTTCTTCAGTTGCCGCTCGAAGGCTTGAAAATCAGCAATGTTTATTTCTCATGTGTCGGCCGCTCTTTAGCTGGCCTATTCTTATGAATTGTGGCAGAAGTAGTCGGGCAGTACTTTGCCAGAAAGGCTTCAATGTCAGTTGCAATATCATTTAATTGATCGAAGGACTTGACTTCAATGCCAATTACCCTCAATAGGATTTCTCTCTTCAAATTGCACTTGCATATCTGGACAGCAAGAGGAAAAAAGGATCTAAGTTCAAAAAATAGAGTCAACGCAATGCCTTCATTACGTCGACATAATAGAAGAAACCAAGAGCAAACTATGAAGAGCGGAGTCGACGCAACGACAAAGCAGAGTCGACACAGGAAACTACTTTGGCAGACTTTTGATTCAAACTCAAGAAAGGGTCGACACACAGAGTCGACTCCTGTTTACAAAGGTTCTGTCTGACTTCAAGAGGAGTCGACTCAATGGCTGATCTCTAATAGAAATTCAAGACATTCAGGATGATAGAGTCAACATATCAAATGGATTGCGTCGACGCAAGGAAAAAGAGTTCTTTAAACGACAAGCACTAAGATAATGAGTCGACGCAAACCTGTCATGGAGTCGACGCATTCGTTGAAAAGTTTCTGAACATAAAAGAAGAAATTAAATCGTGCAGGCGGGCGCTGTGGGAAGCTGGTCACGTGATCACACTAATCATTAGCACTTGATCCAATGCATGTGCGTCGATGCTTGGAAGAATCCTGAACAGAATATCCTCGTCTGACACGTGAACCAACTGGAATCAAGCAAACTCCTCATCTCTTAGAGAATTTTGTCCAGAGCTCTGCTATAAGAACTCACCCAATCCCTGGCGAATAGAGACTGACTGCTGCGACAAGAAGAGGAGCCTTCTACAGAGAGAATCTTAAGAGAGCCACCCTTGCAGTCCAAGAGAAAGAGGAAGAGGAAGAGAAAGAAGAAGAAGAGAGAGAGGATCAGAGGTTCGTTAAGAGAATCTCAGTGGAGCAACTCCACAAATTCTCTCACGCTCTTGGTAGAGCTACATTGTTTTTGATTCTATTCATGTTTTTCTTTTGTTTCCTCCTTTTCATTTCCTTCCTTTGTTCTTGAACGTGTTTAGTGCATGATTCAGAGGGTGAGTGACTGGGTGTCACTGACGGGCTGCTCTGAACAATTCAGAGCGTTGAGGAGAAATCCTCGTCTACTATTGTGTGCAGCAGGTTTGATTGTGCTGGGAGCACAATCAAGAGTGTACAGCTGGGTGATGTACAAAGTGATACCTTGATTGATCAAGGTGTGGGAGGAGGCTGTTCCTCCTGGGGAAGCTATTTATTCACGCGTTTGTAGCGGAGTGGTTCTGCGAAGTTTTTGCTTAGGCAAGGAAGCCTCACCCTGATCAGGGGAGGGGTGGATGTAGGTTGCTGATTAGCAACTGAACCACCTTAAAATGATTGCGATCATTGTGGTTTGAATTCCATATATTCTATCTCCGTTCTCTTCACTCTATCCTTTTAGTTTATTCAGTGCGCTGTGAACTTTCTTTTACGCAAGATAAGTGTTCGACAATAGTGTTGTTACAAAGTTTTACTTCCTCTGTTTACTCATTTGTCCAATCTATCAAAGGTTAATTTGAAATTTATTTTAGATTATTTTGATTGAGAGGCTGATATATTCACCCCCCCTCTAGATCCGCTTTATCTTTTCTAACACTTGGTATCAGAGCGGGTTCCCTACAATGTGGTCCAACGACAAGGGGAGATCCGACAACATCAATGGCCGCAGCTTTCTAGCTGAAGGGCATTCGATCAAAAGCCACCATACTTTGACGGATCTAATTACTTGTATTGGAAAAATAGGATGGAAGTTTTCCTGCGAGCACAGAGTCACGAGATCTGGTGGGTTGTGAGTCGCAGACCGTTCGAGCTCCCAGATGACGAGAGCGCTTGGACAAGGGAGCAGATCCGGATGTCCACAATTAACTGGGGTGCCATAAACATCATGCAGTGCGCCATCCATCCATCCAAGTACTCTAGAGTCTCCACCTATAAGTCAGCTAAAGAAATGTGGGACAGGTTGGAGTTAATTTACGAGGGAACATCTCAGGTAAGAGCTACTAAAGCTAATATGTTTATTTCAGATTATGAGATGTTTAAGATGAAGCATGATGAAAATATTTCTCAGATGTATGCTAGGTTCACTGAACTTACTAACAGTCTTAAAGCCTTTGGAAAGGAATACACTGACAGTGAACTTGTCAGGAAAGTTCTTAGATCACTTCCTCCAGTGTGATATACCAAGGCCACTATCATAGAAGATTCCAAGGACTTGTCTACCATGACAGTGGATGAGTTAATCGGGTCATTAATGACCTACAAGCTCAACTTGAAAAGGAATGAAGAGGATTTTAAAAGGAAAAAATCAGTAGCTCTCAAGGTATCTGAGAGTAGTGATGAGGCTAGTGAGGGATTTGAGGATCTCTCGGATTTGGAAAACACCTATGATCAGGCCTTCCTTACTAAACAGTTCAAGAAGTTTTTAAAGAGGAGAGATAATGTAACACCCTTAAATATAGTTAAGTTGTACTCTATATCACCGAGGTACCTTTTGAAGTATCGGCTCAGTTCTTGAAAAGAACTCCGAAGTTAAGCATGCTTAATGGGGAGTAGTACTGGGATGGGTGACCTGCCTAGGAAGTTCCCTATTCTGGAGCCGATCACTGTTAGAAAGGGACAAAACCTTGAGGCTAGTAGGCCAAAGCGGATAATACCTCGACGGTATAGAGTACGGGGCGTGACAGAATGGTATCAGAGCCATACCCTAGCCAGAAGTGTGGGAACTAAGTGCCATGTAGGCCAAAGTGGTACGCTATGGGAGCCACCTCTTGAACCCGCAATGGGACAAAGTGCTACATAGTGGGAGTCACCTCTTGAGCATGTAGGGGCCACCTCTACAGTCCTACCTGCCTGGGAGTTTGATTGCGTGCTATATGTGTCCAACGACAAGGACGTCGCCTATATAAGAGGGGTAGATTGTAACACCCTCAAATATAGTTAAGTTGTACTCTATATCACCGAGACACCTTTTGAAGTATCGGCTCAGTTCTTGAAAAGAACTCCGAAGTTAAGTGTACTTAATGGGGAGTAGTACTAGGATGGGTGACAAGCTTGGGAAGTTCTTTTTGGCTAGTAGGCCAAAAAGAAGGTCGCAACAGGTACTTAGAAGTTCAAATTCCAAATTCGACAAGAATAAGAAAACTGATAAGATTGTATGTTTTTAGTGTAAAAACCAGGTCACATGAAAGGAGATTATTCTGGGCTGGTGAAGAAGACAGTGAAAAGGAAAGGAAAGAAGTGGCAAGCCATGCTTTGTACTTGGAGTGACGAAGAAGAAGACACTGAGGTCGGATCCTCTGAAGATGAGGACAAAATCTGCCTCATGGCAAACGGTGATAAAGAGGTAGACAATCCCTTCGATAACTTTATAATTGATGATTGGGAAGATGCTTATGGTGAATTGCTAGATAGTTTTCAGAAAGGAACACATATTATTGAAAAAGAAAATGAATGAATATGATCAATCTCTGGTTGATAAATGTAACTGTCTCATGAAAGAACAAGAGAAACTCAAAACGCAAGTAGAAAAATACAACTCCTTGATAAACGCTCACGAAGATCTGAAAGCTGAAAATGAAAAAAATAAAAAATAGTTTGATGAATTCAAGGTAAGATTTCAGGAAATTCAGAGTGAGAATAAGTTAGTCCTTGAAAAATATGAAGCTGTTAAAAGTGTGAACTCTGAAATTTAGAAAACTGTTGAAAGGCTTCAACAGGAATTACAAGATAAGCAAACAACATCGGAGAAGTTTTTCTAAGGGAAATCAAACCTAGACGCAATGCTAGTTATGAGAGTGAACTTTAATAAAGAATGACTGGGATTCAATCCTTCTGAGAAAAAGGAATTTGAGTTTAAGACAGTGACATTATGTCATGAGAAGGGAAAGGAAAAGATGGAATCAGCCTCAAACTCAAGCACAAACAAAAACTCTCAGAAACCAAAAACAAAAATAATAAAGAAAGCTAACTGGAATAGAAATTCAAGTCGACAAGCTAAAAAACAAGTGTTTCATAAAAATTATAATGCTTGGTTCTAGAAAAATAATCAAGTTCACAACTCAATACATTTAGTCCAAAATAAGAAAAAGGCTGCCAGAAACAATTACCATTCATTTCCTCTTGATTCACAAAACCGGCACAACCATCATAGTTTTCAGAAACAGTTCATATACCCGTTTGGAAGGAATAAAGAACTTGTGAACAATGCTAGAGTTAAGCCAGTCAAGAGGCATGCTGGCATTACGTTTGTTAAGTCCGGTCACCCAAATGTTTCCTCACCTGTCAGTCAAAGGCCATGTGTAAGGCAGATCTGGATTCCCAAGAGCATGCTACAGAATTTGAGCAATGTTGCTAGACCCAAACCCTCTTGGGTCCCAAAAATAACCTATTTTCTGTAGAGGTGCCTTGAGGATGAATAAAAAGTAGTGAGAACCGGTTGCTCAAGGCACAGGTTTGAGAATAAAAATTTAGTTCATAATCAATTTTGCTTGCTTAGTTGTTTTTCTGGCTTACAATACAATTCTGTTTTGACTAAAACTTCCAAGCTAAATTGTTGACTTAACCGAGATATATGCTTGAATTGTACTATAATGAACTTCATCTTGAAATTATTTGAATAACTGGTATATCAAATGGTGATTTATGGAAGGATAGATCAGGTCTGTCTGAAAATTATCACTATGCGCGAGGAGGTTTTTGGACCAACCCTCCGCCAAGTACAAGAGATCAGAGAAATCAGATTAGTGTCATCCTTGTGTGTGCATTTCAGTTTATTTGGTTCAGGTTGACATTGATGATAATCAAAAGTTTGCTTGTTTTTCTAAAAACATCTGCACAATTGTGTCCTTTTGCAGAACTGCCTAACAGCCATGAATAATCGTTGGTACCTAGATAGTGGCTGTTTGAGACACATGATAGGGGACAAAACAAAATTCAGCCAGCTGGAGCTGAAAGAAGGTGCTTTGGTAAGGTTTGGAGGAAAGAACAGAGTTAAAATCATTGGGTCAGGCACGATTGGTAAGCATCCCTCCAACACAATTGAGAAAGTTCTTTTAGTTGATGGTCTTGAACATAACCTAATTAGCATAAGTTAGTTGTGTGACAAGGGTCACAAAGTTATGTTTGACAATAGCACATGCAAAATCTTTGAAGTAGATTCTGATTCAATAAAATTTGTAGGCCATAGAGTCAATAACGTCTACATGGTAGACCTAGATGCCCATCTCTCAAGAAACTTATGTTTGTCTGCTAGTTTAAGTGAAAATGCTTTCACCTGGCATCACAAATTAGGTCATGCCAGCTACAAATCATTGAATAAACTTGTCAAGTATCATCTGGTCAAAGGTTTGCCTGATATTTCATTTAAGTCAATTTCCAAAATCTGTGATGCTTGTGCTTTAGGTAAATAGTCCAAAAAATCCTTCAAAACTAGGCATGAACCCTTATCTGGCAGGCCATTGGAATTTCTCCATATGGATCTTTTTGGTCCCACTCGGACTCTAAGTCTAGGTGGTAAAAGGTTCGGATATGTGATTGTAGATGACTTCACGAGGTTTGGTTGATTTTCTTCTTAGCCCATAAAAGTGACGCCTTCCTGGAATTTCAGAGTTTCTTTAAAAGCATTACACAGGAGGGTAAACATAGAATCTGCACTTAAGACCCCAAATTCTTTAGAAATTTATTTAGAAAGTTATTTGTAATTATTTGGAATTTATTTGAAGTTATTCGAATTAATGAGAATTATCCAAATTAATTAGATTAATTAATTAATTAATAGAATAAGTCATTTTTCTACTATTTTCTAAAAATCCCAAAAATCACATCTTGTAGAATTAATTTTGTTTAGCAACTTTGTCTTCTACATTTAAGCCTAAGAAAATCATTTATTATGCCGAATTAGTGAACTTAGTTTTCCGAACTTAATATTTAACTATTTACGGAATAGTATAAGTAATAATCCGACTACCTTAGAAAAATCTGTAAAAATAGTAAATAGATTTAGGTCGATGTAGATAACAACTTTTCCTCCTGGCATTAGGCCATTGTAAATCCGTGGTAAGATCTATTTAGAGTTTAAACCCAAAAGTGCACACTTTTGACCTATACCTAACCCTTAGTTTAAAACACGAAATTCGACCTCAATACTCGACCAAATGAATTGAAATCAGTGGAAAATGAAAGGCCACAATGTAAGGAACATTTACCCTCAATCAATTTGAGGTAAACCTAGCCCCAAAACGTGCTGCCGACATAGTTGGTCAAGTCAAGGATTTCGGCGCCGTTTCTAAACACGTAGCTTGCAGCAGCGAATACTCCCAATTCTGAAGGCTCCAAATGCTCTATGAGCTATCAAAATGAATCCCTATGAGTCTTCTTTCATTTGACTGCTGTGGGGTTCGCTGAAGTTTCAGATCTGGAGAGATCTAGCTCGATTTGTGGAGGTGGGTCAGCAGGCCGTTGGCTTTCCTTCATCCTTCTTTGATCCATCGATTGAGGTAGGAATTCTCAACCAAATCTTGATCATGAGTATAGCAAATTGTTCCTCTCATCGAGCTCTATCCATTGGTGGCAAAAGCCCCAATTTTCATTAGGTGTCCGTGGAGAAATCGAGCTTTTTGTGAGGTGCTGTCCAAGTGTTCTTCATCCTAGAGTTTGAGTTTTCTCTCTCCGATTTGAGGTAGGATCTAACAACCAAACTCTAATTAACTTACATGATGTAATCAGCATGTTGTTAGCTTTCATTTAACGTAGGAAGCCCCAAATTTCATTGAGCATACTTGGAGAATTTTGATTTTTAGTAAGAGCATGTCTAGAATTTGATGCATATTATGTTCTTCAAGTAGAAGCTTGATTTTCGGGCTGTTTTTGGATTAGATAACTTGATCCACATATGGCTTATAGTATATGGTTGGATTCATCATTAAGTTAGATTTCTTTTGATATAAAAATCCCCAAATTCCGTTGTGTATATTGAGAGAAATCTACGTTTTAGTAGACGCATGTCAAGAACTAGGTTCTTCATGTATTCATCATAAATAGGTTGTGATTCGATTGAGTTTTTAGCAAATTTCTTGTTTCAATCTCTTGTTTTATGACCTTAGTATGTATATTAGGAACCCTAGAGCATTTGGTTAAAATCCCAACTCATTTAGACCCCAAATCATTGAGTTTTCATGGTTTACGGAATCACCCGTCGCTTCTGGAAGTGTAGGGGTCGACCCATGGGGTCGACCCATGCACCCAGTGAAGGGGGTCGACCCATGAAGCTTTTTTTTTGAGGGGTCGACCCAATGGGTCGACCCACACCCAGGAAGGCTCCTGGAATGCCAGGGGTCGACCCAATGGGTCGACCCATGCCCTGTATGACCCCATTAAAGATGTTTTTGACCCGGGGATCAATCCGGATCATTGGGGAATCAATCCATTCAACCTAATCACATTGAAAACTACATTTTTGAGGAACTAATGACCTCTTCATGTATCCTTTTTAGTTTCAATTAACATTGGTCCATACATGCAAACTTAGTGTAAAAACACACCGTTTATCATCTTCATTTCAATGCATACAAGATTAAATAGAAACCCACATAATTAGTGGTTAATGGTGTAACTAAATCTCTGTTAATGCATTCTATTTCACTCCTGTGGGAGTTGTTCTTTGTCTTATCATCTTGAATCAGCTTCTTGGCAATTGTCTTAATGCAAATGATAATGGTTAATCATGATATCTTAACTTGGTGATTAGGATTAATATGTTGATTAGCTTGTTTGATTGCTGCTGTTTTATAGTAGCGCAGCACGATTAACTCTTGTTGTGACTTGGTTTCGATCTCCTTGATGATTATACTTACCTTGAAATTCTGAAAATGAATCTCTTTCCTACGTGAAGTTGTTATTGCTACTTAGTTTAAACCTTGGAATTCTGGCCATAAACTGTGGAAGTCTAGATTCGTGGGATCTTTGATCCAAAGAAATCAATGCCTGGCAAACAATTAAGGGCTCGGTCTGGTCCTGGGAAGAGCGCCCGAACACTACGTGTACCCCCGGGGAGGTGAATGACTAGGTGTGGCATTTGGCACCAGTACTTGACATGTGTTAAATCTAGGACTGTCCACTACTCTCTCCACTACTCTCTACATTACTTTCTACTACTTTTCACTTTCCACTCTTCACTGTTCTATACTCTACTTGTGGTTACTTTACTTGCTTATTACTTGGACGTGGAAATGAATTACATACGTGCTTGACATGACTTGAATTGTCTTGATATGGCCAACTTTTTATCGTTATCTCCTGTAGTAAATTCTTGTCTTACTATTCTATTCATTATATTTCTTGACCTTGCAAGATCTTTGAATTCTGTTTCGTGATATCACCGTTATCTTTTTATTGTTTTTATCATTTGTAGCATGACATTTTAAAATGTAATTAAACTGTTAATCACTTATACCTGTCTGTTATTTCCTACTGAGCGTCAGCTCATAGTTGTGTTTTCCCCCCCTTTCCAGGCTTTTCAGGTGACGCGCTTACCGATGGGGAAGGGCAGGAGTGATGTCTTGAGTGTATCAGTTCTAGTGTGTTAGTAGTGTGTTATCTTTCTTTAGTTGTGTTTTGGAGAGCTTTTAGTCTCAGTCATGTTATTGAGTTTTAGTGGTTGATTATTCCAGTTGTATTAAGTTGAACTTGAGGTTATTGTATCAGTTGTGGTTTGTTAATGATCATTTAGTATTTCCATCTTGTAGCACTTGTGTATTATTTTAGATTAGTTCTCTCTCTTGCCAGCGTGTCCCTAACTGTACGTCCCGATATTTCCGCCTTGTTCGGGGCGTGACAGTTTAGTTGGTATCAGAGCCTAGGTTTCACATTCCTAGGTTTCCTAAGTGTTAGGTTTTCTTGCATTGCATCCCAATAATCGGTATATCAAAAGGTGTTGTCCGAACGTTAGGCTACGCCTATCGGGAAGGTCGCACACTTGCGCGAGTGGTCTTCGGACCGATTACCTCTGCCAGGTACCGAGTTTTTGGTCGTGTCTAGGTGCATTAGATCCCTAACCTTGTAAAAGTCTAGGACCTGACCTGGTGGGAATAGGTAGAAACTTGGGTTAAGATCGTTTCTTAATCATGTAATTATTTATCTTGATTAAACCTAAGTAATCTATTTCTCGTGTAGATGGCAGCTGATCGTGCTGAATGGAGGAACCTACAGTGTACGGTGCAAGGCCTTACTTAGGCCCTTCAGCAAGTAGCTCAGGCAGGAGCGGCACCGCATGGCACCGGTGATCTATACCGGAACTTCCGCAGAATGAACCCGCCTAGATACGCTGGTTCGACTGACCCTGACCAAGCCGAGCACTGGCTAGATGAGATGGGAAGAATCTTTGAAGTTATGCAATGCACCAACCAGGAGCGTGTCCTTTTATCCACATTTCAATTGGAACATGATGCACGTACTTGGTGGGATTCTATCAAGGCAACTCTCGGTGATCGGCAAGTTATGTGGGAAGAGTTCGAAGAACTCTTCAACAGCAAGTATTTTTCTGATAGAGTGCAAGAGAAGAAAGCGGCAGAGTTCACGGCCTTGAAACAGCGAGGTTTGTCCGTGGCAGAGTATGAGGCTCAATTTGCACGGCTTTCTCGTTATGCTACTCATCTCATTTCCACCGAGAAGATGAAGGCGAAGCGCTTTCTCAATGGATTGAAGCTTCATTATATCAACCAATTGGCACCGATGGAGATTTCCACTTATTCTGAGATGGTAAGGAAAGCGCAAGTTCTAGAGGATACTCTTGAGATGACGGAGAGAATCCGTGGAAAGGCACCAAGAAAGAATTACCTACGGGTTCCGGGAGTGTCAAACCCGGGTATACCAAGAAGAGGCCTATTAGTGGACCTGGTTCATGGAGCGGGTCCGGATTGTGGAAGGGCAATATGCCGAGGCATGAAGACAAGAAGCCTGGCCCTATTGTTCCATTCAAGGGCGTGTGCAACTATTGTGATCATCCGGGTCACAAGATAGAGGAGTGCTGGCGCAAGCAAGGCGCCTGTTTGCGATGTGGAAGCAAGGAGCACCGTATCCCCAATTGTCCTCTCATATCGGAACAAGCTACACCGGAAAAACCTCTAGTCTTCAAGAAACCACAAGGCAAGCTTCAAGCTTTACATGAATATGAAACTGGGATTTCTGATGATGGCGGACTCGTCGAAGGTACCCTTACTATAATCGATAAGCCCGCATTTGCTCTCTTTGATACTGGTGCAACATATTCATTTATTTCTCGAAGATTTACTAAGTCATTAGTTGTGGAACCTGTTTTGATGAATACTCCGTTAGAGATTTCAACCCCTATTGGCACTAGATCAACAATCCAGTATTTCTATCCTTCTAGTAAGGTTATGATTGGTGAACAGAACTTTCCAGCAGATTTGGTCTGCATGGACATGAAGGATTATGATGTAATCCTAGGAGCAGATTGGTTGGCCAAGTATGAGGCCAATGTTCACTGTAGTTCTAGCTCAGTGACTTTTACTGGACATTCTGGTTTATCTTTTACGGGAGTCAAGCACCATAACTCCGTACCGCTCATCTCGGCTCTTCGAGCTGATAAGCTTTTGAGGCATGGGTGTGAGGCTTTTCTAGCCTTTGTTTGTGCAACTCCTGAGCAGCAGATGGAGATCAAGGACATTCCTGTTGTCCGAGATTTTCCTGATGTCTTTCCAGAAGAACTACCAGGACTTCCGCCTGAGCGGGAAGTTAACTTTTCTATTGATCTTATTCCTGGCACAGCTCCTATTTCTAAGGCTCCTTATCGTATGTCTCCTGCGGAACTGAGGGAACTGAAGCAGCAACTGATGGAATTACTTGAGAAGGGTTTTATTCATCCTAGTACTTCTCCGTGGGGAGCCCCTGTACTATTTGTCAGGAAGAAAGATGGTTCGATGAGGCTGTGCATTGATTATCGACAATTAAACCAGCAGACTGTCAAGAACAAATATCCCTTGCCGAGGATTGACGAGTTATTTGACCAGATAGCGGGAGCTCAATATTTCTCTAAGATCGATCTTCGATCTGGATATCACCAGTTGCGGATTAAGGAAGAGGATATTTATAAAACGGCTTTCCGCAGCAGGTATGGTCATTTTGAGTTTGTCGTTATGCCTTTTGGTCTAACGAATACACCAGCGGCTTTCATGCAGTTGATGAACGATGCATTTCGGCCCTATCTTGATCAATGGGTCGTGGTCTTTATTGATGACATCCTGATTTATTCTAAGAATGAGGAGGAACATGCTGAACATCTGAGAATGGCATTGCAATTGTTGAGAGATCATCAACTATATGTTAAGTTCAGTAAGTGTGAATTCTGGCTGCAAGAGGTGTCCTTTCTAGGACATATCATTACGAAGAACGGTATTTCTGTTGATCCTTCGAAGGTTGAGGCAGTGAAGAATTGGGAACAGCCTACCAGTGTGACAGAAGTTAGAAGTTTTCTAGGCCTGGCAGGTTATTATCGAAGATTTATTCAAGATTTCTCCAAGATTGCAGTACCTATGACAAGATTAACCCGCAAGGAGAATAAGTTTGATTGGTCAGATGATTGTCAGCGAAGCTTTCAGACTCTGAAGGAGTGTTTGACTACTGCACCTGTTTTGGCTTTACCTTCTGGTGAAGGAGGATTTGTTGTTTATACTGATGCATCAGGTATTGGCTTAGGCTGTGTACTCATGCAGCATGGGAAGGTGATTGCCTATTCCTCTAGACAGTTGAGGAAGCACGAAGATAATTATCCTGTTCATGATTTGGAACTTGCTGCAGTCGTGTTTGCTTTGAAGATATGGAGGCATTACTTGTATGGAGAAACCTTTACAGTATTCTCAGATCATAAGAGTTTGAAGTATTTATTTTCTCAGAAGGAACTCAACATGAGGCAGCGGAGATGGTTGGAGTACTTGAAAGACTTCGACTTCTCGATTGAGTATCATCCTGGCAAAGGTAATGTTGTGGCAGATGCATTAAGCCGGAAGCAGGTAGCTAGATTGTCAAGTCTCATGTTACAAGAATGGAGGTTGTTGGAACAATTATCTAGTCTGGATCTTAATATTGACAATGATCGGATCTTGATTGCTCAGATTCAACTTACACCTGAATTATTGATAGAGATCAAGTCCTTGCAAGATAATGACCCCGAGTTGGTAGAGATCAACGGAAGCTTGAGCAGCAGACCTGACTTCATGTTGGCCGATGATGGTAGATTATTATTTAAAGGCAGAACTTGTATTCCGGATGAGGCTACAATAAAGAACAAAATTCTTGAGGAAGCTCATAGATCCAGATATACCATTCATCCTGGAGGCACTAAGATGTACCGAGATTTGAAAAGGTCCTTTTGGTGGCCGAATATGAAAAGAGAAGTTACAGATTTTGTGAGTAGATGTTTGGTATGTCAGCAAGTTAAGGCCGAACATTTCAGACCAGCAGGGAAATTGAAACCACTCGACATACCCCAATGGAAGTGGGAAAGCATTGGCATGGATTTCATTATGGGTCTACCTAGGACTCGTGGTGGATTTGATGCGATATGGGTGATTGTCGATCGATTGACAAAGTCGGCTCATTTCTTACCAATTAAGTCCAAGTGGACGATTGATGTTATTGGCTGCCTTGTATATAAAGGAAGTGGTGAGATTGCATGGTATCCCAGTGAATATAGTATCTGATCGAGACCCCAGATTTACTTCACATTTCTGGAAGGGACTGCAAGAGTCTTTGGGTACTCGTCTGAATTTCAGTACTGCTTTTCATCCACAGACAGATGGACAGACTGAAAGAACCAATCAGATAGTGGAAGATATGTTGCGAGCTTGCATGATTGATTTTGGTGGTAATTGGAGTGAGCATTTGGCATTAATTGAATTCGCTTACAATAACAACTATCAGTCTAGCATTCAGATGGCTCCTTTTGAAGCACTATATGGTAGAAGTTGTCGTTCCCCGTTGTGTTGGGACGAGGTAGGTGAGAAACAGTGGCTTGGACCAGATCTTATTTCGGAATCATCACAGAACATCCGTGTTATCCGAGACCGGTTACAAGTAGCCCAGTCAAGACAGAAGAGTTATGCCGACAACAGGAGAAGAGCATTGGAATTTCAGGTTGGCGAGCATGTGTTCTTAAAGGTCTCTCCAACGAGAGGGATCCGAAGATTTGGCATTCATGGCAAGCAGAGTCCGAGGTACATTGGTCCATTCGAGATTCTAGATAGAGTGGGAGAGGTGGCATACAGACTGGCTTTACCACCGCATTTGTCTGGCGTAAATAATGTTTTCCATGTGTCTATGTTGCGGAAATATGTGTACGATCCCACTCATATCATTCAGCAGGTGGATTTTGAACTGAAGGAAGATTTGACCTATGAGGAAAGACCTGTCAAGATTCTGGACCGGAAACAACAGCAACTCCGGAATCGTTCGATACCGATGGTCAAGATTCAGTGGAGTCGGCGTGGGACCGAAGAAGCTATATGGGAGTCTGAAGAGACTATGCGAAAGCGGTATCCCGATCTATTCTAGGTGAGCGATCTTTTTCTACTCTCAATTTTAGTGCAGTGAATTTGGAGGACCAAATTCCTTTAAGTAGGGGAGGGTGTAAGACCCCAAATTCTTTAGAAATTTATTTAGAAAGTTATTTGTAATTATTTGGAATTTATTTGAAGTTATTCGAATTAATGAGAATTATCCAAATTAATTAGATTAATTAATTAATTAATAGAATAAGTCATTTTTCTACTATTTTCTAAAAATCCCCAAAAATCACATCTTGTAGAATTAATTTTGTTTAGCAACTTTGTCTTCTACATTTAAGCCTAAGAAAATCATTTATTATGTCGAATTAGTGAACTTAGTTTTCCGAACTTAACATTTAACTATTTACGGAATAGTATAAGTAATAATCCGACTACCTTAGAAAAATCTGTAAAAATAGTAAATAGATTTAGGTCGATGTAGATAACAACTTTTCCTTCTGGCATTAGGCCATTGTAAATCCGTGGTAAGATCTATTTAGAGTTTAAACCCAAAAGTGCAGACTTTTGACCCATACCTAACCCTTAGTTTAAAACACGAAATTCGACCTCAATACTCGACCAAATGAACTGAAATCAGTGGCAAATAGAAGGCCACAATGTAAGGAACATTTACCCTCAATCAATTTGAGGTAAACCTAGCCCCAAAACGTGCTGCCGACATAGTTTGGTCAAGTCAAGGATTTCGGCGCCGTTTCTAAACACGTAGCTTGCAGCAGCGAATACTCCCAATTCCGAAGGCTCCAGAAGCTCTATGAGCTATCAAAATGAAGCCCTACGAGTCTTCTTTCATTTGGCTACTGTGGAGTTCGCTGAAGTTTCAGATCTGGAGAGATCTAGCTCGATTTGTGGAGGTGGGTCAGCAAGCCGTTGGCTTTCCTTCATCCTTCTTTGATCCATCGATTGAGGTAGGAATTCTCAACCAAATCTTGATCATGAGTATAGCAAATTGTTCCACTCATCGAGCTCTATCCATTGGTGGCAAAAGCCCCAATTTTCATTAGGTGTCCGTGGAGAAATCGAGCTTTTTGTGAGGTGCTGTCCAAGTGTTCTTCATCCTAGGGTTTGAGTTTTCTCTCTCCGATTTGAGGTAGGATCTAATAACCAAACTCTAATTAACTTACATGATGTAATCAGCATGTTGTTAGCTTTCATTTAACGTAGGAAGCCCCAAATTTCATTGAGCATACTTGGAGAATTTTGATTTTTAGTAAGAGCATGTCTAGAATTTGATGTATATTATGTTCTTCAAGTAGAAGCTTGATTTTTGGGCTATTTTTGGATTAGATAACTTGATCCACATATGGCTTATAGTATATGGTTAGATTCATCATTAAGTTAGCTTTCTTTTGATATAAAAAGCCCCAAATTCCGTTGTGTATATTGAGAGAAATCTACGTTTTAGTAGACGCATGTCAAGAACTAGGTTCTTCATGTATTCATCATAAATAGGTTGTGATTCGATTGAGTTTTCAGCAAATTTCTTGTTTCAATCTCTTGTTTTATGACCTTAGTATGTATATTAAGAACCCTAGAGCATTTGGTTAAAATCCCAACTCATTTAGACCCCAAATCATTGAGTTTTCATGGTTTACGGAATCACCCGTCGCTTCTGGAAGTGTAGGGGTCGACCCATGGGGTCGACCCATGCACCCAGTGAAGGGGGTCGACCCAATGGGTCGACCCATGAAGCTTTTTTTTTGAGGGGTCGACCCAATGGGTCGACCCACACCCAGGAAGGCTCTTGGAATGCCAGGGGTCGACCCAATGGGTCGACCCATGCCCTGTATGACCCCATTAATGATGTTTTTGACCCGGGGATCAATCCGGATCATTGGGGAATCAATCCATTCAACCTAATCACATTGAAAACTACATTTTTGAGGAACTAATGACCTCTTCATGTACCCTTTTTAGTTTCAATTAACATTGGTCCATACATGCAAACTTAGTGTAAAAACACACCGTTTATCATCTTCATTTCAATGCATACAAGATTAAATAGAAACCCACATAATTAGTGGTTAATGGTGTAACTAAATCTCTGTTAATGCATTCTATTTCACTCCTGTGGGAGTTGTTCTTTGCCTTATCATCTTGAATCAGCTTCTTGGCAATTGTCTTAATGCAAATGATAATGGTTAATCATGATATCTTAACTTGGTGATTAGGATTAATATGTTGATTAGCTTGTTTGATTGCTGCTGTTTTACAGTAGCGCAACACGATTAACTCTTGTTGTGACTTGGTTTCGATCTCCTTGATGATTATACTTACCTTGAAATTCTGGAAATGAATCTCTTTCCTACGTGAAGTTGTTATTGCTACTTAGTTTAAACCTTGGAATTCTGGCCATAAACTGTGGAAGTCTAGATTCGTGGGATCTTTGATCCAAAGAAATCAATGCCTGGCAAACAATTAAGGGCTCGGTCTGGTCCTGGGAAGAGCGCCCGAACACTACGTGTACCCCCGGGGAGGTGAATGACTAGGTGTGGCATTTGGCACCAGTACTGGACATGTGTTAAATCTAGGACTGTCCACTACTCTCTCCACTACTCTCTACATTACTTTCTACTACTTTTCACTTTCCACTCTTCACTGTTCTATACTCTACTTGTGGTTACTTTACTTGCTTATTACTTGGACATGAAAATGAAATTACATACGTGCTTGACATGACTTGAATTGTCTTGATATGGCCAACTTTTTATCGTTATCTCCTGTAGTAAATTCTTGTCTTACTATTCTATTCATTATATTTCTTGACCTTGCAAGATCTTTGAATTCTGTTTCGTGATATCACCGTTATCTTTTTATTGTTTTTATCATTTGTAGCATGACATTTTAAAATGTAATTAATCACTTATACCTGTCTGTTATTTCCTACTGAGCGTCAGCTCATAGTTGTGTTTTCCCTCCCTTTCAAGGCATTTCAGGTGACGCGCTTACCGATGGGGAAGGGCAGGAGTGATATCTTGAGTGTATCAGTTCTGGTGTGTTAGTAGTGTGTTATCTTTCTTTAGTTGTGTTTTGGAGAGCTTTTAGTCTCAGTCATGTTATTGAGTTTTAGTGGTTGATTATTCCAGTTGTATTAGGTTGAACTTGAGGTTATTGTATCAGTTGTGGTTTGTTAATGATCATTTAGTATTTCCATCTTGTAGCACTTGTGTATTATTTTAGATTAGTTCTCTCTCTTGCCAGCGTGTCCCTAACTGTACGTCCCGATATTTCCGCCTTGTTCGGGGTGTGACACTATCTGATCATGGGGGGAGTTTGAAAATTCATTGTTTACAAAATTTTGTGAGAAAGAAGGTTTAATTCATAAGTTTTCTTCTCCCAGGACCCCTGAACAGAATGGAGTTGTTGAAAGAAGAAATAGGAACCATCGTGGAGATGGCAAGAACCATGCTGGTTGAAAGTCAACTTCCACGAAGGTTCTGGGCTGAGGCAGCCAGCACTGCCTATTACATCATAAATAGAGCTATGGTAATACCTATTCATAAGAAAACTCCATATGAAATGCTGAAAGGTAAGCAACCCAACTTGGTCGACTTCAAGATTTTTGGCTCTAAATATTTTATTCACAATAATGACAAAATGGACTTTGATAAATTTGAGGCCAAGAGTAGTCCAGGTATATTTCTTGGGTATTCTGAAAAGTCAAGGGCATACATAGTGTTTAACATTATTGACCAAACTGTAAAAGAGTCACCTCATATAATCTTTGATGAACCTGCTAATCACATTGATAAATTTGACAATGACAGAAAATAAAGTGACAATGGAGAATTTCTGGAGAACAAAGAGGATGCAGAACCATCTCAACAAGTGGAGGAACATGAACCTGTTGGATTTCCAGCGTCTCCCTTAGGGATTTGCTTTCCCACGTGGATTATGGGGTCCACGTGGGCATCAGTGCGTTGGCAGCCCATCCCGCCGCATGGACTATGGGGTCCATGTGTGAAGCCCCTCATGCCCAGCGACAACACAGATAGACGTGGGGTTCTGCAATGCCATAAGAAAATACGGTCTGCCTTCGCCACCAGCTCAAACTTTTAGCGCAACGGTTAGGGCATGATCCTATAAACTGGTATCAGAGCGAGGTCGCGTGTTCAAATCCCCCAGGTGTCGGTGGGGGGGGGGGGGAGATTGTTCGATTTCCAGCGTCTCCCTTAGGGATTTACTGTTCCACGTGGATTATGGGGTCCACGTGGGGCATCAGTGCGTTGGCAGCCCATCCCACCACATGGATTATGGGGTCCATGTTTGAAGCCCCTCATGCTAGCCCACAACACGGATAGGCGTGGGGTTTTGCAATGCCATAAGGAAATGCGGTCTGCCTTCGCTACCAGCTCAAGCTTTTAGCGCAACGGTTGGGGCATGATCCTGTAAACAAATTCAGTTCTACTCTTGAATGATTTCCTAGTTTGTTTACCTTGGGTGCATGTTGTTGACACCCGTTTTTAGCCCGTAAGTTGCGTCATTTCTCTTCTTCATCAATTTTGATGTCCCGAATTATCGATTGTTTTGGAGCCTTCCTTGATGGATTTCGAGCCCATTTCATTATTCCATAGCCTTTGGACTTCAGAGATCATGATTTCTTACAGCCTTGGAGCTTATCTTATCACCTTCCGGCCTTCCAAGTCGACTTATGGCCCATTTAGGTCGACTTCCCTCAAGCATTCGGCCCCTTTCGCTACGCAGTCTTAAAAAATGGTCCTTTTTCATCCCCTTCTGTTCCTCAATTCATTAAGTGTCCTTCACCAAAGTTGTCCCATTTTTAAAGCCCTACAGTTTCTTCTTCTACACCGTTGGCCAGTTCTCCACCGACTTCAAGTTATTCTCATTTTTTCCGGTGTGCTACGTTGTTCACCTACGTCTCGACATTTTTCCTCTCTGTTCTTGCCCCATTTTCTCTCTTTTCGGATCATCTTTTCATCTTACTCCCTTCATGAAAGTTATTTATTTTTCGGTTATCTACAATTTCTTCTTCTACCACTCTTGCTAGTTCTGCACCGTTTTTGAGATATACTCTAATTTCTAAAATCACGCGAGCCTCGCAGTGACCCCAAGATAGCGGTCAACTGTTGACCGCTACCTTGATGAGGCGGTCAATTGTTGACCGCTATGAACAGTAATTTTTTTTATATTTTATATTTTATTTTATTTTTATTATTTTTAAAATGTCAAATGACGGTCTTCTTGAGACCGCTACTGTCAAAAAAGGTCTCCAAAAGACCGTTTCTTCAATTTTTGTGCCAGAAGCCTTCCAGTCGCCCCCAATCGTCTGGCGGTCACCCCATGACCATTTCTATTCAAATGGCGGTCTAGTCATGACCGTTTTCTTCATGAAGCAGCCACACGATAGACCGTTTCTCCAACAGAGAGTCCAGATGACTCTGAACTCCGATTTCTTCGCTGCATGACTCTCTGGTCGATTTCTGCTCACTGGGGTCTCCTTCTCAGGGCTATATCTTCCAAAATATTCCACCAAATGGAGCCCTATTTGTTTCTATCTCTTTCCCTTTCTATTATCTCGAGTTTGGTCTATAGACCTTAAATTTTCATGGGCTATATTGGTGGGAATCGTTGACGTAACTTCTGGGTTTATGCATTTCCATATAGTTCAAACTCTGTCGAATTGGGCTCCGGGGCCACCTACCAGTACGAATATCTTCCAGATCCTTCCATCAAAAAGAGTCTCGTTTGTTCCTAGCTCTTATCCTATCTATTATCTCAAGATTGATACATAGATCTCGAGATTTGGTGGACTGTATCCCTTGGAATCATGGGAGAAAGTTCGAGAATTCTGCATTCTCTATTTAAACTGCCCAATTTTGCCTGCGCGCAGGGGGATCTTATTGGACCTGGGGCGAAGCCATGCTGGATCGTCGTCTCTCTTCTTCGACCCCATGCTGTTGAGGGAAGTATAAGCTTTGTTTTGGTTCTTTATTTGCTTCATTTCATCATCATTTGCCCTCCTTTCTTCGCCCTCACTTTTTTGATTTCATCACATTTTCTGGGTTTTCTGCACATCTTCTGAACCTGTGCAACGGGGCGCTCTTCGTCGGTTTGGGGCGGAGTCATGCTGCGTCGTCTACCTTCTCCTTCAACCCCAATCTGAAGAGGGGAGTATCATCTTCGTTTTCCACCGCTCTGGGCTTCTTTTCCTTGTTTCCATGCTTAGTTCTCTTCTCCTACTTTTTACAAATCATCACAGTCTTTACACAGTCTCTGCACAGTCCTGTTCTGCATGCACGATAGCACGTTTCACGTCGCTTCTCTCCGCAGCCCTGCTACATGTTAATTCCTCATCTTTGTTTTATTCTCATTACAACACTCCCACCTACTATTTGCACCCATTTATAGGGGTTAAAAACCCTCCCCCAGTGCGTTCTCCCCCTTTCTTTCACCCTATTTTATCACTTTGGGGAACATACTACACTTCATATTCTAAAGGGTTTTCTCTTATGTTTGTGGCTTTGTTTTGCAGGAGATTGTTGATAGAATGTGAGGCCCTTGCTTTCTAGCCGACTGGAAGGGGAGGAGGTGTCACCCACATCGGTTCCCGCATCCCTTTTCTAGCGCGATCACATGTTGTAGCGGTCCGTCTTTGGGTCGCGTCTTCTTTCATATTTTCCAAGGTACACGGCGCCGTCTTTGTCTTTTCTTCATCCATTTGGTGTTGTAAGTCCTTGGTGGCGATCACGGTTAGTTCTCTATTCTTCGTTGCGCCTTTTCTTTGCTCATATTGATGCATGATCATGCATATGCATATACACATCAATTTGGGGCGGGGTAGATTAATCTATCTACACATGCATCACAAATTTTATTGTTTTATTTGAATTTAAGTTCAGGCAATCCTTTTACAAATGAATGCTTCAAAAGTTTATGAAGGACATTGTAGCTAGCATGACCTAGTCTACGATGCCATAAACATGCAAGATCTGATTTAGGTGTAGCAAGACAAAGATTTAAGTGAGCTGGATCATCTAAGTCAATCATGTACACATTGTTGACTCTTTTACCAGAAAATTTTTTTTCTTTTGAATTTGGTTCCAAGATTCTACATTCATTCGAGTCAAACACAACATTGTAACCTCTATCACATAATTGACTTATGCTCAACAAGTTGTATTCTAGACCTTCAGCAAGCAAGACATTCTCAATAGAGTTGGAGGGGTTCTTATCAACTTTACCTGAGCCAATGATTTTTCCTTTGTTGTTTCCTCCGAATGTGACATGACCTACTTCCCTTTCCACCAAGAGACAGAATTTGGTTCTGTCCCCAGTCATGTGTCTTGAACAGCCCCGATCAAGATACCATCGATTATGCAAGGCTGCAAGACACTCCTGCACAAGTAATTAAGTAACGATGTTTGGAACCCAAGGACAATTGGGTCCCAATAAGCCTTTCATTTCAGCAAAGCATGATATCATGGATTTAGGAAGCTAGATTTTCTTTACATTCTTGATTTCCTTGCTTGGTGGAAAGTTTTGATTCATATTCACTTTCTTCACATTGTTTTCTGTTTAGAGAAGTTTTGAGCTTTTGAAGTTTGGTGGAAGTTAGCAAAGGATTGTTTCTTGGTCCATTTAGTCCAATGATTGTGTTTAGATTGGTAATAGTTGTTATAGCTCTTAAGGTATTGAGGTTGGCTTGGTCTGTGGAAGTATGACTCATAACTGCCCCAAGAGTAGGATGGTGGCGACCTATATGGGTGTGAGTGTCGACCTCTCCCCTTTCCTTCCCATTCATAATGGCTTCTAGATGATGGACGTGTCGACGTCCTGTAACTAGCGTGTTGACCTCTCCCCTATTCTACCCATCTATAACGGTCTCTGTTTGGGGGGAGTGTCGACCTCCTGTAACCTGAGTGTCAACTTGATGGAACATTTCTAGCCGCCTGACGGGGTGATGACCAGGAAGATGTCGACCTTTGCTGAGGGTAGTGTCGACATGTGCTGTTCTTTGGACCATTTTTACCCTGAGTTTATGAAGACATGGGCTGTGACTTGGGTTGGCATGTCTGAGATTTCTGATCTACTCTCATGGGGATTCTAGGATTTTTCTTCATGGGCACTTCCATTTTTTCTTTTTCTTTGTTATTTACTTTTTCTTGGCTTTGGCTGGGTTTAGTCTTTGAAGTTGATGCATCTGAAGATGAAAGTGATCCGACTCGGATCTTATTCCCCAGGTTTGTGGACTTTCATGACCACAAGATGCTTGAAGTTTTCCTGAGTTACTGCCTTTATTTGATTTCCAAGGGTGGAAGAAGTTCTTGAGTAGACACAGGGTCTACTATCCTTTCCTAGTGCAACAATTTTACAAGAATCTATTTTATGACAAGAACAAACAAGAACTTTGGACTGAGGTTAAAGGAGTAAAAATTCAATTGAAACCAAAGCTTCTACATAAAGCATGGCACATCCCCTTGGAAGGTTTATTAGAGTCTGAGTTTCAGTATGATCAACTTGCGGCTTACACAATCATAACAGGAAAACCAAGTAACCCTGCAAATGACACATAAACTCATGTCACTGCCTTTAATACAAATAGGTTTCCACCTCTACAACTACTTCTGCACCACAACTTCACCACCATAATAAGTCCTCAGGGTGGTCGCAGAAGTAGGCTGACTGAAACACAAAGATTTCTACTCTTCTGTATGTTTAGCAATCTGAAAGTCTGCGTCCCAGATATTATCTTGCAAATTATGGGCAGTTGCGCTGGCCAGAAAAGAAATTTGCCATATGCTGCACACCTCACCGCAATTTTCCGAAGAGTGGGAATTTCCTTAGACGATGAGAAAATAAAAGAAATTCCACAGAGCAATGTCTACTATTTGCTATTTATTGAAAAGTTCATGAAATTTGAGAAGGAAGGTGATAGAGTTGTGAGAAATCTCCCAGGTCACCAATCCGAGCAGCCACAAGTTCCACCTGAACTGCAAGCAGCAGCACAAGATCAGCCACCAGAACAGCCAGATGCAATACATGAGCAGCCAGCAGAACAACATCATATGGATGAACAGATTGAGCAGGATTAGCAGCAATTGCCCTTTCATGTGGCACATGAAACTTACTTTGATCCAATGATGCCTTTTGGAATTCTCCCCCCACAATCTCCTCATAATGATTTTGATACTGATGATGGGCCAAGAATTTTTTCTAAATCAGATGCTCCTCCTAAGTTCCATACTCAGGCTTCAACCTCAACAGGAACAAGGTTTGCTGCACATGAAGGCCCCATAGGCATTCAACCAACATTGATAAGGTTTTTGACAGTTCAGTTTGCAAATATAAATTCCTCAATCATGCAGCTGAATCTGAATGTCGAGAGACTTGATGTGAGACTAGGTTATGTGGAACAAACAATGAACAGCCGTTGGGAACTATTCAAGCAAGACAAGTACAAATCTGACCAAAAGTTGCATCAATTTATGGAATCAATTTTGCAAGTATGTGAAAAGACTGGAAAAGTCATGAAAAATCTCAGAGAGGTACATACTGAAACACAAGAAAAGACAACACAGATGCTTATTCACGGATATGATATCTGTGATGAACAACAAAGGTTGTCTCTCAAATATGCAAAACTCATTGATACCTCTACCAGGATTGAAGAGAGAGTGAATGCTGAATCGGCAAAGATGATTGATGCTTCAACCAAGGTTGAAGATAGAGTGAATGTTGTAGATGACAAACTAGATCTGGTGGGTGATGAAATTATAGAGATCATACGTCTACTCAAAGCACAATTCCCACCTAATCTAGAAGACACAGGTGAGGCATGGTACCCACGTCCGTCCGAAGCCACTTCATCTTATGTACCAGAAAAATCGTCACAGCAAAAGGCCCAAACTGAATACATTTGTGAGATGTTACACAATTGGCTTGAAGACATCAATGACAACATCAAGGCCCTACATCGGTTTGTTCAACAAAAAGATGAACAACTCACTCAAAAGGTAGATTCCCTGGCAGCCACTGTCATTCACCTACAGCAGCAAGTAACTAGCAACTCCACTTATATACCTCCTCAGCCACAGCCTCCGACAGAATCATCCCCTCCTTGCTGATGACAAAAAGGGAGAGAAAGAAAGAGAGTCATCAGAGCAGAGAAGAGAGAAAGAGAGTAGATCATTCACAGTGTTAGAGATCATTCACAGTTCAATGCATTGCATATACATAGCATTGCATACACACTTGTCTTTTTGATGAGTTCATTTGTATGAAACTCTTTTGTTGTGTATAAAGCGTTGATTTGAACACTCTGTGTCAAAAGTTTTTTTAATGACAAAACTCCTACTTTTTCAGCCTGCAAATGAAATGCCATGTGAATGATTGGGTAATAATGACTCATGGTTGTCATCATCAAAAAGGGGGAGAATGTTGTGTCCCCAGGTTTTGATGATAACAAACCACGAATCATTATTGGGAGTTTTAGCTTGAAAACATTGTTGTTTGTCTAACTTAATTGTTGAAAAGTTCTTTCGACAGGTTCAAGTCTGGAATGATCAAAGTGTCGACCTCACAAGTTCAGAGTGTCGACACTACAGAACAATTGAAGAAAATTCATGGCTCTATTTGGGTTCTGAAATTCTCAGAGGGTCGACACTATCAACTGACAGTGTCGACACCACAGTTCAATTGTGACAAACGACCATCTATGTCTGGCGTTCATGCCTCGACACCAACAGGGTCAAGTTCCGACACAGCGGTTCAAAATGCTTGCACTCGTGGTACCCGTGTTGACCTGTAGGCTCAACAGTGTCGACACCATGGTGAAGAATGCTACCTTTCCTCAAGTAATCAACAGGAAGTGTCAACACTTCAGCTGAAGAGTGTCGACACCGTCAATGACGCACAGAGCGGATCTGAATTCTAGAGCAACATGTTTTCATGATCCGCAATCATTCGTTGGGATTTGTTTGTACACGAAAGACACTTCTGGAAGGTTGCTTTTTAAGGAGGAATCATTGGGTGACAGTGGCATCTTCCAAAGTGGTCCCCACTGTAGATATTATTCCAATTCTGCTCATGCTCTAAGTGCCCACGGGAGAAAAGACAAGAAAGAGGTACGTAGAAGAAAGAAAAGGTGAGATGGACGTTCGAAGGAAGCAGAGCCCGCGGGAGATAGCTTGGGCAAGAAGCTTTTGAAGCCTCATCCTCTCCACAAGCTAGAGAAAGGGTTGCAGGAGACAGGGTAAGCAGGAGACAGGGTAAGTAGGAGATAGGGCAAGCGGGAGATAGGGCAAGTGGGAGATCCACAGAAATCTGGTCATCCCTTCCTTCAAGCAAAAAAGCTCCGCGACAGATTTCTCTTCAGTTCCTGAAGTCCAGTCAGCAGAGAAGCCCTCCTCTCAAGAC
Organism: Amorphophallus konjac; assembly: GCA_022559845.1. Lineage (NCBI taxonomy): Eukaryota > Viridiplantae > Streptophyta > Magnoliopsida > Alismatales > Araceae > Amorphophallus > Amorphophallus konjac. The sequence goes on along the minus strand of CM040128.1, from coordinate 74,082,554 downwards.
ATCTCTGTAGTTGCTGAAGACTCCTTCTGCATTTCCTGGCATTCATGCTGAAGAGAGCACAAAACTGGAAGCCGCCTCAAAGCATCATCCAGTCTAACAGACATGGCATTTCCTATCCGCAGTCATCGATACATACTGTCTGTTTGCTAGTTTTTCTTTAGTTTTCTTTCATCAAACTCAGACATCCATATTGGTCCCTACATGAGTGTAGGAAGACAGACTTTGTAAAGCTCAGTTCTGTGGGTCTGGGCCTTGTGTACCCGCAAGCTATTAGTCAGTCGGTTGGAGAGTGTTTTCTCTCTGTGTGAAGCTGTGAATCAGCAGTTGGTGCTTAGGCACTAGTGAAGCCTCACTCAGTTGAGTGACGGGTGGACGTAGGTCTCTGGATAGAGACCAAACCACCTTAAAAATATCTATCTCCAGTGGTTTGTGTGATTGCTTGCTTCTACGGTAGATGCTTGTTTAGGCACGGGGTTTCATTCTTCTACTTGCATTTAGCTTAACAGAAGCACTTAATCTTCCTCTATAGCTGCTAAGTTTTTATCCCTAGCTTGTTCGCGAAAGAAAGGGGCTGATCTATTCACCCCTCCCCTCTAGATCCGCCTATCCCATTCTAACAGAACCTGTACAAAGTCAGTCACTTGATCCAGTGATTAGTTCGACCGAACAAGGTGAGTCTTCAAACACTCTTAGATTTTTAAAGGACCACCCTGTTCAAAACATCATTAGAAATCTGAATGATCCTCCAAGAACTAGGTCCTTCTTTAGAGAAATAAATAACCAGAACTTAGTTGCATTGGTTTCACAAATTGAACCTAAAACTATTGAAGAAGCCTTAAAAGACGAATCTTGGATAAATGCAATGCGTGAGGAATTGGGTCAATTTGAAAGAAACTAGGCCTGGACATTGGTTCCTAGACCCAATAACTATTATGTCATAGGAGCAAGATGGGTTTTCAGGAATAAAATAAATGAAGATGGAATAATTTCTATGAATAAAGCAAGGTTAGTAGCTAAGGGTTATAATTAGGAACTAGGGCTAGATTTTGACGAATCCTATGCAATAGTTGCTAGGATGGGGGCCATCAAAATTCTGTTGGCTTTTGCCTGCTCATGTGGCATTAAACTTCAACAAATGTATGTGAAAAGTGCTTTTCTAAATGGAATTATAAAAGAAGAAGTTTATGTCGAGCAGCCCCTGGTTTTGAGTCACATGAGCTACCTAACAATGTTTTTAAATTGAATAAGGCACCTTATGGACTAAAGCAAGCTCTACGAGCTTGGTATGACAGGTTGGCTACTTTTCTACTTGACAATGGATACAACGGAGGTAAGGTGGATTAGACTTTATTCATAAAAACTTCTGATGGTCAAGTGATCATAGTTCAGGTATACGTTGATGATATTGTTTTTGTGTCAACAAACTCTGAATTATGTGATGAATTTGTAAACCTGATGACTAAAGAATTTGAAATGAGTTTAGTTAGTGAATTGCAGTATTTTCTTAGATTGCAGATCAAGCAGATGAAAGAAGGATACTTCATCAATCAAACAAAATACACCATGGAGATCTTGAAGAAATTTAGAATGGAAAAGGTAAAGCAAATCTCCACACTAATGAGCATAAATGGATCCCTGGATGCAGATGAAAGAGGTAAACCCGTGTTCCCAAAAACCTATCGAGGTATGATTGGATCTTTACTTTACCTCACTACTTCTAGGCCAGACATATAGTTTAGCGTATGCTTATGTGCTAGGTTTCAGGCCAATCCTAATGAAACATACATAACTACCTTAAAAAGAATTTTTAGATATCTTCCAGGCACATATGAATTAGGACTTTGGTATCTTGCATCATGCAAATTAAATCTGATTTCATATACGGATGCAGATTATGCTGGTTGTAAATTAGATAGAAAAAGTACTAATGGATATTGTCAATTTCTGGGTGGGTGTTTAGTTTCTTGGACTTCCAAGAAATATTATTCAATTACCCTCTCCACTGCAGAGGCTGAATACGTGGCTGCAGGGAGTTGTGGAACTCAGGTTCTATGGATTAAACACCAACTCCAAGACTACAATGTAGATCTTGGTTGCCCTCCTATATTGTGTGACAACACTAGTGTAATAAATCTCTCTAAAAATCCAATCCATCATTCAAGATCTAAACACATTGAAATTAGACATCATTTTTTAAGAGATGAAGTGTCCAATAAAAATTTTGAACTACATCATGTTGATACTTTGCATCAGATTGCTGATATTTTTACAAAGCCACTGAATCATGATAATTTTCTATGTTAAGAAGGGAGCTTGGGCTTTGTAGAATTTCATCGGTCTACATTTTTAATTTTCAGTGCATGTTTCTTATGTGTGTGGCCTATTTTTTTTGGGTGCACTGAGTTAGGGGGAGTCTGTCAGCCTGTAAATGTCCAGCCTTGCCATGATTGTCAAGCCACTCTATTCTCTACTGCATGTACTCAAGCTATCTAATTGGTATATAAAATGGTGATTTATGGAGGGTTAGATTAGGTCCAACTGAAAACTTTCACTCAGCGTGAGGTGATCTTCGGATCTTAGTTCTCTGCCAAGTACCAAAAGATAGTCCATTATGCAGTCAGAAATAGACAATTATTTCAGTATTTTTTCTGACCTTCATTAGGCTCATAACTCCTTTTAGATAGGGGGAGTCAGCATAATAAGTTAGATAGATTCATTGCATGTTTGCTCCAATAATCTCCCGAATGCCTCCACTATCTGTTGAGAAGTATTTCAATGTCGAAAGTCATGGTTCTGAAGTCCATTTTTTTTTCTACTGACATCTTCCACAAACTTTCAAATCCTTGTCGAATAATTACCTCACATCTTCTCTATTCTTTATTGATCACTTGAAACTTCTTGGAAGTACATCACAATTCTGATCCCTTGTATAATGAGCTTCGACTTAGGGGGAGATTGTTATATGTTCTTCAGCCACTTGCTTCATAGAAAACTGAAATAAGATCTTCTTTCATAAAGCACTGTGAATGCCTAAGGTAATTTGAGGGTTTAAGGTTGATATGTTTTAGAGCATTTTTATACAAGCAAAGAGGTAATCATATACAGCTTTAATGAAACCAAATAAAGTATTTACAAATGAGTATCCTAGAATTCTTCTCTGAACCTGCAAAATTAAAGTACAGAGGCTGCTTTGGGGATATACCTTTAACTGAGTATTGCTATTAAACATTGCTTTTGTATTGAAAATTCCCAAAGCAACTATAACTACTGTCAAAGCAATGACAATGGTCCACTGAGAAACTATGTCCCCTTACCTCTAAAGTAAGGTGGACTGTTGATGCGGGACGGACACGCGACTCGACTCCGAATGGATATGCGATCCTCGGACTCTAAGCAAGCTCGCGATCGTCCCTAACGAGGGAAGCGTCCGACGTGCGCGGTTGAGAAACCGGCAAGAGCTAGGGTGGTCAACTCACAGCTTCGTGCCCGGATTGGGTCACGGGACGGTATCCCTCTCGCTCTCGCAGCAGCGATGATATAAAAGTAAAGCGGGCAACGATCCTAGCATGATCTCTAGCAGCAGCATAAACAAGTATATATGAATAAAGTAAATGCCGGGTAAAGGAGCAAATACGATACCTCCACGCGCCTGGCGTGGGGAAGACGATCCCGACCGATCTCGTACTCCCGAAACAAATATTACACAAGAATTACAGCAACAAATTACTGCCCACTCCATGTAGGGAGGTAAAGGGCGGCACAAGTGGGTCCCGGGAGTAGCGGGTTCGGGTTGATGGGCGGCTTCTTGTAGCTTCGGCGGCACGCGTACTCACGGTTGTGGGACCCACGTGCTGGTCAGTGGTGCCGTATAGGACCAGAGTGGCACTACTATGGTGGGGATGCCTGGAGGGGCGCTCCTTGGGGCGACGGCGCGCTGGTTCGCCGGCCGGAGGCCGGGCGGCTCCGTTTGTCACCTGCCGGAGTTGCTGTCCACGGATTTGAGTTTTCTCTCAGACCCGCGCGACCGGACAAGAACTGTTGCTGTGGTCACTCCCGACGTCGGATCGACACACAAGATGTACCGTTGGAAAGCTCTTTCGAAGTACTTCGATCTAGGGCCAGAGAGATAAAATTGAATTTCACGTTGATGGCCTTTATCGAATTTGCAAGCTGCTGGCTCACTGGATTTGAAAACTCAAGGTAGAACCAAGTTTTCCTGAGAGTTGGAATTGACCATGATGTAGACCTTTGATTCAGAAGATGAGTTCTTCATGAAAGTTGTGGAGGCCAAAGAGAGGAAAATGGGAATATATCTTATGCAAGATTTGGTGGAAGCCTCGATTTTTTTGGGGTTTTATACTGGCCCTGGGTCGGATCTGGACAGCAGAGATAGATCTGAATTTGTGGGAAAGACTCAATTTCTAAAAATAGGTAGAGGGATTTTGAAATTCAAATAAAATTTGTGGAGGAAGGGGATGGTGGAAAGAACCTCTAATAAATTTGGAGATTCCAACAAAAATCAAAAAGGGGGTCGAAAGGGGGACGAACTAGGCTTTTGCTACATAAATCTGAAAAGGGACAGATCAGGAAGACAGAAAGACACGAAAATAGAAAAATATAAAACGAACTCTGAATGGCGTGATTTGTTTACTAGAGGTTGGGAATCAAGAGAGAAACCAACCTTGAAAATCTCAACTCCAGATGAGGTCGGAGTTAGGAGTAAAAATTCACGGAGTGGACCTCTATCCAGAAAAATAGAACCTGGATAGCACTTCGGTAGATCGCTCGCGGTGGCTCGATGGCGGCACGAACGGCGGCGGCGGCGGCACAAGAAGAAATCATAGGTGGAGGGGCTAAGGTAGGAGGGTTCACAACCCTGAAATGCAGAGGATGGAGAAGGAAAACTAGAGGAGGGAGAGGGGGATGCACAAGCTTCCTTGGCTCAAGATAATTCAACAATTTTCTTCTCATTAATTCATGAAAAAGGGAAATACAAGCCTTATATAATAAATGGAAAATGACCACTAATGCCCTCAGATCTAGGTATAGAACTAATTAGTTCTAATGGCCTTTTTACAAAACATAAAATGGAATAAAATGGGGAGGGGCACCCCTTTGACTAGGTGAGGTGGTAGGTGGCCTACCCTTGACATTTGAAACCACTTGTCTCCCCATGTGTCCAATTGACTTGTCAAACCTTCTAGATGCCACCTTGGCTTTTGACCAGCCCCACATGGATGAGGTGGACCAATGGGGAAGGAGTGGGGGCCCCCTAGCAAGTCCTACTGGCATTTTGCACATAAACCCACACAATCCTAAGGAAGAACAAATATGCTCATAAAGCCTTACAATTACGAATCTACTTCCCCCAGGATATAAAAATAAATAAAAGGACACAAATACAAAAATAAAATGTACATGCTCGGAGTTGATTCCCATCAATTCTCTCCGGGTGGGAAGAACTCGACCCCGTCGAGTAGGGGCACGGCTGCTCGAGTCGCTCCGGCGGATCCGTCACCGTGCCAAGTAACGCGGGCACGCTCCACTCCATGTGACCGTCACCTGCTCATTCCGTATATACTCGATATGCACAAGCTGCTGTGGAAACGAGGCTAGACGTGGTCACTCCGGGGTGGGGTCACTCTCAAGGGGAGGAGGCGGCTGGAAGACTCACTAGGAATCACCGCTGGGTCCCTGTAGGTGACTAGATCCGGGTATAGATGTAGAGCTGATCACATACTCATCGAGCGAATCCACTCACCTCTTAAGAGACTGACACCAACGAGCTTGCACAAGACACATGCAGACTCCTAACAAACCACAAACCACACAAACAAGCCACACAATCAAACCACACAAAGAAGAAACAATACTGACTCATGCATGACCCTAGACTTAATGCAATGACATCACCCACCAAGTGGCCGTCATCCGAGAGCCACATCCTGAGCGTCGGTATGCTCCTCTAGACCTTCCGCTGCATAGTACTCATCAGCTAGTTCCAGATCGGCCTCGTAGTTGACAGCCACAAGTCCAGAAGGCATGGCTTCACCAACCCCTAGGGCTAGTGTGGCATGAGTAGGACATTGGCTGGCGATGTGGCCAAATCCATGATAGTGGAAACACTGCAGCCGTGACCTACTGGTCTCCCCGATAAGAGGGCCGTGACCAAATTGATGCGGGACGGACATGCGACTCGAATCCAAATGGATATGCGATCCTCGGACTCTAAGCAAGCTCACGATCGTCCCTAACGAGGGAAGCGTCGGACGTGCGCAGTTGAGAAACCGGCAAGAGCTAGGGTGGTCAACTCACAGTTTCGTGCCCAGATTGGGTCACGAGACGATATCTCTCTCGCTCTCGCAGCAGCGATGATATAAAAGTAAAACGGGCTACGATCCTAGCATGATCTCTAGCAGCAGCATAAACAAGTATATACGAATAAAACAAATGCCGGGTAAAGGAGCGAATATGATACCTCCACGCGCCTGACGTGGGGAAGACGATCCCGGCTGATCTCGTACTCCCGGAACAAATATTACACAATAATTATAGCAACAAATTACTGCCCACTCCACGCAGGGAGGTAAAGGGCGGCACAAGTGGGACCCGGGAGTAGCGGGTTCGGGTTGACGGGCGGCTTCTTGTAGCTTCGGCGACACGCGTACTGACGGTCGTGGGACCCACGTGCTGGTCGGTGGTGCCATGTGGGACCAGAGTGGCACCACTATGGTGGGGACGCATGGAGGGGCGCTCCCTGGGGCGGCGGCACGCTGGTTCGCCGGCCGGAGGCCGGGCGGCTCCGTTCGTCACCCGTCGGAGTTGCTGTCCACGGATTTGAGTTCTGTCTCAGACCCGCGCGATCGGACGAGAACTGCTGCTGCGGTCACTCCCGACGTCGGATCAACGCACAAGAGGTACCGTTGGAAAGCTCTTTTGAAGTACTTCGATATAGGGCCAGAAAGATAAAATTGAATTTCACGTTGATGGCCTTTATCGAATTTGCAAGCTGCTGGCTCACTGGATCTGAAAACTCACGGCATAACCAAGTTTTCCTGAGAGTTGGCATTGACTGTGATGTAGACCTTTGATTCAGAAGATGAGTTCTTCATGAAAGTTGTGGAGGCCAAAGAGAGGAAAATGGGGATATATCTTATGCAAGATTTGGTGGAAGCCTCGATTGTTTTGGGGTTTTATACTGGCCCTGGGTCGGATCTGGACAGCAGAGACAGATCTGAATTTGAGGGAAAGACTAAATTTCTAAAAATAGGTAGAGGGATTTTGAAATTCAAAGAAAATTTGTGGAGGAAGGGGATGGTGGACAGAACCTCTAATAAATTTGGGGATTCCAAAAAAAATCAAAAAGGGGGTCGAAAGGGGGAAGAACTAGGCTTCTGCTACACAGATCTGAAAAGGGACAGATCAGGAAGACAGAAAGACACGAAAATAGAAAAATATAAAACGAACTCTGAATGGCCTGATTTTTTTACTAGAGGTTGGCAATCAAGAGAGAAACCAACCTTGAAAATCTCAACTCCAGATGAGGTCGGAGTTGGTAGAAAAAATTCACGGAGTGGACCTCTATCCAGAAAAATAGAACCTGGACAGCACTTCGGTAGATCGCTCGCGGTGGCTCGATGGCGGCACGAACGGTGGCGGCGGCGACACAGAATGAAATCAGAGGTGGAGGGGCTAAGGTAGAAGGGTTCACAACCCTGAAATGTAGAGGATAGAGAAGGAAAACCAGAGGAGGGAGAGGGGGGTGCGCAAGCTTCCTTGGCTCAAGACAATTCAACAATTTTCTTCTCATTAATTCATGAAAAAGGGAAATACAAGCCTTATATAATAAATGGAAAATGACCACTAATGCCCTCAAATCTAGGCATAGAACTAGTTAGTTATAATGGCCTTTTTACAAAAATTAAAATGGAATAAAATGGGGAGGGGCGCCCCTTTGACTAGGTGGGGTGGTAGGTGGCCTACCCTTGACATTTGAAACCACTTGTCTCCCCATGTGTCCAATTGACTTGTCAAACCTTCTAGATGCCACCTTGGCTTTTGACCAGCCCCACATGGATGAGGTGGACCAATGGGGAAGGAGTGGGGGCCCCTAGCAGGTCCTACTGGCATTTTGCACATAAACCCACACAATCTTAAGGAAGAACAAATAGGCTCATAAAGCCTTACAATTATGAATCTACGTCCCTCAGGATATAAAAATAAATAAAAGGACACAAATACAAAAATAAAATGTACATGCTCGGAGTTGATTCCCATCAACTGTGTCATGAAGTGCCGATGTTAACTCTGCTGATATATTTTGAAAAATGCAAAGGCAGAGCAAAGGCATGGAAACACTGAGAAATATTGATCACTTATCAATGAAATAAGATGAACAATGTCATGAAGTGACATGCTATCTCTGATCAAAATGAAGTAAGATAGTCAGTCACACAAGAGTAACTAGGGATATTGGCATCTAAACAACGTGTATCCTGATGATGAAAATGTGTACTGGACTTGAATGCTCTTACAAAATTGAAAAGATAAGATATAATCTGAAAAGATAGCAAAAGCATCTGCAAGGGAGAAATTCAGATATCTAACACTGTTTAATCTTAATACTAGTTAAAGTATTTCCAAAAAGCAACCAATGGAAATAGCAGAAAGGGAGAGAGGCTTTTTAGGGCACTCATTTTTCAAAAGATTGTGTTTTTTTGGTTCATTAAATCTGTGTAAAGTTATGGTTGAGTCCTGTCATGATAAGCTTGAAACTTATCAGTTTTTAAACCAATTCAAATATTCTGCAGGATTGTTTCATACGAAGCTTTATGACAGAAGACTCTAACATTCAGCTTTATATGTTTATGGGCTTGATTCAGATAACTTTTTCCTTGTGAGTTTGATGTTCTCATATTGAATTCACACCGTTGTTGATTATTAGTTGCCACACATGCTATCTTTACTTATCTCTCTTCTTCCTCTTTTGATGATGTCAAAGGGGGAGAAAGTCTGTTGAGTCGATGCTGAATTTGAATTATGCTGAATTGTCTTAATTATGCCTACATTCTGCTGGCAAATTTGTCTGCATAGTGTGTTTGCTTCTGTAACGGCCCAAGATCCGGATACCGAGAGGAGCCCGATACCATTCGAATCTTGGCCCGCCGCCCACGAGCCGGGAGGACTCGAAAGGGCTAAAAGGAGTGTGGAGGTACAAAGAAATAGGAAATAAGGCAGGACAATTCAACAATTAACAGAAATAAATAACAACTACAACAACAGAGTCTAGCCCAACAGAAAGTACAGTCTAAGGTAGGAAACGTACCCAACACCGAGTGAACACTCAACCCGGTGAGCTGGCAACTAAGAACCTCCGAACAACACCCTCGAACCTCGAGGAAAAACCATCGCACCTGAAAAGCAGGGGTGAGCCTCCTGTCACTGGCTCAGTAGGGGTCCCGCGGAACCCCAACCGAGAACAATGGCGGTAGCGGAAAGGAAAGCAGCTACAACTATAGCAGGAACAGCGAACCGGTGGCCGGTTAAAACTCGACACTACAGCTACTCCTACTGTACCGGACAAACACACCCCGATCTCACAATCGGGGGACTACCGAACTAACGAGAAAACCTCTGGCTACGCCTCCAGAAGAAAACATCACGACCTCGCAGTCGTGGACCTAACATCGGCGAGGGAAAACCCTCGGGGACGCTCATCGAAAATCCCAAGACCTCTACCTCAGAAACACTCCCTGAAATAGTCGAGGGAACCACGTCTCGCAGACGGGAAACGAAACCCAAAAATAGGAGAGTCACGTCTCACGTGACAGGAGTACCTACCCACGTCTCGCAGACGGATGCGCCCCCTGGCATCCTAGACCGCGCCGTAGGTGTCTCCCTCATCGCACCCTGGCAGAACGGGGACACCTTACAAGTAACCACAGAACAAGAACTAGCTGGGGTCGCGCTCGTCACCGCGGGTCCAACTGCCCCCAACCACGTGTACACACACTGACCATGCGTCCTAGGTCTGGCCCTCTGATTGGTTTTCCCCTCAGCCGGACTCTGGCTGCAAGATGTGGGGCCCGACGATAACCATCCTAAAAACTGTCTCTCTGGGGTAGCCTCGCCACCACTCCCTGGTGGGACCACTCGTGTGTCGAAAGGCTACGACTAGTGGGGAGTCACTGATGTGACCACTCTCTGAGGAGAACTCCGAGAAACACACACGCACCCTACGCGAAAGTTGAGAAGAACCAAGTGGCGCCGAGCCACTAGACTTTGGATAGTCCTCTAGACTCACTAAATCCAACGGTCCTTGAGTCACAACACTCGGGGTCAAGACCATTGCACCGAATGACTCCACGCCGTCAATCTGCCCTAACCCTACGGTCAGAAATCTCAGCACGATGACTCACGAGACAGTTCACAACTGTTTAGACCACTCCCTCAAAAAGGGAACTAAGAAACCCTCCAGCCCCAGGCTGGGTGATTAGAATTACAGTCCACATGCCACACACACGGCCCATGTGAAAAACACTGAAGCATGATTCCCAAGGGAACTCACAAGCCGCCATGCCGATTTCCCATCCCAGGGAAAAGCGGGAAACCTCCAGCTCCAGGCTGGATGACTGGACTCGCAGTCCAGGGACATACACTTGGCCTACTCAGAAGCCATCTTCCGAAAAAGTCCACGACGTGTGGGGAAAACCCCACCGCACCCGCATCGATACGCGGTGACTCGAGCAAGCGTAACACGAAAGCCCGGAACACATGGGGTCACTCGGACCCACCACACCTATGGGGACGCTAATCGAGGTAACACGGTACCTCCAGACACCCCAGAAACATGGTCACGGAACCCACGGGGTGTCCGAGACACTCACGAGGCCGAAGGTCGACCACTAGGTCACAACCGGGTCGATCGAAGACCAACACGGTGCTAAACGGGTACGACAAGCACAAAACACAAGTGGCGGTCCTCCCTGGACCATCACAGAGCTAGGCGGTCTGGCTGGGACCGCATAGCCTGGCTTAGCTATCCAACCAGGACCACATAGCCCAGACGCTTCCAGAACCTAGGCGGTTACTCCCAGACCGCCAAAGGATAGCGTCCACCGCCTGACCGCTAGGCGTCACCTAGCTGTCAGTCGCAAGGCCGCTATACCTCCTGACCTCGGTTGACTCTAAACCATGAATGGTCGTGCCCTGGCTACTTCAAGGAGGCAGGCGGTCCACACCAGACCGCTAAGTCCCTCAGGCGGTCTATCGTGCGACCGTTTAACCAACCGACATGGGTGGAAAAATGGCGGTTGGCCCATGGCCGCCCAGCCATGAAAAATGGTATGCCCTGTACCTCTACTCCAATTGTAGGGGTCTATCACAAGACCGCAGCCCCAAAACACGGAGGGACAGACGAGTAACGGTGTCCCTGGGGACCGCTTCACATATAGGCGGCTCTTGTTAGGGCCGTTTCTATTCCGAAAACCTGAAAACAACGAGTTTGGTGGAAAACTCTGTTCCACGCCCCATTCACGCCCACGTGAAGGGGAAACAAAGGGGAATCCTTCCCCAAGCCCCAAGGCATCCAAAGACGCCATCAAACCACAGAATAACGCGTTAAAACGCTAGATCCGACTCACTTCCCAAAAACATGGTTTTTCCCCAAAATGCGAGAATAAGCCCGCTCGGCTCACCACGGCCTACCAAAATCGTGAGAAAGGAAGTACACGAGTTGGGGATCCATCTCCCTATCTCCACCGAAGATTTGACGCGCCGTGGATGCCGATCCATGAATAAAACAACGTTAAAGCTCCGCCGGCTCGCGATCCCATGAACCGCCTCCACCATCACGATCCTCGCTCCATCCTCGCCGCTCCACGCCCCACGATCCTCGCCGCCTCGCCCCTGTCCGCCTCCGTCGGCCGTCGGATAAGAGAGGGAGAGAGAGAGCGTGAGAAGAGAGAGAGAGGCAAGAGAGAAATGAGAGATGGGGAGAGAGAGAAAATGAGGTTAGTATATACAGAAAAACTCGAAAATTCCAAAATTTTAGAAAAATACTAAAAATTACCTCCATGATCCTCGGGAAGAGCACAACACGCCGGTACTGTCCCGGAGTTGGAGAACGCAACGGTTCACCCTGCACAGAGTTCCGCAGGCACATCAGGGAAAAACACGTGTAAACCGCTAAACTCAACCCGGGACCCACGAAAACAATCCGAAACCTACAGATCCAGATTCGAGAAATATCCAAAAAATCCAGGGCATTAGAGCCCTCCCCCATTAAAGAAATTGTTGTGCCCCTGTGAGTTTGATGATAGCAAACACTATAAGTCAGCATTGCATATCATGAACATCTCTGTCTAAATGAAAGTCCTGCTTAGCATATGGGAAGTCAGTGCAAGTGTCACTCATGCATTTAAAGTCTGTACATCGTCTGCTCTCATGCATATGCAAAGTCTGTACAGCCAGTGCATCCCTTGATTTAAAGTCTATACATTGTTTGCCCACACACACAAGTCCATACATTGCTTTGCAGCATGCACGCACGCAGAGTCTATACATTCTCTACTGATATGTTTCTGCTGTAGTTCACCAAGTCTGTACATCGCATCGCATGCACATTACATCTGTCAAGTCGGAACATCGTTCAGAACACTAAGTCTATACATTCGTTGTGTCTTGTGCATGCATCATTTAAAGTCTGCACAACCTTCGTTGGCACATTCACTCAAAGTCTGTACAGCCCGTGTTCGCAAGATCAAGTCTGTACAGCCCGTGTTCGCAAGATCAAGTCTGTACAGCCCGTGTTCGCAAGATCAAGTCTGTACAGCCCGTGTTCATAGCATATGCAAAGTCTTCACATCATCTTGGCACATGCATGCAAAGTCTGTACATCGTCTAGTTGCACGTCACACAGCTGAGCAAGTCTATACATCCGTTATCCTTGCCTCTTGCTCGCAAAGTCTATACATTCATGAGCATAGTCTGTGCACTCATTTTCAATGTGCATACTTCACCTTGTGCACACTGCATTACACACCTGCAAGTATGTACATTCGATTGGCGGCATGTTAGTGCGTCCATGTTCAATGTACATACTTTCCTGTTGCAAACTGCATTTCACACATTCAACATTTGTACATCCCTCAGTGGCATATCTGTGCATCGTTTGCACAGTACACGCAGAGTCTGCACACTTGTTGAAGGCATGTCCAAACATTCATATTCAAAGTCCATACACTATATGCATTTGTGCATTGTTCAAAACAAAGTCTGTACACTTGTCGATGGAATGACTATGCATCTCGTGTACAATGCATACAAGGTCTATATATTCCCTTGTGACATGTCTATACATCGGATGTTTCATACATACTACGTGCAATCTCTTTACATCTTGTATAACTGTCTGAAGAACACTTTATGATTGATGCCCTGGCAGGTGCTATTTCATGGAGGTTAATAAGGGCACGTGATCCGAGGCTGGAAGGGCTGACAGGATGATGACACGTGGAGGAACCATCTGAACGGGAAGGCGTGGGAATCACACGCCCAGTGTTGCTCCTGCTGGAACTGCTATATAAAGAGGACTTCTCCATCTGGAGAAGACTGATCGTGATAGAAGAGCAGAAGCAGAGAGATAGCCTGCACGATCCAGAAGAAGAAAAAGAGTGAAGAAGAGAAAGAGAGAAGAAGCAGAAGAGAAAGAGAGAAGAAGCAAGAGAGAAAGAAGACCGAGAGAGAAGGAGTTCGTGGAGAAGAAATCAGAAATCCTTGAAGATCTGTTCTCTGGCATTTGGATCAAATCCAGGCCAGACCTGCTCCTTTGAGAGCTACATAATTTGTACTTCATTTTCAGCTTTTCGTTGCTGCATTCTCTTGTTTTCTATTTTACCTTTCTTCAAGCTGTTTGCCAGCAGTGCAAGCTGTTATTCACAGCGGCGAGGTGGATACCTCGGACGGCTAAGCTGTATTGCCCAGCGGAGCAAGCTGTGAAGCTTAGCGGTTACAGAGAAGGTGGTTCTCTGGACAGCAAGCTGTGAGGCTCAGCGCAAGCTGTTAGGCAGCGGATGGCTAAGCTGTATTGCCCAGCGGAAGCAAGCTGTGATGCTCAGCGGTTGTAGGCTAAGCTGTAAGGCCCAGCAGACGCAAGCTGTGTTGCGCAGCAGTAAGCCACACTTGGGTTTGAGTGTGGGGTGGACGTAGGTCTGGAGGACCGAACCACCTAAAATATCCTGTCTACTGTGTGATTGATCTGTGGTTTGCATTGCCTCTTTATTTTTGATTCTTTGCGCAGTAGATGATTGTTTAGGACGGTTCTTCAGTAGTTCTGGCTGGTATTTGTTTTGTGCCCTCTATCTGTTTAGCAGAAGTTCTTATATTCCGCACTTGAATCTGCTGCAGTCGATTTTATCGGGTGACTGATCTATTCACCCCCCTCTAGATTATCTTAAGCGTCTCAATAATTGGTATCAGAGCCTAACTCTTTGTGCATGACTAACATCCTAAAGAGGAACGGCCATGGATGCTAGAGGGTTAATAGCAGAGGGACAGTCCACTACAAAGCCGCCATTCTTCGACGGATCCAACTACCCATATTGGAAGAACCGGATGCAGGTCTTTCTCAGAGCCAAAGATTACGAGATCTGGAAAATTATGAGCAAAGGTCCTTATGAGCTACATGAGAACGAGGAAGTGTGGACTAAAGAAGAAATCCGGAAATCTACTCTGAACTGGAGTGCCATCAACGCCATTCAATGTGCACTCCATCTCACTGAATTTGATAGAGTGTCATCCTGCAAGACAGCGAAGGAGATGTGGGATACTCTTGAGGTCATTTATGAGGGAACGTCTCAAGTGAGAGAGACGCGGGCAAATATGTTAGTGTCAGAGTATGAAGTATTTTGAATGAACCCCGGTGAGACAGTGACCGAAATGTTTGCTCGTCTGACCATTATAACAAATGGTCTAAGAAATATGGGAAAAAGTTATACCGATTATGAAGTTGTGAGGAAGATCCTTCGATCGTTGACTCCGATATGGCATACCAAAGCGACTGTGATTGAGGAGTCAAGAGATTTACAAAAGATGAAACCTAATGAGCTGATAGGATCTTTGATGGTGTACGAGATGAATCTTCTACAAGCTGAAGAGCTCGAATACAAGAAGCCTATTGCTCTGAAGGCCAAGTATAGTTGTTCAAAACAGTCCAGCTGCACTGGATCGTCCAGTGATCGGAGTCTATCTAGATCGGACCTTGAAAAGGATGAAATAGCTATGATTACAAAAGAGTTCAGAAGATTTCTTAGAAGAGAAAAGAAAAATGTCTACAGAAGACACCACAGCAGGAAGCAAAACAGGTATAAATTTAACCCTACTGAAAAATCTGACGCTAATATTTGTTATCATTGCAGGAAGACTGGCCATATGAAGGCTGATTGTCCAGAGTTCCAGAAAAAGAAAGAGAGACCATGGAAGAAAGCGCCAAAGGGAAAGGCCTTGGTCAGTACATGGAGCGATGAGGAAGAAGGCACGCTGAGCACTTCCTCAGATAGTGAGAAAGAAGAAAAGGACATCTGCTTGATGGCCATGAATGGAAGAGAAGAAGAAGAATCCGATGAGGTATCATCCCCTTTCGAACACTATACTATTTCTGATTGGAAAAATGCTTATAGAGAACTGTTAGATAAAGTGGATGATATTAGGAAGGAAAACATACACTTGAAGAAGAAAGTAAATTCTCTGGTTAATGATAAAACATTTTCTGATAAAGTTGCATGTTTACAATCAGAGAATGACAGATTGAAAAGTGCATGTTCTGATTTTGATGAGTTAAAGCATGTTTTGATTGACTATAGGAAAGAAAATAAATTGCTGAAAAATGTCCTTGATGAGTTGAAATTGACAATTCAGAAGTTTGAAAATGAAATAAAGATTTCAAATGAAAAATATGAAGCTGTCTTGTCAGTGAATGCTGAACTGAAGAAAACTATTAAAAAATTAGAAAATGAAAATTCTGACAAAGAAAAAATCATTGAAAGCATGACCCAAGGAACAGAAAATCTTAATGCCTTGCAAGGGTCAAAAGTCAATTTTAGAAAGGAGGGTCTCGGTTATATTCCCTCAGCTAAAAAGAGTTTTGAATTGAAAACCATTTCACTCGTGAGAGAAAAGAACAAAGGATCACTCATAAAAATGGTCAGCGAAAAATCTGCTTCCAAAAATGTAAAATCAAACGTGTCCAGTGCTAAGGACAAGGGAAAGCAGAAAGTTGTAGAGCATAGTGCTGCATGCTCTTATCCCAAGGGTAAGTTCAAGGTTAGGGGTCAGCCAGCTAGCACATCAAAACCCCAGTCCAAGGATGCTAAGTCTCCACCACCATCAACTGCTCAGAAAAAGACCCAATATAAGTCAGTGCAGAAACCTAGAGGGTGAAAGGTGGCAGGGAGACCAAGTGTCGCTAGGAACCAGTTTGCACATCCCTATTTCCCTCGAGCCCAAGTCTATCATCACATTCACTCACAACCACTTAATAGGTTTGGGTGGAATCCTGTGTACATGAGGTCTAGGTATCAGAATTTCCCCACTCAGCCCTATAGATCTGAGCCAGCTAGGAGTTGGGATAGTCACTTTAGGACATGGAGTACTAGTCAACAGGTGTTCTATGGTCAGCCTAGGACCAATTTGGGCCACAACTTCAGTACACTCATTGGCCAAGGCACTGGCAGAAAAACAACAATGCTTCTAATAAAATAAATGCTAGGACTACACAAAAACCATCACAGCACCAGAAAAAGAAAGCTAAACCTGTTGGTGCTGAGAAAAAGAAAAATAACAAAAAGAATTCTCAAGCTGTAGAATCCACCAAACCATCCACTTTCACACAAATGTGGATCCCTAAACAGCTTTTGTCATGTTTTCACTCTCACATGTCTGTTTCTGTCTTGGGGCCCAAACTATCTTGGGTTCCAAAATCTGCTCCGTAAGTGTGTTTGCAGGTATGCCTGGTAGCCGGGAACAAAATGATGAAACAAGAATAACTACTCCAGGCATATGACAAGAGGCAGGGCCAAAAATTCTAAAAGCTGAAAGAGATTGGAGGCCTTGTCAACATTCTGATGCAACACCAAGGGTAAAAATAAATCAGTCAGGTATAGCAGGTAAGTGAATTACCTTCAGAATTGAGAAAGCCATGTTGATTTAGGGCATTGAGTTGTAGTTGATTCTCAATTCTCTAGATTATATACACCTGACTGTCATGAAATAGATTCTCTGAAAAAGGATAAAATGTTCATGTCTTGGGTGCATAAACTTGAAATGATTGCATACTTGCTTTATGTATAATTGTTGCATAGTCTGCATTTAGTTAGTTGAAAGCATTGCATAGCAAATTGTTGCATCATGGTGTCAGGGGGAGCTGAGAGTTAAGTTCAGTACATTGAATCTTTTTCACGTCTCTTCGTCCCCACTCAATTCATTCATATTCTTTGACATCAGATGCTCTTGGACCTTAATGCCTATTGCTCTCATTTCCCTATCACCTTCACTGAACAACAATATTGCTTCTGGTTTAGTACATTGAGCTGTGGTTATCGTAATTTTTTATTTATAAGAATCACACTTGCAAATTGAAAGGAACTAAAGGTTTAACCTTTATAAATTGAAGAGTTAAGTGTCTGCACTTCAGAACTTGAAATAAAAGAAAACTGTTATAGCTCTTAATCTCTGTCTTATGGTTAGAATAGAAAAAGTTTTTTTTAATGCCTGAACGTGTTAAACTGGTAATGTCTCGGAAAGGTGAATAAGAGTGTGTACTATTTTTAAACAATCACTCTAAAAGAAATCAGGGCAGTAGTAAATAAGATCATCAATGTAAAGAGCTGAACATTGTGACAGAGCAATGGCTGAAATGCACTGAGAAACTGTGATCTCCTCCAAGGAAGCAGGAGAATTCATAAGTCATGAAGTACTTCAGGCTATCTCTGTTCATAGGGTCAAATCTATAGGGAAGTTTTCACCAAGTAACTGGGGGTACTGGCCTCTGATCAAGGTGTACCCTTAATGTCAAAGATGAAAATTGTTCCTTTTAGGTCTTGATCTGAAATAGATCTAGTAGTTTATGCCTAGTAACTGGGGATACATGTCTCTAATCAAGGTGTACACCTAATGTCAACAGCATAAATGCCACTATTCACTTAGCTCAGTTTCTGAAAATTAAAAGGTGAAAAACAAACTGCTGTAACCCTTTGAAATCAAAAGTCATTGAGTGTAAATTATTTTTCTCAATACATATTCAAGTTGCTTTTCTTGAACTTCCATGTTTAATCACAAAGGGTATTGTTTCTGACTTATCTAGTAAAACCATGTGCCCTAGATTCATTGCTATAAATGGAGTCTATAACTCTTTTTCTGTGGTCAGCTGCTTTACTCTATCTTTATCACTGTTAAACTTGAATTCTTTCAAAACTGTATATTGCTGACTCTTATGCTTTAACAATTGTCTATAATCATGCTCACTTTCTGAACCAATGCTTCAGCTGTTGTGTAGTGACCCCTTACCTCATTCATGTTCTTTCCCTCCTATCTTCTATACCTTTTGATTATGTCACAAGAGGAGATGTGTTTCATCCGTTCATATTCTTTTCTCAAAGGGGGAGAAATAATTCAGGGGGAGAATCTGCATGTATACTGCATTTAGCATTCATGTTGTGCCATTAAGGGAGAGAGAGACTTTCATGACTTAGTCAAAGGGGGAGACTTTCATCAATCATTGCATGCATATTTGTATTTCTCATCTCAAACTATTTTCTTTTTGATGAAGTCAAAGGGGGAGAATAGTTTGACATGAGTCAGTGTGACTCATAGTGTTGCCATCATCAAAAAGGGGGAGATTGTTGTGCCCATGTGATTTTGATGACAGCAAACACTATGAGTCAGCATTGCATATCATGAACATCTCTGCCTAAATGAAAGTCCTGCTTGAGCATATAGGAAGTCAGTGCAAGTGTCTCTCATGCATTTAAAGTCTGTACATCGTCTGCTCTCATGCATATGCAAAGTCTGTACAGCCAGTGCATCCCTTGATTTAAAGTCTATATATTGTCTGCCCGCACACACAAGTCCATACATTGCTTTGCAGCATGCACGCACGCAGAGTCTATACATTCTCTGCTGATATGTTTATACTGTAGTTCAGCAAGTCTGTACATCACATCACATGCACATTGCATCTGTCAAGTCGGAACATCGTTCAGAACACTAAGTCTATACATTCGTTGTGTCTTGTGCATGCATCATTTAAAGTCTGTACAACCTTCATTGGCACATTCACTCAAAGTCTGTACAGCCCGTGTTCGCAAGATCAAGTCTGTACAGCCCGTGTTCGCAAGATTAAGTCTGTACAGCCCGTGTTCATAGCATACGCAAAGTCTGCACATCATCTTGGCACATGCACGCAAAGTCTGTACATCGTCCAGTTGCACGTCACACAGCTGAGCAACTCTATACATCCGTTAGCCTTGCCTCTTGCTCGCAAAGTCTATACATTCATGAGCATAGTCTGTGCACTCATTTTCAATGTGCATACTTCACCTTGTGCACACTGCATTACACACCTGCAAGTATGTACATTCGATTGGCGGCATGTTAGTGCATCCATGTTCAATGTACATACTTTTCTGTTGCAAACTACATTTCACACATTCAACGTCTGTACATCCCTTAGTGGCATATCTGTGCATCATTTGCATAGTACACGCAGAGTCTGCACACTTGTTGAAGGCATGTCCAAGCATTCATATTGAAAGTCCATACACTATATGCATTTGTTCATTGTTCAAAACAAAGTCTGTACACTCATCGATGGCATGACTATGCATCTCGTGTACAATGCATACAAGGTCTATACATTCCCTTGTGACATGTCTATACATCGGCTATTTCATACATACTTCGTGCAATCTCTTTACATCTTGTATAACTATTTGAAGAACACTTTATGATTGATGCCTTGGCAGGTGTTATTTCGTGGAGGTTAATAAGGGCATGTGATCCGAGGCTGGAAGGGATGACAGGATGATGACACGTGGAGGAACCTTTTGGGACGGGAAGGCGTGGGAATCACACGCCCAGTGTTGCTCCTGCTAGAACTGCTATATAAAGAGGACTTCTCCATCTGGAGAAGACTGATCGTGATAGAAGAGCAGAAGTAGAGAGATAGCCTGCATGATCCAGAAGAAGAAAAAGAGTGAAGAAGAGAAAGAGAGAAGAAGCAGAAGAGAAAGAGAGAAGAAGCAGGAGAGAAAGAAGACCGAGAGAGAAGGAGTTCGTGGAGAAGAAATCAGAAATCCTTGAAGATCTATTCTCTGCCATTTGGATCAAATCCAAGCCAGACCTGCTCCTTTGAGAGCTATATAATTTGTGCTTCATTTTTAGCTTTTCGTTGCTGTGTTCTCTTGTTTTCTATTTTACCTTTCTTCAAGCTGTTTGCCAGCAGTGCAAGCTGTGATGCATAGCGGCGAGGTGGATACCTCGGACGGCTAAGCTGTATTGCCCAGCGGAGCAAGCTGTGAAGCTTAGCGGTTGCGGAGAACGTGGTTCTCTGGACAGCAAGCTGTGAGGCTCAGCGCAAGCTGTTAGGCAGCGGATGGCTAAGCTGTATTGCCCAGTGGAAGCAAGATGTGATGCTCAGCGGTTGTAGGCTAAGCTGTAAGGCCCAGCGGACGCAAGCTGTGTTGCACAGCAGTAAGCCACACTTGGGTTTGAGTGTGGGGTGGACGTAGGTCTGGAGGATCGAACCACTTAAAATATCCTGTCTACTGTGTGATTGATCTGTGGTTTGCATTGCCTCTTTATTTTTGATTCTTTACGCAGTAGATGATTGTTTAGGATGGTTCTTCAGCAGTTCTGGCTGGTATTTGTTTTGTGCCCTCTATCTGTTTAGCAGAAGTTCTTATATTCCGCACTTAAATCTGCTGCAGTCGATTTTATCGGGTGACTGATCTATTCACCCCCCTCTAGATCATCTTAAGCGTCTCAACAGAAATTTCATGCTCAAAATTCAGGACAAGTGCCAAGTCACAGGGAAGAACACCGAACCAACTGACAACGCTGTCAGAGCCCCAGCACAGAACGACCTCAGTTCTCACGAAAGCTCCTATCCTGAGGGACACAGCCATACTACAATCATGAACGATACCTCGCTCCGCACGCCGCGCACATCGGCCATCAGAGCAGGCATACACTAAGGGACACAGTCTGGCATCACCTTAGTCACAAGGAAAACCAATCATGGCACCGCTGCCACCGTCTCGCTCACCGAGGAGACACAGTCCTCGTCACGAGAAACAGCTACCGATCCATCTTATGGTCGGTAGACAATTCACACATCACCTTCACAATCAGCTGACATGTTTCACACCCTGCTCAAGAGAACAACTGATACAGAGCCTCCATCAGCTCACACCTGGCAAGCCAAATGCCTATAACCGCATAGGACCAACTCTGTCAAAACATAAACTTCGACAAAGCCCAGTCCCATCCGGAAGGCACTTCACAGAGATGACCACCAAAGGCCTCACTGACACATGGCTCTCACCATTCACGATGCACAACCAACAGCATCTTCTGTCTGTGGAAGACCACACGCTGGTCACCAGCTGCTCATCAACGGGAAACCCTCCTCCTGCTCAGCTTCTTCCCTCTTTCCTAGTCCTACACCAGGTTCGAAGGGCACATTTCAAACCTCGATGGCCATCCACTGACTCACACACAGAAAATTACCACATCTCGAGCGACACTCCTCTCGGACACCGCACCGATCTCGATCATCGCGCTAACTCAACCCTCGCGGGGGAGCACGGCGAAACCAATGACAAGACTCAGGAGTCTTTGATCATCATCTCACTCGACTCAGACTTACAGGGAAACCATCCCATGCTGGTCACCAAACCATGGATAACCATTCTGTAGATCGTGATAAATCCACACATGAAGAAGAATTTAAATATGAGAAAGCATAATAAAAATAAGGGGAGATGATATAGTAACAAAGAAAAGAAGAAGCACGTGGTGCTACTAAGGAGGGTGATCGCCAGAGGGGTTACCTCAAGAAGAAACAAAGAAGATCGCGAATACCTGGTGGAAAATAGAACGCGGGCTGGATTGTGAATTCCTCCTCCTCCTTCAATCGGCCGGCCGATGAAGGGGGTTTTTCCTTTATTGATTACCTTACAAAAGAGACAAAACACACAAGCAAAAGAAGTGGATCAGCCAAGTGAATGTAGTATCAATCCCAAAGATGATATGATGATGAAATAAGAACAAAACATGCGCACCTTTCTTCTGTTTTTTTTAAACCCCTAAAGAAATAGGGAAGGAGGAGATATGATGCTAATGCAAACGTAAAAGAAGAAGAACACAGTGATGATGAAGCTAATGTAAAAAAGAAGAAAACAACACAGTGGACGTGATGAACGATTGATGAAGACGAAGCAACACAAACAGAATAAAAGAAAAACCCTGCTGTCCCTGACGACAGTAAAGGGAAACCAAGGTGGACGCGGTTGACCGAAAGCAGAGGAAGTAGAGGAAGTAGAGCCCTTTCTAAACGATCGCACAGGAGGAAGATGAAGCTCTGTAACTCTGATCTCGTAACCCGTAAACCTCTGATCGTAACCTCGTCGTAAACTCTGTAACCTCTCTAACTCTGTCTAACCTGTGAACTCTCTGACCCGTCAACCCTTGTCTAGATCGACCAGAGCATCCTTTTATAGGATTTCAATCGAAGATAAGCTCAAATTTGGGAAGATAAGGATAGGCAATGATCAAAGAAGGCAGGACTCTAACTCCAATTCGAGCAAGGAGACCATTGGAGGCAGGGAACTACTCAGGAAAGGCATACTCAAACACGACACCGAAGGATAAAACACGACCTTCAGAAGGGCGTCAAATCACAAATTGACGACCTACATCAAGACGCTACTCAAAACACGACCACGATCAAGGGCGTCACTTCTTGGATTTAATTTTGACAATAAAACTTACTTCATTTGAAAATTATGAGAACACGCCTAAGATGAAGGCGTTAATTGAAACCACGCCCTGAGGAAGGACGTTAATCAATAATTTGAATTTATTTTGAATTTATTTTGAAACCGGATAATACCAGGAATTGACGCCCTGACGTTTGGTCGTCCTTTCTTTGAACACGCCCCACATTAGGTCGCTATTTAAAACACGCCCCTCTTCAGGTCGCGAATCACAAAAATGCAAGAACAAACCAAAACCACACACAAGAAATAGAAAAACTTCATATTATGAATATATTGAAGTTCACTTTGGGGCGTCATCATAGTGACATGAGATTTGATCAACATAGCGTCAATTTTGGCGTGTCTACAGCTGCCCCGCCTTGGCGTCTACTTTGCAAGGGAGTGAGACGAAATGGAGGTGAAAGTGCAACAAACGGAATGAAGTGGAGCGAACTGATAAGTAGATGCCAAGGTGTGATGTGACACGCCTCAGACACTAAGCATTGAAAATATTTCCAAGATTCAAAGTGAAACAAACTCCGGGTGATTCCAAGGAAGCATCAATTTGCTGGATAAAGGAGATTAAACTAAACAAGTAAAAATGTGCGCATGGCACGATAAGAGACACCATTGGAGAGCGGTTACCAGCCAACGTGGACGTGCTACAACCAAGGTGGATTTGCAGGAAAAATAAAGGGAATTGAGATGGAAACCCAGCAAAGGGACATTTTCAAGTAATCAGCCTAAGTGACTTCAAAGAGAATAAAGTACTCAATTTGGAATGGAATGTCTCATGTCAACTCAATCAAGAGCGAGTGACCTTCATTACAACCATAATATGAAGATTTTCAGCATGAAACTCAAAGTCCTACATGATGCATGCTGGGCTAAAAGGAAAATATAAGACAAACTAAAAATATAGAAAATAATCAAGATAATATTGCTAAGCCATCTAGATTTGGTCAAGAATCCAGATCTCTAAGCTGACACTAGGCCGAAGCCCGTTTGTCCATGCATCAACTCAGAAAAGTGGAACCATCGTCCCAGACCTTTAATGACCCAACGACCTATCCGTGTGATCAAGACTCTCCTGGAATTATCACCGTTTTTGATGAAGGGGAACTCAAATTCCAGGTTCATCAGAACCACAAGATCCTTGATATGCTATAATAGCGTAGAATACCATATAGTAATAATGCTTACAACAAGATGATGTTACCTCCACATTAATCCGAGCACCTCGAAACCTGTAATCTTCTGCACTCAAGAGTTCATTAGTTCTCTCAAAATTTCAATATCAATAATCTTCAATTCAAATTATGACATGATCATAAGTGCTAAATTAAATAGAATTTCAACGAAATAATAGCACTTAAGTTCATCAAAGCACACAGGGAAGTGTAGACACGCCAAAATTGACGTTACTGTGAGTACATCTCATATTACCTTGTAATGCCTCAATTTGACCCTCAAATTACCTTTGTTTGAGTGGTTTTTCTCACTTTTCTTGGATTTCTCTATTTTTCTCCCGTTTCTTATTTTTTCCTATTTTTCTGGATTTTTTTGGATTTTCTGGGTATTTTTCTCTTTTTTATGATTTTTTTCCTAATTAACGACTTGAAGAGAGGCGTCATTTCTTTTTAAGAAAATCGAAGAGAATAAAAAGGAAAATTGACGACTATAGTGAATGGCGTCCATTCTCTCAAATTCCTATTTTTCTGGATTTTTCTGGGAATTTTTCGGATTTTTTTGGAATTAACGACATGTGAAAGGACGTTATTTTATTTTAAATAAAATAAAAACAAAACAAATTAGAATTAACGACATATAGTGTGGGCGTCACTTTTCAATTGATTATTTTAATATTATTTTCAACCCACTTCCAGAGGTGATTTGGTGGCCTTCTGGGTGTCAGAAAAATACGCAAAAATAGTCTTTGGAATCAGCACAATGTGATGCACCTCCACCTAAAAAATGGAAAAATAATATTGAGAAATAAAAAATAGCCCTATTTTGAATATTTTTGAATTAACGACCTTGATTAGGTCGTCAATTCTTTTGGCTAATTTTAACGCCCTTGTGCAAGGCCTCTTTTTTAATAAATTCGTGTTAAATTAAAATAACGTCTCTTTGCATGTCGTCAATTCCAAAATTGACGTTTTCTCCCTCAGGCGTCTTTTACAAATGTCAAATAAAGGGAAAGTTTTTTTCTAAAAAAATTATTTTTTGAATTGACGCCTTTGTTGAAGGCGTGTTTTAAGTAATGCCCTTGGTCAGGTCGTCAATTCTTGAATTGACGCCCTTGTTTAAGTCGTGTTTCATCTTTCGTGTTCTAAACGAACGCAGCTTTCCCCAGAAGAGTCCTTGCCTTCTTCAGTCACCTTCCTCGATTGAGATTGGAGTCTTACCTCCGTAGGACTCTTGCCCGTTCTTATCTTCTCTTCAACCTATTAATAGAGACTTCTTCTCTGTTAACTGGTTGAATCCCTCCCTTTTCGATTATTCTTCTTCCTTTGTTTTCTTCTGTTTTGCAGGTGCTGTTGCTGCTTTGGCTTAGGAGAAGCCTTCGTGCATCTTCATCACTTCATCCTTTTAAAGCTTTCTCCCCATCGCGTATCAAAGCCAAGAAGCATCAGGCTCTTTTACTCTTTTAATTTCTTATTTCGTTAGAATCATACGCATGCATCATTCCATCCTTCTGCTGTTCATCTTCTATTCTCAACCGTGTTGAGAAATCTTCCCCACAGTGCACTCTCGCACACATCTTTTATATATTTTACATCATCTTTTGCATTCATCATATTTTCCCACCCTTTTTGACATAGGGGTTTAAGGGCAACCACCCATAAGGTGTGTTCTTACACAATTTTCCATGTTCATCCTTTTATTAAGAATTTGATGCTGCACTCACCATATTTCTAATTCCATATTCTTTATTGGTGTTTGATTATTTTGCAAGGGTAATCAAATTGAAGAACTCTCTTCATCGGCCAGCCGATTGGAAGAGAAAGGAGCACTCACATCACCCGCGTTTCAAGGTACTTTTCGCGATCCCTCCTCCATGTTATTATTGTTATATTTTTGAGGCCTCGCGTCTCTGGCGATCACATCTCCATATTTGCACCTCGTGCATGCTTTTGTGCTTCATATTCCTCCATCTCTCTCTATTTATTTTTTGTTCTAAGTGGATTTATCACGATCTACAAATTGGCGATCACGGTGGGACCCCTTTCATTTTTCTTTTGATTACCCTTTCCCTTGGGCACCCACGTGTGCCATCTCCCCTTTTGCACCCACGGTGCGCTTCCTTTGTGCCCCACGGGCACCCTCCATTGTGCATTGCACTCTCCCCATGTGATCTGTCAGTTTGATAGGTTTTTTTTAGAATTTCCACTTATCCAAAAATTTTGATGAGCATGCTAATATCTTAATTCATATATTTGTTGATTGCCTCTGACTGTGAGTGTTTGATATTTCTGGCCGTAGAGTTTTCTGGAGATAGAGGAAATTAACGCCTTAGACAGAGGCGCGTTTTATTTTAACGCCCTGATCCAGGGCGTCTTCTTTATGTGTAACGCCTTCTGCCAGGGCGTCTTCCATCACATCTCCTGCTTTCTGTGAATTCACGCCCTTCCCCAGGGCATCTTTTTGTTGCTTAGCGCCTCACATCAAGGCGCGTGTTTACATTTGACGCCCTCACCCAGGGGCGTCCTTTTATATATAGCGCCTCACTCCAAGGCGCGCTTTTCACTGCTTCTGGGCCCTCACAGCGATTCACGACAGCCACGCTGTCGTCTGTTTCTTGGTAGCGACCCCTGCCAGGGCGTCTCTTTCCTGTGGGTTTACAGAACCCTCCCGTTTGTGATTTTTCATGCTGATTCATGCTTATATTCATTGATTGATCTTACTGCTGTGATTCGTTCATATCTCCTGCATTCATTCATTTGCATTGGTTTGGGAGACCTCCTCTCTCTACACTAGGATTCCACACACCCTCTTGGTGAAGGAAGGACCCTCCATTGAGCACTCCGTCTCTTTGGATTGGAAATTCCTAAACCAAGCCTCCATAAGTCCCCGCACCCGTGGATTCCCTCACGGACGCCGGGCAGGTTGTACCCTTTGAAGTCCCGGGTTTAGTTGGCCATACACGGTGAGAGAGTGTTCCTAGTTGGCACCGGAGTTGAAATCACATTTGAAACTAGGTTCCTCCCTTGTGTGAATCATAATTTTGTTAAAAATCCTTAATTCACCAAGGTTCAAACATAAGAAGTCAGAGGTAACCATCCCAACTTGTTTGCTATTTCTGTGAATTGTTTTGATTGCACATTGAATTATTTGGATTACCTTGATAAGAAAGTCAACATGTTCAACTCAATTAATGTTCATGAGGGTGATCAACCTAGCACATCTTATTCCCCTCAATTTCAACATGTTCATCATTCTCACCATAATTCTTTCAAAGGACCACGTCCTCATTCTTACGGTGTTGCCCGACCCATGGGCAATATCCAATCCCATGGTCCTTCAATCCAATCGCGAGCCACTACTCCTATGGGACCGTCTCGTCTCAATGATGAGAAGGTTTCTCAAATCATTCATGCATTAGATCATCTCACCCCTCAACAAATTCAAGCCCTTAAGGCCGCTGTTGAGGGTGCATCTCATTCATCTCATCCTCCTTCCAATCCTATGCGGGTGGCCCATCACCCACTTCCCTCTTCTATTCATATTCCTACTCGGGTGGTCCGACACCCACCTCCTTCTATTCCTCCTCCATCACGGCCCCAAGGCCCATCTATTCCTTACAATCCGGCCCATCCGAGTTCTTCTATAGGTCGGCCCATTAATCCCCTTCCACGGCCTTTTTATACGGCCCCTCCTTCAAGGCCCTACCAACCCCCTGTTGCTCAAGTCACACCCCTCCAGCAAGCTCTTATCGACAAAGTCGCTTCTTTGGAGGAACAATTAAAGAGGGTTACGAGCCCACGGCCCGCTCCTCTTACTCCAGTCAATCCCCTTCATGCTGCTTTAAATGACATTACAAAGATGGAGAAAGAGTGGAAAGATAGGAGAGACGATTACGGCATCGACGGTTCAAGCAAGCAAGAGCCGGTGATTGAAGAATTTGAAGCAATATACGATGATGAAGCTGCGCAGGCACCCCTTCCGAGTTTCCTTCGTTTCCCTCTCCCCCCATTACTATTTGATGAACCCCCTGCTCAGGATGAAGCCACCATACCCAATCCAACCCCCGTTTATGAGACTAGTTGGTGTTACGACGATGGGTCGATACTCCAATCACCCGCGTCGGCACATCTGGAGTCTCCTCCTATCCTTAACGCCGCTCACCCCGTTCGGCGTTTTCTCCGCACCGAACCTCCACCAATTACACCTCCACCAACTATACCATTAACCTTCATGACACCAGCCTTCCCTGAGCCTTCCACTAAACCTCCACTCATTAAGCCATTAACCTCCACACCACCACCCTCCACCAAGTCCACCATCGAACCTTCCCCAATTAGTCTCCCGTTACCGCCACCTCAACCCTCCATTACACCTGTAACCCCAAACCTGGCCACTCCCATTTCACTACTTAACCTATTACCCTTACCCATGGTTAATTTTGAGCAGGATCCACCCCTTTTTACACTCAAGCCAATCCCGACTGCTTCCGAGCAAAAGGAAAAGCTCGATGTGTTTGAACCGCCACTTCCACTCACCTTTTTTCCAACACCTTCCATTATACCCCTACTATCTATGGAGCCTTCCGCCTCCGCTTCACCTTCCCCTACCACTCGGAATGGGAGGCTTTCTACAAGCACTTGTACCGAAGATAATCCGGAGCCGGGCAAGAAAGATTTGGCCATGGCTGCGCTATTCAAGATGCAAGAGTTTATTTGCCGGATGCCAATCCGGGTTATTGTGCCAAGAACGATTGAAAAGACCAAGTCGCCGCCATTGCTCAGAGAATGTCAAGCATTGATGCTGTGTAAGGGCCGGGCAGGGCACCCCTTGTCCCAACTTCCGAAGCTTGAACTCATTCTTCCATACAAGGGGCAAAAGACCATTTTGTTCAACACTCTTTATATGCCGCAATCCTTGGGCAACACGAGACTTTCTATCCCAACTTTCCAACTCCCTCACATTATTACTTTTCACTTTCCAAGGGAGTTGTCATTTACTATTGAAGCTTCGTCATGGGCTTGTGCTTCATCCATTGGGCCAATTGGCTGTACACTTTCACTGCCATGGAAGGGCGGTTACCTTGGTGCCGAAAGGCCTTCTTCTATTTCATCCACCTTCTCCTCTGTCACATCTTCCACATGGGCCACCCCAAGGGTAAGGAGGAGGATCTCATCCTCTCGCCCTTCATGTTCGTCATATTCTTTGCATCTCATGCATTCTGTTGCATCCATGCATTCATCACATCTGTTGCATTGCATTCGCATACATTTACACTTCTTCTTGCCCGGGTTTCCAAACCCGTATCTTCCCCGCCTTCTGGCACCTCCGGATATTCCGCATTTTCCATCCTATTCATCTTCATCCTCATTGCTCGGGCATTGTCCCCTTTCCAATCTCTTCTCAGGGCATCGCGCCCCTTTCCAACTCCTGCACCCGGACCCTCCGGATTTCTCCTTTATCCTGTTAGGGCATCGCGCCCTTTTTCATCTCGTTCTCCCGGAATTTCCGGACTTCCTCCTTGGGCATCGCGTCCCTCGGTATTTGCTTCCTCCGGAACCTCCGGATCTTGCTCTTTGGGCATCGCGCCCCTACACACCCTCAAGTCCGGATCTTATGGGCTTCTTACTGATTCTCCCAGGGCATCGCGTCCCTCGGCATCTCATTCCTCCGGAACCTCCGGATCTTTCACCCCTCTCTTTATCCCTTGGGCATCGCGCCCCTTTCCGTCTTCTTCCTCCGGAACCTCCGGATCTTTCTCTTATCCTTGGACATCGCGTCCCTTTCCACCTCATTCATCCGGAGCCTCCGGATCCTCTATTTCTCTTTCCATGCCCAGGGCATCGCGTCCCTCGGTATCTGCTTCCTCCGGAACCTCCGGATCTTTCACCCCTCTCCTTATCCCTCGGGCATCGCGCCCCTTTTCATCTTCTTCCTCCGAAACCTCCGGATTCTACATCTTATTCTTTCTATCTTCTTTCAGGCATCCTGACCCTTTCTATCTTCTCCCACCGGAACCACCGGACCCTCCATCTTTCTTCCGATTCATCTTTCTGCTCCTTCATAATATCGCATCATTTGTCCTCTTCTTCCTTTTTCGTCATCTTTTTCCATATTTCTTCTTCGGGCATCGCGTCCCTTCCCTTCTCATCCCTCGGAGCCGCCGGATGATTCCTCCTATCACGATTCTCCTCCACTGCCTCCGGACCCTCCGGATCCGCCTCTTTTCATCTACCAATTTCTTCTTCTAATTCTCCCTAATCATGGGTCTGACCCAGCTTCTTCCACATCCACTGCCTTGGGCATCTGCCCATTCTCTCACTGCTTTCGAGGCTTTAGTCCTCACTCCTCCTTCTAATTCTCCGTTTCTTCTGTAGACTGTTTCATGTGATCAGGGTCTCTGCACCTTAGTAAGGGAGTTCTAGCCCTCGCCTCTCTTCCTTTTCTCCTTATTCGTCTGAGTCTAGTCTGAGCACCACTCCTTCTTGTTAAGCCACTTCCAAATCCTTTGCTTCCAATCCTTTTATTCGCTAAAAGAGGACTATTTCATGATGATCAACCTCGCCTCTGACAGCTGCTTCTACAAAGGTTGCAAGGTAACATATTGGCGTAAGTACGCATTTTTATGATATCATTTTCTCATTACTTCACGCTTGATTTTTAAAATGAAGTGCTTCTTAATAGGATTAAAAGTGGTGTTTTATCTTAAGCTTTTGTTTAATTAAATTATTCCAAATTAGGCTTGCTTCTGCAGCACCTTTGGTTAATAAGAACCCCACGCTGGGAATTCAACATTCTCTCCCCGCTTGTTAAGAGTAACCCTTAGTTGGGCATCGCACACACTTCACGGCGTCCTTAGCCGGCTCCTTTGGTTAAACACCGTCCCTACTTTGGCCATGCCATGAGTATATCTGAAAGTCTTTTCTCTTCTTTACTCGGCCGAATGCAGAGGCAAGAGGTTGACGGATGAGATGACCCACCCAGGGTAATCCCCAATACGAGAGGAGTCTCAAATAGGGGCAGTCTTGACCCAAAATCAATATGAGTTTTCATATGAGTTTTCATGATACATCTAGCCAAGAAGGGCTATTATGAAAATCAAGTCAAGATTTCGATAAATTCAAAAGTGTGAATTATGGCATGTCAAGAGTGGCAAAGTCCCCGCAGGGAAAATCCTGGTCGTATGCATGTCAAGGGTCTAAAAATCAAAGGCACAAAGTCCCGGCACAACAGACTACCTCTTTGAGGGTTAATACCTTGGAAGGATTTCAAGTCCTGACATCTCCCATCTTGCATAAAGCTTATCTCCAATTATTCTTCTCTCCTCCCTCCAAGATCGAATGTTTCTCGGGTATGGCCTTGGTAGGGGCACCGTTAATCAAGGGCAGTCAGTTATAGGGCGCCACCCTTCAATGCACGCTCGGCTTTGGGTAATTTTAGCGAAAGGGGAAGGAACAAGGACCCCTAGTCAGTGGTTCAAAAACACCCTTTGATGCTGCATTAACAATGTCTAAACAAAAAAAAAGCAAAAAAATCAAAAGAAAAAAACTTGAATATTTCCTAAGTCAAAATCCAAAAAAAAATTTGAATATTTTCTATGCCAAAATCCAAAAAAAGTTGAATAAGCAAGATCCAAAAAAAAATTGAATATTTTCAAAAATCCATAAAAAAAATTCAAATATTTTTCAAAATTCACATAAAAATTCAAATATTTTCAAAACTCATAAAAATTTGCATATCCCAAAAATCTAAAAAAAAATTACATTGTATTTTTCTAATGGTACTTTTTGCAGGAACACCAACTTTGCAAGGACCAAGAGCACGGGATGAGTCCTCTCCATTCATTGCCATCTACCTTTTGATTCTTCCCATGTTCACAATTGATCACATCTTCATAATTTGCTACGCATTACTCCGATTATTCATCTCCAAATTATTTTTATCAAATCTTGCTGATCACTCCGCCGATGGGCATTATCAGATCTCGATCATTCAACTCCAAATCTTGATTAGCCAAGTTGTCATCCTCATGACAAACAACAAACAATGATGCTATGCTATCTATGCTTTAATGATGCTATCTATGTTAAATGTTATCATGCCTTTCACGCTGTGCACACTTGAATGCTATTCATGATATGATACATACATGCTATTGATGCTTTGATTCATGCTATGCTTAAATGCCTTATTCATTGCTGGTTATCTTTTATATCTTGACTGATGAATCTTTGAGCGCAGGAAGAAGCTCTTGGTCCCACCGACTGGGCATCATCATCCAAGCCCCACGGTGCTCGCACCTCATTTCTCAGGTCCCCCATGCTTATTGCTTCACCATCTCCCTGTATGCATTCTACTATATGTTATTATGCTATTAGATTATATCAAGGACCTTGTGGCTTTGGTAAATCTGGAATCTGAGTTCCCCTTCATCAAAAACGATGACGATTCCAGAGGAGTCTTAGTCATACGGATAGGCCGTTAAGCCGTCCGAGACTGGGGACGATGGTTCCCTTTTGTGAGTTGGTGCGTGGATAAACGGGCTTCGGCTTAGTATCAGCTCGCAGAATGGGTTTCTTGACCCAATCTTGGTAGTTTAACAATATTATCCTTGATTATCTTATATTTTAATTTGTTTTAACTTTTTCCTTTTAAACCCAGCATGCATTCATGTAGGACTTTGAATTAACATTGAAAAATCACTCTGATAAGCTGATTTTGAGAGTCAAATTGATCTTAATCTTTCCAGATATGAGATATTCATTGCCGAATTGTGTCCTCAGTTCGTTTTGTCACTGTTTTGGGTCATTTTCTCGAAAGCTCCTTGTTTGGATTTCTATCATCTTATTTCAATCATTTTCCCTTTGATCCACCTTGGCTGCAGCACGTCCACATTGGCTGGTAACCGCTCCCCAATGGTGAAACCTACAGGTTTGTGACCTGGGGTACTTCCACCGCGCTGGAAGTTTATCATTCTTTTATCTCCTTCGTGCCCGCGTGCACACTCCCTCTTTTATCCAAACATCGTTGATTTTAGTGAATTTTCCGGGATTGCTTCGTCTCGAGCTTTTGATTTCATTCTCATCAAGTGATGTTGATTGCGTGTCTCATCGCACCTTGGCATCTACTTTTCAGTTTGCTCTGCTCCCTTGCAAAGCAGACGCCAAGGCGGGGCAGCTGTAGACACGCCAAAATTGACGTTACTGTGAGTACATCTCATATTACCTTGTAATGCCTCAATTTGACCCTCAAATTACCTTTGTTTGAGTTGTTTTTCTCACTTTTCTTAGATTTCTCCCTTTTTTCTCTCTTTTCTTATTTTTTTCCTATTTTTCTAGATTTTCTGGGTATTTTTCTCCTTTTTATGATTTTTTTCCTAATTAACGAGTTGAAGAGAGGCGTCATTTCTTTTTAAGAAAATCGAAGAGAATAAAAAGGAAAATTGACGACTATAATGAAGGGCGTCATTCTCTCAAGTTCCTATTTTTCTGGATTTTTCTGAGAATTTTTCGAATTTTTTTGAAATTAACGACATGTGAAAGGACGTTATTTTATTTTAAATAAAATAAAAATCAAAAAAATTTGGAATTAACGACATATAGTGTGGGCGTCACTTTTTAATTGATTATTTTAATATTATTTTCAACCCACTTCCAGAGGTGATTTGGTGACCTTCCGGGTGTCAGAAAAATACGCAAAAATAGTCTTTGGAATCAGCACAATGTGATGCACCTCCACCTAAAAAATAGGAAAATAATATTGAGAAATAAAAAATGACCCTATTTTGAATATTTTTGAATTAACGACCTTGATTAGGTCGTCAATTCTTTTGGCTAATTTTAACGCCCTTGTGCAAGGCGTCTTTTTCAATAAATTCGTGTTAAATTAAAATAACGTCTCTTTACATGTCGTCAATTCCAAAATTGACGTTTTCTCCCTAAGGCGTCTTTTACAAATGTCAAATAAAGGGAAAGTTTTTTTCTAAAAAAATTATTTTTTGAATTGACGCCTTTGTTGAAGGCGTGTTTTAAGTAATGCCCTTGGTCAGGTCGTCAATTCTTGAATTGACGCCCTTGTTTAAGTCGTGTTTCATCTTTCGTGTTCTAAACGAACGCAGCTTTCCCCAGAAGAGTCCTTGCCTTCTTCAGTCACCTTCCTCGATTGGGATTGGAGTCTTACCTCCGTAGGACTCTTGCCCGTTCTTCTCTTCTCTTCAACCTATTAATAGAGACTTCTTCTCTGTTAACTGGTTGAATCCCTCCCTTTTCGATTATTCTTCTTCCTCCGTTTTCTTCTGTTTTGCAGGTGCTGTTGCTGCTTTGGCTTAGGAGAAGCCTTCGTGCATCTTCATCACTTCATCCTTTTAAAGCTTTCTCCCCATCGCGTATCAAAGCCAAGAAGCATCAGGCTCTTTTACTCTTTTAATTTCTTATTTCGTTAGAATCATACGCATGCATCATTCCATCCTTCTGCTGTTCATCTTCTATTCTCAACCGTGTTGAGAAATCTTCCCCACAGTGCACTCTCGCACACATCTTTTATATATTTTACATCATCTTTTGCATTCATCATATTTTCCCACCCTTTTTTGCATAGGGGTTTAAGGGCAACCACCCATAAGGTGTGTTCTTACACAATTTTCATGCTCATCCTTTTATTAAGAATTTGATGCTGCACTCACCATATTTTTAATTCCATATTCTTTATTGGTGTTTGATTGTTTTGCAAGGGTAATCAAATTGAAGAACTCTCTTCATCGGCCGGCCGATTGGAAGAGAAAGGAGCACTCACATCACCCGCGTTTCAAGGTACTTTTCGCGATCCCTCCTCCATGTTATTATTGTTATATTTTTGAGGCCTCGCGTCTCTGGCGATCACATCTCCATATTTGCACCTCGTGCATGCTTTTGTGCTTCATATTCCTCCATCTCTCTCTATTTATTTTTTGTTCTAAGTGGATTTATCACGATCTACAGGAAGCAAATTCATAAATTCACAAATCACGCCTGGACTGAACGTCGTCAAAACATGGAAGGCGCCTTATAAAGAGGGCGTCAAAACGATAAACACGCCCTTCACTGAGGCGTTAAATGCACCAAGGGTTCAAGAAGAAAACGACCCTGGAAAGGGCGTTACACAAAACACGACCTCAGTCAGGTCGTCAATTCAACAATTGACGCCCTAACAGAAGGCGTTAATTAGGCACAAACTTCTTGTGGATGGGCATAAATCCCACACAAAATCACAAAAGAATAATGATGTGATAAAACATGTGGAGAATAAAGATGATTAATGCATAAATAAGGGGAATAAAAGCTTGCACGTGGTGCAAAAATGGAGATGTGATCGCCAGAGGGGTTACCTCAATAATAGTAAAAAGAGATCGCGAATACCTGGTGAAGATTGGAACGCGGGATGATGTGAAGTTCCTTCCTCCTTCTTCAATCGGCCGGCCGATGAGAAGGGTTCTCTTTTTGATTACCTTGCAAAAAAGACAATGAAACAACAGCAAAAGATGGGATCAGCCAACGTGCAGAAGTATCAATCCAAATAAGATATATAACGATGATGAAAAGAAATCAACATGCGCACCTTTTTTTTTTTGGTTTTAAAACCTCTAAAGAGGGACTAGGGAAAGAAAGGATATGTGATGAATCTAATGCAAACAGTGAAAAAGGAAAAGAAGAAAAAGACTGACGATGGAGTTGACACGAACGTAAAGAAAGAAAAAAAGGATAGTGATGATCGGTTGACGAAGACGAAACCGAATAAACGAAATAGAAAAGAGCCCTGCTGTCCCTGTTGACAGTAGAGGGAACCAAAGATGAAGAGGGGGAAGCAGCAGAGCTTGAGCGTGATAATCTCGGCTTTGGTACCTTAGCCGTCGTAACCCTTCAAAGGGTCGATCAGGACTCCCTTAAATAAGGTTCAGATCAAAAGATAAACATGGATAGGAGGAGAGTAATGGCAATGTTTATCAAAAGCAAGAGCCCTAATCGAGCAAGAACGTCAAACAAGGCAGGACTCTGTGAGGAAAAGATGGAAGAAGGTAGGACACTGGAGGTGAAACACGCCTTCCAACAGGGCGTCAATTCTTGATTTGACGACCTACCCATACGGCGTTTCATGAAACACGACCTAAGACAGGGCGTTTCTTCCTGGATTTAATTTTGGCAATAAAACTTACTTTTTTTTTGAAAATCATGAGAACACGCCTAAGATTGAGACGTTAACTTAAAACACGCCCTGAGGAAGGACGTTAACCAATAATTAAATTGATTTTTGAATTTTCCTTAAAACCGGATAATACCAGGAATTGACGCCCTGAAGTTTAGTCGTCCTTTCTTTATAACACGCCCTAGATAAGGTCGCTATTTAAATAACGCCCCTCTTCAGGTCGCGAATCACAAAAAATGCAACAAAATGCAACGAAAATCCACAAAAAAGAAAAACTTTATATTATGGGAATATTGACGTTCACTTTGGGGCGTCAACATAGTGACATGAGATTTGATCAATATAGCGTCATTTTTGGCGTGTCTACAGCTGCCCCGCCTTGGCGTCTGCTTTGCAAGGGAGTAAGACGTCATGGAGTGAAAGTGCAACAAAACGGAATGAAGTGGAGCGAACTGATAAGTAGATGCCAAGGTGTGATGTGACACGCCTCAGACACTAAGTATTAGAAATCTTTCCAAGATTCTGAATGAAACAACTCCGAATGATTCCAAGGAAGCATCAATTTGTTGGAAAAAGGAGATTTAACGAAAGAAGTAAGAAAAATGTAAGGCAATAGGTGTGCGCGCGGGCACGATAAGGAAAGACCATTGGAGAGCGGTTACCAGCCAACGTGGACGTGCTACAACCAAGGTAAATTTGCAAGAAAAATAAAGAGAATTGGGATGGAGATCCAACAAAGGACATTTTCAAGGAATCAGCCTGAGCGGCTTCAGATAGAACAAAGTACTTGATTTGAATGGAATATCTCATGTCAACTCAATCAAGAGCAAGTGACCTTCATTATTACCATAATATGAAGATTTTCAGCATGAATCTCAAAGTCCTAAATGATGCATGCTGGGCTAAAAGAAAAGATAAAACAAACTAAAAATAGAAAATAATCAAGGATAATATTGCTAAGCCATCTAGATTTGGTCAAGAATCCAAATCTTTGAGCTGACACTAAGCCGCAGCCCGTTTGTCCGTGCATCAACTCAGAAAGTGGAACCATCGTCCCAGACCTCAAATGACTCAACGGCCTATCCGTGTGATCAAAACTCTCCTGGAACTATCATTGTTTTTGATGAAGGGGAACTCAAATTCCAGATTCATCAGGACCACAAGGTCCTTGATATGCTATAATAGTGTAAAATACCATATAGTAAAAATGCTTACAACGAACAAATACAAGATGACAAGTGCAATGTTTAACAATGAGCAACCCAGGCATCTTGAAACCTGTACCTTTCTGCACTTGAAACTCATTAATCTTCACAATCCCAATATCAATAATCATCAATTCATCATAAAACATGATCATAAGTGCTAAATTGAAACTCAATTCCAGCCAAAATAAGAGCACTTAAGTTCATTAAAGCATCCAAGCATTAAAGCATAGAGAGGTCCAAATCCATAAGCTACGAAAGAACACGCCTTAAGTCATGGCGTCAAAATTGTGACACGCGCCTTATGGTGAGGGCGTCAAAAGTAGAAACACGCCCTTCATAAAGGCGTGAACTGCATCGATAGTTCAAGAAGAAAAATGACCCTATCAAGGGCGTTACACAAAACACGACCTTTGTCAGGTCGTCAATTCAAAAATTGACGCCCTTACTCAAGGCGTTAATTAAGCAAACTTCCGTTTCCAGCTCGTAAACCACACACAGTCCTAATGATAATCAAACTTCTAACTCCGAACAACCTAATCGTTATAAAAGGCAAGGCACTTCCTCGGATTTACTCAAAGCAAATTCTTCTAAACCTCTGCAGTCGGCCCTACTCTTTTCTCTCTGTTATTCTTATCCCGCAGGCACTCGTCCGAGCTCCTTCTGCAAAGCCAAAAAGACATGGAGAGGATGATTAAGAGACCCAGGTCTTCTACCCCCAGGTTGACTGAAATCCAAGGACACATCTGCAGCCGAGTTGCTCAACATCAGGTTAGTGAATTCCTCTGCCTTTATCTTCTTCCTTTTCTTCTGTCAAATCCTTCTGTCAATCATGCTCACGTCTAGCATTGTTCATGTTTTCTTTCCACAGGACTACCCAAATGTCCCTGGTGCTAGGAGATTTACAAAAAACAAGTGGTTACCCCTTATGCTTTCCAAGTTTTCTTCTGACATGAGGGTATATGTAGCAAGATGGCATCTCTTGGGCCTAGTTACCCATGCCAAGCACTATGACCAAATTCACTTAGATTGGGCTGCCATAGGAGCATTAATTGAACTTTGGCATCCTTCCACTCATACCTTTCTCTTCTCGACATTTGAAGCCACCATCCTATTGGAAGAGCTAGAGCTGATCTTGGACTTAAAGCGGATGAAACAAGGAGAAGAAGAAAAGATGGTCATCATGCCAAGGCCAATCTCCTCTCATGAATTACTAACCTCATTGATATCTAGCCCAAACATAGTGAACCAAATCAAGGTCACTAAAGGAATCAACCTCTTGAAGCTCGCCTCATAGGTGTACAAGAGAGCGGATCAAGCTAAGGAAGAGGAGGAGATAGAAAAGATAGCAAAGGCCTTCGTGGTGTGCTTAGCAGGAGCACTCTTGTTTCCATCCACGGAGGACTTTCTAGAGGAGGCCCAATTAAGCGCGGTGGTGAGTTTATGGGAAGAGGAAAGAGTTGGACCGGCGATCCTAGCCTATCTCTATAGCGGGCTTACTTCAGCGGCCATGGGAAGGCCCATCTATGGGTGCATGCTAGCTCTTTCTAGTTGGGTAGATCTCCATTTCAAATTTGATCCATGTGGTGAGGCCCAACAACCCTCAAGAATCTTTTCAAAAAGCCCACTCTCTTATATGACCGGCTCACTCGGAATGAGCAATAGAGTGATGAACCGGATTCCTCAAGAAGAGAGGGGAATGGAGAGAGCACCTAAGGGTAATGCCAAAGAACCTCTTTACATGCGCCCCGGGAATACTCAAGATGCAGGAACTTCGTGCACGATTCTCCACTGGGACGGACCTTCGTCTCATCGGCGCTTCGGACTTCGTGCTATACAACTCTCACAGATGCCTTCCTCAAATTGGACTTCCAAGGCAACACCTAGAAGACATCTCTCATCTCCCTCCAATCAGATCAAGGGACTTAGGCAGCAATGAAGATAGAGAAGAGGCTATTACAATCCAAGCTCTGTGGAAGATTAACAAACTTCATCAACCTGTAGAAAACTTAGATGAAGACAAAGATCAGTGGAAGAATTATGTAACAGCTTTGAGAAAGCTTAGGCCCAAGGTGGCTCATTAAGCATTGTAATGTTTCTTTTCAAAGTAATAAAATGATTGAGCCTTACTGCGGTGCTTCAAATCAAATCCTCAGATAACCTGTCGCTCTGTTGAGAATAACGCCTTAAGGAAGGCCGTGATTTAGAAAAGAGACGCCTCAGACCACGACGTTTTCAGCATTCCTGTTCAAACATCTGACGCCTTCAGCAGTAGGCGTTACTTAAATAACGACTTAGAACAGGGCGTTAATTGATTCAAATTCCCAAAATATATTCGTTGAAATTCCAGAAGTAACGCCCTTAGAAAAGCCACGTTTGAATCAGGTAACGTCCCAATCATAGGCGTTAATCAAAACCGTAATAATTACTCCTCTCAAATCAAGCAACGCCCATTGAATGCGTCTGACGACGGTTATCATTCCCCATGCAAAATAAAATTGACGCCTCAAGCTTCGTCGTCTACTTTATAAACACGCCCAAGCCTTCGTCGTGATTTCCACAAAAAATGCCTGTCTTTAGGGCGTCGCTTCTTTTCGAATGCTAAAAGGGCTTTCCCCCTTTCTTCTTCCTCCCTCCGTTCCATTTGCCCTTCTTTCTTTCTCTGCAACCCTAATCGAAGCTCTCCCCTCTCCTCTCTTCCTCTATCTCTCTCTCACACTCTCACCCTCCCCAGCCATAGCCATGGCCGGCGGTGGTTCAGCCAAACGGCAGAGAGTGGCCGCTCCCGAGGTGGTGGATTTGGGGGACGACGCCCACGGCGAGGAAGAAGCCATCGAGGCGGTGGCCGAAATGGCGATGATCGAATACGCACCGGCGGCGGCGGCCGGCGATGAAGCCGAAGAAGGCCCAGGGGCCAATGAAGGAGATGATGAAGAAGAAGAAGAAGAAGAAGGAGGAGAAGGAGAGGAAGAAGAAGAGCCACCGCCCGCGGCGGCGCCCCCTCCCCGTGCCGGCCAACTCCGACGGCCACGGCAGCCAAGGCCCCGACCACAAAACCAGAAGCACAAGAAGGTAAGCCTCAACCCAAAATCTCAATTTTTTTTATTTTTATTTTTATTTTCTCCTGATTTTCCATAGCCCTTGGTTGCAAACCCTGCAACCCAGAAAGAAGACGCCCTCAGGGGCGTCGCGATTTCAAAAGACACGCCCAACCCAAGGGCGTTAATTAGATTATTTTCATGAAAAACAATTAACCCCATGAGAACACGCCCTAAAGCATGTCGCCCAATTAAATTTTCATATTATGTTGTTCATTTTCGCATGCTGTTATTTTTATTTTATTTTCTGAAAACCTGGAAACCACGCCCCACACCAGGGCGTCAATTCAAAACAGACGACCAAACAAGCGGTCGCCCATTCATGAATTAACGAAACCCCAAATTGAAAAACGCCCTACACAAGGGCGTGAATTGATAAACCTTTAGGATTTTTAGAAATTAACTACAAACATACGCCTTAGTCAAGGGCGTTTCATAGATGAAAAACGACCTAGGGTAGGTCGTTATCTTGAAGCACAAACAGAACCACGCCCCCCTTAAGGGCGCTACTCCAACAAGAAACGACCTGAAGTAGGTCGTTAATTCCAATAACATCAAAATTCAACCAGGGGCTTATCAAAGATGAAATAAGCATGAATATTCACAACAATTAAGCCAAAAATCCTTATTTTATGTATGCAGGGGCTGATGAGGACGCGCATCTCATGGGTCATGGTCCGGGCAGCTTATTACGGCCTCCCCGAGTTCCAGAGAGCGAGGGTAGATGCTATGGCGTTCGGGGCCTTCCTCAGCATAGAGCCAGCTAGGCCAGACCTACCACTCATTCAGGTTCTACGGGAGAGGTGGGATAGGACTAGCCGGGCATTCTTGATGCCTTGGGGGCACATGATTCCTACCCTGGAGGACGTGGCCAGGATTACAGGGTTGAGGGTAGATGGAGAGGCGGTGAGTGGGATTACCTACCCAGACTACACCGAGCATGCCCAGAGATTGCTAGGGCTGGAGATGGTTTACGAGACACCCAGCGAGTGCAGGACGATCTTCCGCACCGACCTTACTACAGTGATGGGTTTAGGGAATGCTAGGCACAGGTCAGGGGAGACCCTAGAGCAGTTCTCGCAGAGGTTGATAGACGGGGCTAGGGCAGTGTACTGCCAGGACCCGACTGACAGGGAGAGAGCTGACCTAGACTTGAGGAGGTTCTTGCTACTGCTACTGGGGAGGCTGTTGCTCGGGACAAAGGGTGACGTCATCAACTGCCGATTCCTGGAATACTCGAGGACCTGGAGGCAGTTGGCAGCTACGCCTGGGGAGCGGCGCTGCTGGCGCACATGATGGCCGACCTGTCTACGGGGACAGGGCGAGAGACGACCGTCAGTGGCTTCTCACCTTTTCTTCAGGTATGCATTTCATTTTCTTTCTTTCTTTTATGTATATTTTGATATGCGTGTGAATGCCTAACTAATGCAATGCATGGATGCAGGTTTGGAGCCACCTCTACATGCCGATGGGACGCGCTGACCCACGGCCTGGGAATGCGGGAGCTTTCCCTCTAGCACGACGCTGGGTGCCGATCGTCTTCGGCGCCCCACTCGGCTACGAGTTATGGGTTCTACGGAGGGAGCTCCGCGACTTCCCTCCCTCGCTGGTATGTATGAATGCTATGCATCTTTCTTTTGCTTTTATTTTGAATTTATGATGATGATGATGAAATGATGGTATGTATGTTTATGAATGCAGGTGCAGTGGAGACCCTATGAGGGGATGACAGACGAGGGCCAGCCTTGGGTCGTAGCGGGCCGTCCTCGCTTCGAGCGTGAGCTTTGGGTTCACTGCTTGAGCGAGATCGAGCCGTTACGGCTTAGGTTGGTGATGAGGACGCTAGGCCTCCACCAGGAGTGGGTCGAGGTAGGCGAGCCGCGGGGCATCGGGAAGAAGACTCGCGGTCGTACAAAGGCGACCGACTGGAGGGTACGGTTCGAGGAGCAGCACGCCGACTAGCAGAGTGGCGGGACCAGAGTCACCTCTCGCGCGACTGACAGCTCCGAGTACCTCCGGCGCTACTGGGAGGTCTACGCCGGCCGACCCCAGATGAGGGTCTTAGGGGTATGTATGAATGCACTTTTTTCCTAAATTAACTGCAAATGTTTATATGACTATCATGCGACTAACATGTGATGGATGCAGGATGCGCGGGACATAGCGGCAATAGATGCCCAGGCCCACCTACACAGCCTGGAGGACCAGCTAGCTGCCACACGGGCAGACCTAGAGACCCTGGTGAGTGTTTAAATTATTTCTATATGCGAATATATTTTGTTTCTTTTTTTGCTGAATTATTGATGATTAGCCACTGACGATCTTAATGAATGCAGCGTGCCCAGCAGGGAGCAGTGAGGAGAGACCCAGGGGAGGCCTCCAGCTCGAGAGGGCCTAGTGCAGAGGTGACTGCACTGGCGGAGCGGCTAGCGGGAGCGGTGGCACGAGCCGAGGCAGCAGAGCGCGACCTCGCTTCACGGGTAAATTCCAAAACACAAGCCCATTCAAATATTGATTATATATAATTATGCACTGATAAAAAATCATTTTTACAGACTGAGGAGCTTCGAGCCGCTCTTACCTGCGTTGACGAGGGCTTCCGCGCGACGAGCTCACAGGTGAGTGGTTCAATCATGCATTGCTTGAATTGCTAGATTATTGAATTGATGCATTGATTGTGGAATTGATGACTTGCTTACCTATTTGCAGGTGGCTCAGCTTCAGGCAGTACGTACCGAGTTGGCGATCCGTGATCAGCGGATCGCAAAGCTTGA
Organism: Amorphophallus konjac; assembly: GCA_022559845.1. NCBI lineage: Eukaryota > Viridiplantae > Streptophyta > Magnoliopsida > Alismatales > Araceae > Amorphophallus > Amorphophallus konjac. The sequence goes on along the minus strand of CM040128.1, from coordinate 74,039,082 downwards.
GAGGTCCCTGAGGCGACGAGAGGAGCTTCCTCAGGACGTGGCCGAGCTACGCGTGGCGCTTGAGCTGGAGAGACGGGAGCGAGCCCGGGAGCGCGAGGAGCGTGCTCGTGAGCGGGAGGAGTTGGCGGCCCTGAGGACTCAGCTAGCCCTTTCCCAGGAGCGGCTGCGAGTGTCCGAGGAGCGTCTCCAGCGAGGACGTGAGCGAGCCCGGGCTGCAGGGTACTCCTTTGCCAGTTCCACCTTCGTGGCGGGCTCTTCCCTCCGAGAGAGGAGCGAGGTAGGCGGACACGTTCGAGTTCCGGCTTCTTCACGGGGGCCCATGCCTCCTCCACCAGCGCCAGCTCGGGACGGCGAGGAGGAGGTTGAGAGTAGGAGAGAGGAGGGTGGAGGCGAGAGCTGAGAGACTTGCTTGTACTCCTCCACCCTCACACCTGTACATGATAGCCATGAGATATATATATATGAGATTGACATGTCTTTGTTACCTGAGCACTTTGTGTGGTTGTGGCTTCGTGTTTGTGTACTTTTCTTCTTTCCACGTTCTTCGTGTTTACTTTGCTTTTGCCCTGTATCTGCAGCTGCGGTTTTCACTTGAACAAAACAGGTTAATTCATCTGTTCGACTTGGCCCCTTGCCCAATAGGCAAGGGGTAGCAATACTTTGACCTTAATGACGGGTCAAGGGGCCAAGCCTTTAATCAAATAAGGTAAAATGAAATAGCTGATAGAGGGAGATGCATCATGCAAAGCACACATATACAAACCATAAATAAAAGATGCCCATGCAAAAGAATGCAAGCATACATCGTGAAGAAATGCACTTATTATTTTTTTTCTTTTACTCGTTTATATTTTTTTTGTGATTTTTCTTGAAAAACGCGCCTTATAGAAAGGCGTGGTTTGCATAAAGACGCCTATGGAAGACGGCGTTAGTTTTAAAAGGATTTGATTTTTGAAAAAGACACGACCGTCTCAGAGACGTTACTTTGAAGACGACGACCTAATCTAGGACGTTAATTCTAAAGAACGCGCCTTAGACAAAGGCGTTAATTGAATAATTCCGCAAAAAAAAAGTTGCCAAGGCTATCAAGACCACGGATCCTACATGGTCACCATCTAAAATTCATTAACCTTTCTTGAGTAAAAAAAAGGGAGTTGACGTGCTCATAGTTGACTTATATTCGAGATTTCGCACAGTGCAATTTCTTGAGTCCGTCTTGACCATCTTGTGAGTTCATGACTTTACCCCATAGAAGGGATGGAAGAAAATATAAGGAAAGCCCATAAGGGATTCTAGGATGCTCAAGGCAAAGTTACCTCCCCTACCCTATGCCTGTTGGGGTTCGGTCTTTGGCGTAGGGAATTTGTTGCCTTTTTGCCCTTTTATATTGCATGCATACGCCCAAGGTTTTCCTTGCGGGGACTTTGCCCTCTTGACATGCCTTTCTTTTCACAATTTGACTTTCACTTTGGAATTGATTTGTATTGAAAAATAAACCTAATTGCACTTGGGCTTTTGTGGCATTTGCTCCCTTTTGGGCCCTGACTTCCACCTACTAGGGCGGCGGATAGGCTTGGTGTGTCTACCTCGAGGTCTCCCTTCCTCCCTTATGGGCCGAAGAAGAAAAGAACGGGTATTGCCTTTCACTTTTAGTCAGGTTTTTGACTTTCTGTCGAATTTTGCACTGCTTGATCTCAAGAATAAAGCGTGTAGTGTGTGCGGGAGTCAACCCCCTTTTAAATTAGCAAGATTGATGAATGAATTCTGAATTTTGACCTTTCGGACATTGATCCTTCGTGTGCCATGGCACCGACTTTGATCTCTTTTGTTTGATTTTGAAGAATTTCTAATTTTTATTTGCTTTTGGTTTTTTTCTATTTTTTTTAGATTTTGAAGATATATATTTTTTTGTTAATTTTTGAATCAAGGATAGTATTTCTTAAGGTACAAACCATTCCAAGGGTGAGTTAACTCTTCTCCTTCAGCATTAACCAGTTTATAAGCATTGCCAGGATAAACGTCTTTTATGATAAACGGTCCTTCCCAATTGGGTTGGAGTTTTGAGCGGGGGCCACCCGGCTTTACGAAAATTCTCTTGATTACCATTTCACCGATCTTAAATTTTTTCTCAATTACTTTCTTTTGGTAAAAACGTGAGAGTCTGTTTTGATAAACGCGCGCATGCTCAGCGGCGACCAGACGCTTCTCATCTAGGAGTTCCAGTTGGACAAGGAGTGAATCACGACGTTCATCAATAGAGAGCTCCTTATCCAATTGTACTCGCAGAGAGGGAACGAGAATCTCATAAGGGACTACTGCCTCCATTCCATAAGTAAGGGCGAAAGGGGTTTGCCCAGTGGGTGTGCGAATGGAAGTGCGATAGGCCCAAAGAGCTTCAACTAGCTTGTCTGGCCAATCCGAAAATTTATTAGCCTCACACGTCTTTTTGACAATTTTGATTAAAGTTTTATTAGTTGCCTCTGCTTGGCCATTGCCCTGCGGATAATAGGGAGAAGAATGATGCAATGCAATGTTATACCTGTTGCAGAGATCCTTGAGCTCTTGAGAGATAAATTGAGGTCCATTGTCGGTGACGAAGGTACGCGGGATGCCGAACCTCGTGATGATATTCTTCATGATAAATTTACAAACGGTTGACGCTTTAATTTTCACGTAAGCTTCTGCTTCCGCCCACTTGGTGAAGTATTCCGTTGCCGTGAGGATGAACGACTTTTGCTTGGTCAGGAGATTCGAGTCACCAAGAGGTCCAATGATATCAAAAGCCCACATGGAAAAAGGCCATGGGGAGGACGTAGAATGAAGTGAAGAAGCAGGAGAATGAATCTTGTCGGCGTGCAGTTGGCACTTAACACACCTTCGAACATAGATAGAACAATCCTCTTCTAGAGTTGGCCAATAGAACCCTAGCCTAAGGATTTTCTTAGCTAACATCCGGCTATTCACGTGACCGCCACACACTCCAGAATGCGCCTCTTCCACAACTTTCCAAGATTCATTATCATCGAGGCATCTTAACAGAACACCGGTGAGCCCTCTTCTATAGAGCACACCTCCAACCAAAACATATCGTTGAGCCACTCTTCTAATTGCTTTCTTCTCTTCTGCAGTGGCTTCTTCAGGATAGGACTGATCATTGCAGTACCTAGCAATCTCATAATACCAAGGCTTCTCTTCGTCAGCCAAATCTTCTTGCCAATCCAAAAGCATGACTTCCTTACCTTTGAGAGCTTCCTTCTGCTTAACCTTCTCAAGCACTTGATCCCTAATGTCAAGGAATGCGCGATCCTCGATAGCTGGAGTATCACGCTGATGAATCAGGGGAACATGAAAATCACGCTCAGGAGGGAAAACTAAAGCGGAGGCCAAAGAGGCGAGAGCGTCAGCCAAGATGTTCTGGCTGCGAGGAACATGGATGAAAATCAATTTGGTGAAGAGTTTGGCATAAGCTGAAGCAAGCTCCTGGTAGGGTTTGAGCTTGGGATTGATAGTGCGGCACTTGACCAACACCTGGCGCAGTATGAGCTGACTATCACCCACAATCCTCAAATGGGTGACACCATATCGATGAGCGGTTTGAAGACCGGCCAAAAGAGCTTCATACTCGGCTATGTTGTTAGTGACAGGGAAAGTGAGCCGAGCAGCAAATGGGATGGTGACCCCTTATGGTGTTAAAAGAACCATGCCGATCCCTCTTCCTTGAGAATTTAGAGCTCCATCAAAATGTAATGTCCATATAGGATCATGGGGTTGATTAATGGACATTAATTCTTCATCTGGGAACTCTGAGTTGACAGGATCAAAACGGGGGAGAGGGTGGTGAGTAAGGTGTTCGGCAATGGCGTAGCCTTTGATAGCTTTCTGCTGGATGTAAGTGATATCAAACTGAGAGAGGAAGCTTTGCCAGCGTGCTAATCGATCAGTGAGGACAGATTTTTCAAGGAGGAATTTAATTGGATTCATGCGAGCAATGAGGTGGACCTCATGAGCTAGGAAATAATGTTTTAACTTCTGAACTACCCAAACCAAAGCTGCACAAGTCTTTTCCATGGCTGAGTACCTCTGCTCACAGGGGTTAAGAAGCTTAGACAAGTAGTATGCTGCCCTCTCCTTACTTTCTTCATCCACTTGGGCTAAGACAGCACCTACGGAGTCATCCAGGACTGAAACATAGAGAATAAGTGGCTTACCTGGAATTGGCGGCCTCAGGACAGGAGGATTGGCCAAATAATCCTTCAATCCGTCAAAGGCTGCCTGACACTTGTCATCCCAATTAAACTTGACTCCCGGCTTAGTAAGCTCGTAAAACGGCCTACATCTTTGTGAATGCTGAGAGACGAAGCGGTGAATAAATTGCAACCTCCCGATTAATCCTCGAACTTCCTTCAAATTCTTGGGAGGAGGCATATCTCTGATGGCTCTCGCCTTGTTGGGATCAACTTCAATTCCCCTCTTGCTGATAATAAAACAAAGCAATTTCCCTGAAGAAACGCCAAATACGCACTTCTTGGGGTTCATTTTCAACTGATATTCTCGTGACCTTTGTAAAACCTTAGCCAGAACCCCAGGATGCTCAATCCTTGTCCTTGATTTCACTACCAGGTCATCCACATACACCTCAATATAAATATGAATCATGTCATGAAAAATCGCCATCATAGCCCTCTGGTAGGTGGCTCCAGCATTCTTAAGTCCAAAGGGCATGACCACATAGCAATATGTACCCCATGGTGTAGTGAATGATATTTTCTCTTGATCCTCTTCAGACAGACGAATTTGATTGTACCCTGAAAAGCCATCCATAAATGAAAGAGTCTCAAATCCTGTCGTATTATCAATCAGAACATCAATATGAGGGAGGGGGAAGTCATCTTTAGGACACGCCCGGTTGAGGTCCCGGAAGTCTATACAAATCCGAACTTTCCCATCTTTCTTCATAACTGGGACAATGTTAGCCACCCAATTGGGATAGTGGACAACTCTAACAAATCTAGCCTTATGAAGCTTATCGACCTCTTCTTTCATTTTTAAAGCCATATTAGGGTGGAAACGCCTCAACCGTTGTTTGACCGGGACAGACCCTGGCTTAAGTGTAAGACGATGTTCAACGAGCGCAGGGTCTAATCCCGGCATATCCTCATAACTCCAAGCAAACGTGTCCTTGTATTCTTGAAGAACTAAAATGAGCGCCTCCTCCTCGGCAGGCGGCAAATTCTGGCTAATGAGGACAATCCTAGGGTCTTTCTCGGTACCCAGATCAATTTCTTTGGTAGGTTCTTCTACGGAGGCTGATGGTTCGTCGAATCTTCTCATGCCACTAGCAAAAGCATCAGCCTCGTCCTCATATTCTTCATAACTTTCATCCCCCTCTTCAATAGGGTCTTCATCATTCATGATTTCATAAACGCCCAAACCCTCATAGGAAGCAACGGTATCTTCATATTCTAATTCTGGCAGAATAATTGGACTTTCCACGAACTCAGGGATTGCTAAACAAGCTTGGCATCTGATAGCCAATTCCAATAAAAATCTGCGAGGAATCTCCTTACCCTTGGATTTCTTATGTGAATCTACCTCATGAATTTTATTAGAAGAAGAAGAGGAGGAGGAGAAGCAACTAGCCTGATTAGAAAGAAAAGAAGGAGGTGAAAAAGTGGATACAAAAGGTGATACAGAAGAAGACCCCTCGCCGGAGGGGGAAAAGAGATCTATCAAGGAATCTTGGCAGAGCGGCCCCTGGGTTGGGACGCACTCGGGAGAGAAATAGGAGGTCTCCTCAACAGAGATGGAGGATGGGAAAGTTGAAAAATCAGCATTTTTTTTTTCATTTTTAACTTTTTCTTCATTTTTATTTTCCTTTTCAAGGAGAAAGCAGTGTGATGGGAGAATAGCAGGAGGAGTGGAAATTGCAAGATTAGAGAAAGATTTAATCAATGATGGCCCATGGGGGGGCGAGATGGAGATTTTAGCAAATTGCTCGAGGAGCGAAGGGGGAATTGGGAGAGAAACTTGGATTGAATTTGGAGCAAAACTGATTGTAATTGGAGGTGGTCTTGGCACATGACCAAACCAATGAGAATGTAGAGAAGCAAGCATAGATGGATGTAGCGAAGTGAGAGAAAAGAGGCCGGCCCACAGCCTATCCACAGTAAAACCTTCTTCAAATGGGACATCTGGCTTCCCAGTATCCGTGTAGTCACTCAGCAGCTACCTCTTGTCTATGATCACTGCTGGCATTTCAATCAATTCCTGTATTAATGGAGGCCATTCCGGATCAGTCGGCATGAAGAGGCGGCTCAAAGAAATAGTAATGTCATTCATGTCGAACCACCTGTACCAGTCACATTCTGGATCACCCATTTTCCTTCTTTTGTCCGGCCTTAAAGACTCCAGGGCTTTGTAGGTAACCAGTGGGGCAATGTGGCGAGCAAACTGTCTGGCGTGAACATCTTGATAGTCAAGCAGTGAAGTAATTATGGTAGTCTGCTCATTATTCTGAACGCCACCAGTAACAAAATGTGTCTTCAGTGTCCAGGAGAGTGGCTGGCGATCAGTCTTCAAAGTAGAAGTCATAAATGCCCATGGCTCTTCTTTATTTTTGCTTGGCCCTTTATAGCCTAAACCGCCTCGTACGAGCAATTTTTGCGGCTTAATGGGCCTAACCCTGCCCTGACAGTTGGCACCCAGGCCTTTGCCATCTTGATACCCCATTTTTAACAGAATGTTCCAGCCAGGGGTGTTAATCATGCTCTTTTTCTTCTTCCCCTTAGAAGGCAGGGGTGTCATAGCAACCGTGGTAACAGTCTCGGATGGCATTGGCCGTGGACGAGGGACGTCCAGCACAGACAAGAGTGGCTTGTTGGCAGGCCAAATAGAAGGAACTGATGAAGCTGCATGAATATCTTCCTCTGGCAGAATCGGCATACTGGTCACCTTGATAATACGGCCCTTGTGTGGGAATTTGAGACACTGGTGATTTGTAGAAGGCACCGCATCAAGATGCTGGATGTACGGGCGGCCGAGAATGCCATTAAATGTTGGATCCATGTCCAAGATGTGAAAATCTGCTGTGATGGTGGCAGGACCCAAGCTAACTTTCAATGTGATCATGCCTAGAGGAGGCTTCTTTGTGTTGTCATATGCAGTGACCGTTATGGTGGACGGCCGAATCTGGCTTTCTGGTATGCCACATAACTTCAAGGTGCTCGGTGGCAAAACATTGATGGATGCCCCAGTATCTACCAGACATTGCTTGACAGCCACCTTATTGATGCCGACTGTGATGCATAAGACATACTTTCGTGCTGAGATTGGTGCCAGTTCGTGCTCATGAAAAGTAATCACCGGCTGACTGCTAGCAGGTGTTAACACTGTGACTATCTGCTCAACTAGAATTTCTTCATTAACCATTACCTTCTGCAGATATTCCTTTAGAGCCAGCTGATGAGTGGTGGACCGTTTGATCAATTCCAGGATCGAAATTCTTGCCGGATTCCGGTCCAAATGCTTTAACAAATCATATTCAGTGCCCGGTACAGACCCTTGTTCTTGTTCTTGCTCTTGCGGCCCCTGTACGGGCTCTAGTTCCCTTTGTGGAAAAATTCGGTTGAACATCCGTCCACTACGGAGCGGCGCCACGCCTTGACGTGCCTCTGTCGGGGCCAGTGTGGGAGGAGGATTAGAAGAAGAAGAAGGTGTGTTGGTGTTAAGGAATGGTGGAGGGGTGTTTGAAGAAGGGACCCCCACGGGGGGTGTAAATGAAGAATTCAATGGAGATGCCCCCGTGGGAGGCGTGGGAGTAGAAAGGGATACCCGAATGCGGGGGGAATTGGTGGGAGGTGGAATAAGAAGAGGTCTGGGCACAAAAGGTGGCGGAACTGCTGGCGGAGGGGTCCTTGCCGGTGTAGGAGTGGTAGAGGGTGTAGCGGGTGCTAGCGGTGAGCGAAGTAGGAGTGGCCTGGACGGCGGAGGTATAGAGTTGGTGGTAGAAGGTGGGGTTTGTCGTGCGGTAGGTTGTGGAGGTGGCAAATGGGTAAGGAGAGAGCGGGCCGGCAAGGCCGTAGAACTGGTGGAGGTAGTTGGGTTGACGGGGCGTAGAAGGGGACGTCCCGATAGAGGAGTAGAAGAAGACGGAAGGGTGCGCAAAAGGCGCGGAGGTTGATTTTGGTTCGGATTGTGATGAAATGCCCCGACAGAGGCGTTTTCTTCGTGCCATCCCTGTCCTCTCTGCACTTCGTAGAGGGACGTGACAGGGTTCACATGCTGATTAGGGGCGTGCTCTGGCAATGGATTACGGACAATCCCCATATCCTGCTGGGGTGCTGGAGCTTGCTGTGGTTGAACTTGTTGTGGAGCGGATTGCTGGGGTTGTTGATTTTGCTGTTGCCGAGAAGCCCTTCTTTCTTTCATAGCGGCTCTGAATTGCCTCATCTCATCCCAATTGATGTCACCCTGGTCATTTAGATCATAAATGTAATCTCTAAAGTGGAAACAACGATCAAGGTTGTGACCAGGGCTGCGATGAAAAGCACAATAACGGGATGTGTCAACATTAGCGGGCCACACGGTTCTTTCCCTTGGCAAGGCGAGCAAGTTGGCGGCCATCAGAGCATTAAAAATATCGGGGAGACTTTCGGGAAGTGGAGGATAGTGGTCCCTTTTGGGGCCAAGTGGTGGTCTCCTTTGTTGTTGTTCGTAGTTGGCAGGTGGGGGCACTTGATGGTATTGTGGTGGAGCTGGAGGGTCTATGCGGTGGGCTTGGTTTTGCGGTGGAGCGAAGGAGCGTTGAGGTGCGAATTGGGGTCGTGGAGTAGGATTAAAATGAGAGTTCTGTTGTGGAGGCGGTGGTGGACGCGGGTTAGCTTGATGGTGGGGGTTGCCAACTGCGCCGACTTGCTCATTTGTGACGGTGCCCTCAGTTGTGGGCCCGCTGTTAACATTGGTGGTTTTCTTAAACAGCCGAGGCTTCGGCTCAAACATGCCCATAATGGGCGAATCCTTCATCTGTGTCTGGATGTAACGAGCCCTCTCATAGAGCTCTTCCATAGTAGTCAGCCGGTTCATGGCCAAAATATGGCGGAATTGAGGAGTTGCATTAGAAATAACCATCTTTACTTGCTCCTGTTCCGACAATGTGTCTTTCAGCTTCTCGGCCATCGACCGCCATCTGTCAGCAAATATGATGAAGTCCTCCTCAGCCTTCATTTTCTCCGCAACTAAATCTGTAACGGACAGGGAGGGTCCAACACGGTCTCTATACTTTTGCAAGAATTTCCTTTGGACAACATCGAAGTCACTGGCATCAGCTGACTCCAGGGAATAAAACCATTCGAGGGCTGGCCCCTCCAGAGATCTTCTGAATAAATAGGCCAGAGAAGCCTTGTTGCCTTGCCAGAAGGAGGTCTCGTACATAAAATCCTTCAAATGAATGACCGGATTACCAGTTCCATTGTACCGCCGAAAGTTCGGCATCTCAGACGGAGGAAGATGGAAAATTGGCAGAGTGGGGAGCGAGATTTCTGGTACATTCTGGGCCGCAGTGACTTTCTTAAGCTGTTCTTCCATGTGGGCCATCTTCTGAAGTAGCAAAGCATTAGAGTCGGACTCAACTGGGGCCTGAGCAAAAGAACGTGGTATAGGCGACCGTAGGATCTGAGGAGGTTGGGGGAATTGGTGCCTAACCGCAGAATAACTCGCCTGCTGGGCCGGTATGGCCGTGACAGGCGTTGGTGGACGAGAGGGGGGTTTATGCAAGACCGCCTGGTCATTGATAATCTGGTGACCACTCGCGGCCGGAAGGGGGGGGGGAAGAAGAAGAGGGAACTGACTTCCCCTTCAAAGCGGCCTGAATGGCTTGCCGCTGGGAGTCATCCAATTGAGAGAGAGCCTGGATTAAATCTGTAACGTTGATGGATGGGGAAGAGTTCCCCGAAGTATTGGAAGGTAGAGCCTGAGAGGGAGTCTCAACCTCTTGAGAGGTGGTATCAACCACATGAACTTGTGAATAATGAGGGTGAGGAGGGAGATAGTTTCCCTCATAATAGGTGGGGTCTTGGTGATGGTCCTCATGAGATTGACCAAAAACATTTTCATCCACATCATCGTAAGTATACCCATAGTTTGCCATGTTGATGATCGTACCTGAACGGAGTTTCATGCTTAAGAGAGAGAGAGCTTAATGAAGGAATTATCACACAAAGCACTTAATCCAAACAGCACAATTAAATCGACCCAACTAAGTTTATGCAAACAATGTTGGAAAGCAACGCAGAATTTTAATGTTTGATGTTTGAGATTAGAGTGGATTATTTGTGAACAGTTCACTCCTTTTGCCAAGTGAGACCTAGTTTGATCCAAGTGTGACCTCCGGGTCAACTAGGTTTTTCTCTCTCTTCACCAACGAATAGGTCCTCTAGAACTCCGGTACTTCGAGGGTACAACCAGCCCGGCGTCCGTGAGGGAATCCACGGGTGCGGGGACTTATGGAGGTGTTGGAAAAGGGATTTCCGGTCCAAAGAGACGGAATGCTCAATGGAGGGTCGTCCCGATTCCAAGAAGGGTGTGTGGAATCCTAATATAGAGAGAGGAGGTCTCTCAACCAAAAGCCACCAAGTGCAAAGCAATATGATCAAATCAAAGCAATATAGGCAAGCAATATGACAGCAGCAGCAGTAAGCAAGGTTCTGTGAAACGCAGGAAAAAGATGACCTGGGGCAGGTCGCTATCAACCAAAGCAACGACAGGGTCACTGTCGTGAATCACTGCGAGAGGCTATGAGCCAGCAGCGAGAAACAGAAACGCGCCTCTGGTAGAGGCGCTAAATCTGAGGGGGACGCCTCTACGTGAGGGCGTCAAATATGAGGAAGCGCCTTGAGGTGAGGCGCTGTATAGTAACAACACGCCCTGGGGCAGGGCGTGAATTCATAGGCAGAGTGATTAAAGCAGTAAGATGATGGGAAGACGTCTTGACAGCAGACGTAACGCAACAATAAGACGCCCTGGAGAAAGGCGTTAAAATCAATAATACGCCCTGGAGGGGGGCGTTAATTCTCAGACAGTATAATGAGCAGAACCAAAGCAGCAAATATGATAAAAGACGCCCTGTAAAGAGGCGTTAATAAACTAAAACACGCCCCTGTGAAGGGCGTTAAAACAAAAGGCACCCTCGTGGAAGGCATTAATTCAGGGAAATATGCAAACGCAAGCTGGCTGATCCCGGAGTGTGCAGTGTGCACAGTGGAGGGTGCCCGAGGGACACAAAGGAAAGGGTACCGAGGGTACCAAGGGGGAAAGAGCACGCGTGGGTGCCAAAGGGGAAAGGGCACACGAGGGTGCCAAAGGGGAAAGGGCACGCGAGGGTGCCAATGGAGATGGTAATCAAAAAGAAAATAGTGGAAGTCCCACCGTGATCGCCAATTTGTGGATGGGCATAAATCCCTCACAAAATCACAAAAGAATAATGATGTGATAAAACATGTGGAGAATAAAGATGATTAATGCATAAATAAGGGGAATAAAAGCTTGCACGTGGTGCAAAAATGGAGATGTGATCGCCAGAGGGGTTACCTCAATAATAGTAAAAAGAGATCGCGAATACCTGGTGAAGATTGGAACGCGGGATGATGTGAAGTTCCTTCCTCCTTCTTCAATCGGCCGGCCGATGAGAAGGGTTCTCTTTTTGATTACCTTGCAAAAAAGACAATGAAACAATAGCAAAAGATGGGATCAGCCAACGTGCAGAAGTATCAATCCAAATAAGATATATAACGATGATGAAAAGAAATCAACATGCGCACCTTTTTTTTTTTTGGTTTTAAAACCCCTAAAGAGGGACTAGGGAAAGAAAGGATATGTGATGAATCTAATGCAAACAGTGAAAAAGGAAAAGAAGAAAAAGACTGACGATGGAGTTGACACGAACGTAAAGAAAGAAAAAAAGAACAGTGATGATCGGTTGACGAAGACGAAACCGAATAAACGAAATAGAAAAGAGCCCTACTGTCCCTGTTGATAGTAGAGGGAACCAAAGATGAAGAGGGGGAAGCAGCAGATCTTGAGCGTGATAATCTCGGCTTTGGTACCTTAGCCGTCGTAACCCTTCAAAGGGTCGATCAGGACTCCCTTAAATAAGGTTTAGATCAAAAGATAAACATGGATAGGAGGAGAGTAATGGCAATGTTTATCAAAAGCAAGAGCCCTAATCGAGCAAGAACGTCAAACAAGGCAGGACTCTGTGAGGAAAAGATGGAAGAAGGTAGGACACTGGAGGTGAAACACGCCTTCCAACAGGGCGTCAATTCTTGATTTGACGACCTACCCATACGGCGTTTCATGAAACACGACCTAAGACAGGGCGTTTCTTCCTGGATTTAATTTTGGCAATAAAACTTACTTTTTTTTTGAAAATCATGAGAACACGCCTAAGATTGAGACGTTAACTTAAAACACGCCCTGAGGAAGGACGTTAATCAATAATTAAATTGATTTTTGAATTTTTCTTAAAACCGGATAATACCAGGAATTGACGCCCTGAAGTTTAGTCGTCCTTTCTTTATAACACGCCCTAGATAAGGTCGCTATTTAAATAACGCCCCTCTTCAGGTCACGAATCACAAAAAATGCAACAAAATGCAACGGAAAATCCACAAAAAAGAAAAACTTTATATTATGGGAATATTGACGTTCACTTTGGGGCGTCAACATAGTGACATGAGATTTGATCAATATAGCGTCATTTTTGGCGTGTCTACACTTCTGTTTCCGACTCGAAAGCTAAACCCAGTCCTAATGGCAATCAACTTGCTAACTCCGAACAGCCTTAAGACTCCCCGGACTCCTATAAAGGGAAGGCAATTCCTCAAATCAATCAAAGCAACCTTCGGAGCTCTGTTCTTCTACTACTTCTTCTGTCTGTTCTTCTGCAGGCACCGCAACCGTCCGAGCTTCCTCCTGTAACAGAAGATGGAGAGGGCGATTAAGAGATCCAAATCCTCAACTCCCAGGCTAACCGAGATCAACGGACACATCAGCAACCGCATTGCATTGAATCAGGTAAGGATTGAGTCTTCTGTTCTTTTCCACTTGTCTTAAATGTTCTTCTCTTCTGCAAGCTCATTTATTCTTCTTTCTGTATTGTTCTTCCTTTCTTCCTTCCACGGGACTTCCCGAATGTCCCAAGAGCAAGGAGATTCACAAAAAGATCTCTCCAAATTTTCTTCAGACATGAGAGTCTATTTAACAAGATGGCACCTTCTGGGTCTAGTCACCCACGCCAAACATTATGATCAGATTCATCTTGACTGGGCAGCTATAGGGGCTCTTGTAGAGATATGGCATCCTTCCACCCATACCTTTCTCTTCTCTACTTTTGAAGCCACGATCCTATTAGAAGAATTGGAGATAATCTTAGGCTTAAAGAGAACGAAGCAAGGAGATGAGGAAAAGGTGGCCATCATGCCAAAACCAATTGCCTCTCATGAGCTATTAACAAGCTTGATATCTAGCCCCAACCTAGTGAATCAAGTCAAAGCCACTAAAGGAATCAATCTTCTAAAGCTCGCCTCATGGGTGTACAAGAGAGCGGATCAAGCTAAAGAAGATGAAGAGATAGAGCGGATAGCAAAGGCCTTCGTGGTGTGCTTAGCAGGAGCAATCTTATTCCCATCCACGGAGGACTTTCTAGAAGAAGCCCAATTAAGCGCTATAGCGAGCTTATGGGAAGGAGATAGAGTTGGATCGGCGATTCTAGCCTATCTCTATAGCGGACTTACCTCGACGGCGATGGGAAGGCCCATCTACGGATGCATGCTAGCACTCTCTAGTTGGGTAGATCTCCACTTCAAGTTCGATCCATGTGATGAAGCCCAACAATCCTCGAGAATCTTCTCAAAAATCCCACTCTCTTATATGACCGATTCACTTGGGCTAAGCAATAGAGTGACGAACCGGATTCCTCAAATCAAGAAGAGAGCGGAATGGAGAGAGCACCTCAAAGCAATGCCAAAGAATCTCTTCACTTGCGCCCCGGGAATACTCAAGACTCAAGAGCTCCGTGCAAGATTTTCTCCCGGGACGGACCTTCGTCTCATCGGTGCTTTAGAATTCGTGCTATACAACTCACATCGGTGCCTTCCTCAACTCGGGCTTCCACGGCAAGTATTCGAGGACCCATCACACCTCCCTCCTATCAAGAGACGGGACCTTGGCAGCAATGAAGATGGAGAAGAATGCATAACTATTCATGCTCTGTGGAAAATCAACAAGGCTCATCAACCTGTAGAAAGCTTGGAAGAAGACAGAGATGAATGGAAATCTTATGTAATAGCCCTGAGAAAAATGAGGCCCAAAATGACTCATTAAGCATTGTAATCTTTTCCTTCCAATAAATCAATGATATTTCCTTTATTGAGCCATCTTACTGTGTTTCTGATCAACTCTTCCAACGTTATGTGATTCTATTGCAAATAACGACTCAGGCAATGCCGTGAATTCATAAAAGGACGCCTTCACCACAGGTCGTCTTCCCTGATTGATCGCTCATAACTGACGCCTTCACCAATGGGCGTCAACTGAAACAGGTCCTAGGGCAAGGCGTTAATTCGATTCATATTCTAAAATATATTCGTTGAGATTCCAAAAGTAACGCCTTCAGGACAGCCACGTTTCATATAAATAACGCCCCAATCGTAGTCGTTACTCAAAAACAGTAATGATTATTTCCATCAAATCAATCAATTGCCATTAAATGCGTCTGACGACGGTTATCATTCCCCATGCAAACAAAAATAACGCCTTAAGAAACGTCGTCAATTATTAAGAAACGCCTTGATGTCTGTCGTTGATTCCACAAGACGCGGCCTTCCTTAAGTCGTTAATTCTTTTGGACCGTTCGACTTAACTTTCCCTCCTTTCTTCTTCTTCCTCCGCAACCCTAACCGAAACCCTCCCATTTCTCATTCTCTCTCTATCTCTCTCCCTTCTAACCCTCGCCCTAGCCATGGCCGGAGGAGGTTTGAAACGCCAACGGGTGGCCGCCCCCGAGGTCATTGACCTGGGCGATGACGCCCACGGCGAGGAGGAAGCCCCTCCCGCGGCGGCGGATGAAGACGCACCGGCGGTGGCGGCCGGCGACGAAGCTGAAGGAGGCCAAGAGGCCAACGAAGGAAATGAAGATGATGCCGGAGAAGAGGGAGAAAATGAAGAGGGAGAAGAAGGCGAGGACGGTGAAGAAGAAGAAGAAGATGGCGATGAGCCACCGCCCACGGCGGCGGCTCCTCCCCGTGCCGGCCAGCTCCGGCGGCCTAGGCAGCCACGGCCTCAGCCACAAGAACCCAAACACAAGAAGGTAGGCCCTCAACCCAATTTTCATTTTGTTTTCATTTTAATTTCATTTTTATGCCATTTCCATAGCCCTCGGGGTATAAACCCTGCAACCCAGAAAGAAGGCGCCCTCAGGGGCGTCACATTTTTTAAAAAAAGACACGGCCAACCCAAGGGCGTTAATTAAATTATTTTCCTGAAAAATAATTAACCCCATGAGAACACGCCCTAAAGCATGTCGCCCATTTAAATTCATATCATGCTGTTAATTTATATCAAGTCCATGCTTTAAATTATTTTCCATGAATTATTCGTATGCTGTTATTTTTATTTTATTTTTTCTGAAAAACTTGAAAACAACGCCCCCCATCGAGGCGTCAATTCAACAACAGACGACCAAACCAGAGGTCGTCCATTCATTAATTCCTGATTAAATTAACGGACCCATTTGGAAAACGCCCCACTCAAGGGCGTGACTTGAAATATGTTTAAGAATTTCAAAAATTAACCATAGGATCACGCCCGACACAGAGGCGCTTCTTAGATAACAAAGACCTAGGATAGGTCACAAATTCAAAGCACTCTTAAGAACCACGCCCTCCTTAGGGGCGCTAATTCAATAAACCACGACCTGAGGATGGTCGTTAATTAAAATCAAACACCAATATTTCAAACCAAGGCAGTTTATAAGATTCAGCATGAATAATCAAAATAATTAAGTGAAAATTCTTTTCTTTACATGCAGGGACTGATGAGGACACGGATCTCCTGGGTTATGGTCCGGGCAGCATACTACGGCCTCCCCGAGTTTCAGAGAGCGAGGGTAGATGCTATGGGGTTTGGGGCCTTCCTTAGCATAGAGCCAGTTAGGCCAGACCTACCACTTATCCAGGTTCTACGGGAGAGATGGGACAGGACCAGCCGGGCATTCCTGATGCCATGGGCGCATATGGTTCCCACCCTAGAGGATGTAGCTAGGATCACCGAGTTGAGGGTAGACGGTGAGGCTGTGAGCGGGATCACCTACCCTGACTACACTGAGTTCGCCCAGAGATTGCTAGGGCTAGAGATGGTCTACGAGACACCCAGCGAGTGTAGGACTATCTTCCGCACCGACCTTACTACAGTGATGGGCTTAGGGAATGCTAGGCACAGGTCCGTGGAGACCCTAGAGCAGTTCTCTCAGAGGTTGATAGACGGGGCTAGGGCGGTCTACTGCCAGGACCCAGCTGATAGGGAGAGAGCGGACCGAGACTTGAGGAGGTTCCTACTACTGCTGCTCGGGAGGCTATTACTCGGGACAAAGGGCGACGTCATCAACTGTCGATTCCTGGGGATACTCGAGGACCTGGAGGCAGTTGGCAGCTACGCCTGGGGAGCGGCACTGCTAGCGCACATGATGGCCGACCTGTCCACGGGGATAGGTCGAGAGACGACCGTCAGTGGCTTCTCACCTTTTCTTCAGGTATGCACTTTTCATTTTTCTTTTCTTTTATTTTTATCATGCTGGTGAATGCTTCACTAATATGATGCATGGATGCAGGTTTGGAGCCATCTATACATGCCGATGGGGCGCGCTGACCCACGGCCTGGAGGTGAGGGAGCTTTCCCTCTAGCACGGCGCTGGCTGCCGATTGTGTTTGGAGCCCCACTGGGCTACGAGTTGTGGGTGCTGCGGAGAGAGTTCCGAGACTTCCCTCCCTCGCTGGTATGCATGAATGTTATGCATCTTTCTTTTGCATTTATTTTGTATTTGTTATGATGATGATGAAATGATGACATGTATGTTTATAAATGCAGGTTCAGTGGAGACCCTATGAGGGGATGACGGACGAGGGCCAGCCGTGGGTTGTAGCGTGCCGACCTCGTTTTGGGCATGAGCTTTGGGTTCATTGCCTGAGCGAGATCGAGCCGTTACGGCTTAGGTTGGTGATGAGGACACTAGGCCTTCACCAGGAGTGGGTAGAGGTAGGCGAGCCGCGGGGCATCGGGAAGAAGACGCGAGGTCGTACGAAGGCGACCGACTGGAGGGTGCGGTTCGAGGAGCAGTACGCCGACTGGCAGCGAGGCGGGACCAGAGTCACCTCCCGGGTGACTGACAGCTCCGAGTACCTCCGGCGCTACTGGGAGGTATACGCCGGCCGACCCCAGATGAGGGTCCTAGGGGTATGTATGAATGTAATTACTTCTAAATTAAATGTAAATGCTTATGTTTCTATCATGTGACTAACATGTAACGAATGCAGGATGCGCGGGACATAGCGGCGATGGATGCCCAGGCCTACCTACACAGCCTGGAGGACCAGCTGGCCGCCACACGGGCTGACCTAGAGACCCTGGTGAGTGTTTAAATTATTCCTATATGCACATGTATATCTTTTTTGTTGAGTTATTGATGATTAGCCACTGACGATCTCAATGAATGCAGCGTGCCCAGCAGGGAGCAGTGAGGAGAGACCCAGGAGAGGCCTCCAGCTCGAGAGGGCCCAATGCAGAGGTGACTGCACTGGCAGGGCAGCTAGCCGGAGCGATCGCACGAGCCGAGGCAGCAGAGCGCGATCTCGCTTCACGGGTAAATTCCAAAACACAAATCCATTCAAATATTGATTATATAATTGTGCACTGATGAAAATCCATTTTACAGACTGAGGAGCTTCGTGCCGCTCTTACCTGTGTTGATGAGGGCTTCCGTGCGACGAGCACACATGTGAGTGGTTTAAATCATGTATTGCTTGTATTGCTAGATTACTGAATCATTGCATTTAATTGTGGAATTGATGATTTGCTTACATGTTTGCAGACGACTCAGCTTCAGGCGGTACGTATCGAGTTGGCGATCCGTGATCAGCGGATCTCAGAGCTTGAGAGGTCCCTGAGGCGACGAGAGGAGCTACCTCAGGACGTGGCCGAGCTGCGGGTGGCTCTTGAGCTGGAGCGACGGGAGCGTGCCCGGGAGCGCGAGGAGCGTGCTCGTGAGCGAGAGGAGTACCAGGCGGAGCGTGCTCGGTACCAGGAGCAGGTAGCAGCACGCGAGCGAGAGCTGGCAGACTCGAGGACCCAGTTGATCCTTTCTCAGGAGCGGCTACGAGTGTCTGAGGAGCGTCTCCAGCGAGGGCGCGAGCGAGCACGGGCTGCGGGATACTCCTTCACCAGCTCCACTTTTGTGGCGGGCTCTTCCCTCGAGAGAGGAGCGAGGCAGGGGGTCAGGTTCGGGTTCCAGCTTCTTCACGGGGGCCCATGCCTCCTCCACCAGCGCCAGCTCGGTACGGCGAGTAGGAGGTTGAGAGTAGGAGAGAGGAGGGTGGAGGCGAGAGCTGAGGGACTTACTTGTACTCCTCCACCCTCACACTTGTACATGATAGACATTCATGATGTATATATATATATATATATATATATGAGATTGACATGCTTTTGTTACCTGAGCACTTGTGTAGTCGTGGCTTTGTGTTTGTGTACTTTGCTCTTTCCACATTTTGCTTTGCCCTGTTTCTGCGACTGTAATCCACACTTTGAACAAACAGGTTAATTCATCTGTTCGACTTGGCCCCTTGCTCAATAAGCAAGGGGTGCCTTTACTTCTGACCTTAGTGACGGGTCAAGGGGCCAAGCCTTTAATTAAATAAGGCAAATAAAATAGCTGATAACGGGAGATGCATCATGCAAGCACGCATATGCAAACCATAAATAAAAGATGCCCATGCAGGAATGCAAGCATACATCGTGAAGAAATGCATTTTTTTCTTTTTTCACTCATTTATATTTTTTTTGTTATTTTTATCCTTCTGAAAAACGCGCCTTAGAGTAGGTCGTGGTTCGCATAAAGACGCCTTTATCAGACGGCGCGAATTTGAAAAGGAATCTGATTTTTGAAAAAAGAAACGACCTGCTCAGAGACGTTATTCAGAAAGAGACGACCTAATCTAGGACGTTAATTCTATAAAAAGTGCCTTAGCCAAAGGCGTTAATTGAATTATTCTGCAAAAAAGGTTGTCAAGGCTATCAAGACCACGGGTCCTACACGGTCACCATCTAAAATCCATTAACCTTTCTTGAGTAATTAAAAGGGAGTGGACGTGATCATAGTTGACTTGTATTCGAGATTTCGCACAGTGTAATTTCTTTAGTCCGTCTTGACCATCCTGCCAGTTCGTGACTTACCACATAGAAAGGATGGAAGAAAATATAAGGGAAGCCCATAAGGGATTCTGAGATGCTCAAGGCAAAGTTACCTCCCCTACCCTATGCCTGTTGGGGTTCGGTCTTTGGCGTAGGGAAATTTGTTACCTTTTTGCCTCTTTTATATTGTACGCATACGCCTAAGGTTTTCCTTGCGGGGACTTTGCCCTCTTAACATACTTTTCTTTTCACAACTTGACTTTCACTTTGGAATTGATTTGCATTGATGAAAATAAACCTAATTATACTTGGGCTTTCGTGGCATTTGCTCCCTTTTGGGCCCTGACTTCCACCTACTAGGGCGGCGGATAGGCTTGGCGTGTCTACCCCGAGGCCTCCCTTCCTCCCTTATGGGCCGAAGAAGAAAAGAACGGGTATTGTCTTTCACTTTTAGTCAGGTTTTTGACTTTCCATAGGATTTTGCACTGCTCGAGTTCAAGAATAAAGCGTGTAGTATGTGCGGGAGTCAACCCCCTTTTAAGTTAGCAAGACTGATGAATGAATTCTGAATTTTGACCTTTCGGACCTTGATCCTTCGTGTGCCATGGCACCAATTTTGACCTCTTTTTGATTTTGAAGAATTTCTATTTTTACTTGCCTTTTGGAATTTCTATATTTTTTTGTTTTTTTTTTTGATTTTTGAATCAATATTCATTTTTTTTGGATTTTGAAGATATATATTTTTCTTGGATTTTTGTTGAATCAAGGGTAGTATTTCTTAAGATATAAATCATTCCAAGGGTGAGTTAACTCTTCTCCTTCAGCATTAATCAATTTATAAGTATTGCCTGGAAAAACGTCTTTTATAACAAACAGTCCTTCCCAATTGGGTTGGAGTTTTGAGCGGGGGCCACCCGGCTTTACGAAAATCCTCTTAATTACCATTTCACCGATTTTGAATTTTCTCTCAATTACTTTCTTTTGATAAAAACGCGAGAGCCTGTTTTGATAAACGCGCGCATGCTCAGCGGCGACCAGACGCTTCTCGTCTAGGAGTTCCAATTGGACAAGGAGTGAATCACGACGTTCATCAATAGAAAATTCCTTATCCAATTGTACTCGCAGAGAGGGAACGAGAATCTCATAAGGGACTACCGCCTCCATTCCATAAGTAAGGGTGAAAGGGGTTTGCCCAGTGGGGGTACGAATGGAAGTGCGATTGGCCCAGAGAGCTTCAACTAGCTTGTCTAGCCAGTCCGAAAATTTATTAGCCTCACACGTCTTTTTGACAATTTTTATCAAAGTTTTGTTAGTTGCCTCTGCTTGGCCATTGCCCTGCGGATAATAGGGAGAAGAATGATGCAATGCAATGTTATACCTGTTGCAGAGATCCTTGATTTCTTGAGAGATAAATTGAGGTCCATTGTCGGTGACGATGGTGCTTGGGATGCCGAACCTTGCAATGATGTTCTTCATTATGAACTTGCAGACGGTCGACGCTTTGATCTCCACGTAGGCTTCCGCTTCTGCCCACTTGGTGAAGTACTCCGTTGCCGTGAGGATGAATGATTTTTACTTGGTCAGGAGGTTCGAATCACCAAGAGGTCCAATGATATCAAAAGCCCACATGGAGAAAGGCCATGGGGAGGATGTAGGATGGAGTGAAGAAGCAGGAGAATGAATCTTGTCGGCGTGCAGTTGGCACTTAACACACCTTCGAACATAGATGGAACAATTCTCTTCTAGAGTTGGCCAATAGAAACCTAGCCTAAGAATCTTCTTAGCTAACATCTGGCTGTTCACATGACCACCACACACTCCAGAATGCGCCTCTTCCACAACTTTCCAAGATTCATCATCGTCGAGGCATCTTAGTAAAACACCGGTGAGCCCTCTCCTATAGAGCACACCTCCAACCAAAACATAACGCTGAGCCACTCTTCTAATTGCTTTCTTTTCTTCTGCAGTGGCTTCCTCGGGATAGGACTGATCATTGCAATATCTGACAATCTCATAATACCAAGGCTTCTCTTCGTCAGCCAATTCTTCTTCCCAGTCTAAAAGCATGACCTCTTTGCCTTTAAGAGATTCCTTCTGCTTGTCCTTCTCAAGCACCTTATCCCTAATATCGAGAAATGCACGATCCTTAATAACTGGCGTGTCACGCTGATGAATTAGAGGAACATGAAAATCACGCTCAGGAGGGAAGACTAAAGCAGAGGCCAAAGAAGCAAGAGTGTCAGCTAGGATGTTTTGGCTACGAGGAACATGGACGAAGATCAATTTGGTGAAGAGTTTGGCATACGCTGAAGCAATTTCCTGGTAGGGTTTGAGCTTAGGATTGATAGTGCGGCACTTGACAAGCACCTGGTGCAGAATGAGCTGACTATCACCCACAATCCTCAAATGGGTGACACCATATCGATGAGCGGTTTGAAGACCGGCCAAAAGAGCTTCATACTCAGCTATATTGTTGGTGGCGGGAAAAGTGAGCCGAGCAGTAAATGGGATGGTGACCCCTTCTGGTGTTAAAAGAACCATGCCGATCCCTCTTCCCTGGGAATTTAGAGCTCCATCAAAATGTAATGTCCACATAGGATCGTGGGGTTGATTAATGGACATTAGTTCTTCATCTGGAAACTCTGAATTGACAGGATCAAAACGAGGTAGAGGGTGGTGAGCAAGATGTTCGGCAATGGCGTAACCTTTGATAGCTTTCTGTTGAATGTAAGTGATATCAAATTGAGAGAGGAAGCTTTGCCAGCGTGCTAATCGATCAGTGAGGATAGATTTTTCAAGGAGGAATTTAATCGGATTCATGCGAGCAATGAGGTGAACCTCGTGAGCTAGGAAATAGTGCTTTAACTTCTGAACTACCCAGACTAAAGCAGCGCAAGTCTTCTCTATGGCTGAATACCTCTGCTCACAGGGGTTAAGAAGTTTAGACAAGTAGTATGCTGCCCTCTCCTTACCTTCTTCATCTACCTGAGCTAAGACAGCACCTACAGAGTCATCCAGGACTGAGACATAGAGAACAAGTGGTTTGCCTGGAATCGGCGGCCTCAGGACAGGAGGATTGGCCAAATAATCCTTCAATCCGTCAAAGGCTGCCTGACACTTGTCATCCCCATTAAACTTAACTCCCGGCTTAGTAAGCTCGTAAAACGGCCTACATCTTTGTGAATGCTGGGAGACGAAGCGGCGAATGAATTGCAACCTCCGATTAATCCTCGAACTTCCTTCAAATTCTTGGGAGGAGGCATATCTCTAATGGCCCTTGCCTTGTTGGGATCAACTTCAATTCCCCTCTTGCTAACAATGAAACCAAGCAACTTCCCTGAAGAAACGCCAAACACGCACTTCTTGGGGTTCATCTTCAACTGATACTCTCGTGATCTTTGCAAGACCTTGGCTAGAACCCCAGGATGTTCAATCCTTGTCCTTGATTTCACAACCAGGTCATCTACATACACCTCAATATAAATATGAATCATATCATGAAAAATCACCATCATAGCCCTCTGATAGGTGGCTCCAGCATTCTTAAGTCCAAAAGGCATGACCACATAACAATAAGTACCCCATGGTGTAGTGAATGATGTCTTCTCTTGATCTTCTTCAGCCAGACGAATTTGATTGTAACCTGAGAAGCCATCCATGAACGAGAGAGTCTCAAATCCTTCCGTATTATCGATCAAAACATCAATATGAGGGAGGGGGAAGTCATCTTTAGGACACGCGCGGTTGAGATCCCGGAAGTCTATACAAATTCGAACTTTTCCATCCTTCTTCATAACCGGAACGATGTTAGCCACCCAATTGGGGTAGAGGACAACTCTAACAAATCTAGCCTTATGGAGCTTGTCGACCTCTTCTTTCATCTTTAAAGCCATATTAGGGTGGAAACGCCTCAACCGTTGCTTGACCGGCACAGACCCTGGCTTAAGTGTAAGGCGGTGTTCAACGAGCGCAGGGTCTAATCCAGGCATATCTTCATAACTCCATGCGAACATGTCCTTGTATTCTTGCAGGACCAAAATGAGCGCCTCCTCTTCGGAGGGCGGTAAATTCTTGCTTATGAGGACAATCCTAGGGTCTTCCTCAGTACCCAAATTAATTTCTTTGGTAGGCTCTTCTACAGAAGCTGATGGTTCGTCAAATCGTCTAATGCCACTAGCAAAAGCATCAGCCTCGTCCTCATATTCTTCATAACTTTCATCCCCCTCTTCAATAGGGTCTTCATCATTCATGATTTCATAGACACCCAAACCCTCATAAGAAACAACAGCATCCTCATATTCTGACTCTGGCAGGATGATTGGATTCTCTATAAATTCAGGAAGAGCTAAACAAGCATGGCATCTGATAGCTAACTCTAACAGAAACCTATGAGGAATCTGTTTACCCTTGGACTTCTTATGTGAATCTACCCCTTGAATTTTAGTGTTAGCGGAAGATGAGGAGGAGCAACTAGCTTGATCAGAAAAGGGAAGGAAAGGAGGTGAAAAAGTGGATACAGGAGATAATACAGAGGAAGTCCCCTCACCAGAGGGGGAGAAAAGAGTTAGCAATGAATCTTGAAGGAGCGGCCCCTGGGTCGGGACGCACTCAGAAGAGAAATAGGAGGTCTCCTCAACAGAAATGGAGGATTGGAAATTTGGGAATTTGGCGTTTTTTTTCGTTTTTATCTTTTTCTTCATTTTTATTTTCTGTTTCAAGAAGAAAGCAGTGTGAAGGGAGAATAGCAGGAGGAGTGGAAATTGCCAGATCAGAGAAAGATTGAATCAGTGATGGCCCGCGCGGGGGCGTGATAGAGAGTTTAGAAAATCGCTCGAGGAGCGAAGAAGGAATTGTGAGAGAAATTTGGATTGAATCTGGAGATAAATTGATTATAATCGGAGGCGGTCTTGGCACGCGACCAAACCGATGAGAATATAGAGAAGCAAGCACCGATGGATGCATGGAAGTGAGAGAAAAGAGGCCGGCCCACAGCCTGTCCACGGTGAAGCCTTCTTCAAACGGAACATCTGGCTCTCCAGTATTAGTGTAGTCACTCAGCAGCTGCCTCTTATCCGTAATTGCAGCTGGCATCTCAATCAATTCATGAATAAGTGGCGGCCATTCCGGATCAGTCGGCATGAAGAGGCGGCTCAAAGAAATAGTAATATCCTGCATATCGAACCACCTGTACCAGTCACATTCTGGATCATCCATTTTTCTTCTTTTTTCAGGCCTTAAGGACTCCAGGGCTTTGTATGTGGCCAACGGGGCAATATGACGAGCAAACTGTCTAGCATGAACATCTGACAGTCTAATATGGAAGTGATTATTGTAGTTTGCTCACTATTCTGAAAGCCACCTGCGACAAAATGTGTCTTCAATGTCCAAGTGAGCGGTTGGCGATCTGTTTTTAATGTGGATGTCATAAATGCCCATGGTTCATCTTTGTTTTTGCCTGGCCCTTTGTAACCTAGGCCACCTCGTGTGACCAGTTTCTGAGGTTTAACAGGCCTAATCCTGCCTTGACAATTGGCATCCAGACCTTTGCCATTTTGATACCCCATTTTCATTAAGATGTTCCAGCCAGAGGTGTTCATCATTGTTTTCTTCTTTTTCCCCTTGGGAGGCAGGGGTGTCATAGCAACTGTTGTGACTTTTTCTGGCATTAGTCGTGGACAAGGGACGTCCAGCACAGATAATAGTGGCTTGTTGGCCGGCCACATGGATGGAACTGATGAAGCCACATGAATATCCTCCTCTGGCAAAATCGGCATACTGGTAACTTTAATAATGCGGCCCTTGTGTGGGAATTTAAGGCATTGGTGATTTGTGGAGGGCACCGCATCGAGTTGCTGAATGTAGGGGCGTCCCAGAATGCCATTAAATGTCGGGTCCATATCCAGGATGTGAAAATCTGCTGTGATCGCGGCAGGACCCAAACTTACTTTTAACGTAATCATGCCTATAGGAGGTTTCTTCGTGTTATCATATGCAGTGACTGTGATAGTAGACGGCCGAATTTGGCTTTCTGGAATGCCACACAACTTCAAGGTGCTAGGTGGCAAGACATTGATGGATGCCCCAGTGTCCACCAGACATTGCTTAATAGCCACCTTATTAATGTCAACTGTGATGCATAGAGCATACTTTCTTGCTGGGAGTGGCGCCAGTTCATGTTCATGGAAAGTAATTGCCGGCTGACTGCTAGCGGGCGTTAAAACCGTGACTATCTGCTCAACTGGAATGTCCTCATTGACCATCACCTTTTGTAGATATTCTTTCAAAGCTAGCTGATGAGTGGTGGACCTTTTAATTAGTTCCAGGATTGAAATCCTTGCTGGGGTTCGGTCCAAGTGCTTTAGCAAATCATACTGAGTCCCTGGCACTGACTCTTGTTCTTGTTCTTGCTCTTGCGGCCCTTGCACGGGCTCTAACTCTCTCTGCGGAAAAATACGGTGGAACATCCGTCCACTGCGGAGCGGCGCCACGCCTTGACGTGCCTCTGTCGGGGCAAGTGTGGGAGGGGGATTAGAAGAAGAAGAAGGTGTGTTGGTGTTAAGAAGTGGCGGAGTGGGAGTTCCCACGGAGGGAATCCCCCTAGGGGGTGTTGGTGCCCTGGTAGGAGGCGTAGGAGTAGAAAGGGATACCCGAATGCGGGGGGAATTGGTGGGGGGTGGAATGAGAAAAGTTCTGGGTGCAAAAGGTGGCGGAACCGATGGTGGGGGGATCCTTGCCGGTGAAGGAGTAGTGGTGGCGGGTGCAGTGGGCGTAGGCTGTGGAGGTGGTAAGCGTGTAAGAAGGGGGCGAACCGGCAAGGTCGGAGAATAGGCGGAGGTAGGTGGATTAACGGGGCGCAGAAGAGATCGGCCCAATTGAGGGGTAGGAGAAGAAGAGGGGGTGCGCAAGAGGCGCGGAGGTTGATTTTGATTGTGATGAAGTGCCCCGACAGAGGCGTTTTCTTCATGCCATCCCTGCCCTCTCTCCACCTCATAGAGAGACGTGACAGGGTTTACGTGCTGGTTTGGCGGGTGCTCCGGCAGTGGATTGTGGACGATCCCCATATCGTGCTGAGGCGCTAGAGCTTGTTGTTGCTGCTGTGGAGCTGGTTGCTGTGGCTGCTGAGCCTGTTGCTACCGAGGAGACCTTCTTTCTTTCATGGTGGCGATGAATTGCCTCATCTCGTCCCAATTGATGTCACCCTGGTCATTTAGATCATAAATGTAATCTCTGAAGTGGAAGCAACGATCAAGGTTATGACCAGGTGCACGATGGAAAGCGCAGTAACGGGATGTGTCAACATTAGCGGGCCACGCTATTCTTTCCCTTGGTAATATGAGCAAATTGGCGGCCATTAAAGCATTAAAAATATCCGGGAGAATTTCTGGCAGTGGAGGGTAGTGGTCCCTTTTGGGGCCAAGTGGTGGTCTCCGTTGTTGTTGTTGGCCATAGTTGGTAGGTGGTGGTACGTGGTGGTACTGTTGCGGAGCTGGAGGGTTAGCACGGGGCGCTTGGTTTGGCGGTGAAGCAAAGGAATGTTGGGGTGCGAATTGGCGTTGTGGAGTGGAGTTGAAATGGGGGCTTTGTGGTGGAGGAAGGTTAGGACGTGGGTTAGCTTGGTGGTGGGGGTGGCCAACTACACCAACCTGCTCATTTGCAATAGTGCCCTCTGTCGTGGGCCCACTGTTGTTGACAGTTGTGGTTTTCTTGAATAGCCGTGGCTTCGGCTCAAACATGCCCATAATGGGCGAATCCTTCATCTGCGTCTGGATATAACGAGCCCTTTCATAGAGCTCCTCCATGGTGGTTAACCTATTCATGGCCAAGATATGCCGGAACTGAGGAGTTGCATTGGAAATTATCATCTTGACTTGTTCTTGTTCCGATAGTGTATCTTTCAGCTTTTCGACCATCAACCGCCATCTATCAGCAAACATTATGAAGTCCTCCTCGGGCTTCATTTTTTCCGCAACCAGGTCTGTGAGTGAGAGGGAGGGTCCGACCCGGTCTCTGTACTTCTGCAAGAACTTCCTCTGAACGATGTCAAAGTCACCGGCATCAGCAGGATCCAATGAATAGAACCATTCAAGGGCTGGCCCATCCAAAAAGCTCCTGAATAAGTAAGCCAAAGAGGCCTTGTTGTCTTGCCAAAAGGAGGTCTCGTACATGAAATCCTTCAAATGAATAAAAGGGTTACCAGTCCCATTATATCGCCGGAAGTTTGGCATCTCAGATGGTGGCAAGTGGAAGACTGGCAATGTAGGGAGCGAGATCTTCGGTGCATTTTTAGCCATAGTGACCTTCTTAAGTTGCTCTTCCATGCTTGCCAACTTCTGAAGCAGTAGAACATTAGTGTCGGACTCGACTGGGGCTGGATTTTGAATAAAAGAATGCGGTATAGGCGTCCGTAGAATTCGGGGAGGTTGGAGAAATTGGTGCCTAACCGCAGAGTGGCTGTCCTGTTGGGCCGGCATGGCCGTACCAGGCGTTGGTGGACGGGAAGGAGGTTTATGCAGGACCGCTTGGTCATTAACGGGGTGATGGCCACTCTCGGCCGGAGGGGGATTGGAGTACGAAGAAGGAACCGACTTTCCTTTCAAGGCGGCCTGAACTGCCTGCTGCTGGGAATCATCCAACTGAGATAATGCATTAATTAAATCCGTGACATTGAAGGATGGGGAAGGGTTCCCCGAAGTGTTGGAGGGTAAAGTCTGAGAAGAGGGCACAACCTCTTGAGGAGTGGTATCAACCACATGGACTTGAGGGTAATGAGACTGAGGAGGAGGGTAATTTCCCTCATGATAGATGGAATCTTGGAGGGGAGTTTCATATTGACCAAAAACATTCTCATCCTCATCATCATAAGAATATCCGTAGCCTGCTATGTTGATGATTTTACCTGAACGGAGTTGCATGTTTAAGAGGAGAGACGGCTTTATAAAGGAACTATCAAACAAAACCCACTCAATCCAAACAAGCCAAATAAACCCAAGCAAGTTTATGCAACCAAGTTGAGATGAACGCAAGATTTTAATGTTACGTTTGAGATTAGAGTGGATTGAATTGCAGAATAATTCTCTCTTTTGCAAAGTGAAACCTAGTTTATCCAAGTGTGATCTCCGGGTTAACTAGATTCTTTCTCTCTCTTTACCAACGATAGGTTCTCTATACTCCGGGTACTTCAAGGGTACAACCAGCCCGGCGTCCGTGAGGGAATCCATGGGTGCGGGGACTTACGGAG
The DNA here is from genome assembly GCA_022559845.1 of Amorphophallus konjac. NCBI lineage: Eukaryota > Viridiplantae > Streptophyta > Magnoliopsida > Alismatales > Araceae > Amorphophallus > Amorphophallus konjac. Next base: position 74,010,389 of record CM040128.1, on the reverse strand, counting down.
GTCTTGGAAAAGGGATTTCCGGTCCAAAGAGACGGAGTGCTCAATGGAGGGTTGTCCCGATTCCAAGAGAGGGGTGTGGAATCCTAGTGTAGAGAGAGGAGGTCTCTCAACCAAATGCCACAAGATGCAAAATAATATGATCAGATCACAGCAATATAGGCAAGCAATGTAATAATCAATCCAACAATCACAGACAGCAACATGAAGCAGGTTTCTGTAAAAACGCAGGAAAGAGACGACCTGGGGCAGGTCGCTATCAACCAAAGAGACGACAGAGTCACTGTCGTGAATCACTGCGAAAGCCCACGAGCCAGCAGTGAGAAAACAAAACGCGCCTCTGGGTGAGGCGCCGTAATCTAAAGGACGCCTCTGCAAGAGGGCGTCAAATCTGACAAAGCGCCTTGATGTGAGATGCTATGCAATAAAAGGGCGCCCTAAGGCAGGGCGTGAATTCACAGGCAGTGTGATAAAAGCAGTAGAATAGTAAAAGACGTCTTGGCAGACGACATGACACAGAAATAAAACGCCCTGGATAAAGGCGTTAAAAGAAAAAGCGCCTCGGGGTGAGGCGTTAATTCCGGAAAATAATCAAACAATCGTAAACTGGCTGATCCCGGGAGTGTGCAGTGTGCACGGTGGAGGGTGCCCGTGGGGCACAAAAGGAGGGGTACCGAGGGTACCGAGGGGAAAGGGCACACGTGGGTCCCGAAGGGGAAAGGGCACACGTGGGTGCCAATAGGAAAGGGCACACGTGGGTGCCAATAGGAGATGGTAATCAAAAGAAAAATAGTGGACGTCCCACCGTGATCGCCAATTTGTAGATCGTGATAAATCCACACATGAAGAAGAATTTAAATGTGAGAAAGCATAATAAAAATAAGGGGAGATGATATAGTAACAAAGAAAAGAAGAAGCACGTGGTGCTACTAAGGAGGGTGATCGCCAGAGGGGTTACCTCAAGAAGAAACAAAGAAGATCGCGAATACCTGGTGGAAAATAGAACGCGGGCTGGATTGTGAATTCCTCCTCCTCCTTCAATCGGCCGGCCGATGAAGGGGGTTTTTCTTTTATTGATTACCTTGCAAAAGAGACAAAACACACAAGCAAAAGAAGTGGATCAGCCAAGTGAATGTAGTATCAATCCCAAAGATGATATGATGATGAAATAAGAACAAAACATGCTCACCTTTCTTCTATTTTTTTTAAACCCCTAAAGAAATAGGGAAGGAGGAGATATGATGCTAATGCAAACGTAAAAGAAGAAGAACACAGTGATGATGAAGCTAATGTAAAAAATAAGAAAACAACACAGTGGACGTGATGAACGATTGATGAAGACGAAGCAACACAAACAGAATAAAAGAAAAACCCTACTGTCCCTGACGACAGTAAAGGGAAACCAAGGTGGACGCGGTTGACCGGAAGCAGAGGAAGTAGAGGAAGCAGAGGAAGTAGAGCCCTTTCTAAACGATCGTACAGGAGGAAGATGAAGCTCTGTAACTCTGATCTCGTAACCCGTAAACCTCTGATCGTAACCTCGTCGTAAACTCTGTAACCTCTCTAACTCTGTCTAACCTGTGAACTCTCTGACCCGTCAACCCTTGTCTAGATCGACCAGAGCATCCTTTTATAGGATTTCAATCAAAGATAAGCTCAAATTTGGGAAGATAAGGATAGACAATGATCAAAGAAGGCAGGACTCTAACTCCAATTCGAGCAAGGAGACCATTGGAGGTAGGGAACTACTCAGGAAAGGCATACTCAAACACGACACCGAAGGATAAAACACGACCTTCAGAAGGGCGTCAAATCACAAATTGACGACCTACATCAAGACGCTACTCAAAACACGACCACGATCAAGGGCGTCACTTCTTGGATTTAATTTTGACAATAAAACTTACTTCATTTGAAAATTATGAGAACACGCCTGAGATGAAGGCGTTAATTGAAACCACGCCCTGAGGAAGGACGTTAATCAATAATTTGAATTATTTGAATTTATTTGAAACCGGATAATACCAGGAATTGACGCCCTGACATTTGGTCGTCCTTTCTTTGAACACGCCCCACATTAGGTCGCTATTTAAAACACGCCCCTCTTCAGGTCGCGAATCACAAAAATGCAAGAACAAACCAAAACCACACACAAGAAATAGAAAAACTTCATATTATGAATATATTGAAGTTCACTTTGGGGCGTCATCATAGTGACATGAGATTTGATCAACATAGCGTCAATTTTGGCGTGTCTACACATTCCACGCCAACGTCCCATCAAGGACCTCCAACCATAAGCGTCACTCCTCCGTCCTGTCTCATCGAATCCTATCTCATCTCAATTAATCCAAGTTGACACCTGCCAATCCTGATTCCTCCCTTACCACAGAGCCACGGGCCACCACCGGAACAATTCATGGCACATGTTTATAGGGGAGGAAAGTGGCATCCAAACTTACGGCAACATGGTCACCAACACCATGACCAATGCACATAGGTCTTCAAATGACATAGATTTTCATCACAGTTGGGTCCTTCCGCCACAATCCGACACAACCATAACCTACAGACGTTGTTGTGGTCGATCACACTGTTAGGCTCCCTAGCCGCTCACAGCTACCAACTGGGACCCATTATCTGTCAGAGATCACTTCTCTAAAGCACGATTTCATTCGAGGACACGACTGGCAACACAAGCCGGGCACCAAGCCACCGACTCTGACCAACACGTCCTCGGCCTCCGTCAGGTGACATCCTCAACAACCCCATCCGGGTCTAACACCGACGCCTAACATGGCCTTCATCACATGAACAGGGTACTCATGCGGCACGCTTGCCAATATTTTCCCCCAACTCTCCATCTGCCAGTGTCATGAACCACAATGCCTCAAGCAACGGCACGTCAACAACACGTATCACACAGAGGAACCGATCCTCAGATGCTCAACGTAACCTCAGGAATCCACCCGTAGCACCCAACGCTACGATTTTGAACCTGTGGGTTATGGGCCCACCAGGCTTCTGTTGCGCACTAAGATCCACGCGCACCGTCAAACACGGCAACTCAGGACTCGCCATCCCGACAATCCACAACTCGGCTGGCCAACTTCAAAAAATAGGGTAAGGAAAGCTTCATTACCTCGAACCCCTAGCACAGATTCACTCCTAAATCTGGCAATCCTCTGCAACTCTGCAGGCTCCGAACCACCACACATCGAAAAGTTCCAGCACCAGCCAAGAATGCGAACACCGGCCAGCCAGCACTTGTCCTTCCGGAACAGCGCCAGTACCCTTCAACACCAGGGGAAATGGGCACAACTCTCACAGGCAACCACCTTGCCAAAACACGAATCACGTATCGTACGGACTTAATGGCAAACAAAGGGCTACCAATCCGAAAACATGATGCAAGACAACGAACCTTAGCCAAATGCAATCTCTCCAACCCAAGGAGAAACCAACACTCCTCCGACCAATCGGAGAAACTCCACGCTCGACCTGACCTTGAACCACTCGCATACTAGGAACAACACCTTCAACATCAGAAAAACTATCGCTTCCATCAGGTCAGCACCAATGACACACTCGACGAGTGTCATATCGGACCACAATCACAACATCTCCTGATGCACCACCACTCCAATTCCTCGAACTGCAACACGCCACGCCAAGAGCCGCACATGAGCCATAATCGACAACCATCAACGCTCATCCTCGAGTCCCAAACTCACCACGAAACCTTCATAACTCAAGCCAAATCTAGGCGAACACAACCCATTCGCACGAAAGAGCACAGGAGCAAAAACTTACTGGGATAACTCCGCCCAATCTTGCCTCGAAATCCACAAAATAATCGGGACCGACACGTCATTTCTGACGCCACAAAACACGACGAGAACATCAGGCTCGAAAATCAGCAACTCACCGAGAAGATCCTCCACTCACCTGAGCGTGCCTCTCGGTCAGAACACCCACTCTGCCACCTTAAACCACAATCTTAACACCTCAGAGGCTGGATAACCTTAAGCTGGAGTGGCTAGACTCGACAACAGCTCCCTCAGAGCACGCACATGGCCACTTTAACAACAAACAATCCTTGCCAGCCACCTGACCTCGCTGCAGAATTCTCGAACACAGCACCACAGCAGCGCACCTGTCGGCAACCTATGCTCAACGCAGCACAACTGGGGTCACAACCCATCGGGAAGAAATATCTCTATCACATCCCTGGGGTCCCACACCGACACGAAAGCCGCGAACAGCAACCACCTTTACAGGGCTGTGCAGTGCACTCAAGCTCACAAGCGAGAAATCAAGCGAAAAATAAACACAAAACCCTAGGCCAGCTGTCGACTGTACTGGACCTTATGGACTCAGATCACTGCAATATCTCGAATTCCTATGTACGTCCACAACCACGCTCTGATACCATCTCTAACGGCCCAAGATCCGGATATCGGGAGGAGCCCGATACCATTCAAATCCTGGCCCACTGCCCACGAGCCGGGAGGGCTCGAATGGGATAAAAGGAGTGTGGAGGTATAAAGAAATAGGAAATAAGGCATGACAATTCAACAATTAATAGAAATAAATAACAAATACAACAACAGAGTCCAGTCCAACAGAAAGTACAGTCTAAGGTAGGAAACGTACCCAACACCGAGTGACCACTCGGCCTGGCGAGCTAGCAACTAAGAACCTCAGAACAGCACCCTCGAACCTCGAGGAAGAACCGCCGCACCTGAAAAGAAGGGGTGAGCCTCCTATCACTGGCTCAGTAGGGGTCCCACGGAACCCCAACTGAGAATAACGGCGGTAGCGGAAAGGAAAGCAGTTACAACTACAGCAGGAACAACAAATTGGTGGCCGATCAAAACTCGACACTATAGCTACTCCTACTGTACCGGACAAATACACCCCGATCTCACAGTCGGGGGACTACCGAACTAACGGGAAAACCTCTGGCTACGCCGCTAGAAGAAACCATCATGACCTTGCAGTCGTGGACCAAACACCATCTAGGGAAAACCCTCGGTGACGCTCACCAGAAAATCCCTAGACCTCTACCTCAGAAACACTCCCTGAAACAGTCGAGCAAACCACGTCTCGCAGATGGGAAACGAAACCCAAAAATAAGAGAGTCACGTCTCACGTGACAGGAGTACCTGCCCACCAGAAGCAAGGCCGGATGCGCCCCCTGGCATCCTAGACCGCGCCTCAGGTGTCCCCCTCATCGCACCCTGGCGGAACGGGGACACCGTACAAGTAACCACAAAACAAGAACTAGCTGGGGTCGCGCTCGTCAGCGCAGGTCCAACTGCCCCCAACCATGTGTGCACACACAGACCATGCATCCTAGGTCTGGCCCTCTGACTGGTTTTCCCCTCAGCCGGACTTTGGCTGCAAGATGTGGGGCCCGACGGTAACCAGCCTAAAAACTGTCTCTCTGGGGTAGCCTCGCCACCACTCCCTGGTGGGACCACTCGCGTGTCAGAAGGCTACGACTAGTGGGGAGTCACTGATGTGACCACTCTCTGAGGAGAACTGCGAGAAACACGCACGCACCCTATGCGAAAGTCGAGAAGAACCAAGTGGCACCGAGCCACTAGACTCTGGACAGTCCTCTATACTCACTAAATCCAATGGTCCTTGAGTCACAAGACTCGGGGTCAAGACCGTTGCACCAAACGGCTCCACGCCGTCAATCTTCCCTAACCCTAGGGTCAGAAATCTCGCCACGATTGCTCACTAGGCAGTTCACAACTGTTGAGACCATTCCCTCAAACAGGGAACTAAGAAACCCTCCAGCCCCAGGCTGGGTGATTGGACTTATAGTCCACAGGCCACACACATGGCCCACGTGGAAAACACCGAAGCATGATTCCCAAGGTAGCTCACAAGCCACCATGCCAATTTCCCATCCCAGGGAAAAGCAGGAAACCTCCAGCTCCAGGCTGGATGATTGGACTCGCAGTCTAGGGCCATACACTTGGCCCACTCAGGAACCATCTTCTGGAAAAGCCCACGACATGCGGGGAAAATCCCACCGCACTCGCACCGATACACGGTGACTCGACCAAGCGAAACATGAAAGCCCGGAATACATGGGGTTACCCAGACCCACCATACCTATGGGCATGCTAATCGAGGTAACATGGTACCTCTAGACAACCTAGAAATATGGTCACAGAACCCACGGGGTGTCCGGGACACTCACGAGACTGAAGGTCGACCACTAGGTCACAACCAGGTCGACCGGAGACCAACACGGTGCTAAACGGGCATGGCAAGCACGAAACACAAGTGGCGGTCCTCCCTGGACCATCACAGAGCTAGGCAGTTTGGCTGGGACCGCATAGCCCAGATGCCTCCAGAACCTAGGCGGTTACTCCCAGACCGCCAAGAAGGATAGCGGTCCACCGCCTGACCGCTAGGTGTCACCTAGCGGTCAGTCGTATGGCCGTTGTACCTCCTGACCTCGGTTGACTCTAAACCATAAAATGGTCGTGCCCTAGCCACTTCAAGGATCCAGGCGGTCCACACTAGACCGCTAAGTTCCTCAGGTGGTCTATCGTGCGACCGTTTAACCAACGGACATGGGGGGACAAATGGCGGCCGGCCCATGGCCGCCCGGCCATGAAAAATGGTCTGCCCTGGACCGCTACTCCAATCATAGTGGTCTATCGCAAGACCGCAGCCCCAAAACACGGTGGGATGGATGAGTAACGGTCTCCCTGGGGACCGCTTCACATATAGGCGGCTCCTGTTAGGGCCGTTTCTGTTCCGAAAACCCGAAAATGGCGAGTTTGGTGGAAAACTCTGTTCCACGCCCCATTCACGCTCACGTGAAAGGGAAACAAAGATTAATCCTTCCCCAAGCCCCAAGGCATCCAAAGACGCCATCAAACCACAGAATAACGCGTTAAAATGCTAGATCGGCTCACATCCAAAAAACATGGTTTTTCCCAAAAATGCCAGAATAAGCCCACTCGGCTCACCACGGCCTACCAAAATCACGGGAAAAGAAGTACACAAGCTGGGGATCCATCTCCCTACCTCCACTAAAGATTTGACGCGCCGTGGATGCCGATCCGCGAAGAAAACGTTGTTAAAGCTCCATAGGCTCGAGATCCCACGAACCGCCTCCACCATCGCGATCCTCGCTCCATCCTCGCCGCTCCACGCCCCACGATCCTCACCGCCTCACCCATGTCCACCTCCGTCGGCCGCCGGAGAAGAGAGGGAGAGAGGAGAGAGAGTGAGAAGAGAGAGGGAGGGAAGAGAGAAATGAGAGATGGGGAGAGAGAGAAAAGGAGGTTAGTATATATAGAAAAACCCAAAAATTCTAGAAGTTCAAAAAAAATACTAAAAATTACCTCCGCGATCCTCGGGAAGAGCACAACGTGTCGGTATTGTCCCAGAGTCGGAGAACGCAACGGTTCACCCTACACAGAGTTCCAAAGGCACATCAGGGAAAAACATGTGTAAACCGGTAAACTCAACTCGGGACCCACGAAAACGATCCGAAACCCACGTATCCAGATCCGAGAAATATCCAAAAAACCTGGGGCATTACAGCATAACTTTGTCTACATAAAGTGTTTGCATCATGGCTAGGGGGTCAGAGGGCTAAGCTCATGCTTCGACTGTGAGTATGAGGGCTAAGCTTATGCTTCGACTGTGAGTATGCTTGGTGCAGCTGAATTTAAAATTACTGATTGAGTATGCTTGGTGCTGAATTATCCTCTTTACATTGAATAAATTGCATAATGACTCATAGTTGCCATCATCAAAAAGCAGGAGAACGTTGTATCCCTGGTTTTGATAATGGCCAACTATGAATAAGTTTTTTTTTAAGATCCTCAAATCTTGTTGAAATTTCTAAATGACAAATTTTCCTTTCTATTATCAGGCAAGTAAGTCATTTGATGATTAAGAAATCAAGTGTGATGAGTCAACACAGCAGAAGTATTGAGTCGGCACTACAAGAGGAAAAAATGATCTCAGTTCAAAAAAATGGAGTCAACGCAATGCCTTCATTGCGTCGACAGAATACTAGAAACCAAGAGCAAACTATAAAGAGCGGATTCGACGGAACGACGAAGCAGAGTTGACGCAGGAAAACACTTCGATAGATTTCTGATTCAAACTCAAGAAGGGCTCGACACATAGAGTCGAATCCTGTTTACAGAGGTTCTGTCTGACCATAATATGGTGATGGAGTCGACACAAGGTTCAAGAGGAGTCGACTTAACGGCTGATCTCTAACAGAAATTCAAGACATTCAGGACGATAGAGTCGACGCATCAAATGGATTGCGTCGACTCAAGGAACAAGAGTTATTTAAATGACAAGCACTAAGATAATGAGTCTACGCAAACCTGTCATGGAGTCGACGCATTTGTTGAAGAGTTTCTAAACATAAAAGAAGAAATTAAATCACGAAGGCGGGCGCTGTGGAAAGTTGGTCGCGTGATTACACTAATCATTGGCACTTGATCCAATGCACGTGCATCGAAGCCTAGAAGATTTCTGAATAGAATATCCTTGTCTGACACGTGGGCCAACTGGAATCAAGCAAACTCCTCATCTCTTAGAGAATTTCATCCGGAGCTCTGCTATAAGAACTCGCCCAATCTCTGGCGAACAGAGACTGACTACTGCGAGAAGAAGAGGAGCCTTCTACTGAGAGAATTTGAAGAGAGCCACCTTGCAGTCCAAGAGAAAGAGGAAGAGAAAGAAGAAGAAGATAGAGAGGATCAGAGGTTCGTTAAGAGAATCTCGTTAGAGCAACTCCATGAATTCTCCCACGCTCTTGGCAGAGCTACATTGTTTTTGATTCTATTCTTGGTTTTGTTTTGTTTCCTCCTTTTCATTTCTATCCTTTGTTCCTGGACGTGTTTAGTGCACGATTCAGAGGATGAGTGACTGGGTGTCACTCACGGGCTGCTCTGAACAATTCAGAGAGTTGAGGAGAAATCCTCGTCTGTTGCTATGTGTAACATGTTTGATTGTTCTGGGAGCACAATCAAGAGTATACAGCTGGGTGCTGTACACGGTGATACGTTGATTGATCAAGGCATGGGAGGAGGTTGTTCCTCCCGGGGAAGCTATTTATTCAACATTTGTAGCGGAGTGGTTCTGCGAAGTTTTTGCTTAGGCAAGGAAGCCTCACCCTGATCAGGTGAGGGGTGGACGTAGGTTGCTGATTAGCAACTGAACCACCTTAAAAAGATTGCGAGCATTGTGGTTTGAATTCCATATCTTCTATCTTCGATCTCTCCGTTCTATCCTTTTAGTTTATTCAGTGCGCTGTGAACTTTCTTTTACGCAAGATAAGTGCTCGACAGTAGTGTTGTTACAGAGTTTTACTTCCTCTGTTTACTCATTTGTCCAATCTATCAAAGGTTAATTTGAAATTTCTTTTATATTACTTTGATTAAGGGGCTGATCTATTCACCCCCCCTCTAGATCCGCTTTATCTTTTCTAACAATAGATTGATGTCCTTTCCCCCAAGCCCTCACATGGAGGAGGAGTTTGATAGTACATGTCACGTCCCGAGCCTTTATTACAGCGGAAGACTAGCTCGAGGAACGCGAATAGCCGGCATGGTAAGCCTCTTGCAAGCAATAACGATCAGAGCGCAAGACAATCACACATAAAAATACAACTGCATAATAATTTAATCCAACTCCAACTTTATTTCATTAATAATCAAAATATTCTAATACAATGACTTTTCAACTATCTTTAATCCATCAAACTCAAGAAAAAAGGAAATTACAAAGACTCGATCTAAACAATATTGACTTTCCTAAGTCTTCACTCTCATTTTGATAAGGCTTTCATTCACTCTCGGACCCGCTACTTGTATAACTCGAATCCGAATTCGTATCACTTCCATCTCCTGAAAAGATTAGAAAATAGATAATGAGCACACTTGCCTAGTAGGTATATTCGCATCAACATGAAGGCACTATTAAAGTAATTAGCATTTTAGCTCTAAAGAATAAGGTGAAATCATGCAAACGCGATCAATCATGCGATTAAACTAAAGTAACAAGATGATCATGTATGATAGAATGAGTAAGTATGAACTAGCAAGAATGTAACAAGAACATGATATGGCCTTTCATGAACAAGAATGTACTAGAAAGTCATGTAACAATCAAGAATGTACTCTTCACTTAGTAGCAAGTACTTCGTGAATTTCTGTGGAATATCATGTAACAAGCTAGAAAGTCATGTCGTGCCTTGTGGATTGTCACTTATTTATCGAGAAAGTACTCCCAGCGCAATGCGATGCCAGTAGTATCATACCCCATGGTTTATAATAGTATGTTTCTGACAATCAGCCGAGGGGACTAGCATAGAGCCCTTGAACACAATCAGTGCTCGACCCGCATCTTCAGGTATAAATCAAGCTACTTCCACGCATGTAAATAATATGGCCAAGAAAGTGCAACTTCAATAATAGGTTTATGATAAAGTAATCCATCATAAGAATGCTTCTATTTAAAAAAAATTCAATAAACATATTAAAACTAGGTTATGCCATGAAAATAAATCGGCAGCATAACGTTATGTACCTTAACTTTCATAAATTAAATTAAGTATCTTGAGCAATATGACAAGTCCTAGACCATCAATAATCCATCTAGGAACTTTGGAATATCAACCCTTGGGTCAAACCTCGGGTTAAATCACTCAGCAAATGTGATGGTTAAATAATGGGCCGTTACATGAACGTGATAGTCTATCATTGGGCCATTAGAACGGGCTGAATCCAGAAAGAATAATTGGACTCAGTGAATGTGACGATTGTATACTGGACCGTTAGATGTGCCTGACGGTCGAGTAATAGGCCGTTACATAGTCAGAACCAGAAAACATCGATAGTGCTTTCTAAACAATTAGGCTTTAATGGTACAACCAACTCGACGTCCTAGTGGGAATCACAGGCTCGCGGAGAATTACGGAGGCCTTGAAACCAGATTTCCTAGTCCATTGAAAGGAATATCCAATAGAGAGGTCCTCAAGTCCAAGAATATGTTCCTATAGTGCAAAAGTGTAAACTAATGGTCATATACCGGAATATATGCCATGTACTTAGAGAAATTGACTCTATAGACAGAAAAGAATGTGTAACGATGTGAAACCATGATAAAACTCCGTCAATACATCATTTAAAATCATGGTTTTAATACAAAACTATAGAGTTTTAGCAAATGAAATTAACATATACTTTAAAATAACTCAAGATGCAATTCCTATCATGAATCGATTAATAACTCATAGTCATGAAAACATGTCAAAACTTAGATAACTAGGCTTATTCATAAGTAAATTTGACTGTTTTTAATTCTGTCTCGGTTTGACAGAACACAATTAATTTGACGGTCTAGTATGGGCACGTCACAGGGCTGTGACGGTTTATCGTGGAGCCGTTAGAGTATTGTAACACTCCGGTTATGGTCTGTCAGAGATAACAGAGAAACTTAAGTATAACAGGGAGTCTGACGGCTTATCGTAAGACCGTTAGAGTTATTTGACGGTCGAACTATAATCCGTCAGGGCACTGCTGATAGTAAAAATAAAAGAACTATGGTTTAAAACCTTTCATGCAAGAAGAATAAAAAAAAACAACTACTCTAGTCATGATAGAATGAAGAATAGGCCATCTAGATGCATAGGTTGTAGTGAAATGAACAAGAGAATATCTTTTATCTTGATTTAGGCTAAGGACATGCATGTATGTATAGACCTACTAAAACATGAAATTCAAAGCCTATAATGCATGGAATCAATCAAAACCAGAGGGCTTTTATCCCTATCATGATATTCTTGCCGTTCATGAGATAACCTACCTCTTTACTGGACTTTCAACTTTCAATTTGTGACTGCAAGACACGCCCTAGTTCTTCCCTTCCTGTGATTTTTCAGCAACTTCACGTCGCTCTAACTCCTCAATCTCTTGACCTAAGGACATGAAATTTTGAGGGTAAGAAGGTGAAACTAAGGGGAACATAAAGTTATAAAGACACTAAGGCTAATTACCTCGTTTTGGTGCTCTAATCTCCTGATCTTCAGTAGACTTCCTTTCAGATTCTTGGGTTGCTATGGTTGAACTAGTAACTTTGGAAGCTTCAAACTCCTTGTGAAGTTGATCTCCTAGCACGAAATTTTGAGGAAGATTAGTCCTATGTATAAGGAACAAAAAGTTCTAAAGAACTTACCCAAAATACTATCTCCTTACCATAGTTCCACGCGAGCCAATGTAGGGGTCGCGCAGGTCAAAACTAGGGTCTATTTATAGGTTCTAGCTAGGGTTTGAGGATTAGATCTATTCTAGAGTCCTTGTTAAAGCTTAGATCGACTTTAGAGAGTCCTTAACATGTCTACTAGTCCTCCCATATCGATCCCTAAAAGATAGACTAGCAAAAATTCAATCTTTTTACTTGTTCTTCCATGCACGGAACTGACAGAGCGTAACGGTCTAGTGTTGGCGCGTTACATTCCTGTGACGGTCGCACAATAGACCTCTACATCCACTGTGTGCAGAATTCAACTTAATTCAAACTCTTTTATTTGTTTTATCCACATAATTATCTATAAAAGGGTGTTTATTCTTAAAATTCGTGAATATGTTAAATAACCTTCTAGAATATGGGCCAAACTTAATGGGCTTGGTCCTTAAAAATTTTAGGTTTTATTTATCAAAGATGGATTAATTATTTAACATACTTATAATCAATTTAAGTTTTATAATTCCTAATAAATTCCAAAAAATTCTTAAAATAATCAAGAAATTATTTATATAAATTTTGGGGCACTACAGTACACTTCTTCAGCAGGCGGTGGAGGGTGCCCCCACTTTTCCCGGGACTTATGGCGAGAGGTGGACGCTTCAGCTTGACCTGCCCTCATCGGTGCGAAGCATATCTCTTTGTCTTCTTCTTCAGTAGCTTGGCTCGCACTGGGCGAGGCTGATAGTGTTTTGCAGGAGAGGACGATGCTTCCCCTCTTGACCTTTGGTTTATTGTTATCTTTCCCTTCTGTGACCGACATCTGCCCCCGCAACGGGTTGTCTGGTGCACTCAGCACTTCTAATTTCTTTTCAGCTTCCAAGGGTCCGAAGTGCTCCTATGGGGCATATTCATGGGGGGGCGCTATGCAAGCTTCAGCTACCTCTTCAGATAATTACTGGTATAAGGATACCATATTAACTGGTCTTTCCATAGCTGGCAATTCATGAGGGCGTGGAGGATCAACCATGTAGTCGCCCATTTGTAGCTCCCCTTTCTTGATTAGCTTTTCAATAGCATCTTTGAAGACGTAGCAGTCTTCAATAGGTTGCCCAAGCATCTGGTGATATGGGCAGAAGCGGGGATTGTCTTTCTTTCTTGCGTCCTCTGGTCTCTTCGGTTCCGGCAACGAGACCTTGTTGTATTTGATAGCCCATTCAAAGAGGACCCTAGTCCTGTCCTTGGGGAAAGAGTAAAGCTTTTTCATCTTGGCCCGCAAGGAAGGGCCTTCTTGTGGCTCAGCTGGCTTAGCAGGAGGAGGGTTGGTAACTCCCTTATCCTTTTATTTTTGCTGTTCAAATGCCTTGAAGTCAATTATGTGGACTTCCTTGGGCGCTGGCCACTTGTCAGCAGGTCAGGCTTTTTGGCTTGCAGCGACTGGAGCAGAAGGGGAGCTGGAGATGAAAGCTTCAATCTCCGCTACCACATTATTTAGCCGGTCGAAAGACCTAATTTCAATCCCGATCATCTTTCTGAGGATCTCCCACCTCAGGTTTTGTTTGTAGATTTGCACTGCATCTTCTTGATTTGGCGGCCGCCTGCATTTCATGCTGAGATTCCGCCATCTTTTGATATAATCCAGGGCTGTCTCGTCATTTCTCTACTTGGAGGCATATCGCTCGGCCACGGTGACCTCCCTTTTAGCAACATGGAACTGTTCCCAGAACTTCCGTTGCATAGCAACCCAATCACTAATAGAGTCGCCCGACAGGTTTGAATACCATTCGAAAGTTAGGCCTGTTAGCGAGGACCCAAAGAATTTTAGCTTGTAGGCTTCATCTACTACCAGATCGCCCATAATTATCATAAAGTAATATGCTATTTGGGAGAGCCCTGCCCATTAAACTTTTCAAACTTGGGTGGTTTATTGATGCCAGGTGGAAGCCTCTTTACAGCGTATTGCGGCGGATATGGCACCTTGTACACATCAAAAGTGCCAAGATCACCATCAACCCTTTCGACCAGCTTCATTTCAATTATTTGTTCTACCATTAGTTTATTCATCACGGCCGAGTCCACTAGTTTTTGATGGAAATGCGTAGGCTGCTGCGTAACAGGAGTGGTTAGAGCCGCGGCACGAAGTGCCGGCGGTGTCATTGGTGGTAATTGTTGCGTTTGAGGAAGTGTCGATTGAGCTAGTGGCAACTACAAGAAGTGCGGCTGGAAAGAGGCCTTGCTGTGGCCTGTTGGCAGAGAGGTAGCTGGGGGTGTAGCATCGCCCAGGCCAGGAGCTCCTCGGGATGATTCAGCATGCATATCATGTTGCCAGGGAACAGAAATTTGTTCGGTTTTTTCATTCAGCTGCCTTTTCAGGGATTCAATCTCTTGTCGATATCTCTGTAGTATTATCAAGACAGCCGAGTCTAGTGCTACCGCAGTGGGGGTGCTCTCCAACACTTCTCCCGAAACACCTTCGGACGGGGTTGTCGGAGGAACCTCTTCTTCTTCGGAAGTCACCATGTTGGCAGTTAACGTGGTGATAGTTTGTTTTCCTTTAGCTACTTTGAGCATTTCTTCTGCAGCTTTGCTTCTCCTTGTTATTGGCCCGGGCCTCCCGGCTAGCTCGGCCAATTCTTCTGGTTCTTTGGGTAGGACCCCAAATTTGCTGGTCACCCCTGCCATGTTGCAGGTAAAGACTTGCATTCTGTTTCCCTACCTCCAGACTCCCCTCTTGGCTTGACCGTGGAACGTCAACCTTTCAAATACTGATATTCCTTTCTTTTCTTCCCACTGCAGGGGGACTCCGAAGTATTCGGCTTCCAAGCCATCTTGATATTTATTGACGTCCATGAATGATGCCATCCTTCTTCTTTCTTTTCTTTCTTCTTCTTTTTCTTCGGCGTCGCTGGCACAAAGCAGTCTTTGTTGACCTATGGAGGAACTCCCCAAGTCATGGAGGTAATTCCTGATCATTTTGGTCATTTCTTCTTGACTGTGCCCTGGAGAGAGGGTAGGGGGCAGTAGTTGGTCTTGAGTTGATGGCACGTAGGAGAGCCGTGATAATCTGGCAGCCTCGTTCGATCGTCTTGAACGTTGGCAGAGATCGGCCTGCCTGGCGCAATCCCTGCGAGTAGGTAGAAGGGCCATGTAGGACGCACTACGGGATTTCAAGCCTTTTCATTCTTTTCATCTTTGTTTGTAGCATTTTTTTTTATCTTTTGTCATTTTATTAAGTGCGAGGGCGTGCCAGTCACCTAGGTGACAATTTATTCAGGTTCTGAGACTAGAGTGGTCCGGAACCCGGGGTGCACTCCATCTGACTAACCAGACGATTGTAGGTATCGGGTCAGGACTGGAGACCTGCCGTACCATAAGGTCACGACATTAATTACATCTCCCGTAGGGGAAAACCTTTGATTAGTCACCAAGATTTGGGGCCTCATGGCCTGAATATCAATTTTCATGAAAGAAATGAATAGTGTATTGAAAAGCATTAAAAGCCCCCATATTGGGGTGCAAAGAAGTATTTGGAGTCATATTGGTTACATGTTGACCCTTTCTTTATTCGGACAAATGTTCGGGTTGAAACATCATGAATACATCGGTAAAACTGGAGCGTATGTATGCCGGGGCATAGCAAATTTATTGTTTGAAGATGGAGATGCTCGGTTAAATCCCGGTCGGGACAGTTCAGAGTCAGCGGAGTGTCGGCCCAATGCGAAGTAGGGCTATAGCCATGATGGGGTGATCCCCGAAGGCCAAGCATGGCTTGCGAAGGCACATTCATTGTTCCCCCTCATACAGGGTCAAAGGGGAGGTAACCCCAGATAGATGCCGCTAGAGCTTTTTGTTTGTGTTTCATTCGTATATTTATTTATTTATAGGTGAATGATTGTATTCAACAAATGCGGGTTTGCAGACAAATGACCATCAAATTCTTAAGGTGTTTTTATCATCGACTGCCCCATATTCGAGCAGCATTACCGATCTAATGCAAACATCGCCTAAACGAGCGGCTGGTATGTCATGCTTTTTTATATTAGGTTTAGGCTGCTTCTCTTTGCCACTCCATTGCTACCCATCAGATTGGGCTATTGAAGCAACGACATTATCCCAACTTGAGTTTTCAACTTTTCCATTTTTTTTATTGAGGCCATGGGCCTGCTATGACAAAATGAGGATTATTAAGGTTTTGGGTTTCACTTCATTTCCATCACCTTTTCATTCTCTTTCTTGTTCCTTCTTCTGTTTGTTCTTCTCATCCTCTTCTGCCTCTTCTCTTTTTTTGATTGGGAATGAGCCTGCTGCAAAGAGCAGCACACTGGCTTGGGGTCGACCCTTGGAGTCGACCCTTGGGCCGGCTCCTACTTGGGAAAAGCCCAGACAGAGCAAGGCTGGGAGGGAGTCGACTCCTTGAGTAGACTCTCCCCCAGCAGCACATGAGGTCCTAGTTTTTTTGGTTTTATTCATTTTGTTTTATTTTTATTTTTTGAAGTGAGGAGTTCGGTCAACCGATCTAGTGTCGTCGGTCGATCGAACTTCCCAGGGCAGGGAGACCTGGTGAACGGGTCGACCTCAGCAGCGTGGAGCGTCGACCCCATGGTCGATCGGTCGACCAATTAAGGGTTTCAATCGACCGATACCCAGGCCATGCACGATACTTATTGAGGTTTGTTCACGTTTGGAATTCCCTTGCGAGAATCATGGGTGCGGATGCCATTCCCGCCTTTGGCCACATGCCACGAGAGCCTTAGGCTCACTCAATTCAATTTGAAAACTCCTTTAATTTGCTCCCAAAGAAGACAATTATGAAGGCATTGTTACTATGAGTGATTGGGAGGAAGCATATTTAGAATTGCTAGATAAATGTGATGATTTCAGAAAATAGAATAAAGCACTAAAGAAAAAGATAAACAACTTTGTGCATGACACCTCTCTGAAAGATAAAATGCTTCCCTCGAAACAGAAATTTCAGATCTAAGAAAATTGGTGGATGAGTTAGAAAACAACAAATTAGATTCAAAAATTGTGATGGAAGAAATTGAATTTTTGAAAAACACAATTGATGAACTAAAAATAAGAATGCAGAAGTATGAAGAAGAGTGTAAATTGGCATGTGAAAAGTATGAGGCTATTAAAGAAGCAAATGAAGAACAGCAAAAAGAACTTGAAAAGTTGAGAAACGAAAATGAAGATAAACAGACCTTCTTAGAAAAATTTGTTAGTGGCAGAGATAACCTAGATGCCCTTCTAAGAACTAAAATGAATTTCAATAAAGAAGGTCTAGGGTTTCAGCCAACTAAGAAGAAGAAAATTGGCCTAAAAACAATCACATTTGTCACTGACTCATCTTCCAAGACTTCAACCTCACAATCTAACTCAATTGAAAATCCACCTGATAGCATCCAACAAGAGTGCAATCCGAAAAGTCCAAAAAATCAAGGGGCCAAGGGCAAAGAGAAGGTTGACTACTTTCATGTTCAAAAATAATACAAACCACCCAGTAAGTCAACCCACAGGCCACCTACCAGTAGCCCAAAGCAAGATAGACCTTGGACAGGTCGGCACAACTTCAATAGTAAGTCGACACAAAGGCCAACCAGAAACCCTGCATGGACTAGACAGCCATGGTGGGAGGGCCACAGCTATCTTAGCAGGTCCTCTCAGTTCGCTCAACAGACCTACCCTTTTCAGACCTATGCTTGGAAAGCTCAGCCCCATCTTCCAAGAATGATCAATCATTAGAATCCTCCTTGGACCTAGCAGTGGAAACCAAAATAGCCAGTAAGACAATGGGCTCCTACCCCCACAAACCCATGAAGGCAAGATATCCTGCAACCAACAATGTCACGCCCCGAGCGCGGAAGATACCCGGAGACGCGTGACGAGTTTATATCAATCATGTCAATCAGAGTGGTCGTGTATTCGACACAAAGACAGAGATGCGCAAAATAGCAAGATAACCCAATCCTTTATTTTATAATGGATAGACTATTACAAATCCAATACTCTGTTTAATAAAAAAAAAGTACATAGTTGACTCAAGAAAATAGGAAAAAGACTAGATGACACTTGGACAAGCTCTAGCTCTTTCACTCTTGACCATTCCCATCCGATTGACTTCCATCGTCGTCGGACTTACCTGAAAAGTAAAAAGGGACAAACGGAATGAGCGAACGCTCAGTAGGAAATTATATCTCAAGTACTAGCAAGGGGTTTAAGTAATTACATCTTTCATGAATGTAATAAAGCTATGCATGCTCGCATAAAATGACAAGATAGAGAGAATGTAATATCAAGGAATAAGATGAACTAATCATGAACTTTCAACAAGATACTCAAGATATTCAAGCAAGTACATTTAACAAGTCATGTCAAGAACTTTGGCTATCATGTAGCAAGCAAGTAAATTACCCTTTTTCGGGCCACGCATTTCATGTCAAGTCAAGTACGATTCAAGTACAAGATGTTGTGTGGAATGTCCAATCTAGAAAGTAAAGTACTCGGTATAATGCCAGATACCTTATCATTTTAACTCCCATGGGCACAAGTACTTTCGGGTGCTCCTCCCAGGACCAGATCGGGCCCTATATGCGCAGGCATTTATCATGTGTTTTGACATCCACTCTTGTTTATAGCCAATTTTGAATTTCAATAATCAAGCTTGTAGACATGTATGACAACTTTGACAGAATGGAGTCCAAAAATATGACAAAGGACATAGAATGGCGATAATAACGGTATAATCACGATATCGATAAAACTAGGTAGAATATGGTTCCCTTAACTTGGGTACCATGACAAATCAATATGGACATTCTTTATATAGAATTTAGGTCCACATGAACAGTATATCAAAGGTAAGATACCCTCATTCTTATCATAGAATTGAGGTTTACAAGAATGACATGATATGGCATGATATCATCATCCCATTAAGAATTTCTTATGATATACTCTTTGTATAATCATAAGGGCCGGTATACCATATTTCTTTAGAGTGACATGGCATCAATGGTGTAATGGGTTTTTAGGGTACAACCAGCTCAGTCGGCCTTGAGGGAATCCAAGGCTACGAGGAGTCTTACGGAGGTCTCTATGACTAACTCGCTAGTCCAAAGGAACGGAATGTCCAATGGAGAGCTTGTATGTCAATGAGAATTGAGTGTGATCGATAAAACAATCGTGAAACGTGGGACTATACTCACGGAATGGAGAATAGTGCCGATATATATATTATATAACATATGAAACCATCGGTTAACAGAAACAGTGAAAAATCAGTTTACAGTAAAATAACGACTTAAGTAAAGTCGTTTCTCAAGTAATTAACGCCTAACAGAAGGGCGTTTACATATGTTTCCATTTTGGCAGAATTTTCAATAATTCAGTAATTTATCTAAAACGCGCCCTGGACAGGGGCGTTTCTTTTCAATGAGACGACTACAGTAGCAGGCGTCTTTTTATTTACAATATTTTACAGAACATATTTATTTTCAGAATTTATCAAGAACGCGTCCTTGGCAGGGGCGTTAATCATTAAATTCTTATTTTTACAGAATATATTGTTCGGGATTTTAACAGAAACGCGCCCTATGAAGGGACGTTACTTTTTAATTCACGCCCTAGCATCGGGCGTTAGTCCAGTGAAAGACGACCTAGCCACGGTCGTGAATTCAAGAAATACCATGAATTTTCATGGGCAGTAATAATTTCAGGATAATAGAATTCATGAAGAACGAATGTATGGTCATGACAATAAAATTAACAGGTTTGAAGACATATGATCATGCATTATTGTAGAATCATGATTTCATAGATAAACAATTCTTAACATGGGTGATTAATCATTAAATGAAATTAACGCCTGTGTGCAGGGCGTCAAATCTAAAATTGACGACCTTGGCAGGGTCGTGATTTGTAAAATAGCGCCCTAGTCTGGGGCGTGTATTTCATAATCACGCCCTTGCTAAGGACGTTTCTTTCAAGAAATTAACAGAAAATCGTTCAGAAACTATAGTAAACCAAACCATGTATATGCATGATGATTATTGTACTGTATCAATTTAGTTTGGGCTACAGTGACTTGAGAAAATCCTACCTTAATTGATAATCTGAAGATTGAACCGTGAAGGTTTTGGGAAGAGGATCGATGCTCTGTTTATAACAGGCTCTTAAGATGGCAGCTACTGGCTGATGGCTTTGATGAAGAGGACGCAGAAGAACCTTTGTTTCTTCAGTAAATCAAAAGATGCAGATCCTACAGAAGAAACCAATATTAATTTCTTCCTCGTGTCTGACCAGAGGGGAAGGAAAAGAACAATACCTTGTTCTTTCTCGTATGCAGAACTCCCTTAACCTGTATTAGAGGAAAAGAAGATGAAGAACCATTAGTTCTTCATGTAACCGAAGCAAAGAGAAACTATATGAACTGCTACTACGTACCTTGTAGTTTTTCCAAACGCCAAATAGCGTTTAAGGTTCGATCAGTAGGTTATTTATAGGGTTTTTGGAGTCCTAACAAAAGTAGTGTTTGATTGAGGGTAATATATCCCTATTAGAGTCCTTGCCCTATTAACCACTTACTAGATTAACATGATCCTTCCCTGGATAAGCTCTGGGTTCGAACGGTTCACGAATGAAATTAACGACTTTGGTCAGGGCGTCGATTCCTGAATTGACGACCTGGTTCAGGTCGTTTCTTAAGAAGCGCCTTTCGTTAGGGCGTTCCTTTGTTTAAAACACGCCCAAGATTGGGGCTTTTCTTGGCCTTACCATTTTTGACATTGGAATTTGACGCCGTGTGGTGAGGGCGTCACTTCTTGAGTCACGCCTTAACTAGAGGCGTTTATAATTTAAATAGCGCCTTGATCCGAGGCATTATTTTATATTGCTTTATTTATCTAATTATTTGATTTATTTTAAAATATTTATTGTTATTAATATTTTATCAGGGTTGCTACACCCTCCCCCACTTAAAAGAATTTGGTCCCCAAATTCAATTGCATAATATGTATATACTTGGAGAGTGTAGATCATATACCTCTTAGAATAACTCGGGAAATCGTTTCTTCATAGATTCCTCGGTCTCCCATGTCGCTTCGTGTTCAGTATTCTTATTCCATTTCACCTTGAGCATGGGAATAACCTTATTCCTTAGAGCTCGTATTTCACGATCTAAGATCTTCATAGGCTTCTGTTCATATGTGAGATCTTTCTGGATCACCAGATCTCCATGTTCAATAATATGAGATGGATCGTGTACATACTTCTTCAACATAGATATGTGAAACACATTATGCACTTCGGACAATTGAGGAGGCAACGCGATGCGATAAGCAACCTCGCCAATTCTTTCAAGTATCTCAAAAGGTCCGATGAATCTTGGCGTAAGCTTGCCCTTAACACCAAATCTTCGTATGCCACGTCCAGGTGATATCTTGAGAAATACATGATCTCCAACCTGGAATTCAAGATCTCTTCTTCTTGTATCTGCATAAGCCTTTTGTCTGGTCTGAGCAACTTGCAATCTTTCTCTGATTACTTGTATCTTCTCAGTTGTATCCCTTACCATGTCTGGACCTAACAGTTGTTTCTCTCCAACTTCGTTCCAGCATAAGGGTGATCGGCAACTCCTTCCATATAAAGCTTCGAAAGGTGCCATTTGGATACTAGCTTGGTAGCTATTATTATATGCAAATTCCACTAGTGGCAAATGTTCATGCCAGCTTCCACCAAAGTCAATGATGCAAGCTCTTAGCATATCCTCAACAACTTGATTAGCTCTCTCGGTCTGACCATCCGTTTGTGGGTGAAAAGCAGTACTAAAGTTGAGCCTTGTTCCCAACGAATGTTGTAATCCCTTCCAAAAATGAGAAGTGAAACGGGGATCTCTATCAGACACGATTGAGACAGGAATTCCATGTAACCTGACTATTTCCTTGATGTATGGTGCAGCTAGTACATCAATTGACCATCGGCTTTTCATTGGTAAGAAATGCGCCGATTTAGTTAATCGGTCAATGATAACCCAGATTCCATCGTGTCCTCCTTTAGATTTAGACAAACCCATGATGAAGTCCATACCAATATCCTCCCACTTCCACTTAGGAATATCTAGAGGATGAAGTTTATCAGGAGGCTTTTGGTGTTCCGCCTTGACTTGTTGGCATGTGAGACAGCGTGATACATAGTCCGCTATTTCTCTTTTCATATTAGGCCACCAAAAGTTCCTCTTTACATCTTGGTACATTTTGGTAGATCCTGGATGAATGGTGTACCTTGATCTATGAGCTTCATCTAAGATCTTCTTCTTTAATTCTGGGCAATCTGGTATACAAGTTCTGTCTTTGAACAATAATCTTCCATCAGAAGTTAGTTGAAAATCAGATTATCCTTCTAATCTGTCTTTGATTTCCACTAATATAGGATCATCATCCTGAAGTGCTTGTATCTCAGATAATAAATCTGACTGTATGCTTACATGAGATAATGTGACAAATTTGGCTTCCTTGTCCAAGCTTATATTGAGCTCGGAGAATTGTTCTAGCAACCTCCATTCTCGTATCATACAATTGGCTATCATTGCTCTCGGCTTTCGACTAAGGGCATCAGCAACATAATTACCCTTTCCGGGATGGTATTGTATATTGAAGTCGAAGTCCTTGAGATATTCTAGC
This sequence comes from Amorphophallus konjac, assembly GCA_022559845.1. Classification (NCBI taxonomy): domain Eukaryota; kingdom Viridiplantae; phylum Streptophyta; class Magnoliopsida; order Alismatales; family Araceae; genus Amorphophallus; species Amorphophallus konjac. The sequence continues at coordinate 73,987,464 of CM040128.1, read as the reverse complement.
CAGCGTCTTTGTCTCATGTTTAGCTCCTTTTGTGAAAATAGATATTTGAGACTTTTGTGATCGGAGTATACAGTAAACTGCACTCCATATAAGTAGTGTCTCCATATCTTTAGGGCAAATACCACCGCGGCCAGTTCTAAGTCATGGACGGGGTAGTTTTCCTCATGCTTCTTCAGCTGACGTGAAGAGTATGCTATGACCTTTCCTTGTTGCATTAAGACACATCCGAGGCCAATGCCAGAAGCATCTGTGTAGACCTCGAATTTCTCTCCTTCTATTGGTAGAGCTAAGACCGGAGCTGTAGTAAGATGATCCTTGAGAGTTTGGAAACTTCTTTCACATTCCTCACTCCATTCATATCGGATCTCCTTACGAGTTAACCTTGTAAGGGGCACGGCGATCTTGGAGAAGTCTTTGATGAATCGCCGATAATATCCTGCAAGACCTAAGAAACTTCTGATCTCGCTTGCATTAGTAGGTCTTTCCCAGTTTCTTACAGCTTCAACCTTTGACGGATCTACAGATAAACCGTCCTTGGATATGACATGTCCGAGAAAAGCCACTTCTTCAAGCCAGAACTCGCACTTGCTGAGTTTTGCATATAATTGATTTGTCCTCAAGACTTGCAATGCAATCCTCAAATGCTCTTCATGTTCTTCCTTAGTCTTGGAATATATCAATATATCATCAATAAAGACTACTATGAATTGATCCAAGTAAGGCCTGTATATACTATTCATTAACTGCATAAAGGCAGCAGGGGCATTTGTTAGTCCAAAAGGCATAACAACAAATTCGTAATGGCCATACCTGCTTCTGAATGCAGTCTTATGAATGTCATCATCTTTGATCCTTAACTGATGATATCCTGATCTGAGGTCAATCTTAGAAAAATATTTGGATCCTGAAATCTGATCAAATAATTCATCGATTCTCGGCAGTGGATACTTGTTCTTGATAGTGAGATGATTCAAATGTCGATAGTCGATGCACAATCTCATGGATCCGTCTTTCTTCTTTACAAACAGTACAGGTGCTCCCCACGGGGAAGTACTTGGTCTAATGAACCCTTTTCGAATTAGTTCCATCAACTGCTCCTTCAACTCTTTGAGTTCCGCAGGGGACATTCTATAGGGTGCCTTTGAAACAGGACCAGCACCAGGGACTAAGTCAATGGTGAAGGCCACATCCCTTTGAGGGGGTAATCCCGGCAAATCTTCCGGAAATACGTCTGGAAATTCTTGCACTACCTGAATGTCTTCTATCTTAGTGTCCTTTGTTTCCTTAACTGTGACAAATGCAAGGAAGGATACACATCCTTTCCTGACGAGCTTGCTAGCTCGGAGAGCCGAAATAAGAGGGGAATTGCTCCGACTCTTGGGGCGAGTAAAGACTAATTCTGGAATATCTTTGAAAGCAATTTGGCTATTGCGGCAATCAACCGTTGCCTGGTATTTGGATAACCAGTCTGCTCCTAGTATAACATCATACTCCTTTAGATCGAGGCATATGAGATCTATAGGTAAATTCCTACCTTGAACTATTACCTCACAGTTTTGGTAGTGATGAGTAATATCATTTTCACTTCCAAGAGGAGTAGTTAGAACTATTTTTATCCATTCTGGTTCTAACGGTAACGGGTCGACAAACTTCTTAGAAATAATGGAATGCGATGCACCCGTATCAAATAAGACATAAGCACTTTTGGAACAAACTGTTAATGTACCTTCTACCAGTCCACCTTCTTCTTGCTCGGTCTCCTTTATTGCATGAAGTCGAGCGTTCTTTGTCACCGGGCGTTTACCATCACCGGCTTGGTCATTCATTAATGGACACTCGGGAATCCGATGTTCGCGACTCCCACAACGGAGACAAGCTCCTAATTTCCTCCAGCATTCTTCTGTCTTGTGACCAGCCTTATCACAATGCTTGCATACTGTATTAGAAGGTGTAGTGGTGATAGAGAAGGGCTTGGATTTCTTGAACTTGGAATCTTGAGAGGATGAACCTCCATTATTGGGCCTCTTCTTGAAATTGGGTTTGAAAGAACCCGAACCCGTGACTTGCTCCTTCTTGTCCTTTCCACGGATCCTATCAGATAGTTCCGTGGCATCTTCAAGTAATTGAGCTCGGCGCACGATTTCGGAATAAACTTGGATATCCATCGGCGCCAGTTGAGTGATATAGTGGGGCCTAAGCCCATTAAGAAATCTTCGGGCTTTCATCTTCTCCGTGCTAATCAAATGTTTGGCATATCTAGACAACCTGGAGAACTGAGCTTCATAATCTGCTAATGATAAAGATCGTTGTTTTAATGCAGCGAATTCCGCAGCCTTCTTTTCTTGGACTCGGTCCGAGAAATATTTAGCATTGAAGTATTCCACAAATTCTTACCATGTTACTTGAGTAGGATCGATGGTTGCTTCAATAGACTCCCACCAGCATCTAGCATCCTTTTCTAACTGGAAAGTAGCTAATAAGACTTTGTCCTGATCCGTGCATTGCATAACACGGAATATACGTTCAGTCTCCCGAACCCAATGCTCGGCATCGTCCGGATCGGTCGATCCCATGAACTTCGGGGGATTCATGCTCTTAAAGGCTTGGTGTAAGCTTCCAGCTCGTGGAGCATCACCCTGTGCTACCTGTTGTAGCACTTGAGTCATTCCTTGAAGGGTACGCTGCATGTTGCGCCATTGAGCACGTTCGGCAGCCATTATCCTATAATTACAATAGCTATGTTAGTATTATATCACTGTGATCTTATTAAAAGACTCATTGACTCTTAACCCTTGGTTCTACCCAATCTCACTTGGTTAAACGTTCAACTTATCCTTGGACTTGGGTTTTTCCTAGGAATTGAATACCTTAGGCTCTGATACCACAGAAACTGTCACGCCCCGAGCGCGGAAGATACCCGGAGACGCGTGACGAGTTTATATCAATCATGTCAATCAGAGTGGTCGTGTATTCGACACAAAGACAAAGATGCGCAAAATAGCAAGATAACCCAATCCTTTATTTTATAATGGATAGACTATTACAAATCTAATACTCTGTTTAATAAAAAAAAAGTACATAGTTGACTCAAGAAAATAGGAAAAAGACTAGATGACACTTGGACAAGCTCTAGCTCTTTCACTCTTGACCATTCCCATCCGATTGACTTCCATCGTCGTCGGACTTACCTGAAAAGTAAAAAGGGACAAACGGAATGAGCGAACGCTCAGTAGGAAATTATATCTCAAGTACTAGCAAGGGGTTTAAGTAATTACATCTTTCATGAATGTAATAAATCTATGCATGCTCGCATAAAGCGACAAGATAGAGAGAATATAATATCAAAGAAATAAGATGAACTAATCATGAACTTTTAACAAGATACTCAAGATATTCAAGCAAGTATATTTAACAAGTCATGTCAAGAACTTTGGCTATCATGTAGCAAGCAAGTAAATTACCCTTTTTCGGGCCACGCATTTCATGTCAAGTCAAGTACGATTCAAGTACAAGATGTTGTGTGGAATGTCCAATCTAGAAAGTAAAGTACTCGGTATAATGCCAGATACCTTATCATTTTAACTCCCATGGGCACAAGTACTTTCGGGTGCTCCTCCCAGGACCAGATCGGGCCCTATATGCGCAGGCATTTATCATGTGTTTTGACATCCACTTTTGTTTACATAGCCAATTTTTGAATTTCAATAATCAAGCTTGTAGATATGTATGACAACTTTGACAGAATGGAGTCCAAAAATATGACAAAGGACATAGAATGGCGATAATAACGGTATAATCACGATATCGATAAAACTAGGTAGAATATGGTTCCCTTAACTGGGGTACCATGACAAATCAATATGGACATTCTATATATAGAATTTAGGTCCACATGAACAGTATATCAAAGGTAAGATACCCTCATTCTTATCATAGAATTGAGGTTTACAAGAATGACATGATATGGCATGATATCATCATCCCATTAAGAATTTCTTATGATATACTCTTTGTATAATCATAAGGGCCGGTATACCATGTTTCTTTAGAGTGACATGGCATCAATGGTGTAATGGGTTTTTAGGGTACAACCAGCTCAGTCGGCCTTGAGGGAATCCAAGGCTACGAGGAGTCTTACGGAGGTCTCTATGACTAACTCGCTAGTCCAAAGGAACGGAATGTCCAATGGAGAGCTTGTATGTCAATGAGAATTGAGTGTGATCGATAAAACAATCGTGAAACGTGGGACTATACTCACGGAATGGAGAATAGTGCCGATATATATATTATATAACATATGAAACCATCGGTTAACAAAAATAGTGAAAATCAGTTTACAGTAAAATAACGACTTAAGTAAAGTCGTTTCTCAAGTAATTAACGCCTAACAGAAGGGCGTTTACATATGTTTCCATTTTGGCAGAATTTTCAATAATTCAGTAATTTATCTAAAACGCGCCCTGGACAGGGGCGTTTCTTTTCAATGAGACGACTACAGTAGCAGGCGTCTTTTTATTTACAATATTTTTACAGAACATATTTATTTTCAGAATTTATCAAGAACGCGCCCTTGGCAGGGGCGTTAATCATTAAATTCTTATTTTTACAGAATATATTGTTCGGGATTTTAACAGAAACGCGCCCTATGAAGGGACGTTACTTTTTAATTCACGCCCTAGCATCGGGCGTTAGTCCAGTGAAAGACGACCTAGCCACGGTCGTGAATTCAAGAAATACCATGAATTTTCATGGGCAGTAATAATTTCAGGATAATAGAATTCATGAAGAACGAATGTATGGTCATGACAATAAAATTAACAGGTTTGAAGACATATGATCATGCATTATTGTAGAATCATGATTTCATAGATAAACAATTCTTAACATGGGTGATTAATCATTAAATGAAATTAACGCCTGTGTGCAGGGCGTCAAATCTAAAATTGACGACCTTGGCAGGGTCGTGATTTGTAAAATAGCGCCCTAGTCTGGGGCGTGTATTTCATAATCACGCCCTTGCTAAGGACGTTTCTTTCAAGAAATTAACAGAAAATCGTTCAGAAACTATAGTAAACCAAACCATGTATATGCATGATGATTATTGTACTGTATCAATTTAGTTTGGGCTACAGTGACTTGAGAAAATCCTACCTTAATTGATAATCTGAAGATTGAACCGTGAAGGTTTTGGGAAGAGGATCGATGCTCTGTTTATAACAGGCTCTTAAGATGGCAGCTACTGGCTGATGGCTTTGATGAAGAGGACGCAGAAGAACCTTTGTTTCTTCAGTAAATCAAAAGATGCAGATCCTACAGAAGAAACCAATATTAATTTCTTCCTCGTGTCTGACCAGAGGGGAAGGAAAAGAACAATACCTTGTTCTTTCTCGTATGCAGAACTCCCTTAACCTGTATTAGAGGAAAAGAAGATGAAGAACCATTAGTTCTTCATGTAACCGAAGCAAAGAGAAACTATATGAACTGCTACTACGTACCTTGTAGTTTTTCCAAACGCCAAATAGCATTTAAGGTTCGATCAGTAGGTTATTTATAGGGTTTTTGGAGTCCTAACAAAAGTAGTGTTTGATTGAGGGTAATATATCCCTATTAGAGTCCTTGCCCTATTAACCACTTACTAGATTAACATGATCCTTCCCTGGATAAGCTTTGGGTTCGAACGGTTCACGAATGAAATTAACGACTTTGGTCAGGGCGTCGATTCCTGAATTGACGACCTGGTTCAGGTCGTTTCTTAAGAAGCGCCTTTCGTTAGGGCGTTCCTTTGTTTAAAACACGCCCAAGATTGGGGCTTTTCTTGGCCTTACCGTTTTTGACGTTGGAATTTGACGCCGTGTGGTGAGGGCGTCACTTCTTGAGTCACGCCTTAACTAGAGGCGTTTATAATTTAAATAGAGCCTTGATCCGAGGCGTTATTTTATATTGCTTTATTTATCTAATTATTTGATTTATTTTAAAATATTTATTGTTATTAATATTTTATCAGGGTTGCTACAAACAAAGTGGATAATCTAAAAAATAACTTTAAGGAAAACAACAAACCCACACACAGAAACCAAATATGGATACCTAAAGAACTAATATCTTGTTTAACATAATTGAAAGGCAGGTTGGGACCCAAATGCACCTGGGTTCCAAAATTTCTAGTTTGATTTGTTTTATGCAAGAATACCTTGCAGCCGTACACAACATGTGGTATCTATACAGTGGTTGCTCAAGGCACATGACTGGGGATAGAGTCAAATTCTGCCTGCTGGTTGAAAAAGAAGCTGGATATGTTACATTTGGAGGAAATAACAAAGGAAATATACTTGGAACAGGTAAAATAGGTAAGCATTCATCCAACTCAATTGAGAATGTTCTGCTTGTGGAAGGCCTATAATACAATCTCTTGAGCATTAGCCAGTTGTGTGACAAAGGGCATAAGGTAATTTTTAACTCACATACATGCAGAATCATGGAGCCTGATTCTGAAACAGTAAAATTTACTGGTAAGAGAGTAAACAATGTCTACATGGTAGACTTGGATGATTTTGCACACAACCACCTGTGCCTTACTGCAAAGAAGGATGACCTAGTGTCACTATGGCATAGTAGAATAGGTCATGCTAGTTATAATGTCATGCACAAATTGGTTAAAGCACAACATGGTAAGAGGCCTGCCTGAAATCTCATTCAAACACAACACTAAAATCTGTGCTACATACTCCCAAGGTAAACAAACTAAAAAATCTTTTAAGAGCAGAATAGAAAATCAATCAACCAAACCACTAGAACTGGTTCATATGGACCTATTTGGACCTACTTGGACTGCTAGTCTAAGTGGGAAAATATATGGTTTTGTTTTGGTGGATGATTTTTCTAGATTCACTTGGGTATTCTTTTTATCTCATAAAAGCGGTGCATTTATGGAGTTTCAGGCTTTCTTCAAAAGAATAAAGCAGGATGGTAAGTTCCAACTCTATACTATCTTGTCAGATCATGGTGGAGAGTTTGAAAATTTTGACTTTGATGACTTTTGCAGTAATCAAGGGATAAACCACAGGTTCTCAGCTCCAAGAACCCCTGAGCAAAACGGTGTGGTTGAAAGAAGGAACATGATATTGGTTGAAATGGCAAGAACCATGCTAATTGAAAGCCATCTGTCTAAAAAATTATGGGCTGAAGCTGTCAATACAACATGTTACATTATAAACCGTGCCATGGTAAGACCTTCTAGTAACCATACTCCATATAAGCTATACAAAGGTAAGAAACCATCCCTTGCTCATTTCAAGGTCTTTGGAGCAAAATGTTTCATACACAATAATGACAAAAAGGTCTTGGATAAATTTGAACCCAAGAGTGATACATGTATCTTTCTTGGTTATTCTGACCGCTCTAGGGCATATAGAGTCTTTAAGATCAAAGACCAAACTGTGGAAGTGTCTCCACATATCACCTTTGATGAAACAAACTCTGAAACTGACAAAATAATGCCTTGCATGAAACAAGATGATGAGGAATTCTTGGATCCAAAGGAGGAGCAAGAACAGCAAAATGAGGAAGAAGAGCCAACCAGGGACATAGGTGAGTCAAGTAATCAAAGGAACATCTCTGGAAATGAAGGTAACAATGCTTCAAACATCAGAGTTCTTAAAGATCATCCATTAGATAATATAATTGGCAGCATGCATGATCCCCCTAGAACAAGGTCTCAGTTAAGAATCCCTGAAGAAGTACTTCAGCTAGCCTTTGTTTCTCAAATTGAACCTAAAAATATTGACGAAGCTCTAAAAGATGAACATTAGATAAATGCCATGCATGAAGAGTTAAACCAATTTGAAGGAGATAAAGTATGGAATTTAGTTCCAAGACCCATGACCCAATCTGTCATTGGTACAAGATGGGTTTTCAGAAACAAACTAAGTGAAGAAGGTAAAGTTGTGAGAAACAAAGCTAGACTAGTAGCCTAGGGGTACAATCAAGAATTTGGCATTGACTTTGAAGAGTCCTTTGCCCTTGTTGCTAGGCTAGAGGCCATCAGGATTCTATTTGCATTTGCATGTTCCCATGGTATAAAACTTCAGCAAATGGATGTAAAGAGTGCATTCTTTAATGGACTAATCAAGGAGGAAGTGTATGTTGAACAACCTTCTAGTTTTGAATCTTCAGTGTTGTGCCCCTTAGGCACAAGCATATGCTATGTTGTTTTGATGATAGCAACACAGTGAGAGTATCACAAGTGCATTCATTACAGTGAGTCAGTCATTGTGTTTAGCATACATTGCATTTGTTCTCTATATAGATACACTGCATTCTGTCAGATAGCTTCAGTTCAATATCTGCTATGTGCATACATTGCATCAGCGCACTTAGATGGGTCGACCCCCCCAGACTCGCATGTCTATACATTCATGGCATTTGTGCAACATTTGTTCTGAAGTCTATACATTGCATTGCTGCCTTGCTGCGTTGCATGCCATATAGTCTATACATCCATTGCTTTAGTTCAATATCTGCCTTGTGCATACATTGCATCGGTGCATTGCTTCTTCTGTGCATACACTACATCAGTGCATTAACAGTTGCTGCATGCATTAGCATATACAGAGTCTGTGTAGTGTCTGGCTAGCAAGTCCATACGCTGCTCATGCATATACAGAGTCTGCACACTATCACAAGTCTACACATTGCTTATGTTCGTGCATCAATGCATAAGTCTGCTAAGTCTATACATCGGCCAGGCAGCAAGTCTGTACAGCCCTTGCTTAAGGCAAGTCTATACATTGCATGAGCATAGTCAGAGCTCTCAAAGTCTATACATTGCAGCACTGCAAGCACACTCAAAGTCATACACTGCATTGTGGCATGCACACTAGCAAGTCTGTACATCGGACTGTTTTAGGCAAAGTCTGTACATTGGACTGTTTTCGGTAAAGTCTATACATCGGACTGTTTTAGGCGAAGTCTGTACATCGGACTGTTTCAGGTGAAGTCTGTACATTTAGCAGCTTGACTCTCCAAGTCTGTACAGCGTCATGCATCATTCTTCAAAGTCCATACACTACACTGTAGCTTGCTCGAGGTGAAGACTGTACATTCACCAGTTGACCCTTCAAAGTTTGTACATTCACCAGTTGAACTTCGAAGTCTATACATTGGGATCTTTACCTACGTTCAGTCTTGCAAGTCTGTACATTGGGCTTTCAGATAAAGTATATACATCCCAGAACTGTGCAAGTCTGTACATTGCTGCTTTGCCAAAGTATTTACATTGTGAACCTTCAAGTCTGTACAGACTTTGCTTCGCTCAAGTCTGTACATCGTCTAGTTGTCTTTGGAAAGTCTACACATCGTGAAGTCTATACATTCAACTGCTTTGCTTTGCTCAAGTCTGTACAGTCTTTCTCTTGGCAAGTCTGTACATCGCTCATGATGTCTGAACGACGAGCAAGTATGTACATCGGACTAGTCTGCATCGGCTAAGTCCATACATCGTCCAGTGCATTACATGCATCATTCATGAAGTCTGTACATCGAGCTGAAGGCTGGCTAAGTCTATACATCGTCTGTCTTCTTAGAGTCTCATGCATAACATGAAGTCTGTACATGGCACAGCATTCAAGTCTGTACATTGTGCATCATTTTAGGCGAAGTCTGTACATCGTGCATATAGTGATTCGAAGTCTGTACATCACATGTTAGTCATATATTGTCAAGTCTGAACATTGCACTTCATCATGGTTGATTTTTCTTGAAATTTGACGCCCATCAGTAGGAGCGTCCATTCTGAATCTGACGCCTAGGAAAGAGTCATCTTTTAGGTGTTCAAGCTTTCAAAGTCTAGACATTGTTCAGTAGCACACACACGAAGTCTATACAGTGCTGCATAGACTAAGTCTATACATCAGTGTCTTGTGCATGCATCATTCAAGTATGTACAGCCTGTGTTCACAACACAAGGTCTATACATCGTTCTGCTTGCACAAACAACAAGTCTATACATTGGCCTTGCTTGCACGAGCTGAAGTCTATACATTGTCCTCTTGCAGCACTAGCACAAGTCTGTACAGCCTGTGAGCTTCTTTCACAAAGTCTAGACATTGGTTCATGCATTGCATACAAAGTCTGTACAACATCTACATAGTTTGCATTCACGAAGTCTGCACATGCATCTCTTCTTTAACAAGTCTATGCATCGTGTGTTGACAAGTCTGTACATTGCATTCTGTGCTTCAATCCACACTAAGTCTATACAGCATGTGTGCTTCATGCATTTGTGCATCGTTCACTCTAAGTATATACATTGCTCTATACATTACAAAGTCTGCATAGTGAACATGAAGTCTGTACACGCTTCAAGTGGTAAGTATGTACATTGTTCAGAACACAAGTCCATACAGCCATTGTGCATTCGTTCTTGATGTACATACTTTGCTTTGCATTCACAACGTGAAGTCTGTACATGCCTTGTCTTTACACTGCAGAGTCTACACACTGCATTGCCTTCATACAGTCTGTACATCGCTTAAACCTTCAACTGACAATTCTATTTCGACTATCTGACAGAGATTTTTGCAGAGACTGATGATAGGGCACGTGATCCAAGGATGGACGAGGTGCCCTGGATCATGACACGTGTACAGCAACTGGCTGAGAAGCTGCCACGTGGACTGAGGCCTTTGGGCGGGAAATGTGGAGAGCACACGCCCTAGCTACTGCTGCTATAAAAGGAAGCCTTCTTCCTCAGAAGAAGACTAATCGTGATTGAAGCAGAAGCAGAGGATAGCCTGCACGATCCAGTGTGAAGAGAAGGTGATGTGACACAACCTAGGACTTAAACAAACAAGCACAATCGCAATCAAACGGACCGATGTCGGCGACCGCTCACCCGATGCTCACCAAGACCCGGGGTAACTTGGCAATGCCAAGTGGAGGTTGTGTGGGCTGGGCCCTTGCTAGTAGAGGGCCAGCAAGGCCTAAGTTGATTCCCAAGGGTAATGGCAGCCCAATTCAATGGGGCCGACAAAGTGCCAATGGCACCGGTTACTCTCTTTTCCCACGGTGATCACTTATTGCAAAGGAGCTTAAGGATCGGGCTGTCATTCACGGCCAGCGGAGTTTATGAACTAATATTGAAAGAACAAGCACAAATTAGAGCAAAGTTTGGAGCACTTACTCGACCGGTTTGAAGAAACCGGTCCCGCTCGGAGACGATGGCGAGCGGGGAGGCTGGTGGATCCCCACACGCCGCGTCGGGGTAGCTTGACCTATCCAAATGATTACAATACTACACCTCTCGCAGGAGGGGGATCTTGGGGTGGGGGTTAAGTGATATTACAACTAAAACTACCTCCACATAGAGAGGGGCCTTCAGCCGGCCAAGCGGGGAGGGGAGCTTGAGAGAGGAACACCGAAGATGGGAGGTCACCGGTTCTGTCCACGTTCTGTGGGTGCTGACAGATGATCGAAGAAATGGTTGCTGCGACTGATGCTGAATTTTTTTGGGGGATGAAACCACCTGGAAAATCTTCGTAGGAGGCCAGGGAAGTCGTCCCAATTTTTTTGATTTCTTCTGGCGCCGACGCTGGTCTGGGTGGAGGCCCGAGCAGGGAGGCAGATTCTTGGACTAGCAGCTTTTGGCGGCCAACAGCAGGTTGCAGAGGATGCCCCGTCAGCTCCCGAACTCAGAATCAAGCACCGCTAGAGTTTTTGGAATCGTGGACGAGTCCTCTTCGCATAAAAACTGACGAGGAAGCCGAACAATGCCGGAGAAGACCAGGGGACTCTAAACACTGATGATAGGTCGGTGCAGGCTGTGGGAAGCTGAACCGCGTACCCGAGGGTGAAAAATGATAACTATGGCCCACGGACATCAATAGAAGTTCCACTTCTTGATTCTGAAAGTAGACAGGAAAAGGAACAACTTTGCAGAAGAACTTGTTGCCTGAATTATCCAAGGTTCGTCGTGGCAGAGCTTCTACTATGGCTCAAGTGCTCAGCAGGGGCAGCTCTGCGCAGTTGTAGGAGAACGGATCTCCCGGTCAGCTCGGAGCTCGGAAGGGGACGAGACCACCGCCGTTGCGAAGAAGATAGGTAGATGCTTCCGTGGATACCTCTTGGGTCTTTAGATTCTTTGGGACGTGGTCGGGGTCGCCTCTGCAAACTGCTACTCTTCTGTTGCCAGCGAACTAAAAACTGGAGGTTGAAGATGGTGGGGGGAAATGGGGTATATGGGAGAGGAAATGGAGGTGGATGAGTGTGGGGAGAACCCTGGATGTGAGGGGGTCTAGGAGGGGGTGTTCCAAGGTGTGGGAGGGGAAGAATAGGGTCTGGAAGGGGGTCTAACAAGTGGTGGGAGGAGGAGCTACGAATTTGGGCTTGGAGGGAGAAGGAGGAAGGTGGGGGGGCACAAGTGGGTGGAGGGCATGTGAGTTTGAATTTCCTTTAATGTGGGGTGGTCAATGGTGGTCTTGAGGATGGGAAGAGGTGCCTTGGGAAGGTGGAGGGCTGCTTTGGGTAGTGGGAAGGGTGCTTGGGGAAGTGGGTGGGGTAGTTGGGGGTTGGGAGGTAGAGCTAGGATTGGTGGAAGCTCTCTTGGGACTAGGGGGTGAAGTAATGGGATGTGTGGGGAAGGGGAGTGGTCTTTAATGAGGTAGGTGGGAGAGTGGTGGTTGGGAAGGGAGGAGAGAGAAAATTTTTGAAATTGGGTGTGGAGGAGAGAGAAAGGGGAGTGAAAAAGAGAGATTAAGAGAGGGATGGGTGGGGAATCTCTCCCCTAGGGTCTCTCACCCAAAAAATGGAATCTCTCCACTAGATAAGAAGTGTAAACTCTCAAAATGACAAGTTTTTCATTCATTGATTCATTAGTTCCAAATGAAGGGAATGGGGCCCTATATATAGGCAACCCACATTTTACAATAAGACCCTGACAAAAGACTCAATGACAAATAACCGAGGGGGTAGGGGGGCTCTTGGGCCAAGCCCAATGAAATGGGCCCAATAGCTAACTAAACAACATAATGACACTCAAACTTAGGAAAATAAACACAAGACCTAGGGACATGACTCAAAAAAATGAAAATTACATCAAATGACTCAAATAGAAAGCACAAAAAGGATAATTGGGCCTTTATGGAGAGAGGCCCGAACTCAAATGGTGCCGGAGTGTGAGGAAGACTCGAGCCAAAGGGAGTCACGGGTGATGCCTCCATCAAATCCCCTGGGCTGTGAAGAGCTCGACTCCGTCGAGTAGGGGTCCATCCAGCTGTGGTACTGCTCGAGAAGGTCGGGATCCAACTGATGGAGATCCTCCCGACTCACCCATGAATCCTCCGAAGGAGGTCGATCCTTCCACCTGACGAGATAGCACTCGTATACCTTGCTCCGAGTGGTAGTGACTTGTTCATCCAATATTTGTTATATGCATTCACGCTGGGCTCTCTTGGCTGGTGGTCTCTCCTCACAGGTGGGTGCTCTCTCAAGGGAAGGAATAGGCTCAATCTCCTCACTGGGTACCACCGTGGGTCCCTTATATGGCACTAAGTCGGCGACATTGAATGTGGGACTTATCCCATATTCCTCGGGGAGATCTAACTCATAGGCATTTGCACCAATACGCCTCAGGACCTGGAAGGGACCAACCCCACGTGGCCTCAATTTGGAGGTGGCTCCCAGGGAGATCCTCTCCATCCTTACCATCACAAAGTCACCCTCATGAAATTCTTGGTGACGCCGATGAGAGTCGGCCCACCTCTTATAAGCCTCATTCTTTTTGCTTATGTGCTTGCAAAGGCTTTCATGCAATTTTGTGAATGTTGACATTCTAGGGGTGATGGGTGGACCTGGGCAACCAAAAGTAGATCAATCATGCTTTGACGTCAGGAAGACTTTGATGGAATGGGGAGGACCGGGACATCCATAGGTGATCCGGTCATGCATGGGGGTGACAAATGCTGGGGGACCCGGACATCCATGAATACTCCTATCATGCCTACGACTCATGATGAGTGAAGGTGGACCACTACATCCGAATTTGGACCACTCATACTTTCTACTTGACATGTGGGTGATATGAATGAATGGACCCAACATAGTGTTCATGCCAACCGGTGTGGTAAGCCTAGACACATGCATATTTTTCCTAAAGGTGACTTTCATATGTATAGGTGTGGGACAACACTTTAACTGCCATTGGAAAGGATCGAATGGATCTAAGAAGGTGGTCATCATGGGGTGGGGCACAACCTTATTACCTAGGGGTATGTGGCCCAAGGTCATGGTTCCCAAGGTGTAACCCGGGTCTAGGATGGGGTGAATTAGGTCTAACATGGTGGGTTGGGATAGAGAATGGTGGGTGGTGGATAAGGTGGTTGGATCACATGGGGAACTAGACTCCCATAGGAAGGGATCAAAGGGGTCGTGGAAAGGTCTTCCTAGAGGGAGGCACTCTATGTCTTCAAGGTTCCCAAATTGTGAGTCATCTTCCTCTAAGGTAATTGGGCCAAGGTTTCTAGTTGGTTGACTGATCAAAGTATTTGGGATCTCAATGGTAGGGGAGTGGATCGAGATGGGTTCTTCTACCATAGGGAGAAGGAAAAGGAGGTCGCTAGTGTAGCAACCAATGGTATAGACCGAGGTGATTGACCCGATGCATAGGTGTAGGAGGCCAAGGCTCCTAGGTTGTTCGGCCATAGGGGTCAACATGCTAGTGAACTCAATTTGCCATGCTAAGCCTCTAAGAAAATCCTCTAAGGTCTCTACTTGATAAGATGCTTGGATTGTGGTGTGATAAGAGGAGATGGGCACTATGGGATGGTTTTCCTTCATGGGTGGGAAATCGTGGGCCGTGATCTCTCTTATTGGGCTCTTCTTTAGCCAACTAACAAGGGTTTCCCCTAAGATGAGATTGACTCCAACTAGAGATGGTGATGTAAGGTGAAGACCCTCGTGTGTTGTTTCTTCTTCAATTTGGGCTTGGGTTTCCTCCAAGGTGGAGAGTGGGTTTGGAGTGTTCACCACTATGGAGTGGGGTATGGGTTCTTCTTCCAAGGGGGTGAGAGGGGCTTTTGAGGGTGTGGTGATGATTGGGGCATGGTGTATCCGGGGTGGTAGGTAGTGGGAAACTTGGGTTAGGATAGGTGAGGGTAGTAGTGGAGGCTTTGGTGGGAGTTGGATTGGGGTAGGGAGAGGAAGATGGGTGGGTTGAAGGGGTTTGGGTTGATTTGTTTTGGGAGGAGTGTCCCTTTTTGGGGGTGATGGAGAGGTAGTGGTGGGGGTTACCATGGGCTTAGGTGGAGAGTTGGCCATGGGGCCCAATTGGGTATGGGGACCTATGGTTGTGGTGTGGACTTGGAGGTGGGGTGTAAATGTAGTGGTTGGGGTGAGAGAGATGGGAAGTGGTAGGGAATGGGTGATTGGGGTCTTGGATTGACCGGGTGGGGATGAAAGAGTTGAAGTGCTCCTTGGGCTTTTGTGATTTGAGTAGGAGGGAGAGGGTTGGAGAGTGTAGGTTTTCCTAAGCTCGACCTTCATCTCATCCCAAGTGCTAATGGGGGCCTCTCTGCGGATCCTTCTTAAACCTTCCACAACTAACCAATGAGTTTTAGCTTGTTTGGAGAGGTGTGCCTTGGCTAGCCTCATTCTCCTTTCTTCGTTCAAGGGGCAGCTTTTAAAGAATTGGTCTAGGGAAATCTCCCAATCTAGGTAAAGGCTTGGGCTGTTGGATCCATCAAAGGTGGGGGTTTTGATTTTCAAGTGTTCTAAAAATATGGTTTCTAGATTTCCCCAAAGGTCACTCTCATTCACTCTTGGTGCGCGGCTATTTCCTTCAAGTCGGTTGAGTCGAATCATGATATCTTCAAGCCGACTAAGGACATTAGGTAGGGCTTATATGATAGAGGTGTTGCTACCCACTTTGTTGGCAATGGAGCTTCCATGAGGATTTGGGCTTCTTGGGAAAGTTGATGGGGATGGATATGACGGGTATGAAGTGGTCATTCTAGTGGACATGGGAGATGCAATCGAGGACTCTAAATGCATAAACATGCCCTAGGACCAACTTGTGGAGAGACAAGTTGTGAACTTGCTCTGATACCAATTGATGTGACATAACCTAGGACTTAAACAAACAAGCACAATCGCAATCAAACGGACCGATGTCGGCGACCGCTCACCCGATGCTCACCAAGACCCGGGGTAACTTGGCAATGCCAAGTGGAGGTTGTGTGGGCTGGGCCCTTGCTAGTAGAGGGCCAGCAAGGCCTAAGTTGATTCCCAAGGGTAATGGCAGCCCAATTCAATGGGGCCGACAAAGTGCCAATGGCACCGGTTACTCTCTTTTCCCACGGTGATCACTTATAGCAAAGGAACTTAAGGATCGGGCTCTCATTCATGGCCAGTGGAGTTTATGAACTAATATTGAAAGAACAAGCACAAATTAGAGCAAAGTTTGGAGCACTTACTCGACTGGTTTGAAAAAACCGGTCCCGCTCGGAGACGAGGGCGAGCGGGGAGGCGGGTGGATCCCCACACGCCGCGTCGGGGTAGCTTGACCTGCCCAAATGATTACAATACAACACCTCTCGCAGGAGGGGGATCTTGGGGTGGGGGTTAGGTGATATTACAACTAAAACTACCTCCACATAGGGAGGGGCCTTCAGCCGGCCAAGCGGGGAGGGGAGCTTGAGAGAGGAACACCGAAGATGGGAGGTCGCCGGTTCTGTCCACGTTCTGTGGGTGCTGATAGATGATTGAAGAAATGGTTGCTGCGACTGATGCCGAATTTTTTTGGGGATGAAACCACCTGAAAAATCTTCGTAGGAGGCTAGGGAAGTCGTCCAAATTTTTTTGATTTCTTCTTGCGCCGACGCTGGTCTGGGTGGAGGCCCGAGCAGGGAGGCAGATTCTTGGACTGGCAGCTTCTGGCGGACAATAGCAGGTTGCAGAGGATGACCCGTCAGCTCCCGAACTCAGAATAAAGCACCGCTGGAGTTTTTGGAATCTTGGACGAGTCCTCTTCGCATAAAAACTGACGGGGAAGCCAAAAGATGCCGGAGAAGACCAAGGGACTCTGAACACTGATGACAGGTCGGTGCAGGCTGTGGGAAGCTGAACCGCATACCCGAGGGAGAAAAATGATAACTATAGCCCACAGATGTCGATAGAAGTTCCACTTCTTGATTCTGAAAGTAGACAGGAAGAGGAACAACTTTGCAGAAGAACCTGTGGCCTGAATCTTCCAAGGTTCGTCGTGGCAGAGCTTCTACTATGGCTTAGGGGCAGCTCTACGCAGTTGTAGGAGAACAGATCTCCCAGTCAGCTCGCAGCTCGGAAGGGGACGAGACCACGGCCGTTGCGAAGAAGACAGGTAGACGCTTCCGTGGATACCTCTTGGGCCTTCAGATTCTCTGGGATGTGGTTGGGGTCACCTCTGCAAACTGCTACTCTTCTACTGCCAGCGAACTGAAAACTGGAGGTTAAGATGGTGGGGGGAAATGGGGTATATGGGAGGGGAAATGGAGGTGGATGAGTGTGGGGAGAACCCTGGCTGTGAGGGGGTCTAGGAGGGGGTGTTCCAAGGTGTGGGAGGGGAAGAATAGGGTCTGGAAGGGGGTCTAACAGGTGGTGGGAGGAGGAGCTACGAATTTGGGCTTGGAGGGAGAAGGAGGAAGGTGGGGGGGGAACAAGTGGGTGGAGGGCATGTGAGTTTGAATTTCCTTTAATGTGGGGTTGTCAATGGTGGTCTTGGGGATGGGAAGAGGTGCCTTGGGAAGGTGTAGGGCTGCTTTGGGTAGTGGGAAGGGTGCTTGGGGAAGTGGGTGGGGTAGTTGGGGGTTGGGAGGTGGAGCTAGGATTGGTGGAAGCTCTCTTGGGACTAGGGGGTGGAGTAATGGGATGTGTGGGGAAGGGGAGTGGTCTTTAATGGGGGTAGGTGGGAGAGTGGTGGTTGGGAAGGGAGGAGAGAGAAAATTTTCGAAATTGGGTGTGGAGGAGAGAGAAAGGGGAGTGAAAAAGAGAGATTAAGAGAGGGATGGGTGGGGAATCTCTCCCTTAGGATCTCTCACCCAAAAAATGGAATCTCTCCACTAGATAAGAAGTGTAAACTCTCAAAATGGCAAGTTTTTCATTCATTACTTTAATTAGTTCCAAATGAAGGGAATGGGGCCCTATATATAGGCAACCCACATTTTACAATAAGACCCTGACAAAAGACTCAATGACAAATAACCGAGGGGGTAGGGGGGCTCTTGGGCCAAGCCCAATGAAATGGGCCCAATAGCTAACTAAACAACATAATGACACTCAAACTTAGGAAAATAAACACAAGACCTAGGGACATGACTCACGAAAATGAAAATTACATCAAATGACTCAAATAGAAAGCACAAAAAGGATAATTGGGCCTTTATGGAGAGAGACCCGAACTCAAATGGTGCCGGAGTGTGAGGAAGACCCGAGCCAAAGGGAGTCACGGGTGATGCCTCCATCAGAAGGAGAAGAAAAAGAGAAAGAGAAGAAGAGCAGAAGAGAAAGAAGAGAAAAAGTGAGAGATAGAGAGCTCGAGCAGATAAAAGAGGAAGAGAAAGAAAGAGAGACAGAGTGATTGGAAGAAGAAGAAGGGCAGAGAGAGGCTTCATTCTGAAGATCAGTCTTCACTGGACCGTGGATCAAATCCAGGCCAGTCAGCTCTGTTGAGAGCCATATTATTTGTGCTTCATTTACAGCTTTCAGTCACTGTTTGTTTCCCATTTTCTTGTTTCATCTTTTACCTTTCTTCAAGCTGTTAGTCAGCGTTTGCAGAGGTGCTGCCTCTGGACGGGTCAAGCTGTAATCCCCAACGGTTGCAGTGGTGGATTCCACTGGACAGCAAGCTGTGTTGCTCAGCGGGTTGTATGGCAAGCTGCGATGCCCATCTGTTCAAGCTGTGAGTCAGCGGAATCCACACTCTGGTTTGAGTGTGGGGTGGACGTAGGTCTGCAGGACCGAACCACCTAAAAACCCTCTTGTCCATTGTGGTTTATTTTGTCTAATTGTGCTTCCACTAGTTGAATGCTTAGGCGCGCTATATATGTTTGTTTACTAGTTCAGCTGAAACTTTAATTAGATTTTCAGATTGGCTAAATTTGTCGAGTTAGCATTCTAGATCTTATTGAGCGAAATTTTTAAAGGGCTGATCCATTCACCCCCCTCTGGATCCAACGCACCGAACCCAACACTTGGTATCATAGCAGGTTTCTGATCTAACAGATCTAACAATCTGCAGAGGATCCTGCTAGTTCGTGGTGCGTTTCAGAGTGGGCTTCTCATGCTCGGTGTTTAGTTTCATTGACTTGTGCCTTGCTTTGCTTATCTAATTTTGGTACATTTCTTGTCGATTGTTTTGCGCATTGAATCTGTTTGCCATCTGTCCAAATGGGTCGTCCTCCAGTTTATGATGGTTCTAACTTAAATAGTTGGCTTGGAGGCCTATGTGTGTACGTAGACTCCATTGATCCCAAATTATGGAGGCTACTATCTAAAGGCCCACACAAATTGCCTCATGATGAGACCAAGTTGTCTAGAGAGGACAGTATAAAGAACCGTGACAATGTCATAATTCTTAATATCTTGAGAGCAGCGATTAATACTGATATATATCCTTTTGCTCTCAGGTGCACTTTTGGAAAGGAGATATATGACATAGTCATTTCTGCTCATAACGAATAAGATTATAACTGCATGATGGCAAACCGGGGAACTGATGATGAGGAAGTCTCATCCAAGGTAAATTCTGAATCTGAGTCCGAAGAGATTTCAATTGATGAATTATGGGAAATAAATGAGGAACTGTCTGATAGATGTAAAATTTTAAAATCTGAGAATAGAAGGTTGAAAAAGAGATGTGAACAGATTAACTCTAATGTTCCCTGTGAAAACTGCCAAAGACTGAAAACATCTCATGATATGTGCTTAGCTGATCTGAATATGAGTGAGGAACAAATTTCTTTGTTAGAATTTAAGAATCAGAAACTCACAGATAAGATGTCTGAACTGGAAGAAGTAATTGAGAAGTACAAAACTACAAATAAAATATTGAAAGAGTGTATCAATTACAGTGAAGAAGAGACTGCCAGTTTTGTAATACACACTGCTGATTTGGAAAATGAAATTGGATTGTTAAAAGAAAAACTGGCTGGTTATGAGAAGGAGAAAGTTGATTCAGAAAATCTCATAATTTCCTTGAAAAGTAAAATCACTGAGCTGAATAATTTAATGAAAATTGAAAATGATGAACTTACTGCCAAGATTTCTGAACTAGAAGATAAGGTGAATTCATTGGAAAATGATCAAATCTTAACTAATGAACTAGTTCAGAATGAACAAATAAGAAAGGAGAATGAAGAGCTGAAGCTTCTAAATTCTGCCATGTCTGAGAGGTTTTTAATGCTGGAAAAAGGGAAGAGTTCAATTGAAAATGAATGTGAGAGAGTGAGTACATTAATAGAAGAGATTGATAGCTACAAAGCCATTAATGTCTTACTTAATGAAAAGATCACAGATTCTGAAATGCTCATTTCCTCTCTCAAAAATGAAATCACTGAATTGAACAAATCTCTATCTAAGTCTTTCAAGAATGAAGAAAATCTGAAAATTGCTAATGGAAGGAGTAAACAGGAAGTGAGAAAAAGACTGTACACAACCTGTGTGCGTAGCTCTGAGTTAGCTAGCACTTCAGTTTCTCCTTCATGTCTGCCTGCTAATCAGATAGAAAAACAAAAGAAAACAAAACAGAATAAAAATTTATATGCTGAAATTTCTTATGCCAAACTGCTTCATGTTAAAAGAAAGAATGTTAAATGTTTGTACTGTGGTAAATCTGGCCATGAGATGGATGTTTGCTTTGTCATGAGAAAGGATGAATTGAAATCTGATAGAATTCATGTTAGGAATTCTATAACGAAGAAACATTCTCATGATCAAAATAGAAGGATAAAATGTTTTTACTGTCATGAGATAGGTCATCTTATGCATAATTGTAGATTAAAGAAACAAGATGATCTCAATGCTAGAAAACTGCATGATAGGAATGTTCATGTTAAAAATCATGCAAATCATAAGAACATTCAATGCTTTCAGTGTGGCAAACTGGGCCACATTGTAGCTCAATGTTGGCACATTCATGGGAAGAAATTTCATTCTGAATTTGTTAATTTCCATGAAAATAAAAATGTTTTTGAAAGGAAAAATTTTGGTTCTAAGAAAAAAATATACTGGGTGCTTCGAATGTGGAAAGCATGGCCATACAGTCAAGGACTGCTGGCATGCTCAGGGAAATAGATTGAATTCTAAATCTGTAAAATTCCCTGCTCATTATGATGCTGATAGAAACAAATCTGCTTTTAAAGAAAAATCCTTTGCATGTTTCAAATGTGGAAGATCTGGCCACAGGGCTGCAACATGTTGGGTGGTAGGATATCAAAACCAGACTAGTTTTGGTAAATAGAATTTTAATTCTGTTAACAAAAATTTTCATGCATATGCACATAGAACTCCTGCTCATAGGAATGTGCACAAAATAAATTTCAGAACTGCTGCATCATGCCACTACTGTAGTCAGATAGGTCATTCAATGAATGATTGCCATGTGATGAGAATTGATGACCTTCATGCACAGAAATTGGGTACCATACCTGCTAGATATGTGACTGTTAGTGCAGGACCCAAGAATGTTTGGGTACCTGTCCATGCCAAATAGTGTGCTAACTTGCAGGTGTGCCTTGGTGGGAGAAATAAAAGGGGTTAACCAAGGCACTCAAGAATGAAAACCCCATGATTGCACTATTTCAGGTCAGTTCCAAAACTCTGTGTTTAAATTCCATCATCTGAATTTGTGAGTATGAAAGATGTGAATTTCATGTTGATTTGTTCGTTTTATCTCTGATGTCTCTTCTTGTTTAGCTGATCAGTCTGCATTCCAGACTCAGCTATTGAATTTACTCTGCACATATCTGATGCTCTTCTCTTGCACTGATTGCACTATGTAAATAGGATGCTAGATGCACTGCACAATCATTGTTGTAGTCGATGCATACCTTGCACTGTGTTAGAATGGGTCATTTAGTGCATGAAGTCGATGCATGTGTCACATGTCTGCATATATCATTTGCATGACTATTTGTGAAATCTGCTTTGCACTGTATCTCCTTGCATAACCCTGGTATATCAAATAGTAAGTTACTAAAAGGCAGGGAAATCTGTCTGGAGGTTCTTACTATGTGTGAGATGGTCATTGAGACCAAGTTCTTCGCCAAGTACCAAGGGTCTAGTCTTCATATAGAGCAGTGTATTGCATATCATCCATTTTGAAAAATCTAAAAAAGGATAAAAATGTTCATGACTTGGGTGCATAAACTTGAAATGATTGCATACTTGCTCTATGCATAATTGTTGCATAGTCTGCATGTAGAACAGTGTATTGCATAGCATATTTTTTGCATCTTGGTGTCAGGGGGAGCTGAGAATTCTGTTCAATACATTGAATCATTTTCACTTCTCATTGTCCCCATTCAATTCTGTCATATTCTTTGACATCAGATGCTATTGAACCATATTGCCAATTGCTATCAATTCTCTTAACCTTCACTGAACAACAGCATTGCTTTTGGTTTAGTGCATTAAGCTGTGGTTATTGCAACTGTTCAATTATAAGAATTACACTTACAAATTGAAAGGAACTAAAGGTTTAACCTTTATAAACTGAAGAGTTAAGTGTCTGCACTTCAGAATCTGAGATAAAAGAAAACTTTTATAGCTCTTAATCTTTGTCTCATGGCTAGAATAGAAAGTTTTTTTTTACCTGAATGTGTTAATCTAGAAATGCCTAGAAAAGGTAAATAGAGTGTGTACTATTTTTTTAAACAATCACTCTAAAACAAATAAGGGCAGCAGTAAATAAGATCAACAATGCAAAGAGCTGAACACAGTGACAGAGCAATGGCTGAATTGCACTGAGAAACTGTGATCTCATCCAAAGAAGTAGGAGAATTCATATGTCATGAAGTGCTTCAGACTACCTCTGTTCATAGGGTCAAATCTATAGGGGGAGTCCTCACCAAGTAACTGGGGGTACTGACCTCTGATCAAGGTGTACCCTTAATGTCAAAAGTGAAGATTGTTCCTTGTAGGTCTTGATCTGAAATAGATCTAGTAGTTTATACCTAGTAACTGGGGGTACCTGCCTCTGATCAAGGTGTACACCTAATGTCAACAGCATAAATGCCACTGGTCTATTCACTTATCTCAGTTTCTGAAAAATCAAAAGTGAAAAATAAACTGCTGTAACCCTTTGAAAAACAAAAGTCATTGAGTGTAAATTATTTTTCTCAATACATATTCAAGTTGCCTTTCTTGAACTTCCATGTTTGATCACAAAGGGTATTATTTCTGACTTATCTATTAAAACCATGTGCCCTAGATTCATTGCTATAAATGGAGTCTATAACTCTTTTTTTCAGTGGTCAGCTGCTTTACTCTATCTTTATCACTGTTAAACTTGAATTTTTGTCAAGATTGTATATTACTAATACTTATACTTTAACAATTGTTTATAATCATGCTCATTTTCTGAACCACTGCTTCAGCTGTTGTGTAGTGACCCCTTACTCTATTCATGTTCCTTCCTTACCTTTGATCACCAGTTTCATCTGTCCATATTCCTTCTCAAAGGGGGAGCAATAATTCAGGGGGAGTTATTAATTCAGGGGGAGTTTGAGCTGTTATGCAATGTATTCTACATGTTGCACTCATTTGTTTTCTTTCTTTTTGATCATGTCAAAGGGGGAGAATATTTGGTTGGTGACTCACTGTCATTTTGTTGCCATCATCAAAAAGGGGGAGAATGTTATGTCCCTTAGGCACAAGCATATGCTATGTTGTTTTGATGATAGCAACACAGTGAGAGTATCACAGGTGCATTCATTACAGTGAGTCAGTCATTGTGTTTAGCATACATTGCATTTGTTCTCTGTATAGATGCACTGCATTCTGTCAGATAGCTTCAATTCAATATCTGCTATGTGCATACATTGCATCAGTGCACTTAGATGGGTCGACCCCCCTCTTAGATGGGTCGACCCCCCCAGACTCGTATGTCTATACATTCATGGCATTTGTGCAACGTTTGTTCTGCAGTCTATACATTGCATTGCTGCCTTGCTGCGTTGCATGCCATATAGTCTATACATCCATTGCTTCAGTTCAATATCTGCCTTGTGCATACATTGCATCGGTGCATTGCTTCTTCTGTGCATACACTGCATCAGTGCATTAACAGTTGCTGCATGCATTAGCATATACAGAGTCTGTGTAGTGTCTGGCTAGCAAGTCCATACGCTGCTCATGCATATACAGAGTCTGCACACTGTCACAAGTCTACACATTGCATATGTTCGTGCATTAATGCATAAGTCTGCTAAGTCTATACATCGGCTAGGCAACAAGTCTGTACAGCCCTTGCTTAAGGCAAGTCTATACATTGCATGAGCATAGTCAGAGCTCTCAAAGTCTATACATTACAGCACTGCAATCACACTCAAAGTCCATACACTGCATTGTGGCATGCACACTAGCAAGTCTGTACATCGGACTGTTTTAGGCAAAGTCTGTACATCGGACTGTTTTCGGTAAAGTCTATACATCGGACTATTTTAGGCAAAGTCTGTACATCGGACTGTTTCAGGTGAAGTCTGTACATTCAGCAGCTTGACTCTCCAAGTCTGTACAGCGTCATGCATCATTCTTCAAAGTCCATACACTGCACTGTAGCTTGCTCGAGGTGAAGACTGTACATTCACCAGTTGAACCTTCAAAGTCTGTACATTCACCAGTTAAACTTCGAAGTCTATACATTGGGATCTTTACCTACGTTCAGTCTTGCAAGTCTGTACATTGGGCTTTCAGATAAAGTCTATACATCCCAGAACTGTGCAAGTCTGTACATTGCTGCTTTGCCAAAGTCTTTACATTGTGAACCTTCAAGTCTGTACAGACTTTGCTTCGCTCAAGTCTGTACATCGTCCAGTTGTCTTTGGCAAGTCTACACATCGTGAAGTCTATACATTCAACTGCTTTGCTTTGCTCAAGTCTGTACAGTCTTTCTCTTGGCAAGTCTGTACATCGCTCATGATGTCTGAACGACGAGCAAGTATGTACATCAGACTAGTCTGCATCGGCTAAGTCCATACATCATCCAGTGCATTGCATGCATCATTCATGAAGTCTATACATCGAGCTGAAGGCTGGCTAAGTCTATACATCGTCTGTCCTCTTAGAGTCTCATGCATAACATGAAGTCTGTACATCGCACAGCATTCAAGTCTGTACATTGTGCATCATTTTAGGCGAAGTCTGTACATCGTGCATATAGTGATTCGAAGTCTGTACAGCACATGTTAGTCATATATTGTCAAGTCTGAACATTGCACTTCATCATGGTTGATTTTGCTTGAAATTTGACGCCCATCAGTAGGAGCCTCCATTCTGAATCTGACGCCTAGGAAAGAGTCGTCTTTTAGGTGTTCAAGCTTTCAAAGTCTAGACATTGTCTAGTAGCACACACACGAAGTCTATACAGTGCTGCATAGACTAAGTCTATACATTAGTGTCTTGTGCATGCATCATTCAAGTATGTACAGCCTATGTTCACAACACAAGGTCTGTACATCGTTCTGCTTGCACAAACGGCAAGTCTATACATTTGCCTTGCTTGCACGAGCTGAAGTCTATACATTGTCCTCTTGCAGCACTAGCACAAGTCTGTACAGCCTGTGAGCTTCTTTCACCAAGTCTAGACATTGGTTCATGCATTGCATACAATGTCTATACAACGTCTACATAGTTTGCATTCACGAAGTCTGCACATGCATCTCTTCTGTAACAAGTCTATGCATCGTGTGCTGACAAGTCTGTACATTGCATTCTGTGCTTCAAGCCACACTAAGTCTATACAGCATGTGTGCTTCATGCATTTGTGCATCGTTCACTCTAAGTATATACATTGCTCCATACATTACAAAGTCTGCATAGTGAACATGAAGTCTGTACACGCTTCAAGTGGTAAGTATGTACATTGTTCAGAACACAAGTCCATATAGCCAATGTACATTCGTTCTTGATGTACATACTTTGCTTTGCATTCACAATGTGAAGTCTATACATGCCCTGTCTTTACACTGCAGAGTTTACACACTGCATTGCCTTCATACAGTCTGTACATCGCTTAAACCTTCAACTGACAATTCTATTTCGACTGTTTGACAGGGATTTTTGCAGAGACTGATGATAGGGCACGTGATCCAAGGATCGACGAGGTGCCCAGGATCATGACACGTGTATAGCAATAGGCTGAGAAGCTGCCACGTGGACTGAGGCCTTTGGGCGGGAAATGTGGAGAGCACACGCCCTAGCTGCTGCTACTATAAAAGGAAGCCTTCTTTCTCAGAAGAAGACTGATCGTGATTGAAGCAGAAGCAGAGGATAGCCTGCACGATCCAGTGTGAAGAGAAGGAGAAGAAAAAGAGAAAGAGAAGAAGAGCAGAAGAGAAAGAAGAGAAAAAGTGAGAGATAGAGAGCTCGAGCAGATAAAAGAGGAAGAGAAAGAAAAAGAGAAAGAAAGAGAGATAGAGTGATCGGAAGAAGGAGAAGGGCAGAGAAAGGCTTCATTCTAAAGATCAGTCTTCACTGGACCGTGGATCAAATCCAGGTCAGTCAGCTCTGTTGAGAGCCATATTATTTGTGCTTCATTTACAGCTTTCAGTCGCTGTTTATTTCCCATTTTCTTGTTTCATCTTTTACCTTTCTTCAAGCTGTTAGTCAGTGTTTGTAGAGGTGCTGCCTCTGGATGGGTCAAGCTGTAATCTCCAGCGGTTGCAGTGGTGGATTCCACTGGACAGCAAGCTGTGTTGCTCAGCGGATTGTATGGCAAGCTGTGATGCCCAGCTGTTCAAGCTGTGAGTCAGCGGAATCCAGACTCTGATTTGAGTGTGGGGTGGACGTAGGTCTGCAGGACCGAACCACCTAAAAATCCTCTTGTCCATTGTGGTTTGTTTTGTGTAATTGTGCTTCCGCTAGTTGAATGCTTAGGCGCGCTATATATGTTTGTTTATTGGTTCAGCTGAAACTTTAATTAGCTTTTCAGATTGGCTAAATTTGTCGAGTTAGCATTCTAGATCTTATTGAGCGAAATTTTTAAAGGGCTGATCCATTCACCCCCCTCTGGATCCAACGCACCGAACCCAACATTCAGAACTCCCTGACCATGTTTTTAAACTAGATAAGGCTCTTTATGGATTAAAGCAGGCTCCTCATGCGTGGTATGATAGGTTAAGCAACTTCCTCATAGGTAAAGGGTTCACACGAGGTAAGGTTGACCAAACCTTGTTTTCAAAAGTGGAGAAAGATGGAATTCTCATTGCACAAGTCTATGTTGATGATATATTATTTGGTTCTACAAAATCTGACATGTGTAGAGAATTTGCAGATTTAATGACAAGTGAGTTTGAGATGAGCCTAATGGGTGAACTGCAATTCTTTCTAGGATTACAGGTTAATCAGACTCCAAATGGGTGTTTCATAAGCCAGACTAAATACATTAAGGAGCTACTAAAGAAGTACAAGATGGAGAATGTGAAAATAATAATGACTCCAAGGAGCACAAATGCAAGCTTAGATGCAGACGAGAAAGGTAAAATGGTAGATTCAAAGACCTTTCAAGGTATGATCGGATCACTGCTTTACCCTACTTCATCTAGACCAGACATACAATTCAGTGTGTGCCTATGTGCTAGCTTTCAAGCTAGTCCTCGAGAGTCACATATGAGTGCAATAAAGCGTATCTTCAGATATCTTGCTGGTACTCATGATGTAGGACTGTGGTTCCCTGCATATTGTGAGTTCAATCTTGTCTCTTATTCTGATGCAGACTATTCTGGATGCAAATTAGACAAAAAGAGCACCAGTGGCTATTGCCAATTTTTGGGTGGGTGTTTGATATCTTGGGCATCCAAGAAACAACACTCGGTTGCTCTCTCTACTGCATAGGAAGAATTTGTTGCTGCAGGGAGTTGTGGCACCCATGTGTTGTGGATCAAACATCAACTCCAAGACTACCAAGTGGATCTTGGATGTGTCCCTATTTTGTGTGATAACACTAGTGCTATCAATTTGACCAAAAATCCCATTCAGCACTCTAGGACCAAGCATATTGAAATTAGGCATCATTTTCTCCAAGATGAAGTCATTAAAAAGAGCTTTGAATTTCACTTCATTAAAACTAAAAAATAGCTTGCTGACATTTTCACCAAGCCTCTCTGCATGTGTAGGCTACATGAAAAATCTGAGTGAAATAATTTGCATTTCTTTTATTGTAATTGTCAATTCTTTGGTCTTTGCATAGCTTGCTTGTAGTATCATTCTATTCATGTGTTCCTTGCATTTAACTGAATGGTATATAAAATGGTGACTTGTGGAAGGGCAGGCTTCATCTGTCTAGAAGCAATCACTATGCGTGAGTGCACAACTCCGCCAGGTACCGTTAGTCACCCCAGCATGTAAG
This sequence comes from Amorphophallus konjac, assembly GCA_022559845.1. NCBI lineage: Eukaryota > Viridiplantae > Streptophyta > Magnoliopsida > Alismatales > Araceae > Amorphophallus > Amorphophallus konjac. Next base: position 73,958,873 of record CM040128.1, on the reverse strand, counting down.
TCTATAAACCATGTTTTAGTAAATAATGCATTTGTCATGGTGTGTCTCATAATAAGTCATGTATAGACTAAGGGGGAGTTTGTGAAGGTGTCTATCTCCTGTTAGAATTACCCTTACTGATCATTAGTCACACCAAACTTCATTGTTGCCCTCTCCTAAGACTAACTAATCTGCATTGATTCAGGGGGAGTTAAAATACTCATTTTCTATCTAAAAGACTATGTGTTTTCTTGAAAGGTCTCCTATGAAAATTCATGCTTTGAGGATTATAATCATTCAACTCTGGGATTAAGCATCCTGAAAAGGAAGAGTTTTGCTTATGGAACAACCTTAATACAACTTGATGAGTTATGCTTATGCTCCTTTCTAACAATCTGAAAGTGAGAGTAAAGAGGCTATTCTGAGTAAAAATTTTAATCACAGTAGTGATTTTAAACAATGCTACTGCATTCGAAAAAAGAAAAGGTACACCCTGTGATATGAGATATCATTACAGAGCAATGGTTATGACTGCTGAGAAACCAGATCCCATCATCTTGAAATGATGAGGACTGTGTCATGAAGCATTATAGCTAACTCTGCGAGCAAATTCAAAGGTAAATCTATAGGGACAGAGCAATAACTGCACTTTTTGATAAACTACATCCCTTCACCAATGAAGTGATGCATTATGTATGTCATGAAGTAGGCAGTGACTTCTGTAGAAATAGGATGTTGAGTCATGCTGAGTAACCAGGGATTCTGGTATTGAAGAGATATGTTTCCTCGTGTCAAGACGGCATACTACATATGATTTTTCCAAAAATTAAAAAAAAAAGAAAAAAAGGGTGTCCTACAAAAATTTTCTGATGTTAAAAATTGATTAATCTCGCTGCTTGTTAAAATTTTTCTTGGAAGTGCCTTTTGGGTTATTCTTTGATTCTCTGGCCGGGAAAGGATCCGAGCCAAAGTGGAAAGATTTCTTTAATTCTCTGGCAGGGGAAAGGATCCGAGCCAAATCGGAAGGTTGATTCTTGATTCTCTGGCCGGGGAAGGACCCGAACCAAAGTGGATGGGTTGATTCTTTAATTCTCTGGCCGGGAAAGGATCCGAACCAAAGTGGAAGGTTTATTCTTTAACTCTCTGGCCGGGGAAGGACCCGAACCAAAGTGAAAGGGTTATTCTTTGATTCTCTGGCCGGGAAAGGATCCGAGCCAAAGTGGAAGGTTGATTCTTGATTCTCTGGCAGGGGGAGGACCCGAACCAAAGTGGATGGGTTGATTCTTTAATTCTCTGGCCGGGAAAGGATCCGAACCAAAGTGGAAGGTTTATTCTTTAACTCTCTGGTCGGGGAAGGACCCGAACCAAAGTGAAAGGGTTATTCTTTGATTCTCTGGCCGGGAAAGGATCCGAGCCAAAGTGGAAGGTTGATTCTTGATTCTCTAGCAGGGGAAGGACCCGAACCAAAGTGGATGGGTTGATTCTTTTTTTATTGGGAAGCTGTCGGCTCGGAGCCGATAATGGGATAGCTGTCGGCCAAGAGGCCGATAACTGGATAGCTGTCGGCTTAGAGGCCGATGATGGAATAGCTACCGGCCAGGAGCCGATGAGTGAAGCCGTCGGCTCAGGGGCCGATGAATAGAAAGCTATCGGCTCAGGGGCCGATAAGTGAAGTAGCTGTCGGCTACGGGGCCGATGATTGGATAGCTGTCGGTGTAACGCCCCGTCGGCGGAAGGTTTTGTCGGTTTAACGCCCCGTCGGCGGAAGGTTTAGTCGATGTAACGCCCCGTCGGTGAAAGGTTTTATCGGTTTAACGCCCCGTCGGTGAAAGGGTTTTATCGGTTTAACGCCCCATCGGTGGAAGGGTTTTATCGGTTTAACGCCCCGTCGGCGAAAGGGTTTATTGGTTTAACGCCCCGTCGGCGGAAGGTTTTGTCGGTTTAATGCCCCGTCGGCCGAAGGTTTTGTCAGCTTAGACTCAAGGTCGTGATGCCAACCACATGCAAAGTCTATTTGTTGGATGGCTGGAGGCAGAGGGTGAAAGACCATGCATGCCTCAAGGCTCACTTTCTTTTCTTCTCTTCTTCTTTTGTACGGGGAGGCGAGTGGAGAGACCACGTATGCCTGATGACCGTTCTCTTCTTTTCTGCTCTTCTTTTTATCGTGAAGGGGCGGGTTCAAAGACCACGTCTACCTCATGACTGTTCTTTTTGTTCTACTCTTCCTCTCTCATTGATGCCCCCGGATTGGGGTGTATTTCTCCTAACGTGCCCCCAGGTTGGAGTGTACCTCTTCTTCTATGCCCCCAAGTGGGGTGTATTCTCTCATGGCTTCTAGGCCCCCAGATGAGGTGTAACTTTTGCTTCTTATGCCCCCAGAGCGGGGTATACTTCTCTTCATTTTCCCCCGGCACAGGGTGTATTTTATGCTTCTTATGCCCCCAGAGCGGGGTATACTTCTCTTCATTTTCCCCCGGCACAGGGTGTATTTTCTGCTTCTTATGCCCCCAGAGCGGGGTAGTGTCTTTACGGCCTCTATGCCCCCAGGCGGGGTGTATGTTTCTTCTTCAGATCCCCATAAGTCGAGGTATGTTCCATACGGCTTCCATGCCCCGTGGTGGGGTATGTTGCTTCTTCAAACGCCCCTAAGATGGGGTGTATTCTTTTGTGGCTTCTATGCCCCCAGGCGGGGTGTATGTTTCCTCTTCAAATGCCCCTAGAGTAGGGGCGTCTTCTTCACTTCTTGTGCACCCAAGGCAGGGTGGGTTTCTTCTTTACGTACCCCCGTGTCGGGGTGTAACTTCATGCTTCTTATGCCCCCAGGACGGGGTGGATTCTGCTTCTTTGCTTCTGTGCCACCATGGCGGGGTGTATTTGCTTCTTGTGCACCCTGGGCAGAGTGTGTGTTTTTTTTTATGCCCCCAGGCCGGGGTGTGTTTCTCTTTTTGTGCACCTAAGGCAGGACGTGTGTTTCTTTCTTCGTGTGCCCCCTAGGCCGGGGTGAGTTCTTGTTTTGTATTCCCTATGGCGGGGTATGGTCTTTGCTTCTTCTGCCCCCATGGCAGGGTGTAGTTCTTCTTCGAGTGCCCCTAAACCGGGGTAGGTTCCTCTGCTTCTTCTTCCCCAGGGTGGGGTATATTTCTCTTTGTATTCCCCTAAGCTAGGGTGTGTTTTTGTTTCATATGCCCCCATATCGGGGTATATTTCTCCCTCAGATACCCCTAAACCGGGGTGTATTCTTTGTATCATATGTCCCCCGAGTCGGGGTATGCTTTGCTTCTTGTGCACCCCGGGCGGAGTGTATTCTGCTTCTTCTACCCCTCAAGGCGGGGTGTGTGTCTTTTCATATATCCCGAGAGCGGGCGTAGTTTCTTCTTCAAACTCCCCTAGGCTGGGGTGTAACTTTCGCTTTGTGCGTACCCCCGAGTCGGGGTGGATTCTTCTGCTTCTTCGACCCCAGAGAGGGGTATATTTCTCTTCATGTTCCCCTAAGCCGGGGTGTAAACTTTGCTTTATGTGCCCCCAAGTCGGGGTGGATTCTCTTCACGTGCCCCCGAGCCGGGGTGTATCCTTTCCTTCTTATGCCCCAGAGCGGGGTGGATTCTATTTTTTTCTACCCCGACACACTGGGGGTTGTTTGCTTCTCGTGCACCCAAGGTGGGGTGTATTGTTGCTTTGATGCCCGCAAGGTGGGGTGTAATTCTTCTTCAGATCCCAATAAGCTGGGGTGCGTTCTTTAAGGCTTCTATGCCCCCGTGGCGGGGTGTGTTGCTTCTTCAAATGCCCCTAAGTCGGGGTGTATTCTTTTGTGTCTTACACTCCTATGGCGCGGTGGATGAATGCTCTCTTCTAGATTTGTGGCCGTGCTCGGCCTCATTGCTACAAAGCATTCCCAGATAGGGGCAGCAGGAAGGTGGAACAGGCCCGGGCATGGCACCATGGACTCGGACCCTCCTAGAGTCGGGCGGGATGTCGGCCTTCTTCTTGTCCTTTTTGGTCGGTGATGCTTGCCAATTTTTTTTATGTGTCTTTTCTTTTCTTCTCTTCTTTTTTTTTGTAATAGACCAAAGGCGGGTGCACAGGAGAGCGCTCACTCCCTCAGGGAGGGGATGAGTGGTTCGCTCCACCGCACCAATCCCATGGTGGTAATCTTCGTTCAGCACGGGTCCCGACGGACATGGCCGTACAACCCTATCTTGCCGATTCTTTCTCTTCCCCTTTTGTTTCTTTCTCCTTTCTTCTTTTCTTCTTTTCTTCTTCCTTTTTTTTTGCGGAAAGGGGGGTTTGATTTCCCCTTCCTCTCCTCTTTCTCTTCTGTCTTTCTTTTTTTTAGAGGCCTTCATGATTCCTGGAAGCTGTATATCCCTCGGAGTAGCGTCCTAGAGATCACAAAGACAATCGTGCCTGGTCCGGCTTTTCTCTACATGGGGCTAACAATGACAGCACCTACAATTCATCAAAGCAGACAAACATCGTTTATTAGGAGGCCATGAGGCCCCAAATCTCGGCGAAGAGATGAAGGGTGGTTTGAGTCCCACCGGGCGTGCCAACTTGTGGAACGCACTAAGTTTCGTTGGTTTCATGAAAATATTGGGATATTCTTTTATCGGTCTATCGGTTTATCTAGTGCGAGGGCGTGCCAGTCACCTAGGTGACAATGTGTTCGGACTTCAAGACTGGAGTGGTCCGAAGCCCGGGGTGCGCTCCATCTGACTAATCAGACGATTGTGTAGTTCGTGTCGGGACCAAAACCCGCCGCGCCGTAAAGGTCACTGCGTTATTTACATCCCCTCGGAGAGGGGAACACCCTTGATTAATCGTCAGGAATCGGGGCCTCATGGCCAAGAAACTATATCGAGAGAAACAAGCCGATAGTGGTCTCGAATCAGTCGGAAAGCCCTATGTCTAGGGAAGCAAGCATTCGGAAGATGTCGGTCACTCAAGGGACCATTTTGATATTCGGACGAGCGTCCGGCTTCAGAGAATCGTGATCGTCACGGGGAAAGCTAGAGCATATGTATGCCGGGGTATGGCAAATTTATTGTTCAAAGGGACGGGAAACGTTCAGTTAAATCCTGGTTAGAGCGGTCGGAAACAGACAAGTTTGTCGGCCCAGTGCAAGATCAAGCTACGACCATACTGCGGTGGGCCCCCCGCGGTCGAAGTCGGGCTCGCGTGGGCATCGTCAATGTTTCCGGTGCCAAGGGAGCAACGGGAGGATGTCCTGGGACAAGATCTGAGAACCAATATGCGTTCGAAGAGAGCGGGCTATAGGCCGAGGATATGGGTCAAGCAATGACCATGATCGGGGCAGACCCGAGGTCTAAGCATGGCCCACATAGGCCTTATTGATATTCCCATGTATAGGGTCCGGGGATGACGAGATCCTTCTCGTCCCATTCAGATTTTGTCGGTCACTCATGGACCCCTTTATGTTCGGACAAAGGTCCATGTTTGTAGCATAAGAGACGGTGACAAATCGTACAAGTACCTACCGTGAGTACGGCAAGTTTAATACAAATGCGGGATCAGATCCCAGTATATGCATGTCGGTCACTAACAGACCATTCAGCATTCGGACGAAAGTCCATATTCGAAGCATCGAAGATAACAATAAAGACATTCAGATATCTGCCGTAGGTACGGCACATTTCATGTGGGTGCGGGATCGGATCCCGGAAGAAGTGGGTCAAGCTGATGAACTATCGGCCCAAGAGGTGCACAGATCATGACCATGTCGGGAGTCCCGAGGTCCACGTCCGATACCACAAGGCATCATTGAGTTTCTCTTCGCACTCAGTCCGGGGGAGCGGGTTGTTAAGTGTAAAGCCAAAACTCGACAACATGCGCCCTCGCACGCGGATCGACCTGCGCGGTCAGGTCGCGGGGTTCGACCTGCCCGGTCAGGTCGTGGGGGTCAAGGGGGCAACGCCCCTTGCGGGGGTTTCCGGGGGTAGCGCCCCCGAAACAAAATTTAGATTATGGTTGAGGGGAGACTTTCGATTAGTTTTACTCATTAGCTTTAATTCTTTTCTATCATTTGATTAATCATTTTTTTTTAAGCATGCCGGTTCAATGGGTGTAAGAAGAGGTAATCGGAGCGCGTCGGTTTAATGGGTATAAGAAGGGGGGGGCGCGCCGGAATAGGGAGAAGAGAGGGGCGCGCTGGTTAATGGCCGAGAAGCATGGGCGCGCCGGAATAGGGTATGAACAGTATAGCGCGCCGGTTTAAGGCGGCTATGAAGGGGCGCGCCGGTTAATGGCAAAGAAAATGAAATGGGTTTTGAGTGTGGGGTTAAACCGGCGCGGGGGGGTACCGCGCCGGGTTAGCCCACGCCAGATTAGGGGGGCGCCGGATTAGCATTGTATAGCTTCCTTTCAACCCGTTTGTGATCTGTTTCTTCTTTCCTTCAACTGCAAGTTGATTTATTGATTGGTTTGTTCATCTTATTGATGGATTACGTCTGTGGAAAGGAGGTTTAAGTGTTTTAATTGTTTACTCAGGTGGATTATCGTGATGATTCGAGTGTTTTATTAGAAAAGTTTGCTGTGCAGGAACTTGGAAGTTTAGTTTGTCTCAGTGGTTTAGTGTGTTTGTCTGTCTGTTCTTACGCATTCTCTGTTCTTACATGTTCTTCCTCTGGCAAAATTTGGGCAGCACCTCCCCCAGACTAACGATTGCCAGAGAAAATAGAGGAACACCAAGTGGATTGCTCCAGGGTGAACCTCAAAATGTAGACCTCACGCGGTCTGATAACCCAAGTGTGAGTGTGGAAAAGCTCGAGGACTAGCCTTCAAGAGCTCTCACGACTCACGGGTAATGATCCCTCGAAGGGGAACAAGTGGGGAGGGAGATCAGAAACGCTGGAGGCCAAGTAGAAAGGGGGGGGCTACAGCCTGAACGTATTCCGAAGGGGGAGAAGAAGATGCAACATATCAAAAAAAGAGGATCTCCCGAAGGATCGTTTTCATTTCACCACGAAGGGGTGCAAATACATGGGCTCTTCATGCATCTAAAGAAAAGAACCAATGGGAAGAATACATCGGAGGAAAGGAAAAGAAACAAAGGGGATGGGAGAGCTCTATCTCCCTCACCTCACTCTCTACTCTCTCCTTCTCTTTTCTCACTTAACTTCGCTCTCACAGGAACGCTGGCTTCGGGCTTCAAGGGGTTTCTCTCAGAAGAAGACTTCCACTTTTTAGGCTTCCAAGAGTTGTTCAACCCTTCCAACCCTCCAACCCCATTTAAGCTTCGCTTGGGCGCTCCTTTTATAGGGGCCGGAGGCCCTGTTTTTGGAGGGATGTCCTCTGTATTTTTCTTCCTTCTGTTGGTTCCTTGTTTCCCGCAACCGCCACTGCTGCTGCTGACGTTGGTGACGTTGCCCTGCTGCTGCTGTCGACGTCGCCTCTGGCGAGGCTATGGTGTGATCAGGAGGGGGGGGGCAGAGGCATGGCCTCCTCCTCCGCCGGCACATCCACCACGAGCCACGTTGCTATTATCATTTGCCGGAGGATGGGCGGCCGATCGACGGAATGAGCGTTCGGCGGGATGGGGCTCGAGAACTTCCATTCACGGCATATGCTCGGTTGCCCTCCGGATCGAAGTGGGAGTTTTAACCACTTCAGGCTTGTTCGTCATCATGCCGTTCCCAGGAAACAGGGGACCGCATTGATGACGGGATGGCTTCACTGCACGCCGGATAAAGGCCTCAGAGAAAGGCTTGTTTTTAAACTAAGCACGCCGTATTAGCACTCCAAAATGGGCGTGCCGGTTTAGTGCATTCAAAGGGGTGGCCCTTCAACGGGAGCATGTCGTTTTAACATAAAGCAAGGGAGTTCATGGGGCGCGCCGGACTAACATCTTGTAAAGGGCGCGCCGGTTTAAGGCCCCCTTAGGGGCGTGCCGATTTAAGGCTATGCCATTCCGGTTTAAGGCTATGCCACGCCGGTTTAAGCGTCAAAGGGCTCCCCCCCAGCTTAGTGGCGATTTAGACAGATGCTTTCCCTCCTGTGTTCCTTTAGTTGTGAGCCTCCGAGTCTCGATTCAGGGCTTTGAGTGATTTCCGGTGTATGCCGAGCAGGCGTTCGGACTCCTGAGTTTCTTTGATTCGACCTTCGGCATTGCCGACTTGGGAGCCGTGGCTAGCTCTTCAACCCGAGGGGCTTCTTTGTTGGGTGGCGGAGCACCGGGTAGGTATTCGTCCTGCTTGGAGGAGGCATAAGGTTTACTCGGCCCTTCCGTCTTCGACTTGCTCTCGAGTGCTGAGATGTGCATGCCGCATGATCATTATCATTTTTTTTTTGACGTCAACAGGTGTCTAATGAATATTGGAAGCTTTGATGTCACACTACAGAATACAATTCATTTTGCACTGCCAGATACGAGACTGCGTCAACGCAGCGATGCTCCTGCGTCAACGCAACCAGGCAGTTACCATGCAACTTGCTGAATCCACTACGTCAACCAAGCATGGTAGCAAGCCCAAACATGAAAAAGAAAGCACAGTGGGGTAACACAGCAGTGTACAGCAGCTCAAGAAACTCAACAGCAGTTGAGTGCATCAACGCAATATGTTTTTGCGTCTACGCAGCAGTCTATAAACGCAACAGTCAAATGGAAATAGCAATGCTCGCTCAAGCCATAAAGTCAAAGTCAACACCCTTAGAACGCAAAATCAACACCCAAATAGCTCATGCCTAGCTGAATCATTGTTCCAGGTAAATGCAATGCATCAGACACAAGAAGAACATGCCTTGAAGTTATTTTTACTTTAGCCAACATGACAAACATGACAAAGCCAAGAGCAATGGCTAACACCGCATAGTGGTGACAAATAGGTCATCAGTGGTGATAAATAGACGGTAAGGCTAACAAATGCCTTGTTAACGGTGAAAAATGGACAACAGAAGGAAACGCTTGAAAAGTGTAGAAGGTGAGTCGATGCAAGCTGCAAGAAGAGTCAACTTCAGTCACGTGAGCTAAGAAGCTAAACAAAGGCGACGGCTAGCGAGTGATAAGGGTGACAAATATCTCGTTATGTGTGACAAATGCCTGATAGGAGTAACAAATAGATCCTTAAGGGTGAAATATAGCTCTTAGCGTTACACATGAAGAGCGATCAAGATCGTTTGAAGGATTTAACCGTGTGTGGGATTCCTAACTCTACCAACACGGATCTGAAGCTTTCCTAATCATCAAACGACACTGATTAAACTCATCTACGATGAAGGAACGAGATTTATTTCCAATTATACTGATTTACGATGGGATCAACCTAGATAAGCTTCTGAACAGATAAACTACTATATTTTACAAATGAAAGAGTTTGATCAGGATTCTCTCAAAGAGTCCTTTTTTTTGTCGTAGCTATCTTCGTAGGTCTCTATACCCTGCGAAGAGAGAGTGCTTATATAAACAAAGAGAAAAGTCACAAAAATAACAGAAGAAAAAAGAAAGAACCAGGGCGTGTAGTCAGGAAGAACCAGAGTGAGTTCGTGTGTCTATAAGGAGAAGGCAGACTCAAGCAATGTCAAGGGAATTGTTGCAGGCACTTGAAGGTTCAAATGTGAAGTGAAGAATTGAAGTGCAACGACATCAATTGATAATACAAATCGCATCTACTACTTTGGGAGAGAATTTCGCTAAACTTGTTCTGTGTTTTAAAGTGTTTTTTATACTTTTGTTCTTTTTCATTTATTTGGTTCGCCAAGAACTATCATAGAAGTGCAAGCTGTGAGTCAGCGGTCTTAAGAGAAGGTGTTCTCTTGTTAAGCTGTGGATCAGCAGTGTGTAGTTGGGTTGTTTCCTAATGTTTAGTGCTTGGCACTAGTGGAAGCCACACTTGATTGAGTGAGGGGTGGATGTAGGCCTCTGGATTGAGGACCGAACCACCTTAAAAATTATTGTCTTCTTGGTGTGGTGTGTTTTTTCATATCTCTTTGCGTATCTTAGAAATGCTAGGTGCTATCTAAGACCGAGTACATATAATTCTATCCATTCCGTGCGTTAGCTTCATATCTATATCGTTTGAGAAGTTTAAAAAGGGGCAGATCTATTCAACCTCCCCTTCTAGATTAGCCTCTCGGCACCCAACAGAGAAGAGGCGTAAGAGAGAAGGAACACACAAGAGACAAAACAAGTAACAAAAAATAAATCATTACATTCATTTCATATATAAACCATCATGTACATCATATGTGGGGAGGGGTGGTTGTACAAGTACCTCTCTCTAGCTCTCATCACCACCCTCCTGATAGTCTCTCTCCTCTCTCCTAGGATGGGGATCCCTAGGAGGCCTCCAAGAGCTCTACGAAGCGATACTCGCCTCACCTCGTAGCGCCCGCTCAGCCTCGGTGGCCCGGCGCTCCTCTGCTGAGGAAACTAAGAGGCAACCCACAGATAAGGAGCCGGACTGACGTAGGCGCGCAGCGCACTCTCGTCCCCTCTGATATTGTTCCTCGCTCTCTCTCAACCTCTGCTCCGCCGCACTGAGGCCTAGTCGGAGCTCCATCACCTGAGCCTCTAGAGCCCTCCTCTCGTCTCAATCGATATCACGCTATCTCTCTACTCGCCTCTCCTCCCTCTCCCTCTCCCTCTCCCTCTCCACTCTCTCTCTCTCTCTCTCTCTCTCTCTCTCTCTCTCTCTCTCTCTCTCTCTCTCTCTCTCTCTCTCTCTCTCTCTGCGTCCCTCCTAGCCACCTGGAGGGAAACCCACAGCTGTAGGACATCTCGGGGCAGCTCCTCAGCATCATGTTGTCGCTCCTCCTCCTCCAGCTCCGCTATCCGAGCATCATGCTCTGCCACCTGAGCAACACGCTCCTCCTCCACTTGGACTGCGGGAGCTAGCACACCCTAAATCTCTGCCACCTTCCAGGGACCATACCCCCATAAGGTCAGTGAAAAGCATAATGTAATTAAATCCAAATCCTGCAAACAACACTCACCCGAGCCGCAAGCTCACCCTCCGCCTCCTAGACGCTGGCCACCGCGCCGGCCAGCTGCTCCTAGAGGGAGGTGACCTCGGGAGGAGGAGCCTGGGAGCTGGAAGAGGCTCCCCTGGTCATCCATACTGCCGCCTCTTACTGGGCACTCTAAAACAAAGGAACAACAATAGTTAGTAACTGAACATCAAGAATCCAGAAGCAAAAAATAAAATAAAATTGCATTGCATAAACTTACCAAGATGTCCAGCTCCTGTCGAGTGATGGTCAACTGTCGTCTGGCGTCCGCCAACTGAGCTCGCAAGTCGGTGATGATGGCGTCACGGGCATCCTACATTCATAAGCATGTAGGTTAGTGTCACACACATATGCACACATTCATAATAATAAATAAATGCTCATTTCATACTTACCCCCAGTGGTCTCCCGAGCTGGAGATGAGCCGCGTGGGTCTCCCGATAACGTCGTAGGTAGTCTGTGATGTCCTACGCATGAGACACCACGGGGATGCTGCCCTGCTGCCAGTCCTAGAACTGTGTAGGGAAGCGTACGCGCCAGTCGACATGCTTCACCTTTCCCCAGGTCTTCCACCCAATGCAGCTCGGCACGTCCACCTCCAGCCACTCCTGGGCGAATCCCAGGGTACTCATCACCAACCTGAGCCAAAGCGGCTCGATCTCATTCAGGCAATGGACCCAGAGGTCCCGCCCGAAGCGAGCTCGACCGATCTCAACCCAAGGTTGGTCAGCATTGGCCATACCAAAGTAGGGCCTCCACACCACCTGCATCACCATACATGCATCATGTCCGTTTCTACATTTGCAAATAAAATAAATACACAAAAAAAAACATATACACAAAAAAAAGAGGATCATACCATGGCCTCGGGGTACTCCATCAGCTCGCGTCGTAGTTGTTGAGTTTCTCCAGGTGATTTTGATGATAACAAAACCCCGGACGTGTGTTCCGTCTCGTGCCGTGCATATTTACTCAAGAGTGAACACAAGAATGTAATTGAGGCCAATTTCCATCATGATCCAACGCTCAAAATACTCATGCTTCCAAAATGCCCAGAATGAGTTTGATTAACTCAAAATGAATGAAGCAAGATGAGGATACAAGGCATTTTCTATTTGGATATGATTCATAGACTAATGAGTTGATTTCTGTAGAAATTCCAGTTTTCGGTCGAGCAACAGCTTCAGATTAGGCGACCGAATTTCACAGATTTAGAACTCTATAAAGTTACAGAGTTCGGTAGACTGACAGCCCAGGATCGGTCGATCGATTCTCCTAGCGTTGAAACACCCTGTTTCTATCAGATTTTGGTCGACCGACCCCTTCGAGGCAGCAATTAATGACTTTGCATTCTCCAACGTGTTCAAAGCTTCTCTTTAGGACTTTTGAGTCCCAAAGCCCCCAAACATGCCAGAAAATGTGGATCTATGTCTTGGCATGTCCCTTGACCAACCAAGAGATATAAAAACACATCTTTGGCCAAGGAACCCTAATCATCCAAGGAGATCAAAGGAAGGCTATCAAGGGAGAAAGAGAGCTGCTGCAAACACTCCGTGAACAGTACTTCATCCAGTAATTCTTCATCAAACCTCAAGCATTTCAAGATCAATCTGAAGCCAATCAACTGGAAATCAAGTGGAGAAGCAAAGCCTAGTCCAAGATCTGCATCATCTACTCAGGGGAGCCTTTGAAGTTTTCATTTCTGCTTCTTCTTATAAACTCCTTGAGCTTCAAGTGTGTATTCTCTGTAATCTGTAAACACTCGTGTGTGTGTGGATCTACTTAGATCTCTCTCTGTGTGTGTGGATCTCTTCAGATCTACACGTGTGTGTGTGTGGATCTACCCAGATTCATGTGTGTGGTTAGTATCTTGTAATCCCTTATAAGATAGTGTGTGAATCCTCACGGATCGTGAGGGGTGGACGTAGGTTATCGTCGTTGCATCCGAACCACCTAAAAATCGACGTCCATTGTGTGGTTTGATCCATTTCTTCTACCCCCATTCTGTGTGATTGTTAGTGCGTTTTAATTCTTCCACATTTTGTATTTCAGATCTAGCATAATCAATCTTTTCTATGATAGATTTTTGGTATATTGAAAGGTGAGTTTAAATTGACAAGGTTAGTCTTGTCAGGACAATAACACTTTGCGTGAGCAGAATCTTCGGATTCATACCTCCGCCTAGTACCGAAAAACAATCATGGTGATTGATTTTGATAGATCTAATCTTTATTGTAACAGATCTGAATTTCTAAGTTGCCAGTTCATCATATCTGTTCAAATCGGGTAAAAGTTTTCTAAAATTTTTAATCACCCAATTCACCCCCCCTCTTAGGTGTCATTGATCGCGGGAATTTAATTGGTATCAGAGCTAAGGCTCTATTTTTCTCAGATCTAACGATCTAGAGTCAGATCCAGATCAATGGCCAACAAGGGGATGATGCCTGAGGGTCACTCTATTCACCATGCTCCTTTCTTTGATGGCTCAAATTATTCATAGTGGAAAGACAGAATGCATGTCTTTCTAAGAGCCCAAGAGTACGAGATCTGGAGGGTTGTGGACAAGGGTCCCTATGACCTTCCTGTTGATGAGGACAAATGGACACATGAAGATATTAAGAAATCTACTGTGAATTTCAATGCTATGAATATCATGCAATGTGCCATTCACCCTAATGAGTTTTCTTGTGTTTCTATGTGCAGTTCTGCAAAAGAAATGTGGGACAAATTGCGGCTCATCTATGAAGGAACCTCAGAAGTAAAAGAGATAAAGGCAAACTTGCTTGTCAGAGATTATTAGCTTTTCAAGATGAAACATGAAGAGACAATCTCGGAAATGTTTGCAAGACTAACAGAGATCACCAACGGCCTCGAAGGTCTTGGAAAAGATTACACCAACTCCGAACTGGTGAGGAAGGTGTTAAGATATCTTCCACCCGCGTGGCACACCAAAGCCACAGTTATTGAGGATTCCAAAAATCTGTCCATACTCTCCTTGGACAAGCTCATAGGGTCACTCATGACTGTTGACACCCGTTTTATACCCAATAAGTCGGGTCATCTCCTTATTTATTCAATATGATGCTCCGAGTTGTTCACTCTTCATTGAATTCCATTTAATCAGTTGAAGCCTGTTTTCTGGGTCTCAATTCCTGGATTAGACCTGGTTCCTGGTGGCACTTCGTTCAAAAGCTTGGCAATCCCTCCATTCTATTTTCTTGAAAATCAGTGATAATAACGGTCTGGACTAGGCGCGTCATTTAATAATAACGCATGAAGCCTAGGCCGTTAATCTTTGAAGAGTCCCAAGACTTAGGGCCTCGTTGTCCTTTGATAATAACGGTCTATTCCCTAGCCGTTGTTTTCTTATGACGCCCTATGCCCTGGCCGTTACTTACTTGCAGAGTCCTATTCTTTAGATCTTCTTCCCGTCGATCTTATCCTTTGGATAGGGTTGAAAATGACGGTAATTCCTTGGAGCGTTATTTCCAAGTGGCGGTCTATCGTGCAACCGTTACTTCCTTCAGAGAGTCCTGACAGTTCAGGCCTTTTCTCTGCTACTCCGTGGACGAGATAGGGTTTTGGATTGGCATTATCTCCTTCAATTCTAATCCTCAGGACCTCTCGTTTGTTTCTTTGGACTCTTGTTGATATTATCCTCAAGGATTTGCTAAGGATTATCCTCCTTTCTTGGCTGATTTATCTTCAACTCGACCTGAGAGTTTGAGGGAGTCTATAAATAGAACCCTTGATTTCATGACCCAAAGGAGGAAGATTTGATTCACGACGAAGTGCTGCCAAATTCAGGAGCCATCTACATCCAGGAGGAGCTGCTTCCCACGTCCATCTTCCAAGTCAAGGGAGTAATTTTGGGTTTTAGCTTGTCAAGATCATCATTATTGCATGCTCAAGTTTCCCTTGGTTTTATCAATCAAAAGCATTGTCCCTCCTCTTCCTCCACGTTTTTCACTGTTGCTAAGCATACACATATCCTCCTAAACTTAAAAAACGCCCAGAGGGGTTAAAAAACCAACAACTCCCCGGTAATCCCCTCTCCTTTTGATGTTCTTAAGCTTTTTAAGGATTGATGCTATACTTATGTTGAGGGCTAATTGAGGTTGTGTTGTTTTGCTTTCTACATCCTTGGCAGTTTTACAGGATCACTAGCACGAGGCCCAAGCCTTCTAGCCGGCTGGAAGGGTTGGAGTTCAAAGAATTCACATCTTTTCACTGCAGGTTATCTGACGGTCAGGTGCAGGAGCGTTATTTCTTTCTGGCGGTCTATCGCACGACCGTTACTTCCAAGCGACGCACAGGGTTTGGACCGTTATTTGCAAGTTGATCTGCAGGCTTTCCTTGGTTTTCTCTCCGTGGGCGGGTGTTTCATCCACCTACTTCCAAGGTATATTCGAGTCTTTGACTCGTGTTTACTTTGGTGGCGATCACGACTTTCCTTAGTGTTGGGCACTAGCTGTCTTTTTCATCAAATCTCTTTATTCCCCTTGACTGTTCCACCCCTAGCGGTGTGTTTTTATTTATCTTTGCTCCACGCCCCGGCGTGTGTTTTTGTTTTTCCCTTAGCGTAATTTGATTGAGATAGCATGCCCATGCTAGAGTTAGATTTGATTGCCTAGGTTCATGTTCACATGTGCATAGGTTGAGCTGATCTTTGGTAGTTTATTTATCATCTCGCCATATCATTTTTCAAAACCCTCACAATCAACAAAAAAGGAAAGAAGATAAGAAGAGATAGGTAAACAAACAATCAACAGATAATTTTTTGGCGATCACGGTGGGACGACTAGTGCCAATCGTGCTTCTGATTCCTGTTTAAACCTGCCATCATCTGTTTGTTCAGTTGTCTTTTGATCCCTTTGTTTTCACCCCTCTTTCTGGTTTTCTGAATCTTATGACGGCCCTGTCTCGGCGCGTTACAGTGTTCTGACGCGGGGACATCAGGCCGTCGCTTGTCTCTGTGGTGTGAGCTTTCACGGGTTTTCCTGTTACTTCAGTTTGTTTTTTGGTTCCCTGGCTCATACGACGGTCTGGAACCCCTGCGTTACATTATTTATGGCGGTCTGGTCTCTGACCGTTATTTGGCTATGACGCAGGGGCCTTCGTCCGTCACTCTCCTGGCAGGTACGCATCCGAGGTGCAGTTATTTCCGCAGTTTTTGGCTGTGATTTATTGCTTGGGTGCTGCTTGATTTCTGCCATAATTCCATTCATATCTTCATATCATTATGTGCACCGTTGTTTGCTAGATTCTAGGCTAGACTTTGCATGCACTCCGGTGCACATAGGGTCATCCATCTTTTCATATATTAGACTGCATTTTCCTACCTTGTTGTGAGGACCTCTCGTCTCCATATTCCTTGGGGCCGACTAGGAAATCACAGCAGGGACCTCCATACGTCCCCGCGAGCCGTGGATTCCCACACGGACGCCGGGCTGGTTGTACCTCTCCCCCCTTGTGTCTAGGGTTGCATAAGTGAAGGAGTGGTCACACTTAAAGTCAAGCCAAGTCCATATCCACCTCCTATTAGGAACCCATTTGGAGAGAGCACATATCAATCAATTCACTAAAGTTCCAAAGGAGAAACCATAAAGAAACTTTGTTTGCATCATCTTAAGCAACTTGGTTGGCTTTTGAGTGTCTTCATTCCCTATCACTTGTATCTTGTTTGAATCACCTAGGTGCGGTTGCTCATTGTGGGTTTGTTGTGTTTGTTGTTTTGCATTTATCAAGGTTGACCGTTGCATGTGGAGTTGTTTTCGTTCGTCCGAATCATCTCCTCGAGTCGCTTCCTCCTTCACATTCTATTCCAATCCCCTCTTCGAATCTACCATGGCATCCTGCAATCCTCCTTGCTCCCAAGAGGATTCCCTTCCTCAAGGGCTCCTTGAGAACCCCCCGAGGGTTATTTCTTTCTCCGCTGGAGAGGGGACCGCCCCTCTCTCATCCTCCACTCCCATAGAAGGTGGTCAGGTCATCCCTTCTTTATCCGCTCCTTCCGCGGGCTCTGTCCTACATATGATGGCCCAGTTGGATCCGACCCAACTCCAGGTCCTCTATCAGGCCATGCAAGGGTCCAATCCTCCTCCCTCCGCTACCGTCCAGGGGCATTCTAATTCTTCCATTATTGGGCCATCTGTTCAGCCCACCCCGATTGAGCTCACCCCGGTCCAGCCCCGGACCATCACCTTTGCTGGCATGGAGATGGGTCAATCCTCCAATCCGACCCATCAATCTTTTGATAAGGGGAAATCGCCTATCCCCTCTCTTCCGATGGATTATCACCCCTCTGCTCTGGCGGCTCCACAGGTCCTCGTGGGCCCATCCGATTTCTTGCCCCAACAGCACGGGGTGGCCCAATTTCACTCCAATCGGGTCTATCTCAGGCCCAGTATCCTTCTTACGGCCCCCCTAATTCCACTAGGTATCCTTCTGCTCCTTCCTATGGGCTCCCACCCTCGGCAACCGCCATTCCTCCTGCTCACCAGATACAATCAACTCCCTTCACTGCCCCTGCTCCCTCTCGAGAGCAGGATTTGCTTAATAAGTGGGCCACCATGCAACAACAACTTGATTTTCTTCAGAAGAAGGTGGGCCCACAATCCTTGGCTGATATTCCCGTCCCAAGCTTCCAGAACATCCATTTCCCT
The DNA here is from genome assembly GCA_022559845.1 of Amorphophallus konjac. Lineage (NCBI taxonomy): Eukaryota > Viridiplantae > Streptophyta > Magnoliopsida > Alismatales > Araceae > Amorphophallus > Amorphophallus konjac. The sequence continues at coordinate 73,941,270 of CM040128.1, read as the reverse complement.
CCGTAGTCCGAGCTCCCCAACTACCGTAAGTATGATGGGAACAGCAATCCCTTCATCCATGTGAGGGATTTTCTGTATGAATCGGCGCAGTTCCAATATGATGATCGCCTTATGGCGTACCTATTCCGCCGATCATTGGATGGCGTTGCTCTGGAATGGTTTTATTCTCTGCCCCTAGAAGAGGCCGAGAGCTTCAAAGTGGTCAAGGACAAGTTTATTCAGCGGTTTCAAGACCGGGTCGGCCCGGAATATTCATTCACAGATCTGGTGGCCGAGAAAATGAAGCCGGATGAGGAATTCGCAACTTATGCAGATAGATGGAGGCAGATGGCCGCCAGGGTGCCCGGCCATATTCCAGAGGAAGAAAAAGTTAAACTGCTAATTTCAAATGCTTCGCCCACCTTCAAAAACATCATGGCAATGAACGATATAGCCAATATGCATCAACTGTATAGCCGGGCGCGATTTATACAAACTCAGTTTAAGGACTCCCCTATCCATTCTCTTTTCGAAAACCAAAAGCCCAAGTACCATAAGAAACCACAGGGGCTGGTTACCGAAGGAGTCCAGACAAATGAGCAAGTACAAGCTGTTACTTTTCCCTACCAAGCCGCACCATTCCGCTACAACCAAAGCCCCCGCAATCCGCAAAACTCCGCTCCGCAACACTTTCAAAACACTCCACAAAACCCTCTGCCTACCTTCACCATCCCGTAAAACACCTTCACCGCACCACAACAACCACCACCATCACCGCAATACCATAACGTCCCTCCACCCGGCGGCTACAACAATAATAATCCCAACAGCAAGCGCCCGGCTCCCAGAAGAGCCCAGTATCCTCCATTGCCAGAGACACTTACAGACATATTCTCAGCGCTCATGGCAGTAAATGCAATTCAACTTCCTCTAGAAAGGACTGTTTGGAACCCAGCTGTTGATCAAACTAAGTATTGCATGTTCCACCGGCAGCCGGGTCACACTATAGAAGGATGCTTTCACTTCCGAGATCTCGTGTACGACTTACACGAAGGACAGAGAATAGACTGGGCCGAGATGCATAAAGCCATTATGGAAATCAAAGAGAAGAGAAGGCAGCCGCAGGGGCAGCAAGTGCAGCAGCATCCAGCACAGCAGCCGCAGCAGCCGCCACAACAGCAGCCACCGCAGCAAGCACAAGATCTGGGCATCCATCAGAATCCGATGCCAAACCATCAACCCGCTCCTCCGCAACAGCCGCCAGCACCGGCACAAGTTAATGTAGTCCAACCACCGGCCTCCAACGCCGGGTGGTCATTTGATGATGATGGCGCCGCACCACAGGTCATGGCCTTCCACCACAAACCTTCCTTCATCCTCCCTACACAACCAACACCCTCTCCGCTCATCCCACCATTCACACCCGCTCCACCAAGTCCGCTCACCATCCCGTCGTATCCTTCGCCAACCCCCATCATCGTCATCACACCACCATCCAATCCCGCACCTATCCTTACCCATCCATTCACCCTGCCTTCACCAGCATCCACGTCCATCACCACCCCACCACCCACCAATCCTTCACCTATCATCCGCGCATCCCCCATTAACTTCACCAACCCTCCGCTTTACCAAACTGCCTCCCCCACGCCACCTATTCCACTCATTCGCCCCGCAGGGCCCATCATACTATCCCCCGATGCCGCGGCAAATTGTGCTCTAAGGAGCGGGAAGATGTTCCATCAGAACTACGCCACTACTAGCAATCCCCAGTCTTCCCAACCGGTGGCCGAGCAAGAGGAAGCTGAACCGTTACAGGGGACTCAATATTATTTACTGCATCATCTAGATCGGGTACCCGCCAAGATATCTGTGCTGGAGTTAATCAAGAGGTCCACTCTCCATCAAGATGCACTGAGGGATTTTTTGCAGAAGGTCATGGTTAGTGAAGACATGGCAGTCGACAGTCTACCAACGGCACTAGCAACTATCTCTAAAGGGCCGGCAATCACATTCTCTGAGACCGAGCTTGCACCTCCGGGGGCTCGGCAAATGCCGCTCTGCATAACAATTACTTTGAACAAAGTCGACGTTGAAGCAGCACTGGTCGAC